>JAUCEB010000005.1:11200000-11890713 GCA_033557925.1 Phytophthora x cambivora
GAATCGTACGATGAGGCGTTGGATTTGTGTGTCCATGGCACTAACCAAACGGTTGATATGAGCGTGGGGGATATCTACGGCGGAGCGTACGACAAGTTTAAGCTGCCGGCATCCACCGTCGCTAGCAGCTTCGGCAAAATGATCTCGACCTCCCGCGAAAGCGTGAGTGAAGCGGATCTAGCCCGATCTCTGCTGGTGATGATCACTCAAAACATTGGCCAGGTCTGAATGCGACCTTGTACAAGACCAAGAACATTTTCTTCGTTGGCAACTTTCTTCGGCACAACAAGATTTCATCACGGACACTCGCGTACGCAATCAATTTTTGGTCGAACGGAGCGATGGAGGCTCGCTTTTGCAAGCACGAGGGGTATTTAGGAGCACTGGGTGCATTCTTGCGGCACGCGGAGGTGACTAACGCCCACGGTCAAGAATTTGTGTCAGCAACAAGAGGATCGCGGCGACCATCCCAGATCTAGGAGAAGTGAGTGAGCTCGTGCAAGTTTCTGGTATCCGTTAGCACTGCCTTTCAATAGAAACGTTAAGCTCGGTGGGGTCATTGGCACAGCGAGTGTCCAGAGTCTGGATTGGTGAGTGCTATGCTATAGCACTGGCGCTTGGATCGAATAGTAGTGCTACTTGAATAGTAGCGAGAAAAAGCGGCAGTAGTAGTGCTATTAGCACTACTATCGTTCCCAATCTTCAACCCACATCATATCTTCAAAAGGCGTGGTTCTCTGGCCTCCCCCTCGCATCAACTTCGCACACAGACCGATGAAGTACGCTAGGATTGACTACCATGGGGACATAGCTGGGACGCGTCCTTGCTGCGTGTACGGCCGTCGGGTGCATCACTTGTGCAGTCACTAGCTTCGCACGAAGCAAGACGTCGACCTCTCAAAAGGGTAACACCTCCGTCGTTGGAATTTACGGGTCTTTCATTTATTACTGACTCTGTCTACTTGCATGTTTTGTAGCCGCTCCTGTGTCAGCGGTTTCTTCAATACTGACAGCGGTTCCCAGGAGCTCACACCAAGCAGCACATCCGGATCTCGCGCTCGAGCGACGCTACAGTGAATTGATCTCGCGCAAACTGAGGATGAGGAAGAAAAGGGGACCCCAAGTTGTCCACTTTCGCAAAGCTTGCACGCGTCTGGCTAGGGTGGGGTTGTTCGACTGCGTTCGAAGAACGCGTGTTCTTGATAGGATCCTTGGTGACGATTTCGCTACGGACAAGGACTGACAATGAGCGAGCGCAATGACAGCAAATTTTGCGTCACAACCGCCAGGAACTGAAGCGCATGGAGGAAAACAAGCGGAAGTATGTCTAAGCCGGCATGGGTACATTAGTAGTACTAATAGTAGTGCTATTAGTAGTGATATTACTATCGACAGATCCGATCTACTATAGTAGTAGTAGTGCTATTGGTTCAGAGTTGGGTAGTAGTAGCAGTATGACTAATAACTTAGTACTAAGGCAGAATTCTCACTACTACCAAACCCTGGTCCAGACAAGTATTGTGAATTCCGGCTAAATTTAGAGATTCCGATCGGTTCGCTGAATCGTCCACATACAATTCCCAAGTCATTAGCTGAATCGCCTTTCATAGCTTCACTCGTGAACTTGTATACGCCAGAGTATACTGTACGCGGGGCGATGGGGGGGGGCGATCGATTCAATCAAGACACTTCCTTCAATCAATCGGCCGTTGAGTGGAATCCACAATACATGTACAGAATGTACCGGTACCAATTAAATTTGAAGTCAATTCAATCGTAGCGTTTGCTTCTGCCAGTGCGAGAAAGAACAAGATCGGCAACCATGTCCGCAGCAAAGGGCAAGAAGAAAGACCACGAAGACGTGCTTGCGCGACTGGTGCGTGACCTACAGTCGAAGAAGACTCTGTGCCGTGTCAAGGACTACGCGGGTGTATCCCTCGAGCAGCTAAACCAGCACGTGCAGAAGGTCGGTCCGTTGGTCCATCCAACACTTGGCGAACAGCCTGGTTTCTTCGTCGACGAAGGCCGATTTGTTCCATTTCGGATGGTGGTGTTCGGGCGCAGCTTAATCGCACCATACATCGTCCATGAGCTGTTGCAATGGTCGTGGAATGGCCATGGTGGAAGAGTGACAGATGCGGGTGATTGCGTGCTGGATGGCACAACGCTCCGGGTCCCCGATGTGGCGTATGAGCCTCGAGATGATGCAAGGCAGCTGACCGAAGCTCAACGATGGACTCGTGGTGGAGAACCTTTTGCTCCGACGTTCGTGGTGGAAATCGACACTCTCACTGGTCCACATTCCAAGCTTGATGCTCTCGATCACAAGATGCAGCACGAGTACTTTCCTCACGGTGTGCAATTGGGATGGCTCATTGATCCAAAGAACAAAATCATGTACGAATACAAGCGATACGCCCAAGGAGATCGTCTTGTTCGACGCGTTGGCGATAGCGCGTGGAGAGATCTTGATGGTGGTACCGTTCTTCCTGGCTTCACTCTAAATTGCGGAGATTTGGACGATGTGCTGGACCCGGAATCCGGATCGTCATCGGAAGAAGAAGTTGATCTCGTGTGTGGTGTTCCAGCTTGTGGTGTACGATTGCGAACGTATGGTAAATTTGCTGCTCATGCTGAATGGCACCGTGCTGAAAGCGCTAGAGCTCGACGTAGAGCAAAACGTGCGATCCATTAATTCAAGTGAAGTTTTTCACGTTAGTAGACGCGGCGCTTTTTGATATCTTGGATGGGCAAGAAGTTATTCCAGGTGTAACAAGTCTAGGGACACCTGCTTGCCGGTGGGTCGTAAGGCCCAAGTGCTTTTGCTGCGCGTCGACTCGCTGTAGCCACTTCGCGCCACTGAACTCGCCTCTGGCCGTCAGGAATCCACTTGGTTCCCCCCTGCCGGACCGTACGCCTACGTATGCGTCCGTTCCTACTTTGTATTACTAGTTAACGCAGTAAACGCTAGCCTAAGCCAACAATCTACCTCCTTGCGTCTGCCTGTTCTCGGCACTTCGCCGACGTGCTTCTCACGCCGCAAATTCTCAACTGAGCGCTTTCCTTCTCCGTCGCGAGGTCGCCTCCTCACCGCTGATTCGCGGATCCTGCGAGCCGAGGTACTTCAAGCACCCCATCTCCAAACCCGCCGTTTAGTCAACCTTCGTGGCCCGCTTGGCCTTCGCATCGTGGGGTCCAGCGGCTCTCCAGCTGGGTAGCGAACCCACACCCGGCTGCTCTCTCTCGCTTCGTGACCGCTCGTCGTCACACGCCGCCGGCTGTCGGCTTTCCGGCACCCTCGGACGCTTCCGTCCTACTTGCGCGCCCTTCTCATCGCCGACTGGCGTCCGTCTGTCCTGCCCGACGGTCGCCAATACCGGCAACCTATTACACGCCTTCTCTACCCACAGAGTCTTCCACGACTCTGTCGGCATTGAAGAGCGTGTCGTACTCTTTTGCGGAGACCCATTTCCGCTCGTCGCCGTCACTCGCACCTCCTGACTGGCCGCTGGGGATAGCGGGCCGCAACTCGTACTCAAGTATGTAGTGGCCGGCCTTGTTTCGCCGCCGACGCCTACGAAGCTCCACCAAGAGCTCACTTGCTCCTCCGGGTGTAGCCGCACTCTCCACTGCTCGTCTTGGGCGCTTCGCGCTTCCTGCAGCAGCCGTAGCTGGCGAGGCTGCTGCCGCTGTGCGTACAGCCGCGCGTGTCGCCGCGACAACTTCTCGTTCACCGGCATCTTCATACTCCAGCTGTGCTGCGATGTCAGCCGCCGCACGCTCTAGCATCGCCGTAGGGTAATAATAAGTCACTAGAAACGACTCGTGCGCCACAAAGCGCTCTGGTTCTCCGTCCGTGTCCTCTCTCTCGAGCAAGAGGTTGTCATAACCGGCTGGCTCCACCACCCGCAAGGGCCCTAGCCATTGATGCACGAACTTCGACGCTTTCGGCCCGCGTGGCGGCCGATACATCCACACCCGATCGCCTGGGGCGAACGTCCGCTTCCTCTTGACCTTCCGGTCGTAGTACTTCGCCTGCCGCTCCTGTTCGTGCGCCCGCGCACGATCCGCACACGCCTGGCTACTGGACATCGCCTCCAGTAGTCGCCGATGATACTCGTTCAACTCGCCCGCTTCGCCCACGTTCGTGGAGCGTAACAGCTCGTTCGGGTTGCGCAGTCGCCTGCCCATCATGAGCTCGTTCGGGCTCAACTTCACCGTCGAATGCTGCGCCGAGTTGTAGGCGTAGACCGCAAAGTCCACCCAGGTATCCCAGTCATGCTGGCGATCGTCGTTCATGTAGGTAGAGACGCAATCTTTCCACGTCCTGTGGAACCTTTCTACGAGCCCCACCATCTGAGGCCTGTAGGGTACGGGATTAGTTTGCTGCGCTTGCAGCAAGACGACTAGCCGCTCTATCGCCTTGCCGGTGAGCTCGGGTGCTCCGTCCGTGAGCAACTCACGGAACGGGCCGAACTTCAGCACCACATGCCGCATCAAAAACTCCGCCACCTTGTCCGCCGTGTGCTGCTGCACCGTCGTAGCCACAGCATACCGCGTGACATACTCGACTGCCGCGATCACGTATCGTTGACCGCCGTCGCTAGTCGGCAAGGGTCCCGCTACGTCGAGGGCCCACCTGTCTCCGACCTCTCCACCTCGTAGACTTCTCAACGGCGGCACCACTTCTCGAGGGCGCGCCTTCCTGCTGCCACACTCCTGACAGCCACGGACCCACCGCCTCACTTGCTGCTGTAGGTCGGGCCACCAGTAGACTTGCGCAATCCGCGCGTAGGTGTGTGGAGCCCTCAGGTGTCCGGCCCACACGGAGTCATGATGCTCCTTGAACGCCACTGCCCATAGCTCCGGAGGCAGAATCACTCGCCGCCCCTTCGTAGTCTCGATCAGCACTAGCCCGTGGCGTCGCTCGACCCTCATGCCTCGATGCATGCCGGCCTCGAGGAGCCGCTGCACCAGGCGACTCTTCGCCTGCGCACTCGTAATCTCGGCGTCTGTCAGCTGCAGCGTCGGCTCCTGCGCACGCCGCCTGATCTGCTCGTCGACGGCCGCTTGACGCTGCCCGTTCATCTCCACCGTAGCGGATGCAGTCGACTCTCCGTCGCCTCCGAGTATCGGGCCAACTCGATGCACCGCCTGCTCGTTGTCGTCGCCGGGGCTCGGCACTACCCGGGTCTTCGACTGCCGTGGTGCCGTCGACACCTTTCGTCCACGGGGAGGGGATGCGTCCCTCTTCGTTTTCTTTCGCACCGGTGGGGTCGTGTCCCCCAGCCTCGTTCGTTCGCCGCCGGGCTTCGCCGTTGCCTTCGCCTTCGTACGCGTTGGCATTGCGCCGTCCTCCGACGCCACTACTCGTTCACCGCCGAGCTTGGTCGACACGTCCGCCTCCGTACGCGTTCGCGTCGCCGCACTCGTCGTCCCAGCTCGTCCACCGTTACGTCGCGCCATCACCTCCGCCTCCGTACGCGTCGGTGCTGACGCACCCGTCGCCTTCGCTCGCTCATCATCGCGTCGCGTCGGCACTACTCGTCCACCGTCGAGACTCACCGCCTTCTGCACTCCACGTTCACCGCCGTCGACACTAGCACCGCCACGGACTCGCTGGTCCGCAGGGTTTCGCCCGTCGCTCTTCGACGTCGTCGCGCTGTCGGTCACGCTTCCGTGCTCAGCCCTCGTGTTGGGCGCGTCGCCTGCCTCCGCAGTCGCGCCCACCGAGTCGCCGTTCATCGTCTCACTCATCACACCGTTCACTGCCATCTCATCCACCGCACTGTCCTTCGCCATTTCATCCATCGCACCGTCCTTCGCCGCCGCACTCGCCGCCATTCGTGACGCGTCTTCCGCACGTCGCTTGGCCGCCCTGGTTAGTGGTCGAGCCGCTGCCACTTCGTCACTCCACCGCACGACCCGGCATGGCTTCTTCGGTGCCACCGTCGCCTTCGTGCCCGGTTCTGCGACTCTCGTCGCCACCCCGCTTCCGCCAGCGCCTGTGTCGTTCCCCGCCGTGCCGTCCGTTCCACCGGACGCGTCCTTCGTCACCACATCAGCATCTTCGCGTCGCGCCGCCTCAGTGCTCGTCACAGCCGTGTCGGGCACTGCACGCAAAGACTCGTCCTCATTGAGGGACGCGTTCGACTCTCGCGTCACTGACGCGTTTACCGCGTGACTCGTCTTCGGTGCCTGCACCGTCGAATTGTTCGTCCCTGCCGTGGCCGTCGCTCCCGTCGCTGCTGCCTCTGTCGTCGCAGCTGCTCGTCGTCGTGCCCGCCGTCGCCTACCTACCGCAGCCAAAACTTTCGCCGTGGACGTGGGTGCTCTGGACAGTGCGTCCGCCACCACGTTCGTAGTGCCCGGCCGGTACTCAACTTCAAAATCGAATTCCTGCAGCGTTAAGGCCCACCGGTGAAGCTTGCCGGTCAAGTTGGCGCTCGTCATCAACCACTTGAGCGCCGCATGGTCGGTAATGATCGTAAACTGCCTGCCGTACAGATACGGCCTAAACAACTTAATAGACCAAACTACGGCAAAGCATTCCAGCTCTGTGATTCCGTAATTAGCCTCAGTCTGACTATTGACTTTGCTCGCATACGCTACGGGCTGCCACCCGTGTCCGTGATCTTGCATTAAACACGCGCCGAGACCCACCTTACTCGCATCCGTGACCAGCCTGAACGGCAACGCGAAATTAGGATAGATCAGTAGGGGTTTGGTGATTAGCACCGCCTTCACTTGCTCGAAAGCAGTTTGTTGCGCCACCGTCCACTCCCACGGCACATCTTTTCGTAGCAGCTTCGTCATCGGGGCCATTATCGACCCGAACCCCTCAATAAAGCGGCGATAGTACCCCGCGAGGTGTACAAACCTTTTAACTTCGACCGCGTCCTGCGGCTGTGGGAAGTCTCGTACCGCCGAGATTAGTCGCTCCAGAGGTCGCACGCCCTCCGAACTAAGCTCGTGGCCCAAATACTCCATGCGTTCAGTAGCAAAAACGCACTTTTTCAGCTTCAACGTCAATCCAGCGGCTGCCAGACGCTCCAAAACACACGCCAATTCTATCACGTGCTGCTCAATGCCGCCCTTCGTGTAGATCACGATATCATCTAAGTAAACCAGGCACGTAGTCCACGTCAGCCCCCGTAGTACGCTATTCATCATTCTTTGGAAGGTAGAGGGCGCATTTGTCAAGCCGAAAGGCATTCTAACAAATTGATAAAGACCTTGTTTCGTTAGAAACGCAGTTTTTGCCTTATCTTCGTCCGCCATCTTGATCTGCCAGTACCCGGCCTTCAAATCGAGCGTACTGAACAGCAGTGCGCCACCGAGAGCCTCCAAAGTTTCATCAATCCGGGGTAAGGGATACACGTCCTTGTTTGTAATCTTGTTGAGGGCTCGGTAGTCCACGCAGAATCGAACCTCACCATCTTTCTTTTTCACCAGGACGACGGGGAAACCCCACGCGCCGTTACCCTCCTCAATGACGCCAGCCGCCAACATTTTGCGCACATTCGTCTCCACGACCGCGTCTTCGGTCTGAGCCTGCCTGCGCCTTTTCAGCATGATCGGGGCAGCCTCACCCGTATCAATATGGTGCTCAGTACTTAGTGCAGTGGCAGGCGGACAGTCGCCCGTGTCCTGTACCAGCTGCCGGTACACCCGCAGCAGTTTGACGATCAGACTCCGGCTGTCGTCGTCGTCGACACCTACTTTCACCTCACTCTCGTCTTCGAGCGGCGTCTCGCTGTCGCCACCCAACTCATCAATCCACGCCTTCACGCGGTCTCGCCGCAACTCGCCACTCATTTTCAGGACCGCGACGTCACTGTCGACCGGAATCCACGTGCCGAGCTCGCGCTTAGCCGGTAGTCTCGCCCTTTCCCCGCCTGCATTCACGGCCGGCACCCAGGCCTTCCCGTTCCTGACCTTGGTGACCGTAGGTGCCAACATCACGGCACCGGTGTACGCCGCTGGCAAGAAGATGCCCGTCTCGCCATCCTCGGCCGTCACCGACACCTCGACCGGAGTGACCGTCCGGCCCTCGAGTTGCCTCTTGCGCACCATGCGCACTACTGCCACTCGTGCACCACCCGTCGTGCTGCACGTCCGAAACGGTATCACCACGTTCCGCCCTGTCTGACTGTACCGCACCTCGTTGCTGTTGAAGTCCATGGTGGCCCCATGGCTTCTCATGAAGTCGACGCCAATCAGGAACTCGTCGGTGCACCCGTCGACGATGCACGCGTCGATGGAGATCACCTCGTTGAACACGGTTGTCATCTCGAACCTCCATACGCCTACTACGTCGAGCAGGAAGCCGCCGATTCCCTCCACGTAGTCCACCGGGGCTTCGGTCGTCACTCGATCGCCGAATTGCATCCAGTCAGTACCCGCTACAGTGTAGCGAGCACCACTGTCTAGTTTCACGTGTCGCCGCGCCCCAGCCACCGTCATCTCGGCCGTCGGAAGGCCGTCGTCTGCGCCCACATACTCCGCTGTCTCGTCGACCAGCGTGCTTCTCGTCTGCACCGTGTCTCGCCGGTGTTGCACGAGACTCACTCGCGCAGCTTCGCCACGCGGCCTCACCGTCTCACCCGCCGAATTATCAGCCTGCTGCAGCTTACGCTGCAACATCTCACCCATGGCGCCCTCCGCGACGCGCTGCCGCTCTTCCCGCAGCTCATCGGCCGCGCGCTGAGCTTCCTCCGCACTCACCCGCTCTTCGGCACGCCGCCTCGCCATCAGTACCTTCACGCGACGCCGTTTCCGCAGCTTCCGGGCTCGTCGCCGCGCCAGCCGTGCTCGCTGCACGTCGTCGCTCACCTCGCCGTCACCGGACTCCTCGCTCGTTTCCGACTCCTCCGAGCTCGCCACTTCGCCCTTGCTACCGCTCTCGGCCACTACGGACGACACCCCGACCGGGTCCGCCTCGACTGTTGCTCTGGTAGCCGACGCGTCGGCCGTCGGAAGGTCGGCGCCTTCTCCAGTCTGAAGCCGCTTGCAAGCGTCGCCGCCGGGCGACGTACCGCCGCCTTCTCCAGTACGACGTTCGCCACCGACTCCACCAGCTCTCGTCGCTTCTCCTTCGCGCTGCTCGGCAGGTCGTTCCTGCCGACTCCCTTCACTTCGTCGCGCGTCAACGCGCTCATTGACGCCGCACTCATCGCCCTCCGTCGCGACCTTGGGCGTCGCCCTCACATACTTCGCTGAGGCCATTGCCGGCCTCACCGTCGCGACGTATCGCGCAGCGCGCTCCCCATCACGCGCCGCCGCATCTTCTTTCATCATCTCCTCCACTCCGCCTTGGCCCCGAGCGGCCATCGCTGGTTCGCTCGTCACTTGGCGTACGGCTGCTGCCGCCACCGTGTCCTCCGCCGCCGTCGCCATCTCTCCGTTCCCCTCGTCACTGGGGTGACTCGCCGTCGTCTCCTCGTCCGCCCTCGTCGTCTGCTCTTCCTCCTTCGTCTCGAGTCCGCGTCTAGCCGTCCGTACTGCTAAAACACGTCCTCCTTCGGCTCCACCTACGACCATCTTCTCCTGCTGGGGAATCTCGTCGCGCGCCGGACGCCATACCCCCTCTACCGCGCCCGGTCGTCGTTTTCCGCCGACGTTCGCGACTTCTGCCCCCGCTGCTTCATGTACTCGTCATTGCGAGCTTTTGCCGCCTCATCTGGGCACACCCGAGCGTAGTGCCCAGTCTTGTTGCACGCGTAGCATTTAGACTCATTCGGGCATTGCATCGCCCAGTGACCTGCCTGCCCGCACTGAAAACAGACGCTGGTGCTGGCCTGGTTGACGCCACCTGCTCTTCCGTCCGCCCCGGCCCGCCGACTCGAAGGCTGGCCACTGTCGGAGCCGCGCTTCTCTTCCGACACCACTTGCCGTACGGCGGCCTTCACCCGCTTCTTCCGCGGCTTCGCGTCGGACTCGTCGCTGCTGGACTCGAGCGCTTCGCGCTTCGGCCTCGTCCTCGCCACTGACTTCTTCGCCACAGTCTTGCCCGCCACCGGGGATGCGGCTGACCGCTTCCTCTCCACCTTACGCGGCTCGTACCAATACTTGCCGTTCCATAGATGCCCTGGTGGCGGATCCCACGTGCCGGAGTACCCATTGTAGACCCCCTGGGGATTCGTAAAGAGCGCCACATGCTCGACGTCCTCTCTCGTCATCGTACTGCCGTCTCCACCGGCTGCAGTACTCGTCATCTGGGCGGGCAGGTTCGTGCCGCCAATACCGGGGATCATCATCATCTGACCAGTGGTGCCGTCCATGGGAATCAGGTACGGACTCGGCGCCGTCACCCACGGAAGTCCTACATTAATCATCCCTTGCGCCACGTTGTCCATAGGATCGTCGATGTCCGTCGCCTTGTCCACCGCTTCTTCGAGTGTCTTCGGCTTGGGAGATTGGCGAACTAATTTCTTAGTCGTCTTGTCTAGGCAGCGGTAGAACTGCGCTAACAATACACGTTCACTAATCTTGTTCCGGCCCACCACGTCTCTCAGCCCTGCCGCAAAATCAGCATAGGTCTCGCCAGGCATCATCCGACGCATGCTCACGCGCCATTCAGCAGCTGACTTGTCCAGCTTTTCACCATACCGCCGAAGTAGGGCCTTCTTCAAGTTGCTCCAGGTCTTCTTCCTGGTGGGAAGGCGGCGGTTCATGTTGACCCACCAGCGCGCCGCGTTTTCCATGAGCTTATTGCCCATAATGTAGTACAGGGCCTTGTCGGTCCACTTCCCTCGGCCGGACTCTTCCGCGCCCTTCAGAGCCAGGTCGACCCTGTCAATCCACGTCGAGACAGAGACTTTCGGGGAGGGTGTGTAGGTCGGCAGTTCCAGATCCTTCACACTCTTCCGCCTTGGCTGCCGCGCGTCATCGCGCTCGTTCCTCCGCTCACTACGTCGCTCGCGTCGCTGCGTACGGCGCCGGTCACGTCGCGCACGTCGCGCACGCCGCTCACCCGAGCTGTTCTCGTCCTCCGAGCTGTCGCCTGCGTCGCTGTCCTCGTCGTCTCGCTCCGAGTCGCTACCGGCGCTGTCGTCCGGGTCGTTGCCGTCGTCGCTGCTGCTCTCCGCCTCCGACGAGCTGCCGCCGTCATCCGGAGGCCCAGGCGAGCGTCCGCCACGTCGCTCAGGTTGCCTTGGTGCCCGCTGACCGTGCTGCGTCGTGGGCCGCGCGCCTGCCGCCGCGGGTTGTTGCAGCCTGGTGACCATGGCCGTCAGTTGCTGGACGGCCGTGGCCATCGCCGTCATCTCCGTGTTCGGTGTCGCCGCCGTCGCAGGTGGAGCTGCGCCCCCGACTCGAGCACCCGTCGCTCGCACCCCGTCGTTTCCGTGCCGAGCCGTTTCGCCTCGTGGCGCACTTCGGTCACCCGTCGCAGTTCGTGCCACCACCGCCGTCGCCACCGGGGCCGTCTCCACAACCGCTGCCACATTGGCATCTGGTGGCGGAGGCACCTCGTTTGCCGCCCCGCGCCCAGCGCCACCATCGCCATCTTCACGCGCCGCCGCCACAATTGCTTGCGCCTGCAAGCCGGCGACCACTGTCGTCAGGTGCTGCAGCGCGGCCGTCACTGCGGTCATCTCCGCCGACACTGCCGACTCGCTGGAGGGCTCGCCGTGACTCGTCGCCTCGGCGTCTTCTGGCTCCGGTCTCTCGTCAGTCGCCGCAGTTTCGCCGTCGGTTCCGGTAGGAGCTGGCGTTTCGTCGGATCCACGACTTGGCGAGTTTTGCTTCGCCGTGTGTGGAGTGTCCTCCGCGGTGCCCAGCGCCTTCTCCTCGTCGCCGTGTTCGGGGTCCTCGTCACTGCCGCCCGTATCACCGCCGCTCTCGCTCTTCGAGCCCGGATTCTTCGCCGCTTGTCGCGTCACTCGTCGCGACTTGCCGGATTTCGTCAAAGTCTTCGTCCTCGCCAAGGTCGAAGCCGTCATAGTGTCTCGAATGCTTCTTGCAGGCCCCTGTATGACCACCATGTAACAAGTCTAGGGACACCTGCTTGCCGGTGGGTCGTAAGGCCCAAGTGCTTTTGCTGCGCGTCGACTCGCTGTAGCCACTTCGCGCCACTGAACTCGCCTCTGGCCGTCAGAAATCCACTTGGTTCCCCCCTGCCGGACCGTACGCCTACGTATGCGTCCGTTCCTACTTTGTATTACTAGTTAACGCAGTAAACGCTAGCCTAAGCCAACAATCTACCTCCTTGCGTCTGCCTGTTCTCGGCACTTCGCCGACGTGCTTCTCACGCCGCAAATTCTCAACTGAGCGCTTTCCTTCTCCGTCGCGAGGTCGCCTCCTCACCGCTGATTCGCGGATCCTGCGAGCCGAGGTACTTCAAGCACCCCATCTCCAAACCCGCCGTTTAGTCAACCTTCGTGGCCCGCTTGGCCTTCGCATCGTGGGGTCCAGCGGCTCTCCAGCTGGGTAGCGAACCCACACCCGGCTGCTCTCTCTCGCTTCGTGACCGCTCGTCGTCACACGCCGCCGGCTGTCGGCTTTCCGGCACCCTCGGACGTTTCCGTCCTACTTGCGCGCCCTTCTCATCGCCGACTGGCGTCCGTCTGTCCTGCCCGACGGTCGCCAATACCGGCAACCTATTACACAGGTTCTCCGCCGTGTGTGGCTGACTCGAATCCTCTCATTTGTGACAGTAAGAAAAATAGCATAGGCTGATGACTCATTGGCAATATGTCATCGGTGACGATGAACTGAGCCGTGAAAAATACATGAAAGTTATCTTTCTGAATTTGCGCGTGGTGTCGGTGCGTGCACTGCTGTCTTGCCATGTGGAAGTTGGGGGTCTATTCAAATATCTTTATTGTTGCGCGATCGGCCAAGGCACTCATCTTGCGACTTCGCGTCGTAAGGACCGCGCGAGCTGCCGTTTTTATTTTTGCCTCAGGATCAAGGCGCTCGCGACGCCATTGCAACTCTAATCACGAGGATACGGAAATCAGACATGATCGGGATCGATTGACTGCCACTCGAGACCTCTGGCACAGACACGAGTTGAACTTTTGGTCTGCACACGAAGTGCAAGCCACGGCTCGCGTTCTTTTTCACTGAAGTATTTTTTAAAATACTTCAGTGAAAAAGAACGCGAGTCATTAAAATGAACTTAGAAGTTCTTGCCTCAGTCGCATTTCAACGCTGCTTCGTACTACCCTTCCACATACAACTACGCTTCGATGAGTTACGATCGCGCGCACCGTGCGCTCGATCTATTCATATGACCATTGGTGCTCCTTCTACGCCTTGAATTCGCATAACGATAACACTCGAGTCGAGTCCCTCAACACTTCAGAAAATCTACACGGGGAGTGATCGCATAATGCGAGTCGCATTCACCAGCCTACGCATTTTGTATCAAGATGATCTATGTCTTTCAGTGTCGCCACGGGTCTGGTCGGCAGCTACATCGCGAGATTTCACCGCCACATTTCCAATCTGTGCTGGACTTGGGTCTCCAGATCTCCTTCACATTTGGTGGTGGTATTTTTCTTCTTCTTCGCGGTCACCGTTGATCGCTGGCTTCCCAATCATCAACGCGGTCCTTTTCTCATCCTTGCACTCCTTTTCACGCTCGAGAGCCCCGTGTGGCTGCTGGCCCAAGCCGTCGCGCCGATGCAAATAAGGCAATTTCTCGCCTTTAAGGACCCCGTGGTGTCATGCACGCTATGCAGTTGAAAAATTTGCGAGCAACTCGGTCGACAGCATTTTAACGGAGCTTGAAGAGCAGGAAGAGTGAAAACGATCGAGAGCGTTGGTACATTGCAAATGTACGCAACGGTCAAAGCTGTCGCGCTGAGGAGCATACCCACATAGCTTCCGATCATCTTCTTCCGCCAAAGCGTTGCATGGTTAGCGCAAATTTCGTCAGGAACATGAGCCGGTTGTCAATCAGCCATCTGAAATGCCACCTCCTCGCCGAGTAGAAGAAGATGGCTCGATCCGGTAATTAGCTGCGAGCAAGCAACACCGGTCGCAATTACGAGCGCCTTGCGAAGACGAAAGGTTGCAGATCCTGTTGATGGCGATGCAAATGGACACCCCCGTGGGTCTCTGCGACTTGGTGGCACCCTTAGTCCAGTTAACTGATGCTCCACTTTCGAGAAGAGATTTCACAATTTCAACCATCCAAGGAACGGTTAGTGCCGTGCTACGGCCAACCTCAGTGTACAACTCAGTTGTGCTACTACAGTAGTATGTACCACAACTGAGTTGAACATTGAGGTTGGCGGCCAACTTGGCCGTAAGCATTGTACTCCGACTCGCCGTTGCAATCGTCAACGGACCGTAGCTATCGTATCCGTGTATGTTGGGTCAATGTCCACATCCGAGAGCGAATGAAAGCGCGAACAGTTGGGGTTTGATCACCTCACCCACGTACGATGGCCTTGAGGACTACTCGTTCGTGCCCTTCATGGTCGTGGCTTTGTTTTACGTCGCATTATTCGCATACTGCATGCCGGAGACCATGGTGAGGACGTCGGACGAAATCAATTCTTGGTTTCGCAGCGAAAGGAGTGAACCCAAGCGATCCCAGCAGTACGCGACACTGGTAGGTTTGGTCAATTTACGAGTGAGCTCCAAGGCATTCTGGATTGGTTTTACGTTACCTGTAACGAGGAATCCTCACTGAGGGTGTACAAGTATGCAGTTGCACTTGATGGAGAGGCGCGAACGAAACTGGTCCATCAGAGTCCGCAGCAGTACGATAGCCTAATATTTTTTCATTCGCCAACTCGCTCCAACCCATTAATATTGCCTCCTTGAGCTAGCCTTGACCTAGCGTTTTCCCTTCTTGTGACGCGTGACAGATAAATGTATCGTGGGCTTCCAAATCTCAGACAAATCGCGTCCATTACACGTTCTCGATATGCTTGAAACTGGCGGCGCTGCTTTCCAGATCAGCGTTCAGCCCCGCGGCCTCAGCCATGCCGGTGGCACTGGGGCCCGACCGAAACCACTCGAGAGCGTACTCTTTGTTCTTCTGGAAGCACAGGAAGGCCTCGACCATGGCTGGGCTGTCGGCCAGCGCTGCCTCACGAGCAGGACCTTCCGTGCGCACGAGCACACTGTAGATGTTGCTGCGAACAGTTTCGCCACTTGACGACGCTGCTGGCAGCGACAGCACCATTTCGGCGTAAGGTGCAATAAGAGGGAACCGCAGTTGATTCGTCTTCCACCACACCAAGGGGTCCACGTTGCGCTCGGAAACAGGAAGACTCAAAAATGCGCTCAGCTCCTTATCCCACGTCGCGATCATCTCATTCTCGCCCTGCAGAGATGACTTCGAAGACTCGGATGGAAGATGCGACAGCAGATCATCATCTTCGTCATCAGGGAGTGACACTTCGTTGATCGTTGGACTAGCTGGCCCCTTACCCAGCCCTGCATAGCCTGACACCGCCATCCTAGCCACAGAATCTGCGCCAGATCGCGTTGACGACTGTGGGTCGCCTTCAGACGTGAACATCCGACGCAGAAAATCCTTCCCGACGTCACATTCAGCCTTAGGAGAGAGATAGCAGTATTCTCGGTTCTTGTAGCGTGGGTCAAATAATGTAGCTGCGTAGCAGACCGGCGGAAGTGTGGAGAACTGCTCACGCAGCTTCTTGGCCAGGGTCTCGAAAAAGCGTCTCCACGTAGCCGGCTCCAGGTGGGTCGGTACACTCTCGGCGGCCGAATTCGCTTGCTTCTGTGCATACGTGACCAGGGCTGCCGCAATGGTTGAAATACTGGAAATGCCGTTCTTGTTCACTTCCTTGTCGCTGCCGGTTTTCTTGTTCTTTTCTCCCTCGAGTGCCTCGGAGTACCGCGAAAACGGCCGCAGCTTCTTCACTAACAGGTTGATGAGTTCCACCGTCGACGCCGGCAGGTATTCTATCATTTGCGTGTTCGCGATCTGCTCCAGCGTGGGCAAGTGCTCGACGAAATCACGTAGGAACTCGTAGTAGGAAATGGACTCGTGGCCATCGGCAGAAAACTCCACATTGAACAGCGGGTACTTCCGGCCAAGGGCGAGCATCGCGTCCTCGTTCTCTGTCAGCCGGGCCGCAAAATCCTCCACTTGGTTCACCACCACGGGGAACGCCTTGATGAAAACTGCCTGGGTCAAGCAGACGCGCAGATGCTGCACGGCCGACGTAAGAAGAAGCGTGCTCTGGGCCGCATCGGGCGACATCACCCGCCCGTCAAAGTTAGTAGGCACGAACAGCGACGGCAGGTCCGCGATCGTGAGCTCGATCCTAGCCGGCAGCTCGTCCTTGACACAGGCGATGACCTTTTCCTTAATCCCCAGCCGCTCCAGGTATGAGTCCAAAATGGCCTTGACCGTCTCCAACCCGGCCGAATCCTCGAGCGGCGCGACTCCCACTGCAATGTCAAAGAGGCGGAAGTTCACACTGAAGTGGACTTTTACCGCTAGATACTGCGTGGGTTTGGGCTCCGTAGGGGGCGATGGGTGCTGCCACACCTCAAGTGAGACCGCGACGCTCTTGGCCCGGGCCAGAACCATCTTGGCCGTCAAGAAGACGCTCTCCTGCAGCATCAGGATGCTCTTGGCCAGCGCTTCCTCCGTGGGTAGCGGCAGTTTCTTCTCTCCTACCAACTGGCCGACTACATACTGCATGCCTGGCTTCGTAGTAAAGTTAAGGGGCAAGTTGTCCATGAGGGCCATAAGGGCCAAGTCCTGGCCGAACTGCTCGGCGTTCACCTGCACCGCCTGCACGCCATAGGCGGAGGCCATCGACTCCCGCTGCTCCTTGGTCATGGCCACCCCCGGGCCGCACGAATAGAGGGCGGCCGCAGCAGCTTCCCGCTTAATTGCGGCCGAGAACATGCCGGGCGAGCCGCCGGCCGCGGCCACAGCAGCGGCCAGCGCCTGCGAGGCCGCGGGCGGGTGGTACACGGCCAAGTCGGCCTGGCCCGCGGCCTGCAGGCCGGTCTTCTGGCGCTTGAGATGGCGCTTGGTCTCGCGGTGCTCCTCGCAGATGGCCGAGGCGTCGCGGTGCGTGGGATCCGTCCGGCCCGCAGTCCGCAAGTGCGACAGCAGGTTGGACGAGTGGTGGCCCTTGATCACGCGCTCGCAGAACTTGCACACGGAGTTGCCGCCCTGATCCTTGTCGAAGTACGACCACACGGCCGACACGCTGGCCGGGCCACTGGCCGGGCCGCCAGCGGCCAGCGTCGTCGACGACGCCGAAGATGGTGCGAACTCACTGCGGTTGGCCTTCACCATAGAAAAAACCGGTAACGCTGGCCAATTACCTCGGGCGCGGTCGGTACGGAGAATGGGTAGTCGCGGAACTCACAGTAAATTAGATGTCGCCTCGCCCCGTCATCCCTTCCCTCAAAAGAGTGCCAAGAAGAGTGACAGGCACGGCCCGATGATGAGCTTGAAGTGGCCCCTCAAAGGGACCGAGAGAGAGATATCCGGCCATAGTGCATTCAACCATGCTACGTCGAGCTTGCTACCTTCGTGTTAGATCAGTCGGATGCCGGAGCTTTTCTGGTTAAGATGTCTATGCTTGTTAGTGTCTATAGTGTGGTGGGGCCACTTCTTGCTAAGCTTTTCTGCGTTGTGATGTGTGCAGCTTCCACCGCCACAACCGTCGGGTTCATTGGCCTGGGCAACATGGGCTTCCCCATGGCGCACAACCTGCTGAAGGCGGGGGTCGACGTGCTGTGCTTCGACGCCAACCGCGCCAATGTCGACCGACTGGCGCTGCTTGGAGCCAAGCCAGCCGACTCTGTCGAGCAGGTGGCTGTCCAGACGCACACGATCTTCTCCGTCCTACCCAAGGACGAAGTGGTCACGAGTGTCGTGCTCGGAGATGAAGCCAAGCCTGGCTCGGGTCTGGTGGCCAACATGGCGCCCGGGGCGCTGCATGTCGGCTGCTCCACGATCCACCCGAACACGTCGCGAGCTCTCGACGCCAAGCACCGCGAGGCCAAGACGAGGTACGTGGCAGCGCCAATCTTCGCGCGGCCGGACGGCATGGAGGCGCAGCAAGCGAACTTCGTGGTGTCGGGATCAGATGCTGCCGCTGTGGAGCAGGCGTCTCAGTGGTTGGCCAAGTGCACCGACGGACGCGTGGCGCCGTTCAGCACTGAGGACCCCGGCGCAGCCAACGCCGTCAAGCTCTGCGGGAACTTCCTCATCGCCACAGCCATCGAGTCTATGGCTGAGGCACTTGCGCTGCTGGAGGCCAACGGCGTGGACCGCGTCCAGGCGATGCAGTTCTACAGCAGCACGTTCATGAACTCGGTGGTCCACAAAGGCTACGGACAGCGCGTGTCCGAGCGCGACCATCGTCCCGGTGGCTTTGCACTGGAGCTGGGCTACAAGGATCAGCGACTGGCGCACCAGTTGGCCATGGAATGCCAAGTGCCGATGCCGTTCCTGTCCACGCTCATCGACCGGTTCCTAAGTGAGCGCGCCAAGGGCCGCAGCGACCTGGACTGGTCTGCTATCGGTCTCGGCGTCTGCGAGTCTCGTGGTGTCGACGTCTCGGAAGCCATTGACCGATCTCGCGCAGGACAAGCGCCGCCGCCACACGGTCACCCGTAGGTGAATACCGTATCTCACAAATGAAATGCTTAACAGATAACTTGCCATTTCGCGAAATCTACCCCATTTATTCTGAAAGATCACTATTTCTTAACATTAAAAAAGCGGTTTGAAAACATGTCTTAGTATAGGTTTTAACTGCAGCGGAGACCTGAATTCGATCACGGTTGAAAAAAGCATTTCCTGATGTAAGATGCTTCGCGAGCTCAGTGAAGGCCACGAGGAGCACGTACCAAGAAGAATACGTTGAATGACTTATTTTAATGTTTTAAAAACATATCTATAACGAAAGTATCATACAAATCTCAATATAACATTGATCTCAAATCAGCAGAAGGTAGGATAATGGCTTCGCGTGGACGGCTATTGGTGCGTCCTCGCATTGATAGATACATTCCGAAAATTGAATTCTAACTCGTGCTCGTGTACATGTATCTCATGCTGTCAATAAGCATTACCCTACTGTCCATTAGGAAGGAACACTTGACTCTATCGTGAACGAGAGACGAGAAAATTGAGTACATGCTCGATAAACTTGGACAAGATCCCGTCATTAATTAAGCCAAATACGAGGAAACGAAGTATACAGATCTATTTTCTTGAATCAGACAGCTGGAGTGCTCAAGTACAGTACAAGGAATACATCTACACTGCACTTTTGAAATTACATACCTGAATCTTAACACGAAAAAAGCATAATGACGAGCTGGGAGCACCTCTTAACGTTAAGAAAAGTGCCATTCGTGATTTCAGCATAACATTTCTTTTGTGAGGTACGGTAAGCAGGGGGTTACCACCGTGTTTTGGAACGAATTGAAGTTGAACGCGTCATCTTTTGTAAAACTTTATTGATGACACCTTCGCGCCACATTTAATGAGTACCTTCGTGCCACATCTTTGTCGAACCCGAGCCATTTTGGGCATCAGAGACCGAGATGAAGCTGCTCAAGAAGCAGATCAGCGAGAAGGATGGCGCTGGCTCTGTGGTGCTGCGCGCCGAGGAGCCCGAGGACATGTGGCATATATACAACCTCATCCACGTGACGGACTCGGTCAAGACCACGACGATCCGCAAGGTGCGGGCGGCTCCAGTCCAGCGCAGCACTCTGCTCCCATAACTCGTACTTAATCGAAGATACGACTCGTTATGGCCCCTGCAGGTGGTGAAGGAGGGCGTCACAGGCTCCACCAGCAGTCAACGTGTGCGCATGACGCTGCAGATTGAGGTGGGCTACTGCACAAGCTGGAAACATTGGGATCAGAGCTGATAATTGCATGATGATGTTGATGGTGTGTAGGTGGAGCAGGTCAACTTCGATCCGGTACTCTGCGTGCTGCGCATTAAGGGCAAGAACATCATGGAGAGTCAATACGTTCGGGTACGACCACTAACAATGCCAAGTTTTGTACGAGGAGATGCCACTAACGGAGTTGATGCGTGCAGATGGGAGCTTACCACACGCTGGACCTGGAGATGAACCGCGACTTCACGCTGGCCAAGAACTGCTGGGACGTCATGTCGCTGGAGCGCATCGAGATGGCCTGTAATATCGCCAAGCAGGCGGAGCTGGCGGCCGTGGTGATGCAGGTCGGCCTGGCGCACTTGTGCTTGATCAAGGGGGACATGACTGTCATTCGGGCCAAGATCGAGACGAGCGTGCCCAAGAAGCGCCCTGGAAGCTCAGCGCATGCCAAGGGCACGGAGAAGTTTTACGAGAATATTGTGCGCTCAATCCGACAGCACATCGACTTCAAGCTCGTCAAGTGTGTGCTGCTCGCCAGCCCGGGTTTCGTCAAGGACGACTTTTTCAAGTTCATGGTTGAGCAGGCGGTGCGTCAGGACGACAAGCTCATCCTGGAGAACAAGCCCAAATTCGTGTTGTGCCACTCGTCCTCTGGCCACAAGCACGCGCTCGATGAGGTGCTCAACGACTCGGCGATTCAGTCGCAGGTGGCGGATACGAAGGCTGTGGAAGACGTCAAGTGCCTGGAGCGCTTCTTCAACATGCTGCATATCGACCAGGACCGCGCGTACTACGGCTACAAGCACGTTGTGCGTGCCAATGCCAACATGGCGATTGAGACTCTCATGATCACGGACGCCCTCTTCCGGTCGCAAGATCTCGCCACACGCCGCAAGTACGTCGACCTCGTGGAGAGCGTGCGCGACAACGGTGGCACCGTCCGTCTGTTCAGCAGTTTGCACGTGTCGGGCGAGAAGCTGGGCCAGGTGAGCGGCATCGCTGCTATCCTGCGCTTCCCCATGCCCGAGATCGACGAAGAGGACCAAGACGCGGAGTCCGACTCCGAGGAGGAAGACGACAAGGAGGACGAGAGCGGCGTGGGCGACCTGTCCGTCGAAGCTTTGGGTATGTAGAGGGACTGGGCTGTCAGCAGATAACACAAAGCATACACACAATGAGAGAGAACAGAGAGAGCGCAACCGTTGACCAGTTAGCTGGTTGTGTTGTGCTGAACGACGAGATTCGACACGCGTTTGTCGAACGTCTGCGACGCGAGCCGCTCCCCCAGCGGCGCGAATGGGTTGGACATGGCGTTCACATACAGACGATGGACCTCTGCGAAGAACTGCAACCAACAGCACAACCGTCAGCTTCACTGCAGTATTGATTGGGGTATGTATGGTTGTGGCAGTAGGTAGCTCACCGGTCGGAGCTCCGACTCGCGGACTGGCGCGTCCTGCAGCACGACGACGAACTTGACGGACGTGTTGGTCACGTAGCCGTAGACGCGGTAGTCCTCGATGGGCCCCAGGAAGCCCAGGTACATGTCGTCCTTGGAGCTGCTGATGCCCGCGCCGCGCAGCTTCTCCTCGATCACGTCCAGCGACACGTGCGCGATGTAGTGGAAGCCCAAGTCCTCGCCCTCCTCGCCGAACGTGCGGATGTACAGGGGGCTGTTCTGCACGGCAGAGAACGGCAGTGTGTAGATGTAATTGGTTATGGTAGTTAGAGGCTAGGTGGCTTTCTAGGTGGCCTGGTAGACAGCCAGGAAGAGCACTTACAGCGGCGCCGATGACAGCGACGCAGGCGATCATCGAGATGAATTGGATTGGAACAATAAACGACTTGCTGCTGCAAGCATTGACTACTGTACCCCTATTAGGGGGTATAATTGGAGTTTTAATTTTAATTATGATCGATGAGATGGATTTTATCAATAAGTGTGGTTTTATCTCTGATTAGAATACAATTATTCCTACTATTCTAACAATAAGAGATGAGGTGGTACAGTGTACCAAACTGACGTGGTCTATTGAACTTGTGCTTACCATGTAGTGTCCTCGTCTCCTGCTGCGTCCGAGTCTCGTCCTGTAGATGGCGGTGTATAGTCCGGCGTGTTGTTTTCTGTGGGACTACTGGATCCTGATCCGCGAGGAGAATTTTGGCTACTTCCTGGCTCACTGGCCGGGTCAGGGATGTCGGCCATATCTCCGTCAACGTTGGCAAACGTTGGCGTGTCACTACCCGATGAAGACTCTAACGGTTCTTTATCTGCTACAATTTCGTCATCGATCGGGTTTTGTGCCGAGTCTTGAGCGTCAGGGTCTTCAATGACGCTGTTGCTCGGCTCGCTGGCGTCTCCGGCGTAAGGATCCAAGTTCCATACTTTCCATTCGTCTTCACCATTATCGTTAGCCTCCGTACATTCGGGCTGACCGACTGGTTCGGTAGCGATTCCGTTGGGATCCAGATTCCAAGCGTTAGTTTGGCCTTCGTTGCAACCAGGGGTGTGGCTATCCGACTCGGTTTGAGCTAAATGATCGATCCCACCATCGCTACCCGTACTTGTTACCTCCGGTACTTGTGAACCTTCGGTTTGCGCAGGTTCTACCGCGTGTTCGTTGATACAAAGACTGTCATTTGTAGGAGAAGGTGACGGATCTGGGTCCAAGTTCCAAGCAGTTGATTCGCTTTCCTTGGCTGTTGCGGGTTCTGCAACGGAGGTGGTGTCCGGGGAGTGTTGATCAACAATGCGGCTTGCATCATCGCTAGTGGTATCCTCGACGACATCATCTTCGACAAACTCCGGATGAAACTCTTCAGTATTTTCGCTATTCCCTGGAGGTAACTCGGGACTAGCGACTACGTCAGGTGTAGGATATGGGTTTAAATTCCAGACTGGTTGCTCCACGTCGTCGTTGTGGCTACGAGTCAACTCTGAAGTCGGGGCTGGTTCAGATGATGGAGTAGGATCTAAATTCCACGCGTTTCGCTCTTCAAAGTCATCAACTATTTTCGATTCTCCCACTAATCCGCTTTGATCTTCTGCTGGATCGGGAGTAACCACAGGGACGGAAGGACTCGGATTCACATTCCAGGCATTACTGGTGTCGTTGTCCTCGGTTGACACCGAGTCTTCTTGCTGGGATGCAACTTCGTGTTCATCATCGTTATCATTATCGTCGGCAACCGCTGCATTATCCAGCGGTGTATCTGAAGCAGCGACGTGCGGATCTGCATTCCAAATGGTCCGTTCGGTGCCAACTTCATCACCGGATTCTGCTTTGATTTGAAGTTCATCAGGCTGATAATTAATTTGCCAGATCGGATTCAAGTTCCAAGCACTATGTGCAGGGCCTGCTTCGTTCGATTTGGAATTCGCATCATCACCACTACCATCGAACTCGTCATCTTCGTATGCCTTCTGCTTGGGAAGCACCTGATCATTGTCTTCTTGACTAACTGGAACATTTCGGTCAGTACCTCCTTCATCATCATGATCGCTAGCAACTTCCGTTTTGGCTGCTAGGTTACTAGCTGGATCGTCATCATCACGCTTTTCGCTAAGCTCAGTTTGCTCAACCGCTTCCTTAGGCGAAGCTGGATCAGCGGTTTGTGAATTAGTATATGTACCAGTGGCCCTGTCAGCACTCTCCAAGTTGTTCTTATCAATTTGCTGATCAACTATTTGGTCCATACCATCAACCCGTACTGGTTCTTCGTGAGCGTCATCCAATTCAACTGCATCTTCATGTACGTCTCCGGTACTGGGCGATATAGTTGGTTCATTGTTTTCCAAAGTACCATCAGCAGCTTCTTGCTGAGATCTCGCACTGTCAACCGCAAAATTTACGTGTCTGTCACAGTGCTCGATTGCTTGAAGCTTTTTCGCTTCACGAGCCGCTCGAATGTGAAGATTCTCTTCCAGTTCGCACTCAACTTCAAGCTGAGCAAGACGCACTTGCTTGTAGTACTCGGCTTCGAGTGCTCTTCGCCGCGTTTTGGAGACAAAACCCTCGCGGTGCTCAACCTTAGCGAGTGGTACGACGCGAACTTGACCAACAGATTTCCTGGCTGTAGCCAAATTGTTTGGGACACTCCCCGATATCCTGCTACCGGGACTTTCATCTACAACCAAATTCAGTGGATCCAGCTTGGTCTTCTTCACAGAGCTCCCAGAGCCGTTAGTGGGCAATGGCACAGAGGAGACTTTTAACTTCCCCGCGATAGTCGGCGATCCTGCCGTAGTCTCGAACTTTGCACGGAGACGTCCAATCTCCGTATGACACTCTTCGATCTCAGTCTCCAGTTCCTGGAAACGAAGAAATTTGCTACCCTGTACATGAGTGGTCATCAAGTTCATACCCTAGCTACCCCATTGCCACGTACCTGCTATATCGAAGCCGGTCGAGCTCTCGCCTCCGTTCCTCCGCCAGCGCTTCAGCAGTCGCCGCCTATCTAACCAGTGGCGAATATGGTGTGAATCCAGTACTGTAGTTATCAACGTGCTGAACTATGTCTTACCCTCTGCACGCACTCGGATACAAGGCGGTCAATTAGCTCCTGCTTGCGGGTTTTCGTGGTCTTGGCATCTTGCGGTGATCTCAAGATTGCAAACGCAGCTTGAAGCTAAACAAAATTATGATCCGACCAGTGAGACGCTGTGCAATGAATGCAAAATGAACTCCTTCGTCGTACGTCCTTGTCTTTCTTTCGCAGCGTTTCTTGTAGCCGGCGAGATGCAGTTTTGAGCTGTATCACCAGTGCATCCTACCCATAATTCGTTCAGTTTTATTCTTCACGAGTTTTGCACGTAGAATTTTCCACAACATACTTTCTCTGTCAATTGCCTCTTCAGCAGTGCGAGCTCCTGCTTCGTATTCTCCCACTCCCGCCATCCATCGTCCAGCTGCAGACAACAAACAAGCAATGAGCTCACGAACTTCGATCGATTTCTATAAGGAATGAACTGACCCACTCGCACCTCAATCTGTTGATACGGCGTCACCTCCGGTTGGCTGGCGCTGCCTCCACGTCTGCTCATTAACCGCCTCGCCATCGCCGAAAAAATGACTGCACTGTGCTACGTCGTTTCGCGTCTTCAGTGTAGCCATTTCGGAGTGTAGCCATCTCGAAGTGTAGCCATCTTGGAATGGTAGAAACCCAGAGCGAAACGTCGCGATCATTCGGTCATTGGGTCTGACGACGAGCATGGGGGAGGCACCGAGTTGGCAGCACATGTGGGGCGCCAAGGTCAAGATGCCGTGTGATATGGAGGACGACGTGCTGGAGGACGCCATAAAGCACGTCACGTCGCGACTGGCCAAGTTCGACACGGAGGAGTGGGAGAAGAACGGCCTGGCGGTGAGTGCGACCTCAGCTTAACGTTGCATTCGATCGGTGGACCACTCAATTTAACTGCTATGGGTGCCAGGTGTGCGAGGAGATCAAAGCCCACCTGGACGAGGCGTGGGACCCACACTGGGTGGTTTGCATCGGACGCAACTTTGGGTCGTTCGTGACGCACGTGACTAGAAACTTCGTCTTCTTCTACTACAACGAGAAAGCAGTCATGATATACAAGGCAGGGTAGACAGACGTATTTTCATACTACATCAAACAGTTTGATTCAAACTATGTCTCTAACCGAGCTCTCAGAATCACTGCAACAATGCGTGTATCCGCTCCATCCGAAGCTGCAGCAGCTCCTTTTTGCTGGTTACCAGTCGTAGCTGCTGTCCCTGATGCTGGTACTGAAGCCCCTCCTGCTGCTGGCAATGCTTGCCAGAGTGCACCGCCCTTGAGAGTGCATTGCACTCGCACCTGCACCCACTGAACCACTTCCAGTTCTGGTCGACGTTGAGCTGATTTCGCACGGGCGGAGGTCGATACAGTCGACCGAGCAGAACTTGAAGACGTCGAAGTATCCGATGTAATCGGTGGGGCCGGTGGGTGGTACGTCACTTGAATGGCGAGTTGTTGGCCAGCGGCGATGGCTCCACGTGCAGGCTCGAGCGTGAACAACTTGGCGTGGGGCGAGGCAGCGTCTACTACGAGTTCGAACGAGCCAACGGAGCCGCCGGAACATCCTGCTGGGACTTCATCCAGTCCGCCGTAGATCCCGCTGCTCGGTGTAGTGCTGCCGACGAACAACGTCTTGGTCCGTCCAGACTCCGTGTCGCTGTTGGTCTCGTCCCCAGCGAAGCTGAGGACGAAGGAGGACAAAGGTTTGCGTAGTCCTGTGACTGGCAAGTCACCCGCTCCGAGGCTTGACGGTAGCTGGCTCAGTGGAACACTAGGTGGCAAGTCAAACAGGTCCTCCACTGGACGAAGCGTCAAGAGCGGCGGTCTCCTGGGTAACAACCCAGGGTTGTCAGTATCATCCGAGTCGCTTGGAAGTGGTGAAGGATCAGCTGTCGGTGCGAACACGTAAAGCTGATTCTCCCAGCAACGTCCTGCAACGCTGACGATGTGCTGCTCGCTTTCGTTCGGCACCTTGACTCGGTATCTCTTGGCGTAGTGCCCAGGTCTCTGGTGATCAGGCTGGAAAACTACTTGCACCGTGACTGACCCATTCTCAGGAATGACAGCGTTAGCAGGAGAAAATGTGAACATCGGTAAACCCGTCGACGTTGTCATCGAGTCTTCCTCCTTCGCTCCGGGCGCCATCGTACCAGTCTTGATGTCATCCAGTGGTACGATCGAAAAGGCCAGCGGGAAGGCGCTACCGTTCGCCAACACCAGCTCGCGCACGCTTCGTGTTCGGGCCAGCACGTCCTGGAAGTCGAGGCTCCCGTCTGCAGGCGTGAGAGTTAAGCTGGGGTTGATGCCTTCTCCCTGAAGCCGAACTCGAATATTCACGCCCAACGCTGTGAGCTCCAGTTCGTCTTCGTAGATCAAAGGGGCTCGAGGCTCGAATTCGACACGAAGTGCACGCTTCTTCTTGGTGTCGGAGCGACGTGATACCTCGCGCAAGGCTCCAATAAGACGGAATGCTCCTAGTACATGAAGCGGTTGAGCACGTAGCCACACACTGTCGGTCGCACTTGGTTCCAGCTCCAGTGTGAGCTCACGCACCAGCATTTGGCCGATCGCCACCTGCCCGAAATCCAGTGTGGTCTCTGACGGGGTCAACACCGGCTCGGTCACTGTAGTTCGCACCTCAAGCGCTTGCAATGGCGTCTGTGGTTCGGTCTTGGTCGATCGTCTTCCGCCTGCAGTCCCCTCAAGCCGATGAAAGCACAGTACAGTCCAAGTGTGGTGGCAACTTCGAGGCTCGGTTGGAATCTCTCGTCTCGGTGTTACCGGACTCGCTTCAACATCTTCGTCGCTGAACGGTGGTGACGTATCTGCCTGCCCACTTCCAGCTGAAGAGATGATGGCGTCTAGAGCAGCGTCCCCGTGGGTTTTCGCCTCCAAGTAGCACGTTCGATCAAGCTTGAAGATGTCTTCGGTCGGCTCGAAGTCGATCTCCAGGCGCACAGTCTCACGTGGCACCAATCGTGCGACCAGCGGCGTAATTCGCAGGAAGGACGCAGCTTCAGGTGGAAGTCGCAGCTCAACGAGGCACGTATGGTACTCGGATCGGTTGGTAAGCTTGACATTGCAGGTCTGCGTTTGCCCCAAGGCCGTAGCACCGAGTCGAACAGCCGAGTGCGAAAACACCAGATCACTTGCCACGCCGCTACCTGAACACGGAAGAATATACTCTTGGTTGAACGTTGAGGACCAGAGCGTCAGCACAGGCTTCGCTCGCGGCATGTGGCCAGCAGCTTTGAGAGAACCCGGAAAACTCGGCTCGTACACAACTCGCAGCACTCGTGTCTCGCCAGGCAAAAGGACAATCCCCACTCCCGCAGAAACGTCAGCTATCGTCACGTCTTTCGGTAATGAAGTGACACCAATACGTTGGGGCACACGAGCTGAATTGGAGATTGTCAGCTCGTGGCTAACGCCGTGTCCAACACAGCACGCGCCAAAGTACAGTCCTCCTTCGGAGCTCCCGGTCTTGACCTCTAGCTGCAGAGTTGTAGGTGTAAGTCTCGCTGTCAGCAAGAAAAACACCGGCACAACTTGATCAGGTACTACGACTTGCACTGGAACTGCTAGCATGCCTAGGGCACGCGAGCCCAGACCGGCGCGTTCAACTCGCTTCCACATCCGCTCTTCGGGTCGAAACTTGACTTGCACGGGGAATTTTCCCTCCTGCGAAGCCACCGAAGCTTGTACGAACCCAAAGCCGGGAGTCAACTCGACGTAGTTGGCCAGTACCTTTGGAACCTGGACCTGAATCTTCAGAGCGACTTTGCCTCGATTGCAAACGACGAGCTGGTGGCGATACAGTTTCCCGTAAGCACAGCAGCGAAAGTTCAGTCGAGAACGAGCCACGAAAATCGGCACCTCGGAGGCGATACCAGATACCGATACAGGGATGGGCGTGAGCTTTCGTAGGTCAGGGGACGATAATCCACAAGACGAAGCTGCTGGGAACTCGAGAACGTACTGCTCCTTGTCCAGCTTCATAGCTGCAGCAGGTGCGAAGGTGAAGGACACGGAGCTGCTAGAATACGGCTCCACAACTCCGCGTTTCGTGAAACGTACCGGGCCGTCAGCTCCATCAGGTTTGAACCTCGTGGTTTCGCGAACACGCTCGACAAGCTCGAACTCCTCAGCACTGAGTGGATCTCTAACATCATCATCGTCTTCTTTTGTTTCTGGTTCAACAGCTTCAACTTGCAGTGTTTGAGTTGCGGACATTTTCGTGGAGGCTGCACTAGCAGCTCGAGACGCAGGCGTTGACTGCTGACCGACCTCCAGGTCATTGTTACCGTCCACAACTTCTTCAGCTGGTTCGTCTTGGTCGACATGTTCGCCTTTGTCTTCTTGAGGGTTTTCACTGGTATTAGGGTCGTTTTGTAGGTCGTCAGGGTCACCAACGTCTTCACTTTCACTCGCCTCGAGAACTTGACCTTCTTCGTCAGTAGCCGGTGGGTCATCCACGAGAGCTATGGACTGGGGTGTTTCTAGTCGTCGAACTCGAAATTCCAGCGGGAGAGCGCCTTCATTAGCGAGTGTCAAGGCGACGGTTGCACGTTCACCAGCGACCACTTCGGGGAAGCGAATGTCCCTCTGGTTCAGCACGGGGACTGCTTTCTTGCATGTGCATCGAACTGGGATCTGGAAGACTCCTGTCGGTGCTGCGACTGAGAGAGTTGTGTCCAAATCGCGTCCTTCCGTCCCCGTGAAAGTCATTCGCAATGAACAACTCATGCCCGCGGACATGCGCCCAGGCTTTTCGTACACGACGTCAAAGAGCTCGATCACTTGGTCGTCCATCGCGAGTAGTCGAAACTGGTTGAAGGTGTTGGAGATGTTCGTGAGAGTGAAGCTGAGAGTAAGCGGACGACCCACGTCGAAGTCCTTAAACCAGAGCATCTGCGGGTTGGCGAGAAATGCGTCGCCCGCGAACGTCTTGCCCCATACAACTTGAGACTGCGCGAATCGAGAGTCTTTTTGCCGTTGTCGCGCTTTTGCCAGTTGTCGTTCCTCCAACACGCTCCGTCCTCGAGCCTTTCGGAGCTTCGTTGGGTTAGATGCCTCCCCAGAAGGCGGCTCCTCTTCATCTTCGATGCGCGAGTCTTGAGACCGACGGGACCCCTTCCCTGCAATTGGTGGCAACTTGACATCGCAAGTTGGTAGAAGTGCGTGGTTGACTTTGTGAAGGTCTTGGCCAGGTTTCACGCCTGGAAGTGGGGGCGTCACGAGTCTCTCCGAAGTCGCGTCTTCCTTCCCGTCTCTCTCCGATCGCCCAGAGCTCAAATTGTGACGTTCTTGGCCTTCCGACTCTTGTTGAGTGTGTCGACCTCGCCTTCGAGGCAGCAGCAGAGCAGTCGGCTCTGTTCCGACTTGAGGAGCCTTGGCGAGCACTTTGGCCACAACTCGCCGACGGTGTTCAGGACTCAACACAGCACTGCGACCAAGACCGAAGCTGTAGTCTTTCATCGTGGTCTCTTGGGAAGGATACACACGGACGAGTTTGCCTGTAGGGTCCAGTGCTTCCTTCCCTGTCCGAGACAACAGATACGCGTTCGTCCGCTCCTCTTGCGCCGCTCGCCCCATTTCGCGCTGGTACTTGCGTTCATACGCGCGGTGTTCCGCCTCCAGCTTCTCTCTGCGTCTTTGCAGGACCTTCTCAGCCTCCAATCGGCCCAAAAGTTTCGCCTCGCGCTCTTGAATGTTGCGCTCAATTTTCGACCGCTCTTTGCGAGCTTCTCGCTGCACAACTTTGCGTCTCGCCACCTCGTACGGATTCTTGCCTTGGTCCAGCAGACTTTGATGTGTTCGAGCTTGGTGGGTCTTTTCCGCTTGTTCCTGGGCTTGAATCGTTGCACTCTGAGCTGCGACTCTCGCGGAAGACGCGTCCAGGTCCTGCTTCAACTCCAGTACGGCTTCGACTCGAGCGGCTCGCTCGTTTTGAGCGTCCAGCACCATCTGCGATAGATAGCGACGGTCCGAGCGAAACCCATCGTGCAGACGCTGTTGAACCGGAGACCGCGGGCTCTCCGCCGAACCATTTCCAACATCCCGAGCAGCCATGAACTCAATTGGGCGAATGAGACCAAACGACGCTACCAAATAGTCAAGTGACGCTTGAAGCCACTGGGCTTGGCGTAAATAAAGACCTACCGGTATCCGACTAAAACATCAGCAACATACAAAGAGTGTTAGTTGTTTTTCTCTTGATTCAACACAATTCACGCGATGTCTATATACATGTACACGGGACTTGACAGTGTCAATGACACCGGGCACCACAGCTTTTGCTGATTCAGCTGTGGGCCAAGTCTATGAACTTCAACTCTGGTCGATTTTTGACCAATCCGCATGGCGACGGCTGCGGCCCAACAGTTTTTGACTTTTTGATACACAGACACACCGCCATTCGCAGCCATGGCCACGCACGTCGCCAAGAAGATGAAGCTGGAGCACGAGCCCGTGGCGGATGCCATGAAGCCGGAGGACCCGAACACCAGCGACAACGAGGAGGAGTCGGAGGACGAGGCCGCCACGTCCGCCATCGCTCAGTTCCAGAGCGAAGACGTGCGTTGGGTGTCCACATCGCTGCATCATGCGTCATAACGACATTGACTGACTCTTATGGATGCTGTGTAGGGCAACAATGTGGGCCCGCAACTGGAGATCCCTATGAGCTCCAACGTGCGGCAGATGGAGGAGCTGGTCAACGAGCTACTGCAGAACGGCAAGAACCGCGTGCCGTACTCGCTGTTCATTGGCGAGACGGAGGTCACGACGTCGCTCAAGGCCACGGTGGAGGAGCTGGTGGGTGCATTGCCAAGCAATTGAAGGCTGGTGCTAGCTGATAAGTTGCTGATAAGTTGCTGTTGTTGTTGCATTCGTTTTGGTGCAGAAATTGTCGACGGAGACGGCGCTGACCATCACGTTTCAGCCGCTGGCGGCGTTCCGTGTGCGGCCTGTGACGCGTTGCAGTGACACGCTGCAGGGCCACTCGGAGGCGATTCTGCACGTGAGCTTCAGTCCGGACGGGAAGAGGCTGGCGAGCGGCGGAGGCGACGCCACCGTGCGCTTCTGGGACACCAACACGTGCATGCCCAAGCACACTGGACGCGGACACAAGAACCACGTGCTGTGTACGGCGTGGTCGCCCGATGGAGCGCGCTTTGCGTCGGCGGACCGCAACGGCGAGATTCGTCTGTGGGACCCGCTGACGGGCAAGCAGATCGGCCAGCCCATGAAGGGCCACAAGCAGTGGGTGAACTCGCTCACGTGGGAGCCGATGCACCGCAATGCCACGTGCGAGCGCTTCGCGAGCTCCTCGAAGGATGGATCGATCAAGGTCTGGAATGCTCGTACAGGACGTGCCGTCGCCTCGCTGTCGGGCCACACGGACTCGGTGGAGTGCATCAAGTGGGGTGGCGAAGGCCTCATGTACAGTGCGTCTCGCGACCGTACCATCAAGGTGTGGGCGATGGAAGGCGAGCACGTGGGCAAGCTCGTGCGTACGCTGATCGGCCACGGCCACCGCATCAACACGCTGGCGCTGAATGTGGACTACGTTTGCCGGTCGGGCCCTTTCAGCCACAACGTCAAGAGCTTCGCGTCGCGTGAGGAGATGCAGCAGGCGGCGCTGAAGAGGTACCAGGAGGCGCGCAAGGGCCAGCCCGAACGCTTGGTGTCGGGCTCGGACGACTTCACACTGTTCTTCTGGGAGCCGTCGGAGAGCAAGAAGCCGCTGGCCCGCCTCACGGGCCATCAGCAGCCCGTGAACCACCTGAGCTTCTCACCGGACGGACGCTACTTCGCCAGCGCGAGTTTTGACAAGAAGGTGAAGATCTGGAACGGCCAGAACGGCAAGTTCGTGGCCACGCTCACGGGTCACGTCGGCGCGGTGTACCAGGTGTGCTGGTCCAGTGACTCGCGCCTGATCGTGACGGCCAGCAAGGACTCGACCGTGAAGGTGTGGGAGCTGAGCGAGCCCAAGAACGCCAAGACGACGCTGTCGGGTCATGCCGACGAGGTGTATGCGCTGGACTGGAGCCCCAACGGCGACATGGTGGCGTCGGGAAGCAAAGACCGCACCATCAAGATGTAAGTGTCGTCCTGTGAGGGACGTTCATGTTGCTGTTGCTGTTGAAGCTGTACCGGTCACTAACTCCCTCGTTTCTGTGTCATTTTGTCGTCCAGCTGGAAGCACTAGACCCGCACTCCAAGTAATTTGCAATAGACTGTCATCCACAAACCATATCCGTCCGGGACACATTTCCGGCCGGGACACATTTCCGGTCAAGCCAATCCTGTGTTAACTGCCCAATTTTCAGCAGGCCCCACGTGTCTAAAATTAGCCGTCTGATTGGATAGTTTGAACCATTGGATTGGCGCTCATTTGCTCTTTCATTTGAGGTATGGTACGGTCCGGTGCGCTCCATTTTGCGCTCTCAGGGGCATGGACCCATATTTCCGGTCACTCAGCCCATACAAAAGTCCAGAATGCGTATAGGCAGTTAGGTGGCCGGAAATGCGTCCCGGACGGATACCCCGCGACAACTAATATCTCATTGCACCTACCCAATACCAACTTCTTCTTTTCTTTCCTCGACCAAGTAAATAACCCTGGCTTACCTCTTAACACCAGCCGTTGCAAAATACATGCGCTACTGTAGTGCTCGTCCTCGCTCCGACAGCGTTCCCGCCACCAATCCATACTGAAGTCAAGTGAAAACTCGGTTCCCGCCACGACTCACCTCACTTCTGCTTTAGCGCGCGGCCTGCACAGTCAGTCAGCCCAGCGCTCCCTAACCAGTTACGGTACCCGACTCAGCCATGAAGCGCGCGAGAGACGAGAGCTCCACGGACTGCGACGCCATGGGCATGACGCCGCCCCCGTCCTCTCTCTGGGCCTCCATGTCGCCCTGGAAGCCGCCGCACGCGTCGTCCAAGCGCCGTCGAGACCGCTCTGTGCCCGTCGGTGCGTGACTTTACCTAATTCGTGTCATTTTTAGCGCTAAAACTGACCTTTTAACCGTGATTTTACTCTCTTCAGACGCACTAAGCCGCATGATGTCGGCGGCCGTCACGAGCGCGCGCCTCAAGAAGCACAGCAGCATCGGCAAGCTCTTCTTCGGCCGCGCAGCCGCCTCGGGTCTTGACGAAGGCGCGTCACTCGCCTGCTGCGCCGTGTGCGAGAGCGCCAAGCGCCAGTTCCCCGCCCAGCAGATGCAGCGCTGCTCGCACTGCGAGCGCCGCATGGGCGACTGCTGCCGCCGCGAGTGCGACGCGTGCTGCCAGGTCTTCTGCTCGCTGTGCTCGACGCTCAACTGCGATGAGCAGTTCGACCGCGTCTTCTGTCTGTCGTGCAACCAGGAACAGAGCAGGGGGTAGAGCAGAGCAGCCTCCAATCAGGTTTTAAAGTAGTAATTCTAAAGTGCATGTTGTTAGTTGTATGTGGATGCATCTGTAGCTATCTCTGTAGCTGCATTTTAAGGGGAGGGGACTAACTAACTGAACATGCCTTCTCCTGGTGCGTCGTAGAGGAAGCTGCGCACCATTTCGTACGACGTGGCGGGCTGGTCGTGAGGAACCATCTGCATACACGGGCAACGACAAGGAGGTTAGTACCAAAGTGTTGATAGACAGACGAACCGATGGACGTACGTGGCCTGCGCCGTAGACTTTCATGAAGCTGAATCCGTGCGAAGTGCGGACGCGGCCGATGGTTTGGCCCTGGAAGTGAACGTCCTCAAAGTCGGCGGCTGTGAATGCAGCTTGGTGCTCCCATGCGAGAGCACGCGTCCACGAGTCTTGGGACATCCAGTTGACGACTGTGTCAGCGTCGCCGCCGTAGACTAACACGCGAACGCCGTGCGCGAGAGCTTGAGCGACATTGGACTCGCTTTCTTCGAGATGGTCCAGTGGCGCCAATTCGGCGCTAGCTCCGGATGAACACAACTTCCAGTTGTGGGAAGCTTCGTTGAAATAGGCCTTTGTGGCGGCGGTGTTCACGAAATCTTGCAGACGCGAGAAGCGGTAGCACAGATGGAGTTCGTCTTCCTGGTGGCATTCACGACGGATGTCGTAGACGTTTCGACCAAGATTGAAGACCGACGAAGCGGCTTTCGACGCAAGCTCGTTGAATCGTTGGAGAGCCTCAGCGCAGTCGGAGCTGACGCCATCCGAAGACGAATACCGCAAATTGCCCCCTCTCCTGCAATTCGTAATGGCCGATGAGAAAAGATCCGACGAATGCTGGAGGTCTTGTTCGTTCGAGCCAAGAAATTGATATCCGTAGTTGTAGGATTTCAAGAACGGGATAGCCGACTCGACCCAAGCCGAGGTCGAGACAACACCGTTGCCGATTGCGATGCCTTTCAACGTGGGGAGCGAGCTGTCATCGTCGAGGAGTCTTGCCGCAAGATCAGGTACGTAGTGTCCAGCGTAGCTCTCACCGAATACGTAAAAGTCTTGAGCTTTGAGCTTTTGGTGCTTCAGATAAAATTGCCGGAGGAACTCGCGCATGCTGTCCGCTGCGCCCCCGAGCGACCACGGTTGCATGAATGCATTGACCCCTCCACTGTATCCAGTGCCTTTAGGCTGGTCAAGATAGATAACGTGAGCGAGACCCGTCCACGAGTACGGGTTGAGCGCGATATTGTCGGCCTCATCGTCGAACATGCAAGGACCATTCTCGAACAGCAGCGCGACCAACCCGGAGCATCCAGGACCGCCCGAGAGCCACAAAATGACAGGAACATTGTCTTTGGTGGAGGACGATTCGTACAGCACGTAGTAGAGACCGTTGAGAGTACCGGTCTCCTTGGCAAGGTTCTCTCCACACAACGACGTCGATGACGGATACTCATGAGCAAGGTCACTCGCTTGGGCTATCGCGCGCTCCCCTTCAGAGAACATGCAGCATCGCGCAATGAACGTCACCAAGAGCAACCACCAAGCATGGAGCTGCATTGCAGATGCCGGAATGCAGATATCCTGACAGGATCCCCGCGTGACTGGTCGCATGCGACCTTTGCTGTCCTGAAGATTGCGACTAGCTCAACGGACAGCGATGAAGGCGACTAGCTCAACGGACAGCGATGAAGTCGACTGGAAATAGCACAACGTGACAATCAAAAGAAAGTTGGCACGGACTCTGATGGTTTTTTTCGGGATACGTGTACTTTGCGATTGTTGCGCGCTTTGATTGGATTCAAATAATTGCGCGCGATAAAACATCGCTACCGATGGCTGCTATGCTGGCGCGAGTCAACTTTTCAATGGTGGTCAAAAGTAGATGGATTCCATGATGGCGCGAAGAGGGTCGTCGTGAGTTTCGTGAGTAGGGGCATCTGTGAGGCTCGCTTCTTGGTTTTCCTTGGGCGGTAAAAGGCTGTTTAGCTGACTCAGCTTGCTTGGTGGATCTTCAGATGTTCCGAGTGTGGAGGATCGGAATGGCCCAAGAGGAACCTGCTTCACTCACAGAACACATTGCTGTCGTTAGCTTCCATCGACCGACTACAGAAACCTCGAGATCTAACCGGGCCGAAACATTGTCCAGGTGTAGCAACACTTGGCCAGAATCGTGATTTCATAGCTCCTGGTATGCCCGTCGAGACTTGAGCCCGGTCCGAGCTTCCTTGTGCGGGCAGGACAGCCTTCTTGCATTCAGCACTCTGAACTGTAGCTGGTCGTGTCTCCGAAATTTCGTCACGTTCTGCAGTGACTGTTGTCTGTGTCTTGTCTTGAGACCAGGTGCCATTGAGTCGGAATCGATCCAACGATCCTATGCCGGTGTTCTGCTGGCTGGTGGGCGTTTCCTTCACCTTCTTGCGCTGCCGATGGCTCTGAGCTCCTTCGTATTGGCGCTTTGCTCGAGGATGGCCTTTACTCTTACGACCAGCAGCTTTGCCGCGATCACTGCGAGCTTTGGGCTCGTGTTGTAGAACTTTGGGAAGACTGTTCTTCTGTAGCTGTGATACCAGAGACTTTGCTACAGGTTGGTGCTTGTTCCCAGTCGTTGGCAACGGCTTCGGGCCTATTGCGACCCTTTTGTCTGCTGGCTGAGGGTGCTTGACTTGCCGGAGGTATCGATCCATTCGCTGCTGCTTTGCGTTCGTCTGGTGACTCGTCAGCGTCTTGATGTACCGGAGGATGCTGCTATCTCCCGAGTTGCCGTTCGGAGCTGTGAACGGCTTCTCTTCTCGCCCTTCCGGGCCCCCAACGGGGCGCTGCAGCACCACATTCTGCTGCCAACTCATCTCGACGCGCTATACACAGCCACGTCGTGCTCTAATACTTGTAAGACTCGACCTCAAGCCTTCCTGCAGTTCGTGTTGAGTGCGGAACCGATGCTGAGTGATGGTCTCAACTTCAACTTGTATTTTTCGAGGCTCAATTTTAGGAAAAGTATTCAACTTGTATTTTTCGAGGGTCAATTTTAGGAAAAGTATTTCAGCAAAAGTATAAGAAATATATAGCTATCTGTTGAACCATTTCTTGCGGCCCTTGGACTTGTGGCGACTGTATATGGCAGCGGCTCGGCGGCCTCGTCGGGATATGGTGAGTGACGTAAGCGACGAGCTTGGAGCAGTAGAGCTCGGTGGCTTCCAGGAATCCAGCAGCGAATATCGTCGCTCAGAAGGCACACCACTTGTCCCGCTTTGTCGGCTCAAGAACGTCGTCGACTCGGAAGGAATCTCCCCATTCGCTTGTGTCTGCCGTCGAGTTGAAGGCGCTTGGGAGTAGTTAGGGTTGATGCTACTCATGGGGATATCACCGACTGCAGAACCCAACCCGTTGATCTTCTTCACGTCGATGTCATCTGGCTTCATCGGTAAACTTCCACGGTGCGGTCGTGTGGCGAAGATATCTTCATCGTCTTCATGCTCGTCATACTCAGCTGCTTTTTTCGAGTGGTACTGGGAATTGATCGGCTCGTAACGAGCTCCGAGCGTCGAGTAGCGAACCGATGTTGGGGATGGCAAAGGCGAGTGATGCGCAGCTTCGCCCTTGTACCGGAAACTACGGGGTGCAATGGCATCTCCAACTTCGACTGCACCGTCCGTAAAGTTGATGCTTTTTGGAGGTGCTCGTATAAACGTGGCGTCAATGTCAACCTCGCGTTCATCAGGCATGTCTTTGATGTTGACTCGGATGGAAGGCTCTCGCTCGTGATCCACGTCGAAACTTTGAGTACTTGCAATAGCCGATGGTCGCTCCCTCGCTTGATCCACATCGAAGCTTATATTGCTCAGGATATCCGGGTTGGCCGATGCAATGTTTGTTGTGGTGGTTCCCACAGGTTGCTTCGATTGCGGTTGCCCATTCTTAGCCGAGTTTCGGATTAGCGACGGTCTGCTCTCCAACGTGAAGTTGTGCCAGCGACCCATGAAGCTTCGTGATATTTGCTTCAAATGGGTTTCCTTCGGTTCCTCAGCGTGTATAATCCGCAGCACACGATTCACGTTGGAAAGGAGAGGTGCTTCGACCTGCTCTTTGTTTTCGACCATTCCTTCCAAGAATGCAAGCATTTGCGGGTAGTACTTGAGATCTTTTAGCCAATACTCAGGCTCGTCTTTCGTGCCGCTTTCTGTCAGTGCTGTGTTACGCGCTTCCAGGACACGACGCAGAACCTTAAGCAACGGCGGGATGTCCGGATGCTGCATAGTGATTCGACAGATTAGCAACTCCAGGAATTCTTTCGAGGTGATCTCTGGGAACTGCACCAAGCGCCGGGCGATACGCAAAACGGAACGGTACGGAAAACTTGTAATCAAGTGCTGATTGCAATAGCGCACCAGCTTCACAATCTGCTCTGGCATGCGATTGTCAGCTATGCTCTCGTCGATATCAAGTGACGCCCGCAAAATGTGCGTAATTGCCATGGTGTACTTGTCGATCTCATCAGCTGTCTTCTTCAGGTTGTCGGGTGGATTTTGCAGATCTAAGCTCATGAGAAGGCTCAATTGAGTTCTCCAAAGCTGAAAAAGTAGCTCCAGATTGTAGGCTGGGTTAGTCAACTTTTCAGGATCTGGTCGTGACAAGAAGCGGTCGATATAGAGACCAGCCACAAAATTGTGCGGTAACGAGATAACATCAGTCTCATCGTCCAGTAGAACAGAATCTCGCTTTGCTATCGATCGCTCCATCCGATTCCGACAAATGATTTCGTCGAGTTTCTTGCGCACTTCAGTTCGCCTGTGAGAGTTCCATATCAAGTCACTCTTCTCGTGATTATCGTCGAAGAATCGTGTTGCTTTGTTCGGATCCAAGTGGATTTGGTACACTATCGGATACGGAAGAAACCGACAGAGCCCACTGTACATTTTCTCTCGCAACTCTAGATCCTTCGTCAGCAATGCGTACAATACTTCGAATGCAGGTTCCCGTAGAGCTTCAGCTCGGAGAAATTGTTCGTGAAGGACATGCTGCCTTGACTGAAGGGCGATACCTAATATCTCGACCCAGAGCCCACTTATGTGTACGTACTCAGCGATCACGAGACAAGTATCACACAGTTCAGCTAAACAAGACAGCGCATAGAACGCTTGCTCGTACGCGAGATGGTCTGTGATCACCTGAAGACACCATGTAAACTGGCAGAAAGGTGCCAGCATGCGCTCCAAATTGCACTCAAACCCGCAGATTTTGTTGAGAATGAGCAGTGCGAGCTCTTGACGGTTCAAGTAGTCCACGTTACCAAATTCAGCGTCCATATCTGTGGAAATATCATCGGACGATACCTTTGCTTTAAAGCCATAGGTCGACAATGACCGACGAGATGATATCGACACAGCCTTCGACTTGTCGTCACCAGTAAAAGGTAGCAGATATCTGCCAAGTGTTGCAACAGATATTGAGGCGTTTACCGGATCCACGTCATCAATGTGCTGCTCCAGGCATTCCACTATGGCGGGTCGAAAGGCCGGCAAATCACATAGTAGACTCAAACAGTCTAGAGCAGGTAGCGTATCCGAATAAATCGCAATGTTGGGGTCTCTGTTCTCGTTCAAAAAAAAGAACAACTGTGACACGAACTCGACAGCAGTGATCGGATACAATATATCTTCCGTAATTGCCTGCGGGTTTTCCACTGACTTTTCCAGTAAAATTTGCAGATAGACTCCTCCAACCGACGGCTCAGAGCTTAGACACTCATACGAGTAGTTCGTGACGCTTTCCAAAATTGAAATCTCATCAATGTTTGGGTCCATGTAAAATTCGTCTGTAAGCTTTTGTGAGAGCTCCTGCCGCGTGTTTTCATTCCAAATGCACGTTGGCTCGCAAATATCCGATAACAACAAGGCACAGAAGTCACGCCCATCGGGTTTGGCAAGAAGCTCCAAGAAGCTTATTGGAAGGAGATTTGCCAATGCATCAAGTCCTGCCGTTCGCCGATTCCCATCTGGACCCAAGGCTAGCGAGCGGAGTACCCCAAATGCACTCTCTAACATCTCTCGCTCTTGTTTTTCCAAAGCAGTAGTACTTTCTTGCATCGTATCGATCCCAGACGAACTCTCTGCGGACGCCAGGATCAAATAGAGACCTTTCCAAAAGACCCGCGTAGAATGCATAATTTGCTCTTGCAGCTCAGGACTTCTGCAAAGGGACGACGCGATTTCAAATGACATTTTCTGAATACGCCACGGTTGAATGTTCTCAAATGAAAGAATGACATCATCTAATAACGAGTATACACGTCGGGCATATTTGAGCTTGCTCGCACCGTTTTGAGATGGGTACTCCGTCGCAGTAAAAAACGAGATGTTGTCATCGTCCCCAAAGGTGTTAAAATCAACTGCTTTCGATGATGGCGCTTCGCTGGATGTACTACAATCTCCTTCCATAAGGGATTGTACTCCTTCTTTGGATTCGAGAATAAGCTCCAAGATGGAGAACATACTTTCTTTCTCTTCAACATCGTGCCCTAATGCGCACCTTTCCACTAAATCGAGAATCGTACCCCAGCTATCCTCGATCTTTACCACCAGCGGCCCATTCTGTGGGGCAACGGAGAGCAAGCGTTGCAGCACTTTTCTTGCAATTCCTCGAAATTTAGACTCACGTTCCGATCGAGAGGATAGCACACGAAGGAGCAGGTCAAGTGTTGAAGACTCATACGAAAAGAATTGATAGCCAAATTTTTCAAGCAGCTGGAGTTGTGCTTTCAGAATACGCTCGATAACTTCGTCTGACGTGCGTTCACCCTTGGCTGTGTTTTTGTGCTCAAGCACAGCACAAAGCGAGTCAAAAGCATGGCGAACTGTTGCCACTTCGACATTTTGTCGACACAACTCCCGATAACGCGAGCGCAAATCAGATGATGAGTACGTTGCAGTTTCACTCCAGCCAAAAATCTTGTATGCATCCGAGTGATCCATATCGCCATCCAAAGCATCCGCTTGGCGCCGTGCTAGATATCGCCACTTTTCTTCGATACTTTTCATCAGGAAAACAGGATCATCCACCTCTTCGGTCTCTGGGCTCGACTGATTGAATGTAGAAAGATAGAAACCGCTACAATAAACGTCTCCAGACAGCTCTAGGTAAGAGATGGGAGGAATTGGGGTGTAGTCGTATCTTGCTGCAACACTTTTCTTCAAGCCGTCTTTGAATTCCTGCAGATGCTCATCCATCATCTCTTGCAAATGTAGCCTCATCGGCGACGACCACGGCGCACGTTTGTCGTGCTTACGACCGCAGTACACATCCGCAAATTGCTCAGGTGTTTCTGAGTCCAGAAGGCCGATGAGTGATTCAGGAAGCATGTCCGTTAAATAACTCTGCCCAGTGAACCGCTCAGATGATCTTTGAGATCGATGAATCCGTTTCAATAGCGTTGCCTCTGGGACGAAACCAGGTACCTTATCTGTCCCCCTAGGATTTACAATAGACAGGATGAAATAAAAGGCTCCATACTGGTACAGCTCTTGTAGCTCTTCGTCGCTCAAAGACATTAGCATCTCACAGACGTATCGGCGAACGTTTGGGTCATTTACTACGAGTAGCTGAACGAGCAAGGCTAACGACGATGAATTGGCCACGATAGTATTTACCAAGGCTGGCGGCCACAGATTTGTGTTCCCAGCAGATACGGAACGCTGATCTTTAATCATGAAGTTTCGCAAAGTCTTCAAGGCGAATGCAGCACAACTTGTATCAATAGGTTCGTCAGTTAGCTCCATCCATCGTAACTCTGGAAATTCAAACATTGATTTCCAGATGTGGTCATCATCGTCATGCGCGGAACAGCAGCAAACGTACAGAGCGTCAATTTGCCGATGTCGGATAAACGGGTCAGCATCCAAGTATTCTTTCAACCCGTTGGCTGAAAATGGGCCTTTGACCACACTCCCTTCCTCAGTATCCCCTACAGCCTTCAGCCTAATGCTCCAATTTAAAGCAAACCTCGTCTCATTATAGAGGGACAGCTCTGCTATCGGCACAGACGAAGTTTCATCTGCTTCTGATATGTTAAGCGAGCCCATCATAGGTATATCGCCAGAATCATCCAACACGTCACTTCTTAACGATAGTGTCTGGCATCGGTGTGCCAACACAGACATATACAGTAACACCTGTATGTGATTCTTTGTACACAGCTCAGCACAAGCCTCGCCAGACAAACTTAACCCCGACATCAGCTCAACGATATCTTGGATCTCACTCGCCAGGTACGAATTACGGAGCAACTCAGTGAGGAAACGGGCGCGGTGTTTTGTGATTGGCCGGGCTTCGGGAAATACACGAGCTAGCTCAATCAAGATTTTTAGCATGGAATGACCATGTTGCTCGTTTCCAGTTCCCCCATAAAATTGAGGAATCCCGTTGCTTCCGCTGGCGGACCAATCGTTTGTTCCTGATAGCGGGATATTGTTTAAGTGAAGATGTTCCAACCAACACTGATATACCTCGTTAAAAAACTTAGCTGGGTCCTTAGCAATATCCATGCTGGCAAAAAAGAGGCTGCTCGAGTTTTTCAGCTTACCACGATATGTTCCTGCATCCATTGAACGGACAATTTGGGCAACTTCTGCAAGCTGCAACGATCCATCATTTATCCTTTCCGTGATAACGCGCAGGTAAAATCGGTCAACTTGAAGTTCTTGAGCAATGCTCTCGTACCTCACAGAGAATTGGGCGTGATTCCACTTCGGTTCACTGCTTTCTTTTCGAGATACAATCAAGGAAAACTGAGCAGTTTGGTTAGTTTTAAACTGATCGAATTCGTTGATAGCCAACTTCAGAGCAGTCTTCAATTCAGCTCGCGTCTGTTCGTTCCAAATCAAGTCGGGCAGCAAAAAATCTTTACCAACCACACTGGAAAGAAGAGCCATGTCTGTCGATGACTCACCAGGGTAATTCATACGCGAAGGGTCTTCCTTGACTCGAGCTTCTTTCACAGAATCGCTAGCAAAAAGTGTTCCGATCTGGAGCTGCATGCGACGAATGAACCATTCTGAACCATCAACTTGTTTCTGAAGCTGAAGCCGGGTTTTCCGCCGCACAGACTCCGTCTGCCGAGCTCGTTGTTTCTTCAATAATTTCCGTAACATCGGACTTGAAATCATTCGAATAAATCCGTGTGGGAGGATCCTCACCAGCATTTCATGGGATGGTTTGTGATGTGTTACCCATATACTTGCAATGTACTGATAGGTTTCTTTCGCATTATCGGAGGGGTGGAAAAACGCCTTGTGCAGATGCTTTATAGTGAGCCCGGTATCCAGCGCAAGGTCACAAATACGTCGTCGAAATTTGTGATCGCCATGGTCGACAATTACCTTCAATACACAAATAACAGCCGCAGCCAACCCCGCGATCATATTTTGCGATGCAAGCTCCAGCAGTAGCGCATATTTCCCTCCCAAAGCCTTCACAATGGCATCGAAGTGATTGTTATCGGTGCTGTAACGAGATACGACCAGCACATCTAGCACTAATTGCAACATGACCAGCGTCGTGCTTGGGTTGCGTTGCTCCAGAAGGTCGGTCAATAGTGAGATCAGCTTTTTGTGCTCAAACACTTGATATCGAATAGATTTTTCAGCGGCTCGATGCGCATTTGCTCGTGATTTATCGGCGACCAGCGAATGAAGAGCATTTACAGCCCACACAGTTGCGATCGGGTCGCCAGATACCAATACCTGAGCTAGCGTTGGAACCAGAACCATAGCGCCACCATTTGATTGCTCCATTGCAATTCGATAACAACCGTCATTAATGCGACAAAATGTTTCCAAAATGACACAAATTTCGCTTGCACGAATTGGAGGCTTGCATGAATGCTCAAGCTGCAGCCACATTTACAATTCGTTAGAACGACATTACATTTCACGCAAATAATATACTATAACGTTAGTGCCCCAACGTACCAGGTTATTTATTCCGCGGAGAAGTGAGCCATACGACAGCTTTTCCAAACGCCCACGCATTAATTTTCCTGCGAAATCCTCCATTTCAACGTTCATATTTAAGCTCTCCAAAGCAAAAGTAACCCGGTTTGTGGCCGATGTTATACTTACACCTTCTCCACCCATCGTTTCAATCTCCTTTTCCAGAACTGCGTGAGCGGGAATATACAATCCATCATGGTTTAGGTAGAGAAAGCGCTCATGCTCATCTTTCAACAGAGCCCTCGGAGACATTCTCGGGTTCAGTTTTGGGAACTCTCTGCTCAACGATACATCACAGTTATCGACGTAGCGATATCCATCGTATAATGCGGCCAAGAACTTTTCCATGTCGTATGGCACATACACAACGCGACTACAGTCTGAAAACTCCAATGCCACCATTGCCTGAGTATCGTCACTCTTCAACCCCGGTATCACTACACGTCGCAAATTCTTCAGATCATAAGTCTTCTTTGAAGAATTTGAGAACTCTTCAATGGTTCCATCGACGAAGCAAAGTTTTTTCTTTCGCAAATGCGTTGATCCGTGCCTGCCCGTCCGTCTTTGGACATCAAACAAATCGTTTGACTGAAACGCGGAGTGGTCCATGGGTGTTTTGGCATGCTGTTTCGGAAGCTTGTCTCGCGTTGTAAACCGAAGATGGATGCCGATAACACCAGCCAGGGCCCTCATTTTCTCCACAATATCGCTGCTTTGGTCAGAATACACGAACTTTATTTTCTTTTTTGCCGTGAGTATGAAAGCGTCTGGTATTGCTGTCGCTTGGGTGACTTCCTCAATTGTGCGATACTCAATTTCATGCGTATGGCGCCCCACAACTTGAACAGCAATCAGAGCACGTGGCGTTAAATAGAAGTTGGTCTTTTCTCTTTGGCCATCTGCCGTGCCAATAAAACCACTAAATTGGCAGCAGTCGACGCTGTACACACGCTTGAATTCCTCAAAGTTGCCCACCAAATGGCTCATGAGCTCTTGCAAGAAAGTATTTCGACATCGGTAGCGAAGTCGCAAGAATACGGGGTCGTCGTACTGATCAATTCCCATCTTAAGAGCGCCACACGCCGCCTCAAGAAATTGCCGGTATTGCCGAAGTAGCACTTCTGGGTTCTGAACCACAACAACATTTGATCCAGTTCCAGTGGCACCACTCGATGAAGAGCCTGCCGATGATAACGTGTTGTTGCGGCTCGACGAAAAAATGTTCCTTCTGGATGAATAGATATTTGGACGAGACGATAGTACTGGTGCTCCTCGCTGGCTACTGGGGCCAAAATTCAGCGTTTTTCCAAAACTGAGCGTTTGGCGAGGAACTTTTCCGTCATTTGATCGAAGCGGCGAGCCCATGTTGCCGAAGTGTAAAAATGCGGGATTCTTCGTCATTCGGCTAACAATACCCACACAAGCCTCAACAGTTCCCAAGCCTGGAAAGCTGAAAAGGATTCGGAGCATCATACGGTACTTAGTTGCCAGATGCTGATACAGCGTTTCAGAAAGCTTCCGCTGCTTTTCAACGTTTGCCTTCACTAGCAACAGAATAAACTGACATAGCTTCATTGTCGGCAGGTCAGAGAGGAAAGACTCCGTCTACGTGAGATGACATCAACGATCGAGATTAGAGCTTTATCCTGTTGCTTGATGCAATTGGAGGTTGGACTTACATGACTGTCTTCGTCTAGCATAGAAAGAAGCGTCATCATGAAGAGACTGTTGGACAGCAGGAGCTGTCGACACTGAAGCTTGTGTGCCTTCGATTCCATGAGCCGGCTCAACACCATAAACATCCAATAAATCGCAACCGAGTTCTTGCTAACCAGAATTTTTGATATCATGCCGATATACTCATCTCCACGCTAAAAGAAAACCCAAAAAAGGAAGGGGGTCAGCTAGTCGTATCAATTGTGGCGCGGGTTAAAGTGATCAGCTCAGCGTACCTCTGTCAGAATTTGCATGAATTCGTTAATAGCAGGAGGCGCGAGCGTCAGACGATAAATAGACTGAAGATAAGTGCCCACAAAATCATGCGATGCACCGTGTCGGCTGACGATGTCATACAGCTCCCGAGCAAGTACATAAAGCACCTTTTCGTACGGTTTGTTCGGTTGTGCGATCACACCAGAAGTCGGCGTATTTACGTTAAGCTCCACTGCCAAAGAGTGCATCTCTTCGTCAAGACCACGAGGAAGCTGTCGTTGTGTGCGCGCTGTCTTACGATTGCCGAGCACTGCCAGCAGCTGGAGGATTGTCGACTGCGCAACCCGGAGCTCACGATCCATCACGTTTACGTTTGGTACGATATTCGCGATCTTATTGCCTTCTTGCAAAATAATTTTACGCGGAATCATGCGCACCCAGTCCGCAACTTCGGTCATCTCCACACCCACTTGGTAGTTCCCCAGCGCGTGACAAGACACCAACAGCTCACACACGATCTTCTCGCGTTGAGCAGAGTAGTACTTGCGCTTGACACCATCCACGTACACTATTTCAAACGCCTGGAGCGTGTCTTGGTACATGATAAGACTGTAAATGCGGGACAGGGGGCGACTGGAGATCACCGTCTTCGCGTCCGCATACTCTGTAATGTACTTTTCCGACACAGACAGTGTCCTGGGGGCAGCAGTCGACTCGTTCGACTGCGAAACCTTCAGCACTTGGTATTCAAACGACACACTGGTCGTCAAGGAAGCTTTGCCGTCATCTTTCAGTGCCGCTTCCATGGTTTTCTTGCGGTATTCATTGATCTGCATGCCATAAGCCTTCATGACTCTGTTGATCGCTTGAGCCAGCTCCGTACGTCGTGGCACAATGAAGAGACTGGAGTTGTCCGAGTGGTTCAGTGCAATAGCCTCATGGTCGTCACAAATGAGGTCGATAGAGACCAGACTTGTGTACGGGATGTGGCTCATGAGGTCTCCCTCGGTATCTTTCTGGTAGATGCCGTCCGGGCGGATCTCCACCACACATGTGGATTGCACGCCACTCTTGTGGTACTTGAGACTCTGGAACGTATGCGTCTGTAGCTCCGGGGGTGTGGGCTGCGCGTCAGGCATCTTGGCGTAGTGCTGACTGCGCAGCCGCATGAGGCACACGAGCACCTCCATGCGGAAGTGGCAGCGGAACACCGTCTTCTTGATGCGATGGCGCGGCGTGTGGATGACGAAGTCCGTCTCGCCCTCCAGCACGTTGGCACCGTCCACGTCCTCGTACGGCCACGTGTTGGTCACGTGCTGGTTCTCCCGGTCCACCGTCGAGAACGAGTACTCCCCGAAGCACAGCACGCGCTCCTTCACCACGAAACTGCCCACCTTGTGCACCATGAAGCGCGCGACCACGCGCTTCATCTCCATGGTAGGCTGCGCTCCCTCTCCTACCGCGCTGATTGCCTTCTGCCTCGCTGGATTTCTCTCTCCGATCTTGCGCCTTCCTTGGCCTAAACGCAAGTGAGCCAACCCAACGCGGCAGAGAGCGCGAAAGGTTGCAACTTCAACTAAGTACGATGTTGACCATCACTCCGCATTCGCCAAGACGGTGCGATCATTTGAGACTGCGCAAAACAAAAGAATGCTAGTTAACCCTTTCGCGGTCAAAGGGCGCATTTTGCCCTTATTGACGGTCTTTTCTAAAATGGGTGTGAAAATGGCAATCAAAACGGAGCATTTTGCGCCGTTTCATGTTTTGACCTACCTTGTTTTGTTTCCACCAATCATATTGCTTCATGATATCTCATCGCCAATCTGCCGACGAATTATCCTGGGAATTATTTTTGCTCAACCAAATTAACATGGTCTATGCGCACTGATCAGTGTTTCAGGCAACAGCGGTCCCGCAGCACTGTGGTAAATATGCTGATTTCAGTATAGTAATTGTGACCAAGACAGTTGATACTACCTTTGCTATGGAGCCGTGTCTCTGGGTCATGTTGGTTTTACTATGCTGTGTACGACACCCTACCTTATGGAATACTGAGTTAGAAACCCTTTCTCCCTCATAACGAAAAGATGGCGCGCGATGAGAAGCGAGGACCGGAGAGAGAGAGCAGCACCAGCAAGCGCCGCCGCGCAGCTCCTCCTCCTCCTGCTCACAACGCCACAGATGCGTGCATATTCCGGGAGGCATGGCGGTGGAGCTGACGTGGTTCGTGGGTGTGCTGAAGGCGTTGATCGAGGTGGCGTTGGCGCCTGTGGCGTCGGAGCTGACGAGGTGTGTGGTGGTACTGTAGGCGGTGATCGTGGTGGCGCCGGCTTTGGCGCAGGCGGCGTCGGAGCTGACGAGGTTCGTGGTGGTGGTGTAGGCGGTGCTCGTTGTGGTGTTGGAGCTGACGAGGTTTGTGGTGGTGCTGTAGGCGGTGATCGTGGTGGCGCTCGCTTTGGCGCAGGCGGCGTCGGAGATGACGAGTTTTGTGGTGGTGGTGTAGGCAGTGATCATGGTGTTGTTGGAGCTGACGAGGTTTGTGGTGGTGCTGTAGGCGGTGATCGTGGTGGCGCTCGCTTTGGCGCAGGCGGCGTCGGAGATGACGAGGTTTGTGGTGTAGGATAGGCGGTGCTCGTTGTGGTGTTGGAGCTGACGAGGTTTGTGGTGGTGCTGTAGGCGGTGATCGTGGTGGCGCTCGCTTTGGCGCAGGCGGCGTCGGAGCTGACGATGTTCGTGGTGGTGGTGTAGGCGGTGCTCGTTGTGGCGTCGGCGCCTGTGGCGTCGGAGCTGACGATGTTCGTGGTGGTGCTGTAGGCGGTGCTCGTTGAGGTCTTGGCGCCGGTGGCGTCGGAGGTGAAGTACTTCGTGGCGGTGCTGTAGGTGCTGCTCGAGGTGGCATCGGCGTTGAAGCCGACGGTGTTGGTGCTGGAGCCAAGGGTGGCTGTGGTCGTGGCCGTGGTGGTACTGGAGCTTCTCGTCGTGGTGGCGTCGGCGTTGGAGCCGATGGTGCTGGTGGTGGAGACAAGGGGAAAGGTCGCGGTTGTGGTCGCGGTCGTGGAGGTGCTGGAGCCGCTGCTTGTGGTGGCGTCGGCGCTGGAGCCGATGGTGTTGTTGGTGGAGCCAAGGGTGGCCGAGGTCGCGGTTGTGGTCGCAGTCCTGTCATTGGTAGCGGTAAGACATTTGTATACAAAAAACAAGTAATATACCACATTTCAATTTTTGCGCCTGCGGCTACAGTCTGTGAGCCCACTGGTTTGTGCGTTGATTTATTATGCAATGAGGAACCGACTTCATCCCTAGCAGCTTCGTCGCCAGCTCCGTCTTCTGGCCACACTCTTGTTGGTGCAGCAACACCAGCAGCACCACGCGCCACCTCCGCCACCACGAGCAGCACGAACAGCAACAACAACACCAAAAACACCTCCAGCCACACCAGAAGCTTCGTCGCCAGCTCCGCCTTCTGGCCACGCCCGTGTTGGTGCAGCAGTACCAGCAGCAGCACCAACACCGGCGCCATGAGCAGCAGCAACAACAACACCTCCAGCCATATCAGTAGCTCTGTCGCCAGCTCCGCCTTCTGGCCACGCCCGTGTTGGTGCAGCAGTACCAGCAGCAGCAGCACCAACACCGGCACCACCACCGGCGCCATGGGCAGCAACAACAACAACACCTCCAGCCATATCAGTAGCTCCGTCGCCAGCTCTGCCTTCTGGCCATGTCCTTGTTGGTGCAGCAGCACCAGTAGCAGCACCACCCCCTGCACCACGAGCAGCACCACCACCAACAACACCACAACCCGCACCAACAGCTACGTCGCAGCTCCACCTCCTGTCGTTGTCAGCACCAACAGCAGCACTACCACCCGCGCCACATCCGGTACCACGATCAGCACCAAGAGGAACACCACCAGCCGCACCACCAGCACCACCACCGCCAGTGCTACCGGCAACACCAGCACCTCCGCCTTCTGTCGTTGCCAGTGTTGGTGTAGCAGCACCACCAGCAGCTTCGTTGCCTGCTGCGACTTGTGTTGAGACAAACGGGGAAAAGATAAGCCTCGTTTTAGCATCGGTTTTACTGGCCCATGCATGCACTGGTCATGTTTCTCGGATGTATTAGCCAATGAATAGCCTTGATTTGGCAACGCAGAACCGGGCATTCTGCGCTCTTCTACTTTTTATAGACCTTCTTTTGATACGGCTGTCGTGGGCTTGCAATGGCACCTAGTGTACAGTGATTTTGGAAAACGGGGCATTTTGCGCCGTTTCACTTGAAAATCACTTCATTTTGTATACTATACAAATTTAAGTGACTGGGTCTCCGTTCGCGAAAGGGTTAACCATTTGTTGAAGTGCGAGTTAAGCACACCAACGCAACGAGGAACACCTCCTCTATCGATAGAGCCCCTCCGATAGTTTTTTCATTCAGCCGTTGTCGAGCAACTGCCCGTTGAAAAAGTTGCCTCAGGTTCGCCGGGTCCCAGTAATTTTTTTTTATTGGCTCCCTAAACGTCAAATTTCGCTGCGGATCGATTGAGCCTATTGGTGTAGTCGGATTCGAACTCCTTCACTGCCAAAATTACATTTGAAAAATCAAAATCTCAAAAGTCAGATGTATATTTTGTTTTTAGAGATTTTCGTAGAGATTTTGGCAACAAGAATCATTTTGATCTGCGGGGAACACTTGGTCTCGACTTCCTTTCCAGCTTGGCGGATCACGGTGTTTCTTTGCGCGGACGCTTCTTAGCTCGTGTTGGAGCCTTCTTAGCAGCAGTTTCATGGACGTCAAGGTTTTGGTTTTCAGTGGCGCAGTTGTCAGTAGGCTTGGCTTCACCGTCGACCCTGTGCGTCTCATTCGCAGTCTTTGCTGCCGCTGCGGCAGCAGTACGCTCTTGTTTTTTCTTCCTAGCCGCTGCGACCCGGGCTTTCTGGATTTCCTTTGCCTTACGTTCGTCTTCGTCGTTTGGTGGGTCGTACAATGGGTCATCTCGAAACTCTTCTGGCACGTATCGACGGACTTTGTTGTAGATCGTTTGGATCTTCTCAGAATTCGGCGGCGGGTTTGGTAAAGCAGCAAGGTCGGTCTCGAAAAGCACACGAACGCGCGTTCCATCAGTAACGATGCCGTCGTATTTGCGGCGCAAGTCTTGAGATACCTCGGTAGCGTCCGGGCCCTTTTTGCATGTGACTACTCCCGGTTTGTCTTCTTGCATAGAAAAAATCTAATTTTCACTTCGCTCGCCACTTCCGCATTATGCGTTGGTACTGCGTGCACCCCGGACTGCCGCAGCAGGCGGAGCTGCGCGTCCGCGCGTCCCCCGACAGCAGCGCTGCTGAGCGCGCGCGTGTATCTCATGGACGCGCGATCGCCGCGTGCTCCCCCGTCTTCCAAGTGGCTGGAGACGCCGCGGACGACGCCCCCATCTCGTGGCTGCAGGTGGCGTATCACGACGCGGCGTCGGGGGAGACAGAGGGGGGCTTCATGATGGCCTCGCTGCCCGACGGGACGCCGCTGGTGACGCCCTGGGAGACTACAAACTTCTGTGGCTGCTGCGAGGTGACGGACCCGGCCGCGCTGCTGTTCGACGGGCCGCAGGAGACGGCGCGAAGCCTCGGAGCCGTGCAGAGCGTCAACTTGCTCTATTGCATCGTGGAAGAGCGCGAGGGGAAGCTCCGGATCTTCCACCCGACGATACAGAGCGCTTGGATCGACATGAAGGACGTCCACGTGGTGTGCGTCAGACTTAAGCACGACAGCTGCAGCAGTAGGTGCCACTTTTGGAGGGGAAGGCAGCTGGTGCTGCGAGTTGAAGAGCTAATTTGGTTGTCGGTTGTCGTGCTTTGGTGTAGCTTTACATACGTTCTACGAGCTTAACGATGCTCTGCCAGAGGAGGCGCAGATCGCGATACGAGAGTTCCCGTCCAAGGAGGCGCAAACGATGGGGCTCTTGAGTCGAGGGGAGACACTTGAGGTTACGGTTCGAGGCGGCAACTGGCTGCAGATTGCTGGGGGCAATGTTGACAAGGCGTGGATTATGTGGCGGACAGATGCGCTGGAGCTGCTTCAAGAAGCACCAGACGTGTGTTCGGGGAACTGCACAACAAGAACTGATACTGCTGTCACTGACATAGGTGTTCTAGACCAAGGTGGTTGCGTGGGTAATCAGACAGAATTGCCCTCTCCGCATGAGGTTGTTGAGGAGACTACAGGTGTGGCGTCCGCACTGAACTGCGAGATTGACGCTGCGCCAGAGGTCAATGCAGTTGCCGTTGCTGTTGCATCTATTACGACAGATAAAGTGTTCGCAGGGGCGAGTGAACCCCCACCTACGAAATGTGTTGATGATACGACCAAAACTGCAGAGATTAATGACCCCTGTCAAGGTGGCGCATTGCACGATGATACCGTGCACAAAGCACGGGATCGACCACAACGACCGGGGGCAGATCTGCTTAGTGGGTTTGATAACGCTGAAAGCTCAACCGCCGACATGGCGCCCGTAGTGGACGACAGTACCGTAGCTGACGACAAGGATACGGTCGCGGAAGCTGTTGCCGGTGGCGAAGTCGAGGAGGCTAGCCCCATGCAGACTGAGGAATCGTGGGATGACCGACCGATTAGGCCGGCACCGTCAGCTTTCGACGTGAGTGGAGGTGCTAGCGGCGAAGCACAGGACGCGCCGGCTTGGGACGACCGACCTATTCGGCCAGCGCCAGCTGTGCCCGACGAACTTAGCAGTGGTGATGATGAGGCCGTGGAGGCCAAAGTGAACGACGGTAGCGTGGCTGAAGACAAGGATACGGTCACGGAAGCTGTTGCCGGTGGCGAAGTCGAGGAGGCTAGCCCCATGCAGACTGAGGAATCGTGGGATGACCGACCGATTAGGCCGGCACCGTCAGCTTTCGACGTGAGTGGAGGTGCTAGCGGCGAAGCACAGGACGCGCCGGCTTGGGACGACCGACTTATTCGGCCAGCGCCAGCTGTGCCCGACGAACTTAGCAGTGGTGATGATGAGGCCGTGGAGGCCGAAGTGGACGACGGTAGCGTGACTGAAGACAAGGATACGGTCACGGAAGCTGTTGCCGGTGGCGAAGTCGAGGAGGCTAGCCCCATGCAGACTGAGGAATCGTGGGATGACCGACCGATTAGGCCGGCACCGTCAGCTTTCGACGTGAGTGGAGGTGCTAGCGGCGAAGCACAGGACGCGCCGGCTTGGGACGACCGACCTATTCGGCCAGCGCCAGCTGTGCCCGACGAACTTGGCGGTGGTGATGATGAGGCCGTGGAGGCCGAAGTGGACGACGGTAGCGTGGCTGAAGACAAGGATACGGTCGCGGAAGCTGTTGCCGGTGGCGAAGTCGAGGAGGCTAGCCCCATGCAGACTGAGGAATCGTGGGATGACCGACCGATTAGGCCGGCACCGTCAGCTTTCGACGTGAGTGGAGGTGCTAGCGGCGAAGCACAGGACGCGCCGGCTTGGGACGACCGACCTATTCGGCCAGCGCCAGCTGTGCCCGACGAACTTGGCGGTGGTGATGATGAGGCCGTGGAGGCCGAAGTGGACGACGGTAGCGTGGCTGAAGACAAGGATACGGTCGCGGAAGCTGTTGCCGGTGGCGAAGTCGAGGAGGCTAGCCCCATGCAGACTGAGGAATCGTGGGATGACCGACCGATTAGGCCGGCACCGTCAGCTTTCGACGTGAGTGGAGGTGCTAGCGGCGAAGCACAGGACGCGCCGGCTTGGGACGACCGACCTATTCGGCCAGCACCAGCTGTGCCCGACGAACTTGGCGGTGGTGATGATGAGGCCGTGGAGGCCGAAGTGGACGACGGTAGCGTGACTGAAGACAAGGATACGGTCGCGGAAGCTGTTGCCGGTGGCGAAGTCGAGGAGGCTAGCCCCATGCAGACTGAGGAATCGTGGGATGACCGACCGATTAGGCCGGCACCGTCAGCTTTCGACGTGAGTGGAGGTGCTAGCGGCGAAGCACAGGACGCGCCGGCTTGGGACGACCGACCTATTCGGCCAGCGCCAGCTGTGCCCGACGAACTTGGCGGTGGTGATGATGAGGCCGTGGAGGCCGAAGTGGACGACGGTAGCGTAGCTGAAGACAAGGATACGGTCACGGAAGCTGTTGCCGGTGGCGAAGTCGAGGAGGCTAGCCCCATGCAGACTGAGGAATCGTGGGATGACCGACCGATTAGGCCGGCACCGTCAGCTTTCGACGTGAGTGGAGGTGCTAGCGGCGAAGCACAGGACGCGCCGGCTTGGGACGACCGACCTATTCGGCCAGCACCAGCTGTGCCCGACGAACTTGGCGGTGGTGATGATGAGGCCGTGGAGGCCGAAGTGGACGACGGTAGCGTGACTGAAGACAAGGATACGGTCGCGGAAGCTGTTGCCGGTGGCGAAGTCGAGGAGGCTAGCCCCATGCAGACTGAGGAATCGTGGGATGACCGACCGATTAGGCCGGCACCGTCAGCTTTCGACGTGAGTGGAGGTGCTAGCGGCGAAGCACAGGACGCGCCGGCTTGGGACGACCGACCTATTCGGCCAGCGCCAGCTGTGCCCGACGAACTTGGCGGTGGTGATGATGAGGCCGTGGAGGCCGAAGTGGACGACGGTAGCGTAGCTGAAGACAAGGATACGGTCGCGGAAGCTGTTGCCGGTGGCGAAGTCGAGGAGGCTAGCCCCATGCAGACTGAGGAATCGTGGGATGACCGACCGATTAGGCCGGCACCGCCAGCTTTCGACGTGAGTGGAGGTGCTAGCGGCGAAGCACAGGACGCGCCGGCTTGGGATAACCGACCTATTCGTAATATGGCAAAAGGAGGAGAAAGCATTGGTGTTAAAGCTGAAGCTGCTGCGGATATCAATGCAGCTGCTAATGATGCAGATGAGGTCCTCGGTACGGCAAATGGGGTTGAGCCGACACAGTCTTCCTCGGTGTGGGAAGATCGGCCGATTCGATCTGTACGAACTAGGCAAGACGAAGATGGCAACGGTGCTTCTAGCGATTATTCAAGTGCTACAACTAGGGATGAAACAAAGATGTGTGCCAGTAGACCTATCGAGTCACAAGATGGAACGGCAAAGGAAATCCTGTCAGTGTTTGGAAGCGCATCGATCGAATCTCCAGGCGCTAGGAGAATGCAGCCAGGCCACTTCTCGCAGCAAGTGAACCCCTTTGAAAGGCGTTATGCTGAGTCTGAAACTACATCGGGAAGTGAAAGCGGCGAAATCGCGCTTCTTGGAGGCTTGGAAGATGTGTTTGATCCTGTCGATGAGCTGCTGCCAGCTATGGCTGAAGACATCATACAGGAAATAGATGACGGTATCACGGGGGTGTTGTCTGCTGCAGTCAGTGAGCCAGTACCTCTTGGAGCGGCAGGTATTGGTGAAAATCTGGATGATGCTAACCGAAGTGCTCAAGACAAGACACCCTTTGGAGATTCCAGTCCCTCCGATGGTCTCTCGTATCTGCAGCATTTCGGTATTGGAAAGTACTGCGAGCACAAGCAGTCCCTCATTACACCCAGCGACGAGCTAGCACAGGCAATGTACGAAGCCAACCAAGATGACTCAGACCTCGTATTCCAAGCACTTGTAGGTGACGAGCCCCTGAGTGACGACTGGTTCCACGATGTGTCATTACGAGACCTCCATGCTGGCCCGCATCTTAGAGCTGTGCCGAAAACCACGTACGATTTAATTATGGCCAACGCGAGCCCAGAAGATATCTTGGAGGCGGAACTTTTGGACGACGACGAGGGAGACTTCGATCTTGTGATGTCCTTCAAGTACCCAGTGCCCAAGCGACGGGCTCTTGAGCCGAGCAGATCGCCTTCTCTCTTCAGACGAGTACCTAGTGCCCCCACCGGAATGTCTGTACTCGAGACGAAAGCTGCTATCTCGCCGGCGAAACCTCCAAGCGAAAGCGACTTGAACGCCGATGGTTCGCCCCCGGGGTCTCGGCAACCGAGCCCAGCCAGCCGTCGCACATCTGTATCTGCTAGAACATCTCCGGTACCCGCCAAATCTACTACGCCGCTGAAGAGTCCACTACCGAGGCAGCCTGTTGGCCCACCCTCCACACCGGTACCACCAGCAGGCTCAAGACTGATGCAGCGGAAGTCCATTGCAACTCCAAGCAGCATCGGCAAGCCGCCTAGCTCACTCATGCGACCGCGTTCCTTCGTGCAGCCTTCGCATTTAGGAGCGCCAGCAAGTCCTGCACTCTCGAAGCCAGTCGCATCCGGTCTGACTCCACCGTCTCGAGCCTCAGGGTCTTGCATCTCTGCAGCTTCAACTCCGTCCATCGCGACACCAACGAGGTCGCTGCTGCAGCGGCGGAGTATGCTATCGGCGCCGAGCCCTGCGAAGACAATTGGCACCCTGAGCACAACAAGAAGCAGTATCACGGGCTCGATCCCGAAGCCCACGGAGGTGAGCAGCGGACTGCAGGCGCCGCGCAAGTCGTTCGGCTTTCGACGCCCATCCGGCCTGTCCAAGAAAACGTAAGTAGAAGCGGCGTGTGAAGCGAACTTGCGACGGCCAGGCACGCATATTTATCGCCTGCAAGTCGTCGGTCGGCTGCTAGAGTCCGTGTGTAAGTAGAGCAAGCAAACTAGCTTCGACTTGTTGCCGCCAAGTCGAACAAACAAGTTGTCGCAGTGCTCAAAAGTAAAAGTAAAACGGAAAAAGTCATGACTAGGTCATGACCCAGTGACCTGATATCCGGGGATACATGTACATTACCAGCCATTTGCAACCCGGGTTGTATTTCTCGCATCGCTGGGCTATGATTGGACGGTTGCCCAGTATCGACCAGGATTGTTGCTGATACTGCGCCGAAAAGGCGGGGTGTCTATTGCAACTTAGGTTGCGTTTACGATAGCAGGTACCGAGCAGTTTTGCAACCCAAATCCCATACAAAAACTCAGTCACGGTTGCAAAACGACGCCTCCATACAAAAACTAAGTCATTCTGTTGCGTGCACTGGTGAAGGGTTGCAGAACCAATCCGCACCATGACAAGTCGCAACAAGCCCGAGCTCGTGCAGTTCGTGTATATATTATATGTATCTTACAAGGACAATGTGGAGTATAGTACATGTACATGTAGCAACAGCGTGTTCATCGTGGTGAAGCTTCTCCACCAGACGATTTTTTCTGGCGCTGCGCGCCGACGCAGACCGTCATTTGTTTTACTTTAGCGCCTTCGCATGCTAGTGGCTACTTGGTCTCGACACGCGGGGTCTCACTCAGTAGGTGGAACAGCCAGCACATGCAGTCGGCAGTGGTGTCACGGCCGGCGATGATCGATGCGACGGCGATGTTGCGCACCTCCACGGGGTTCACGGTCTGGCCGCTGGCCTCCGTCGTGTCGAGCACGATCGAGGCAATGTCCTTGTCGGCCAGAGCAGCCGGTCGACCGGCCTTCATCTCCTCGACGCGGTGGCGACGACGCCGCGATAGCGTCTGCGATAATGCCCATCAAATGCTCGTCGATCACGCGCCTTCTCGTCGCCCACGTTGAGCCAGCGACGCAGCTTCCAGTACCACCTGGGCTGCTTGAAGCGCTTATCGGTCAGGAACTGCGCCTCGTCCATCGCCTCTGCGAAGGGCTGGAAGGCTTTCATGCCGTGGACGTCGTGTAGGGCCCAAGTCAATCCCATTGAAGTGAAATTAGACCAAACTAGCTCGGCGTCCAGTAGAGCTTAGCGAAAGCTTATGTTACACGTTTACTAGAGATAATGAGGTTGTAAAAGCTTGTGCCGCAAACATTAAGCAGCTCTCAGTACTAAATGCTCTTCTAGTAGCCTGTGCAATGATAAAAAGCGCGACATACATCCATGTCTGCGTGCTTAGGCAAATAAATGTTTTTAACCAATCAAGAGAAAGTAGCAAACCCGGTTGCACAACTCGCTGGTATTTATACATTACCAGCCATTTGCAACCCGGGTTGTATTTCTCGCATCGCTGGGCTATGATTGGACGGTTGCCCAGTATCGACCAGGATTGTTGCTGATACTGCGCCGAAAAGGCGGGGTGTCTATTGCAACTTAGGTTGCGTTTACGATAGCAGGTACCGAGCAGTTTTGCAACCCAAATCCCATACAAAAACTCAGTCACGGTTGCAAAACGACGCCTCCATACAAAAACTAAGTCATTCTGTTGCGTGCACTGGTGAAGGGTTGCAGAACCAATCCGCACCATGACAAGTCGCAACAAGCCCGAGCTCGTGCAGTTCGTGTATATATTATATGTATCTTACAAGGACAATGTGGAGTATAGTACATGTACATGTAGCAACAGCGTGTTCATCGTGGTGAAGCTTCTCCACCAGACGATTTTTTCTGGCGCTGCGCGCCGACGCAGACCGTCATTTGTTTTACTTTAGCGCCTTCGCATGCTAGTGGCTACTTGGTCTCGACACGCGGGGTCTCACTCAGTAGGTGGAACAGCCAGCACATGCAGTCGGCAGTGGTGTCACGGCCGGCGATGATCGATGCGACGGCGATGTTGCGCACCTCCACGGGGTTCACGGTCTGGCCGCTGGCCTCCGTCGTGTCGAGCACGATCGAGGCAATGTCCTTGTCGGCCAGAGCAGCCGGTCGACCGGCCTTCATCTCCTCGACGCGGTGGCGACGACGCCGCGATAGCGTCTGCGATAATGCCCATCAAATGCTCGTCGATCACGCGCCTTCTCGTCGCCCACGTTGAGCCAGCGACGCAGCTTCCAGTACCACCTGGGCTGCTTGAAGCGCTTATCGGTCAGGAACTGCGCCTCGTCCATCGCCTCTGCGAAGGGCTGGAAGGCTTTCATGCCGTGGACGTCGTGTAGGGCCCAAGTCAATCCCATTGAAGTGAAATTAGACCAAACTAGCTCGGCGTCCAGTAGAGCTTAGCGAAAGCTTATGTTACACGTTTACTAGAGATAATGAGGTTGTAAAAGCTTGTGCCGCAAACATTAAGCAGCTCTCAGTACTAAATGCTCTTCTAGTAGCCTGTGCAATGATAAAAAGCGCGACATACATCCATGTCTGCGTGCTTAGGCAAATAAATGTTTTTAACCAATCAAGAGAAAGTAGCAAACCCGGTTGCACAACTCGCTGGTATTTATACATTACCAGCCATTTGCAACCCGGGTTGTATTTCTCGCATCGCTGGGCTATGATTGGACGGTTGCCCAGTATCGACCAGGATTGTTGCTGATACTGCGCCGAAAAGGCGGGGTGTCTATTGCAACTTAGGTTGCGTTTACGATAGCAGGTACCGAGCAGTTTTGCAACCCAAATCCCATACAAAAACTCAGTCACGGTTGCAAAACGACGCCTCCATACAAAAACTAAGTCATTCTGTTGCGTGCACTGGTGAAGGGTTGCAGAACCAATCCGCACCATGACAAGTCGCAACAAGCCCGAGCTCGTGCAGTTCGTGTATATATTATATGTATCTTACAAGGACAATGTGGAGTATAGTACATGTACATGTAGCAACAGCGTGTTCATCGTGGTGAAGCTTCTCCACCAGACGATTTTTTCTGGCGCTGCGCGCCGACGCAGACCGTCATTTGTTTTACTTTAGCGCCTTCGCATGCTAGTGGCTACTTGGTCTCGACACGCGGGGTCTCACTCAGTAGGTGGAACAGCCAGCACATGCAGTCGGCAGTGGTGTCACGGCCGGCGATGATCGATGCGACGGCGATGTTGCGCACCTCCACGGGGTTCACGGTCTGGCCGCTGGCCTCCGTCGTGTCGAGCACGATCGAGGCAATGTCCTTGTCGGCCAGAGCAGCCGGTCGACCGGCCTTCATCTCCTCGACGCGGTGGCGACGACGCCGCGATAGCGTCTGCGATAATGCCCATCAAATGCTCGTCGATCACGCGCCTTCTCGTCGCCCACGTTGAGCCAGCGACGCAGCTTCCAGTACCACCTGGGCTGCTTGAAGCGCTTATCGGTCAGGAACTGCGCCTCGTCCATCGCCTCTGCGAAGGGCTGGAAGGCTTTCATGCCGTGGACGTCGTGTAGGGCCCAAGTCAATCCCATTGAAGTGAAATTAGACCAAACTAGCTCGGCGTCCAGTAGAGCTTAGCGAAAGCTTATGTTACACGTTTACTAGAGATAATGAGGTTGTAAAAGCTTGTGCCGCAAACATTAAGCAGCTCTCAGTACTAAATGCTCTTCTAGTAGCCTGTGCAATGATAAAAAGCGCGACATACATCCATGTCTGCGTGCTTAGGCAAATAAATGTTTTTAACCAATCAAGAGAAAGTAGCAAACCCGGTTGCACAACTCGCTGGTATTTATACATTACCAGCCATTTGCAACCCGGGTTGTATTTCTCGCATCGCTGGGCTATGATTGGACGGTTGCCCAGTATCGACCAGGATTGTTGCTGATACTGCGCCGAAAAGGCGGGGTGTCTATTGCAACTTAGGTTGCGTTTACGATAGCAGGTACCGAGCAGTTTTGCAACCCAAATCCCATACAAAAACTCAGTCACGGTTGCAAAACGACGCCTCCATACAAAAACTAAGTCATTCTGTTGCGTGCACTGGTGAAGGGTTGCAGAACCAATCCGCACCATGACAAGTCGCAACAAGCCCGAGCTCGTGCAGTTCGTGTATATATTATATGTATCTTACAAGGACAATGTGGAGTATAGTACATGTACATGTAGCAACAGCGTGTTCATCGTGGTGAAGCTTCTCCACCAGACGATTTTTTCTGGCGCTGCGCGCCGACGCAGACCGTCATTTGTTTTACTTTAGCGCCTTCGCATGCTAGTGGCTACTTGGTCTCGACACGCGGGGTCTCACTCAGTAGGTGGAACAGCCAGCACATGCAGTCGGCAGTGGTGTCACGGCCGGCGATGATCGATGCGACGGCGATGTTGCGCACCTCCACGGGGTTCACGGTCTGGCCGCTGGCCTCCGTCGTGTCGAGCACGATCGAGGCAATGTCCTTGTCGGCCAGAGCAGCCGGTCGACCGGCCTTCATCTCCTCGACGCGGTGGCGACGACGCCGCGATAGCGTCTGCGATAATGCCCATCAAATGCTCGTCGATCACGCGCCTTCTCGTCGCCCACGTTGAGCCAGCGACGCAGCTTCCAGTACCACCTGGGCTGCTTGAAGCGCTTATCGGTCAGGAACTGCGCCTCGTCCATCGCCTCTGCGAAGGGCTGGAAGGCTTTCATGCCGTGGACGTCGTGTAGGGCCCAAGTCAATCCCATTGAAGTGAAATTAGACCAAACTAGCTCGGCGTCCAGTAGAGCTTAGCGAAAGCTTATGTTACACGTTTACTAGAGATAATGAGGTTGTAAAAGCTTGTGCCGCAAACATTAAGCAGCTCTCAGTACTAAATGCTCTTCTAGTAGCCTGTGCAATGATAAAAAGCGCGACATACATCCATGTCTGCGTGCTTAGGCAAATAAATGTTTTTAACCAATCAAGAGAAAGTAGCAAACCCGGTTGCACAACTCGCTGGTATTTATACAGTACCAGCCGGTTTTTGGCTTGTTACTTAATGTCGTTGGGTCATGACCCCGAGTCACAAATGTGACCTAATCGAAATATTTATTTTTGGTATCGAACACTCGAAACTCAAACGAAAAATTCTATTGAGGACGATAGCTTGCCACTACGCGCCTTGAAGACTGCGGCCCCCCCTTGCTCTCGTCGCGCGTGAGGATGGTCACAACCACGGCGTCGCCCTTCTTGAGCACTGAGTCACGGGCCCGCTGGGCGACATGTGCCCGAGCGTTGGCTGGATCCCGTCGGAGGAGCAGCACACGGTGTTGCACACGGTGTTCAAAAGCATCGACTTGAGCAGCTCCGCGGCGCTCGAGGTGGGCTTCGCGACGTTCCCGAGAGTTTATTCGAGGTCAAGGGTGTGTCGGCGTTCCAGAACGCGCTGCTGTGCCAGACGGCCGAGCACGAGTACTGCAACGTGTTGTGCGGCATAATGGACCAGTTCATTTCGTCGTGCGGCCGGAAGAACTGCGCGCTGCTGATCGACTGCCGCACCAGCGAGCCGACGGCTGAGGCCTCCCAGGACCCGGACGTCGTCATTGTCGAGTGCAACTCGAACGTCAAGCACGAGCTCAACGGCGGCGAGTACAAGGAGCGCGTGCTGCAGTGCCAGGCGGGCGTCAAGGCCCTGCAGACCCACAATCACCCGAGCATGACGCACCTGCGCGACGCCTCGGTGCCCGAGCTCGACTCGGTGCGCTGGGCGACGAGGTCGTGTACCGCCGCGCGCGCCACGTGATCATGGAGGAAGAGCGCACGGTGGTCGCCGTGGACCACATTCGCGCGCGCCAGCACGCCGAGGTGGGCAAGTTCCTGTTCGAGAGCCACAAGTCTATGCGCGACGACTACGAGATGAGCACGTCCTATCTAAACCACCTCGTGGGGACGGCTCGCAGCTGCGAGGGAGTCGTCGGCGCACGCATGACGGGCGACTTCGGCCACTGCATCGTGACGCTCGTGCGGCAGCAGCACGCGCAGAAGCTCATGGCCACGCTGGACTCAAGTGCGAGGCGACTGAAGGCTAAGAACTAGTGCACTGCGACAACTTGTTTGTTCGACTTGGCAGCAACAAGTCGAAGCTAGTTTGCTTGCTCTACTTACACACGGACTCTAGCAGCCGACCGACGACTTGCAGGCGATAAATATGCGTGCCTGGCCGTCGCAAGTTCGCTTCACACGCCGCTTCTACTTACGTTTTCTTGGACAGGCCGGATGGGCGTCGAAAGCCGAACGACTTGCGCGGCGCCTGCAGTCCGCTGCTCACCTCCGTGGGCTTCGGGATCGAGCCCGTGATACTGCTTCTTGTTGTGCTCAGGGTGCCAATTGTCTTCGCAGGGCTCGGCGCCGATAGCATACTCCGCCGCTGCAGCAGCGACCTCGTTGGTGTCGCGATGGACGGAGTTGAAGCTGCAGAGATGCAAGACCCTGAGGCTCGAGACGGTGGAGTCAGACCGGATGCGACTGGCTTCGAGAGTGCAGGACTTGCTGGCGCTCCTAAATGCGAAGGCTGCACGAAGGAACGCGGTCGCATGAGTGAGCTAGGCGGCTTGCCGATGCTGCTTGGAGTTGCAATGGACTTCCGCTGCATCAGTCTTGAGCCTGCTGGTGGTACCGGTGTGGAGGGTGGGCCAACAGGCTGCCTCGGTAGTGGACTCTTCAGCGGCGTAGTAGATTTGGCGGATACCGGAGATGTTCTAGCAGATACAGATGTGCGACGGCTGGCTGGGCTCGGTTGCCGAGACCCCGGGGGCGAACCATCGGCGTTCAAGTCGCTTTCGCTTGGAGGTTTCGCCGGCGAGATAGCAGCTTTCGTCTCGAGTACAGACATTCCGGTGGGGGCACTAGGTACTCGTCTGAAGAGAGAAGGCGATCTGCTCGGCTCAAGAGCCCGTCGCTTGGGCACTGTGTACTTGAAGGACATCACAAGATCGAAGTCTCCCTCGTCGTCGTCCAAAAGTTCCGCCTCCAAGATATCTTCTGGGCTCGCGTTGGCCATAATTAAATCGTACGTGGTTTTCGGCACAGCTCTCAGATGAGGGCCGGCATGGAGGTCTCGTAATGATACATCGTGGAACCAGTCGTCACTCAGAGGCTCGTCACCTACAAGTGCTTGGAACACGAGGTCTGAGTCATCTTGGTTGGCTTCGTACATTGCCTGTGCTAGCTCGTCGCTGGGTGTAATGAGGGACTGCTTGTGCTCGCAGTACTTTCCGATACCGAAATGCTGCAGATACGAGAGGCCATCGGAGGGACTGGAATCTCCAAAGGGTGTCTTCTCTTGAGCACTTCGGTTAGCATCATCCAGATTTTCACCAACACCTGCCGCTCCAAGAGGTACTGGCTCACTGACTGCAGCAGACAACACCCCCGTGATACCGTCATCTATTTCCTGTACGATGTCTTCAGCCATAGCTGGCAGTAGCTCATCGACAGGATCAAACACATCTTCCAAGCCTCCAAGAAGCGCGATTTCGCCGCTTTCACTTCCCGATGTAGTTTCAGACTCAGCATAACGCCTTTCAAAGGGGTTCACTTGCTGCGAGAAGTGGCCTGGCTGCATTCTCCTAGCTCCTGGAGATTCGATCGATGCGCTTCCAAACACTTCCTCCATCTTGTATCTGCACCCGCTAAAGTACGGTCCCACATAGATACGAGCGAATGTACCTATCGACTTGGGTTTGTATGGGCATACTCAGCACAAGCCTTCTGGTGTCGTATCTAGCCGAACGACGGTATCCCATTGGTGCGCATCCGCCAATCAGGCGCGTCGAGGCTGAGCTCTCCTCAGCCGCTCGCTGCAGCGCACCCCCGGGATTCACGGCCGCCAGCGCAGAAACGCGTTGGCCCCACCGCTCTAATTGCCCCCAGCCCCTGCTCCCTGATGCTCGCGTCGTCGTCCTCCAAGCTTGCGGCCCGCGCGTCGCGCTCGCTGTTCACCAAGGCCAGCGCCATGCCCAGCGTGGCCCTGAGCGAGGAGTTCCCGGCCGTGCCCAAGTCGCAGCCGCAGCCCGCGGCCGCCCCCAAGCTCACCACGTCGTCGGCCTCGTCCGGCCTGGTGCTGGGCTCGGACGACCGCGCCGCGTCCGTGGCCACCATCGGCGTGCAGCTCAACACGGGCTCGCGCGACGAGAGCGAGGAGACGGCCGGCGTGTCGCAGCTGTTCGCCAAGATGGCCTTCCGCGCCACGCAGAGCCGCTCGGACCTGCGTCTGTACCGCGACATCGAGGCCCTCGGCGGCGTGGTGAACGCCCAGGCCGGCCGCGACTTCGTGCGCTACAGCGTGAGCGTGCTGCCCGACCAGCTGGAGGCGGCCGCCGAGATTCTGGCCGAGACGACGCTGGCCCCCAAGTTCGCGCTGTACGACGTGGACGAGCAGAAGAAGGTGGTGCAGGCCGAGTTCGAGAAGATCGCCCAGGACGCCTCGGCCTCGCTGCTCGAGGGCATCCACGCCGCTGCGTTCTACAACGACGTGACGCTCGGCCGCCCGCTTGTTGCCGCGGAGAACGTCGGCGCGCTCAGCCCCGAGGCGCTCTGGGCCTACTACGACAAGTACGTCAACACGTCCAACGCCGCCCTCGTGGGTGCCGGTGTGGCCCACAACACGCTCACGGACCTGGCCAACGCGTACTTCGGCGACTTCGCCAAGGGCAGCAAGGCGGCCAGCGCCGCGGCCAAGTACGTCGGCGGTGAGACCCGCGTCAAGAAGAACGGCAAGTTCACGCACGTCGCCCTGGCGCTGCCCACGGGCGGCCGCGACTCCGCCGACTTCGGCGCCTCGCAGGTGCTGCGCGCTCTGCTGAGCCTGCGACTCAACAACAAGAAGGCCTCGGCCTTCCTTGCCAGCTACAGCGACGCCGCACTCGTGGGTCTGTCGGGCTACGCCGCCCCCTCGGAGGCTGGCGCCCTGGTGGACTCGTTCGCCGCCGAGCTCAAGAAGGCTGCGTCGGCCCCGGCCACCAAGGAGGAGCTCGCTGCCGCCAAGGCCACGGCTGCGTTTGAGGCCCTGGAGAAGTACAGCACGCAGGCGGGCGCTCTGAGCCGTGTGGGCCTTGCGGTCGCCACGGGCGTCGTGTCCAAGTCGCCGTCGGAGCTTGTTGAGGGTGTGTCTGCCGCTAAGCTGCAGGAGGTGGCCCAGAAGGCGCTGAAGGCCACGCCTTCCGTTGCGGCCATTGGCAAGCTGTCGACCGTTCCTCACGTGGATGTGGTGGCCAGCAAGCTGCAGTAAACGACCCGTACGATCGATCAAGAGTGAGGTACATACATCAGTTTAGCAACCGGAGCTTTTGGTGAAGCATGTTGAAGTGACCTTGGATTGGGTGCGGATTGACAGGACAGCGTCGAGTGTGGAAGCAATGCAGTGACGCGGTAGAACCCCCGGGTTAGGAAGGGGATACAGGTGGAGAGAACTGCGGCGACATACACGCAGCTATCCTAGCGCCAAGGTGATGGAGCGTGCGAAGAGCGCACTAAATACAAGAAAAAGAATCAACTTTTTAACGACAATGCTGGCCGCTATTCTGTCGCGCGATATGGGAGGTTCGTTCAGTCGCTTAGGAGTTGACAGACCACTACAACAAGAAAAAGTGGCAGGTGAGTGTTCAAAGGGATCCTCCTTTTTGTGTGAGTAGTAGCATTGCGCTCGACCATCTTCTTAGTCGCTTGAATACACATGTATCAATGATACAGTATCATACAGTACACAATGTTGAAGTGGACAAGCAAGTCTCCAAACTCTCCTGGTCGCTGTTGAATCGACGTACCCTCTTCAAGACTGGTGGCTGTACACGGTGTAGTTTGATGGTACGTCCATCGACTAGCGCGCCCAACGCAATTATCCTGTAAGATGCTGTTACCGGTATCAATACTTCGAAGTATATAGCGTTCCTCGAGCAGCAACACATTTCTCGGTTGTCTCCTCGCCGCGTGGAAACCGGATGGGATCATTATCTGCGTGCATGCATCAAGATTAGTTCACACTGCCTGTCATTAATTCACTCGAACGGTAGCAGTCCACAAGCCCAGAGCTCCTGAATCGATGTCTCGTCGTCCTCTTCCTCTGGCCTTGGTGTTACCGTCAGCTAGTTGGTCAGGTCGGGACAGGAAAACGTCGTTTGATGCTGCCATAATTGTCTACATGTTGTACTGCTGCACCTGGACCAAGTAGAGACACACTAATGCTGTCCGTCATACTAACGTTAGTATGACCATCTTCAGAGGGGCTAAGGCATAGCAGCCACACTGAAAGCCACTGGGGTTTCTTGATCCAGATCATGGTCACTGCGTCTATTAGCTCCCGTACAACTTTGAATCTACTCGTCCTTCAGGTAACTGGACACGTCTGCTGGCCACAACGCTCCCCAGTGCGCTTTGCGCGACGCACGATACACTTCGCGGATCGCCTTACCTTTGGTGACACTGCGACGCTCAATCGTTCCCTACATATGAACAATACGCCATGTGCCAGTTAGCGTGCGTGGCCTCGAGCAAATCAACCAGTGATGCTTACCTCTGGAGTGCACAAGTCGAGATAGACGTGACGCGTTGCAAGAAGTGGGCCTCTCATCATGCGAGCAATCGGTTTCTTCTCGTTAGCTGCCGCATCTTCGTCGCTTCCCTTGCGGGTCTTCTGCATGATCATGTACGAGAACTTCGAGCCCTTTTGTCCGTGCCAACGCTTTGTAGTGGCCTCACGGGGACGGTTCACGACAGGCGAGCGCTGCACGAAGTGACACCACGTGCTTCCTGCCGCTGGGCACTGTCAGCGTAAAAAAAGTAAACAAACTTTAGCGTTTGCAGCAACAATCTACACTACCAAGAAGGTCAACTCACCTCGAAATGATGCGGGCATGGCGCGATGATACGCGCGCCTTCCTTTCCGTCTTCGTCTGCTTTCACTGAGTCCAAGACGAACTGGCGCGCCGAGCGCACATGGTGCGACCCCCACGGGCTGCCGCGGTCCACGACCACAAGACAGCCATTCTCGCTCAGCAGCTCCCACAGTGCCGAGGTCGTGGCCACGCGCTCGAAATCGTTCGTAATGTCCGAGAACACGTAGCTCACCACAATGAGGTCGTACTTGTTGCCCGCGTTGATGTCCCTCGACATGTCGGCGATGCTGCGTCGCACACTGAGGCCCGGGAAGCCGTCCAGCAGCACTTCAGCCGCGTCCACCATGGACTGACTGGGCTCCACCACGCGGTACTTGTCCAGCGACTGGTCGTAGAAGTCCTTGGCCACCCACGACGCCGTGCCCGGGCCCGCGCCGAAGTCCAGCACCGACGTGGGCTTGAAGTCGGGCAGCCGCTTCTGCAGCTCCGTGAACACGGCGTGCGTGCAGGCGTAGGTGGCCTCCATCTCGAAGGCCAGGAAGGCCAGCGTCTCGGCCGGCCCGTAGGCAAAGGGCGGGATCTGCTGGTCGCGGTCCATGGTCCAGCCCAGCGGCGTCTTGCTCATGTCCAGCGGCAGCTTGCGCGTGTTCCGGCGGTCGCCCACGTGCTTCTGGCGCAGCGTCTCGAGCTGCGAGTGCGTGCGGTCGCGCACGACGGAGGCCAAGCGCTGCAGCAGCTCCGTCGGCATCTCCACGCGCTGCGCGAGGCCGTTGCGCGAGAGCTGATCGATGTCGGCGAGGAGCGACGGCGTGCGCGGGTCGGGCGTGGACGCTTCGGCGTTGGCTTTGGCTTTGGATCTGCGCAGGCGGCGAGCACGCCGGTTGGCGGCCGGGGAGGAGAAGGAAGCCGAGAGCATGGGCGAGATGGCGGCCGGCGCCAGACGAGCGCTGGGGCCGGCAGCGAGGCCATGCGCGGTAAGCGTCCGGAGGAATGCCAGTCGCGACAGCATTGGTGGCGAGGAATTGGAAATTGAGCCGGTATAATGAGGAAATATGTGGATAAAACACTATAAATGTGATAGGTTCGCCATAAGAAAGTACAGGTATTTCTCATTTTTCAATATCGGGACTGTTGGAAAAACCATGGTCTTTGCGACCAGAAAAACCAAAGCACCAGTTTTTTGTTGTTGCACGACCGGGTTCTTCGTGGTTTTATGTAGAACTGATGTATTGCGCTTTGCAGCCAATTTGCCACACTACTTAGCAACCTTAAATTAAGGTCCTTAATTCGAAAACATGTCTCCTCTAAATCGTGCACGTTATATTTAAATCGTGGGGCGAAGACAATATGTGCCCGAGTGGCTGTGGCCCGTGACCAACTACAGGATCAAGTCACCACCGAGCTCACGCACCTTCGCTACCTTCTGACGGACGTGCTGCTGGGCGGCAGCGCAGGTTTTTCGAGTTTGGCCATGGTGCAGAAGTTAAGTTGAAAATGACACACTAGGAAAGTGTCAAACAAGACCTAAGTGACAAAAGTGTGCAAAGCACAATACGCCATCGAATTCCAGTTTGTGCTCCATTGACAGGACGAAAAACCAAGCTTCTTAGAGACAGTGTTATAAGAGCACAATTCAGAGAATAATGGAAAGTGAGATTAGAGAATAATGGAAAGTGAGATTCTGCAATGCCGCTCTATCTTTAGCTATCCTTACTTAACCTTCGTTATTCAGGTCACAGCTGAGCGGCGCATCCCCTGAATCCTGACACCAGATCCGAGGGTTTTCAACACTCCCCCACACCAGCAGCGGCTATCTCCTTCTTGTCTCAATGGACACCTATGATGACTAACAGGTCGGACAGTCTGGCGCCTTGGTGAGAACGTCTGCTGGCATCGTGTCGCTCTCGAGGTACTCGGCCTTGAGTACCCCGTGCTTCGCGAGCGCGCCCACGAACTTGATCCACCAATCGATGAGCTTTGTGGAGAAGCACGATCGAAGAATTTGGAGATCGAAATTGACTGGCAAGTGAGAGATTGGGGCCCGGACGGTCACTATTACGAAATACTGACCTGACGGGATCTATACGAAAGAGGACGCAGTGGAACGCGGGATGGCAGCTTGTGGCGTTGGGAGACTGAAGCGAGCGTAGGCCAGCGGTCGCGACCCAGATCAAGTGGTCAGGAGAAGATTGACGTGATTTGGATCTGGAGCCCAGATCGGGGAATTCACAGCTTGGCCGGTCGGGTCTTCGACTCTCAACAACCACAGATCCCGCTATAGGAAGCGGCAAGCATCGCAAGGAAAGGAACGTAAAGGACAAGAGCCCCTCAAAGGCAACACCACGGCCGGATCCAGATCCAGGCCGCCAGATCCAAGTGCAAGACTACGTGATCTGGGAGTATACCCGCGAGCTGCGTGAAGATTTCCACGCCGCGCCACCCCATCCCCGCGTCTCGCCAAGACTGTCTCGACTTCAAGACTTTGGCACTTTGGAAGACACCAGAAGAGCAAGATCCAGCCCTACCGACGGGTACACAAGGGGACCCAGTTCAGCACACATCACGGCAGATGGGAGTACCCCCTCCGTTAGTCGGTGTTCGGGCGCAGTTGGGAATTTGGATTAGCGATCTCGCAGATTTTGCTGATCCCGCTACACCACAATGGTGCGCGTGCTCGGATCTTCTGGTGACTCGGGATTTCACTGTCAGTCCCAAGAAAAAGTTAAAGTGAAGATAGAGCAAGGGGACCAGGCGTCATTGGACCTCGGATCGACGATAACGCCGCTGAATGAAGCAAGACCCGCAGATCGACAGAGTGCTGGGAGGAACTCAATCGACGGAATGGAGGCAGATCCGGATCCGGATCTGGAAGATAAACCTCAACCTCCTCCCCAGGTCCCCCTGGGGACCCCAGTGGGCCTCGAATCACATCGAGACCCACTAACAAAACAAACTAAAGCCGGTCAGAACCGGTATGCGTTCGCTGACTCACCCGTCAAGCTTTCGCCACGGGATCCTACCCTCCCACTGATGTCCCGATGGGAATGGGAGGCTAAGGTGCCCGCCAAGTGAACGTCGCTCAAGGTCCCGGATCTGGAGGAGGAGCTTGAGGAGAGACAAGTTCCAGCCGGAATCAAGACGGAGACGTCAACCCCGACGTGGAATGAAGCTGATCTGGAGTTCAGATACCACCGGAAGGAGCTCCAAGACTGCATGACCCACAACCCGATCGTGCGGATCGTACAACTTACGCAGATCGGTGACCAGACCGGACCGGTGACGGCCCCAGCCACGGCAGACAATAAGCTGGAGGCGATCAAGATCCTCATGAACCTACTACAGGAAGCAGGTCTGGTGGCTGGAGCGTTCGACGCAGAAGATCTATCCCACCCAGATCTACGGATATTTCAGATGTCGACGAAAGAACTCTTCGACAAGTTGAAGGTAATAGTAGGAGACAAGTCGGCGGACCCAAGTACGACCTCAAGCCCGGACTCGCCGACGCAGATCGTCTCCACAGGTGACCGGACTTCTTCACCCTTCGTGTCAACAGCTGAAGCAGATTCGGACGCGTCGTCGGAACCACGACGGACGTCGTTGGGCCCCGCTGGTGCTGCAATGTTGCACGCCAGATCCAAAGTGCCACGACGGACAACGGTACGACCTCGACAGACAAGCTAGAATCCTACTTCCAGGCAGCTATGAGTCGCTTCCTCCGTGAACAGCAGGTCTCCATGCCAAACCTGGCTGCCAGGGCACTCCCGAACCCGGGAACCAGAGATGTCGAGTTGAAATCCGCCGGATCGGATGACCAGGAGAGACTGCAATGGGAATACGACCCAGACGACCTGTATCTCCCCACAGCCGCCCCAGCAGCAGTGGCAACAGCAGCAGCAGGATCCTCCGAATCGACACTGATCCAGCGAGTCCGGATCTCTGTCATATCCGATCTGAAAGAATTCACTGGGAAGGATCAGGATGAGGACAGAGCGAGGGCTTGTATCAGCAAGATTAAGTCTTCATTCATGCGAGATCAAGCTTCCGATGAAGAGAAGTGCCTGACCCTCGCAGATCTGCTGTCAGGACCGGCAAAGAACCGTTACCGGCAGCTGACGAGATCCACGCGCAACAAGTGGACCGAACTGCTCAAAAGCCTCCAGATCCAGTATTGCGGATTTGGGATCTCATTTGCCCGCCAGTATTACCAAGCGCGGAAACGTTCGGACGAGTCGGCGTTAGAATACCTCCACAGGATCAACGTGTCAGGCCTACGAGCACGACTGAAGGTCAAGGACGGTGACACCAAGGAACGAAAAGAACATGTGGACCATTTCATTGAGACATTGGGAGACCCCGAGCTGGCCGACAGGCTGACGTTGCTACGACTGTCGGACGAAGATGATTTGGATAAAGTGCTGCGGGCCCTAGACATCAGAAGAAGTCGACCGCTGGATCCAGCCGGTATCGGCAGAAAGCGGCCCCATCACCGGCGCCAGATGCGTCGGCCAAACAAGTACGTGCGATACAGATCCAAGCGCCGGACTCGGAGTCTCACTCTAATTCGGACGGATCGTACTCAGACCGAGACGAGCATCGCCGGATCTACCTCGCAGCTAATGACGAACACTCCCCACCAGGAGAAGAACCGAATATCTCGGATCGTGAACAGGCAGATCGTCGCGCTCCGGATCACCAACCCGGAGACCCGAGGCCACGATATCAAGCGCATGGCCCGGACCGGGGGCGGTGCTCTCACTGCGGCTCCGAGAAGCACACAGATCTGTGATGCTGGAGGCGTCTAACCTGCAAGGAGTGTGGAAAGAGAGGCCACCCGGCGGATCACTGTCTGTTCGTGTGCCGGGGATGTGGAAGTGCCCGATGGAGGAGTTCTACAACCAGATCCGCCAGATGGCGGTGCTACCTGAAGTGACGCAATCGATGGAGGATGTGAAGCTAGAGGACATCCAGGTGGGAGACCCGACAGTCAATACGGTCGAGGAGATAGATCGGCTCCGACGATTGATCTGGAGGCGTCGACACTTGCTCATTGGAAAAGGCAATGCACTGCCCCCAGCCGCGAGAGGAATTGTTTGTTGCAGTAGAGTCGAGGGTCTGTTGGATGTGTGCGACGAGTGGAACCTGTCAATTAGCGAGGTTAATAGCTTCTGGGGTAAAGATCAAGTGGAGTATCTTGGGCATAAAGTGTCGAGCCATGGACTGGAGGCGAACCCGAAGGATCTGTCGGCTTTGACGAAGCTGCCTTTCCCGGGCTCGCTCCGGGCGATGCAATTCATTTTGGGGACCTCAACTGTTACAGTAAGTTCATTGAGGATTACACCATCTACGCTGCAGTGCTGTACGAGCTACGAGAGGTGGACTTTGCGGCCATGAGTAAGCCTGAGAATAGATCTCGAATCCAGAGGCTAGCTGCGGCGGTGAGCGATGCTCTGGAAGGGGCAGGAGAGCCTGATGAGGCCGACCAACGCTGGATCCGGGCTCACAAGTCGTTCACTAAGCTGAAGGAGAAGGTGGCGTCCACGCCAATCTTGCGTCATTTCCAACCGGAGCTACAGCCAGTGGTGGTCGTCTACGCTAACGATTGGGCAGTCTCAGCAGCCCTGATGCAAGAATACGATGCCGTGTTCCACCCGGTCATGTTCGCGAGTAGTCGAACGAGCCCCCTTACCTCAGCTTCGCTCCTGCTCGCTCATTTCTCGATTTGCGGCGCATGCCGCAGACCCGGGAAGTGCGCTAAGAGTGACTATCATGGGGGACATAGCGGATTCGTCTCTTTGCTACGTGTGCGGCCTCGGGTACATGATGTACCGTACATCACTTACGCAGTACCGAGCTTTGCACGAAGCGAGACGTCTCAAAAGGTAAAACTGTCGTTGTTGATATTTTACGCGTCTTCCTCTTTTCTGTTTGTAGGTTCTGCCGCCACACGTGTGTCAGCAGATTCTTTAACACTGACAGCGATTCCCAGGAGCTTACACCAAGCAGCACATCCGGAATCTCGTGCTCGAGGGACGCTACAATGATTGATCTCGCGCAAGCTGAGGATGTGGAATCAAAAGGTCGAGAGGTCAGGACTATACACTTTTATATAATATACAACACACGGCTCCAGAACATACAGCACAGAAAGTACAAGGAGGTAATCGCAGTGTACATAGTTAATCACAAGCAGTGACTTGGGATTCGTCGCGTTATCGAGAGAAGCGGTGCAGGAGCTGGAGCTCAACAGTACTCCAAGACACGGTCCAGATCACAACTTCCTGTGACTCACAAGACTCACAGTGTGAGTCCATCGCATCATTCATGGATGACATCCCCGCACCGCCCACTCTAGGACTTCGGTGATCTCAGGCTTCGTTTGCGCCGAGGCTTTACTGGTGCTTGAGCTGGTGTTTGGAGCCGATCATCTGCTGCCGCCTCGTGACCATCGACGGACGCCTACGTGTACAGCACTACATGCCCGCTTCTTAACAATACCCTCCCTAGCAGATCGCATTGAAGTAAGTAGGAATTCATTACACATCAATACTGCTAGATTATTTCATCGCGCTATCCGAAGAAATTCTCAATACAACATTTCAATCAATCATTGTCACCGCCATAGCAACACTGCAGCGTATAACAAAAGATTCCTGCTCGATCATACCCCAAGTGACCAAGTTTCTGTGCTTCAATGCTCTGTCGCCGTGGAGGTGCCCCCTGCTCAGCCGATGCGTGCCGCAGAGGGACTAAGTGCTACCAAAGGGTCGGTAAAGTATAGGCAAGTTCGCATGCTATGCGTCAATGGAGACGTGGTTGGCTCCGCGCACTCAGGGAAAGGGGTCCCAGTGAAGGCACCATGTACACTCGAGAAGGCGGTGGTGGTGAATACACTGAGATCAACAACTTCTGCGATTACGCAAGAAACATCTGCGATCCCTACGAGTCGAGCAGCTTCTGCCACTGCAGCCGAGAAGCTTGTGTCGACTGGCCGCACAACGACAACTTCAACATACGACACACAAGCAGTATTAGTGTTTGCAATAATTGATCGCAATGAGACAAAGGCTGGAGACTGGTACCGCGTTCAATGGTGTGACCAGACTGACGGCTTTCGCTGGGATGATACCACGGAACCAGGTACCATCTTACGTGGGGACGGATTTAGTGATGCCTGTGATGCGACCAATGCTTGGAAGACGTCTACTATACCCGATTTCTACAAGTCTGCAAGCGAAACGGGCACACCCACCTTTTAGGTGCCTCTCCACGTGGTCTATGTGCATTTGTCGCTTTGGGTCTCGCAGTGGAAATGCTCGATATTGGAGGCTGACTGGACTTTTCTATAGCGTTGGAATTGGCTAACAACTGCGCATCTAAATACCGCCCAATATCACCAGTGGGTGTCACGTACGGTGAGCTCCGGTGCTATGTCAAGTTTGCGAATGTGCGAAGCAAACAACCGATTAGTATGAAGACTCTGGACACAAATTTATTTGGAGGTGCAAGTGACAAGGCAACTCTTTCGCGGCTTAAAATGCTGAGTCTACGTGATGGAGCCTACATGTGTGCTGGGTATTAACTCTCTCAGATTGAGCCACGGCATTGCTGTTCGCATTGTGAACAGACAAACATATGTTTTTGAGGAGACTATTCATGGCGTTGCGATCAGTGAGTGTGATCTGAGCTGGATATACGGCATATCGTTTGTCCGCAGAGTGGAGCTATATTCACATTAGGCTCCCGCGTAGCGTTTGTAGAGGCTCACTTCATCCCTGTGGCATAATTGAGCCAGTCAGATGAGATAAGATACGTATTAGCACTTGGTGCTGATCTACTTGTTCAAATCTGAGGAATAATTCCTTCGGTGAATTATGCCTCCGTTGGACTTGGGTTTTACTGTTTGGCAGGTTGCTTGATTGCCTAGGCATCGTTCACATTTGTTTAAGCTTTGATTGCTGATACGAAAACAAGCTTAAGCGTACTCATGCGAGAGCACAATGCTTTGTGGATTTTGGCGGAGACCAAAGGCAACGACTGCGCGGGCAAGTATGCACAGGATCGGAAAATGGCTTGCCCAATCGATCGAACACAGATGGATTCGAAGTGGTTGCGCGGTCATGGCGATACACGGCTTCGAAACCTTTGGCTCAGCTTACCGTTGGAGGAACTGGTACAGTTGTTGAAGGCAACTGCGGACAGTACGTTCCCAGAAACCAAAAGCGGAGTGCTAGACGAAAGGCTGATGCATTGACGTAAACGCGTGAAGTCGCGAATCACGTACCAATTAAGCAGGAAATCAGCGGTTCGGCTCGAGTCAGACACTGGCTTTGAGGAGAAGCCACAGTCTGCTTTGAAGCTGAACGCAACATCCGCGGATCGATTGGGTTCAATTTCAGAGGATCAGCGCAAGCTGAGATTCCAAGTCCCACAACAAGTCTCGCCTCTTAAGGTCAAGACGAAGGAGATGTTTTTTATATATTTGGTGAGGTGTATTGTGTTACTGTTTCCTTACGTCCACTGAAATCTAATTACCATTCCAGCTAGGTGCGTATCCCCTAACCAGTATTCTTTGGCGCGCCCGCCCCTGTCGACGCCACCTTGACTTGCTCCTACCCTCCTGGGTAGTTCGACCCTCCGCACTCCTCCTGTGCAGCTCGACGCGCGTCTTTTTGCTCCTCTCTCCACCTATTAAAATCGTTTGCCAGATATGTGCTGACCTCCGCCCACAGGTCAACCGGTTCGGTGTCTCCTTCCGTCCCGTACATCGTACTCTTGCCCGTATCCATAGCCTTGTTGGCCAAGGCATCTGCCATTTTGTTGTGATTCCTGTAATGGTGTGTCCATGACTCCACCTTACACCGATCAGCTAGCTTCCTGGTTATCTTGTACCAGTACCACATCTTCCTCGTCTTCGGCATCGTCCGCTCCTTCATCCTTTTCAGTATCAAGGCGCTATCTCTGACCACGTGTATTCCTTCCCACTCCATTTTGACTGCCCCTGCCAAAAGTCTTTGCAGCCCCGTAAATTCAGCTACATTGAAGGAGATGCTTACAGCACGTTCGAAATATCACAAAACTGCGTCACAGGAGTATCTTCTAAAACTGCAAAACAACTACGATCAAGGCAGCTTCGTTGGCGTGATCGATTCGACAGTTCAAAGTGTGAAGCATGCCATTCAACTAGCGTGATCGGAGGACCGTCTGCAAAGCGTAAACAGCGTTTGAGGCTGTATGCTCCAGGGTCTCCGACGTCTTTGCGACTGCGATTGGACCCTCAAAGTTTACACCAGAACCACTTTCAGATTCAGAAACACCTTTGCCCAGTTTCGCCAAGGCGCGCATTGACAAGGCTCGTTCAGCATATAAGGCCAGTTTCATGGCGATCCATGATGTATGCAGTTCAATTGGTGTTGGTGACGACCCAGATTACGCTATACTCAATCCGGACCATGCATAATTCGAAAAAGACCGAAGGTATCCCACACTTGTAGAGAAGTTGAGAGATCTGTGCATTACGCCTTCATGAATTGCCGAGGATCGGAAAGTAACATATATGTCATGTATTGATTTAGCGATTCTTCATCTCAAATTACCTGGGTTGAGAGAGCTGATGACGTGCGGGGTGGTCTTCCAGTGATTGCAGGGATTTGCGCTGTACGTGACACTGTCTTGCCACCTTGTACAGTGTGTTTCTTCGGCTTTGCTTTTGATCTAGACTTGGGTTGTGTCGGGCAACGCTTTGTTGCCGCATTCGCTTTGATCCGTTTTTTTTTAGTTTTTTTAGGGGGTCGTGGCTTGCGCTGCTCCGGTTATAATGACGCTGCGCATCCACCAAGTGCGCACATACTGGTAACTTCGCGAAGTATCTGCATTCACACGTTTTGCTGTCGAGATCTACCCACCAGCCGTGGTGAGGCATACCAAACAAGTGGGCTCTGCGCAGAGACCATTTAGCTGCTATCTCATAGAGGTCCTTCTGGGTTTGATCTGATTTAATTTTGATTCTCATCGACGACCTCGTGTCGGTTGTCTTGGAGTGTGTCGTCTTCATCCGACGATCCAGAATCTTCGCTACTTGAAGATTGTGTACCTCCACCGGGGGTCAACTCCAAAAAGAGAGTAAGCTCTCTGGGATTCGAAGGCTGTTGTGCAGACACTAGATCGGATGATGGCTGCCCCATATCAAACGCATAACCGTATTTTTCTTCATCCTCGTCTGCGGTACTGTTTGGGTCCAAAGCTGATATTTCCATAACTCTCACAAGCGCGGCGTCCGATGTAGTTTCAAACTGCACACGAACCGCCTCAATCATTCCTGCTGCCGCATTGACAATATCTGTCGTTGGTTTTGGTCTGAAATCGTCTGCCACTGCCTTCAACGGGGGTAATCGTCCCGATAAAATCGCATAGTGTAAGAGCAGCTTTCGCATATGAAAGCGCCGTCTCTGAAGGAATGATATTAAGCCTCCATTAAGATTTTCGCAGGGATTGTTCGTTGACGCGAAGCCGCGTGGCGTATGGTACGACTGCCACTGTCAGTATCGGCCTTGAAGCCATTGCGTCCGAAATTAATCAACAAACGCGGAAAGCTTCCTTTGCTATCTCCATTTCATCAACTCTTGATCTCTCACAGTTTCAAACTCTTCCGCGCTGTTGGAGTAGTGCATCTCTATGATCGAGGTCATAATCATCAGGCGGCCATTTGTCGGGAGATGCTGCACGCGTTTCCGGACGCTATACAAGACGTGGAAAACACACATCAGCAATTTCGGCACCCGAAAATGAAGGGATCTACGTGAACGAGTTATACTGTGCATCTTCCGCGTCCCCCATGACAGCATCAACTTTTAGTGTTGCTCCTTGAATGTTGCGCACTAATTCAACGAAGCTCCAAAAACAGGCAGCGTATTCGTGAGATGTCCGTCGACTAACAACAAAGAAGGCTCCAACTTGGTACGACCTCGACTTGTCAGTAAAACCGCAGGTAATTAGCGGAAAACCAATGTCACTAACTATGAAATTAGCGTCTGCATGCAACTGACAGTACGTGTCGCCCTTGAAAAGCGCAACCAAGCATCTATCATGGCTGAGGATGAAATGGTAATGGTGAAGGGGTCTTCATCTGATCCGTTTCCGACGTAGATGTAGCCCGCTCCATCCAGTTTTGAACCAAACAAAAAGGCAGCATCATTGCTCGCCCCAGGCCGAAAGCATCGAAGCCGAACAAGCTGTTGGATCGCTTTCCTCCAGTTCTTGGTTCCCTGCTCATAGGCGTTGTGGATCTGCTTTAAAGTTGACAATGCATGACTTGAGGCAGGTGCTGATGTGCTGAATGGTTTTCGTAAATGCACTTGGATCAGGTGTAGCGGAATTCCAATCTCGTCTTGCTCGGCCAAAAACACCTTCATGACTGGTGTAATCCGTGCTGGGTGATCAGTACCACAAGGAACGACTCCCCGTGTATGCCCGTGCTCGTTTACCCATATTGTCCACGTGTCATGAGCTGAGCAAACAAACACTTTACAAACGGTCCGGCAGAGCGTGCACGTCTTGTTTGTACACTTCAGATGGAGCTCTGTCATCGAGTGTTGAGCACCACACACTCGACACATGTCGAAATCCCACTTGAAAACAACTGCGGAGCAACACATCGCATCACGTTGAAAAGCTTCGTACTTGTCCACCAATAGCTGACGTCATGGCTGCATTCTTTGACTAGTCTCTCATGTTAGGCAAATGGGTCTGGCTGCATTCGTTTGTTTTAAAAGCTCGTCCATAAGCTGTTATATATCTATTTACAGACTGAAGCTAGGCGCTTCGTTGGGCTTGTACTTTTCTTTCATTATTGATAGTTTTGGCGGTTTGCAGTAATTTATCAGTGGACATAATTCAGCAAATCGGCTGGTATATTCTGAGCCTGCTTGTATAGTGCACAAGTGATGTACCTGGCGGTCGCACACGCAGCAAGGATGCGTCCCCACTTTGCCCCCATGGTAGTCAATCTTAGCGCACTTCATGGGTCTGCTGCTGCTTGAGCCACAAATCGAGAAATGAGCGAACACGAGCGAAGTTGATGTAAAGGGGAGGCCAGATAACCACCAATTTTCGCGCCTTTTGAAGATCTGACGTGGGTTGAAGATTGGGAACTATAGTAGTGCTAATAGCACTACTAATGCCACTTTTTCTCGCTACTATTCAAGTAGCACTACTATTCGACCCAAGCGCCAGTGCTATAGCATAGCACTACTATTAGTAGTAATATTATCACTACTATCGCTACTATTTTGGAGTCTACTACCAATCCCTCGTTGTAGCATCTACAGGGGTTCACATTCGCGGGTGATATGCATTGATATGTTGATATGACCTGGTATAATATTTGTATCATGGATCATGTAATCCCGCACCAGGAATAGGATCATGATCATTGATCTAGTAGCACACACAGTACGAGGTACCATCTTTAATCCAAAAAGCCAAAACTAAAATTTAAAACGTCAAGCTTCAGTAGAGATTTAACTGTGTTTCAGGAAAGCAATAACAGAGCATGTTGTTTTGGTTAAGCCTGCATAATACGTACGGTGATCAAGTTACTGGGTTACATTTGGAAGCAGAGTTTGCATTGCCTTGATATTGTATTCAACTTAGTTTCAGACAGGCTTTCACAAATGTTATCTTAAAAATGGATTGTAACGAAAACAAGTTTCGTTTTTGAACCCCTGTGTATCTAATGCGAAAGTTCACTTGTTATCTGCGCTAGTGGCATGTTTTCGGGTTACCCCCAAACATTTACTAAGGTAAATGGTCAGTTAGGGGCCGTCAAACAAGGCTTCCCCAAGTTCTTGGTTGTAATTTTGGCTCTACTACAATCTATGACACAGCAAGGGTACCGATGCAAAGCGGATGATTTTGCAGATTTGCTGGAGTGTCCCGCAGTTTGTATAACCATCCACGACAACCACAACAACCTGGTCACTAAATTGTAAGTAGAATGAGGTCGTGCCGACTAAGGGCCGCATATTTGACTTAGCTTCACTATAAAATCTTCACTGTCTCTTCTACGGTATACTATAAGCGACTTATCAAAAGATACACCAAATAGATGCGAGAATTTCATTGGCCTAGACGAGTGGTCCCTAATTGGCACAGCGGCCCCAAATTGACCATTTACCTTGTATGAAAACAAAGCCATGTATATTTATTCGTAGTAAAATGAATTTAATCGTACTTTAAAGATTTCTACTTTGCCGATTTTTGTGGATTCCCTACATCTACTCTTCGATATCCCCATGCATCCTCCAGAGGTGCCCTACCTAGTCATTTTAAAGTTGTACGTGGCGGCGCCTGTCACGCAGCATCGAGGTGTTGACAATGAGTCTCTCAATACTCGGTGAAGCCGACGTCTCAGGAGGTCGCGAGACGGTGAAGGTGGGTAGGCCTCCTGGTTTGTTGCTCGCATTGAATAGATAAGCGAAGCTATCATGAATTCGCAGCTCTCTTTCGTCTTCAACGATCATGTTATGCATGATCACACGCCCACATGACATTGTCCATATTTGCAGGGATCAATAGTCGGCAAGGTGTATCAAGAACACGCCAGCGAGCCTGAATCACACTAAAATACCGCTCTACATCTTTTCAACGAGACTCTTGCATTTTGGCGTAGTACTTACGTTTGTTGCCGAGAGGCCTTTCAATTGTCTTCACAGAGACTGACCACTCTGGAAAAATGCCGTCTGCTAACATATACGGCATATCATAGACATTGCCTAATATTTAATTCAACGTATTAGTTCCACTTCAATTATCGAATCACGTGTTGTTCTTATCGTTGATGGTATACTCGACATTAAGAGCTTCACCACGCAGAAATCGATCGAATATCGGAGACTGATCTAGAATATTAAGATCTTTCAAGGACCCAGGAGATCTAAAGTTGCCGTGCCAAATTCGTAGATCATAGTCGGCTACTGCTTCAAGAAACTTTGTAGGTTTTTTCTCCTTGCCTTTGTGCTGGCCGGCAAAATACACGGGACAGTTTTTCCATACCAAGTGCATGCAATCGATCGAGCCGATCATGCCAGGGAACCCACGCTTGCAATTCTGGTCTAGTAGCCGGCGCATCTTATCCTCTCGTGGTGATCGCAAATACTCTTTCTCAAGGACGGCAATGATGGCATCACAGAAGTGATCGACACAAGCGCTGACGGTTGGGGGCGCCATCTCTAGATTTTCGTCTACAGCATCGAAAGATGACGAGTAAGCAAGAACCCTTAAAGTTGCAGTAATCTTCAGAAGACTGGATATTCCAACTTGTCCAGCCGCATTCCGTTTTTGAACAAAGTAGCTGTCGAAATCTAAAACACACATGGCTATAGTAGAAAACAAACGCCGCGTCATTCGAACGCGTCCGCGAAAAACAGCATCGTCGAAAATGGCGTCAGGGGCAAAGTACTGCTGTAGCAGGCGAGTACGTCGTCCATGCCAGTCGCGGGGCTTGTTCGGGGCGCGACCTCGCTTGGTATCCTTTCCAGGTGGCCGAGCTTGATAAAGAATCTCGACAAGGATTTCTTCTTCTTCCACGAGCAATGTCGCCACCGGTCAAGTGTCAGCTCCATCGCTTTTTCATATGCTGGAAAATACCCGTGTTGATATTTGACACTCGCTTCACTGCTAAGCTATAAATAGACTTTGGCTTTTCTTTTAAGTTAAGCTCGGAATAGAATAGCCGTATTGGTGAATATGCTCCCATGTCGGTGTCTAACATAACGTCCGCTTGTTTCCTCAATGCGCCATAGTCCCTGGTTGGTGATTGCGGCGCAGAATTACCTGTCGTTACATTCGCTCGGTGTTCCCTGTCCGTAGCGATAGGATCGTAACTAGCTTCGCACGAAGCAAGACGTCGAACTCTAAAAAAGGTAGCACTTACGTTGTTGGTATTTACGGGCCTTTCATCTTTTACTGACGCTGTCTACTTGGATGTTTTGTATTTGTAGCCGCCAAGCGTGCCAGATTAAGTGAGCTACCTAGTGACAGCGACATGGAGGAAGACCAGGAGTAAAGGTGGCTGAATGCACTTCCGCTAGTGCTGTAGTGACAGTGATCAATTGGTAGGGAAGCCTGTCGGTGAATTCGTTCAGTGATGGGGCTTGTTTTTTAGGATGCATAGCAAGTTGGTTTAGCGGAAGAAATAAATAGCAAAACATGCACAGTACTTCTACATTATATTCTCGAACAAGCTGCGTCTATTTCGACGGTGTCAGAAACGTAGGAGGTTAAAACACGTGCTTTGGAAGCTGTTCAGGCTTCAATAGATACAACTGGATACTAGCGCCATTTCGAAACTTACCGACTGGCACCGATGCCAAAGAAGCGCTGTGCTCAGCAACCAATTGAGAGCTTCTTTCAAGGTTGTGAAGCAGATAGATTTAAGCGAGCATGGTAAAGGTAAGGTCGCGTCTACGTGCTATCATCCCCAATCGATTGTAATAGAAGTGGCAGGACAAGGCCCCTCGGTGCTCATGTGCAAATCAAGCTACCCAAGAACATAATTGCCGGTGGGGTTGCGAAAATTGCAGCGTAAGATTGCTCTGTAATTTAATGGATCGGAACACAAAACAAAAAGCATTTCACTCTTCAATTCGTGTATTTTTCATATGCAAGTCGAGTGCGTACGCGGTTATTGCGCTACGAACAGAGACTGCAGCAATCAAAACTTCCAAAACGGTGGGTCTGCTCTCCTTTTGTTGCAGCATTCTCGTGACAAAGGGATCGCTCTGGTGGCGGACCAGGCAATTCCGAAAGGCGAATTCATCGTTCAGTACGCAGGCGAGGTAATTTCGATCGGCGAGTACAAATTGCGTGAATAGGTGAACATTGCATCGAATCGTTTTAAATGAATGGGCATTGGTTCATGTTTTTTGTGAATAGGCGCTTACTGGAGGTCGACACTATTATGGAGTCACCATAAACTCGCGTGAGGTTATCGATGCAAGAAACAAGGGCACTCTGGCAAGATTTGCGAATCATAGCCGCGCCCCGAACGCTGAGCTGCAGAAGTGGGCTGTCAATGGAGAAACCTGCTGTGGTCTATTCGCCCGAGAAGACATTTTACGAGGGGAGGAAATTACATTCGAGTACGGTAGCAGGGTCCAAGGCCAACATGTCAGCTCATCATTCTTAGGAGTGTTAGGTTACTGTAGACTGACAATGTATTGTGAAGCGGACGCAATGTGAGTGTGGCAGCCGATGTTGCAAAGGGTTTATGCCGTAGTGACAAGCGTGCCGGTAAGAATGCTGATTTCATAAGGTTATTTATAGGCTTCGTTGACGTCAGTACTAAACTAGCTTTCGTCTGCAGGCTGACAGACCACGCACGCACGATATAAACACACTCGAGATGACCACGGACTCTCCCCCACTCTGAGATCAAGTAAGATGGGGAAGAAGAAGAATTACGTGCAGGGTACAGCTATAGTTAATGCAGTAAATTTGTGATTTATCAACAGCAATGTTTAATTTATCAATGGCTTGAGTCCTACATGTATGTACGATGCCCAATGATTAGGTTGAAGAATATACGCAGCGGCAGAAGTTTTGTGAAGCCAATTGTGGAATTTATTCGGCAGGACTTGCTGCAGATCTATAAAAGCCATTGCGGTAGATATAGTGGTGGTGTCATAGTGTTTAAAAGTTACAGTGATTGATGTGCCCGAATGTTAGTGTTTCATGTCGTACAAAGCATATTGGTGTTGAAACGTTTAGACTGCTGTGCGAACATTTCAACATGTGTTTATGGCCTGTCAAGTGCTAAGGAAGAGTGTATTGCTTATGACATTGATATACAGTCGTATATATGTATGCGTGTGCACAGGTGGATGTCTGCCAGGCTTGTGAGCGGGCCCGCCAAGAATAGAAGAAATATGTAGAGTCTCTTTGGAGATAACGTAATGCCTGCAAGTTACGGTCGCGTGTGCTAACTTACTGACTAGAGATGGGCTGATTTGGTGATGACCTTGTAGGGGTCGTGTGGTAATATCGCATTTGAAAGGGGAATGAACCGCTGGGAGCACGTTAGTTGTTCTTGGCATGCTGCCCTCCGGCTCGAGTCCATGGGGCTCTCACTTGGATAGCTTGGATGTAACGGGGTAAGAAGTACCGTCACTAGCGTAAACTATAGATGCAAGAGGAAGCTCGCAATAGTAGAACCAAGTGTCAGGTTTGGGGCAAATTTAACTCTGTTTATTTATGGAACGGGAGCGGGGGCTCCCGTTCTCTTTGTGAACCACTCAAATCTAAGTCGATGCCTGATTGGCTGAAATGGGTCTGGCTCCCCACTTCCATCCAATCAGATAATGACAACAGGGCACACGCTAGCCGTGTGTCTGTACCTACTTTTGTGTATGTAGCCATGAGGCTCCTACCTACTCATGTAACTCTGTCTACCTACTTACGTAACCGTAACCAGCCCGTTACATCACCCCCCCTCTCAAAGTTGCACTCACCCACGGTGAGTGCTGGCGCAGCGGGAAGTGATTGAAGAGACGAACTGGACAACGGGCGCACGCAGCGGAGGCGCTGCGTGCTCAATCTTCAATCCATGGTGTCGTCGGGACCACTCGGCAATCGTGCAACCGAGTGGGGCGCTTCGCGACGGACATCGAGGGCTTCATGCGCGCGCGATGCAAGTGCAGGCCGAAGAGAGCATGGCGCTACGCGCGGCGGATCTCGTAGCGGGCGACGTAGCTGTTGAAACGTCCATGTCAACACTCCTGGCGGCGTGGTCGTCATCGCTGTGGTCGCGGCTGCTCGCGCCGCGACTGTTCGCGTCGCGACTGTTCACGTCGCGGCTGTTCGCCGGAACTTCATGGCTGATGCCGGTCGCAATGGTGTCGTCGCTGCCCGAGAACTCACCTCGCGAATACTCGTGAGCGATGGCGCTCACGAGGTCATGATCGTCTTCCGAGCCGCTGTCGTCGGATATCAGTGCGAGCGTGGTCTCGTACGCCTTCACGATGTCTGAGATATCCTCCACCAGACGCGTACGAGGCTCCCCGTGTCCTCCGCTGGCGGGAAGCCAAGCCAGCGGACCCGATAGTACATTTCGGACGCGCTCGCTCGACGGGACGTCGGCGCCGTGCCCGTTGCGCGAATCCTGCGCGTCTCATGATCCACGATGCGCTCGGCAATTCAGCGCCGAGCGCCTGACGCATCGACAAGCGGGGGCGGACCATCTCGACGAAAAGTCGTCTCGTAGGGTCGAGGCGTCGCTTCAGAGCCACGACTCTGAAGGGTCGCCGGTTTCGGCAGTTTCGGAGGTTTCGGCGACTGTCGAGGCGTCACGCTGCTTCGAATCGACACATCGCTCTGGGCGCCTGACGAACGAGCAGGGGACCGATCAGGCGAGGGGCGGTGCGATGGAGGCTCAGAACCTCTCTGAGCCTGTGCGCGAGTGCGCGGCTGCTGCGGGGACTGCTGCGACTCGATCGGAGCAGGAGCGGCGCGTGATGCCGAAGTGGCTTCGTCACTTGGAGTCGCTCGGGTCACGCTCGGCGACGCCCTCGCGTGAGGAGCGAAGGCCCTTGCTGACTCGGTGTCAGCGTCGACAGCAGGGCGGTTCGAATTACGCGCCGGACGCGGACGCTCGGCCTCCGGTGCAGGAATCGTCGCAGGAACGTAGGGCTTAAGGCGCCCGACGTAAAACGTCGGGTGCAGTCAAATCGCAGTAGGAATGTCTAGTGTATAGGCATCACCAATTACCTTCAAAATCTTGAACGGTCCAATAAAGCGTGGCGCCAGTTTGTTTGCACCCAAGTTCGTCACAGCAGTTCCTTGGATGCCATCCGTAGATAGAAGTACTCGTTCGCCTCGCCGGAAGGACTACATGTTCTTCCGGCCCCGTCGATCTGCGTTGGCCTTCTGTCGATCCACAGCAACTTGGAGCGCGTCACGCACAAACCGCGTGACGGCTTGACGATGCAGTAGGAACTCGGACACTGCTGCAGAGTCGATGGGCGTCGGAGTTGCTGCCGGGGCGAAGTTGGCGACGGCGGACGTGGCGGGTGAAGCCACGTCAACTACGAAGAGGTCCTCGTATGCCACGCCGTGAAGGGCGTGGCCCTCGAGTGGCGCGTCGCCTGTGTTGGACTTGGCCGACTAATGCAGCGGGGGTTCGCTCGATACCTGCGCCGACTTCGATGTCGGTGCCATTCCTCCCCCACCAAGAGTGGAGACTGCTGCTGCATTGGAGCTTCGGACGGCCAGGAGGGCTGGAACGCGCGGGTGCCGCGCGTTGTTCACGAAGAACGGCGTCAGGCCTGTCGACGCGTGGGTCGAGTTGTTCAATGCAAACTCGGCCATCGGCAGGAAGGAACTCCAAGAGGCGAAAGACGTTGCGTAGCGACGCAATACGTCCTCAAGGACGCGATTCACACGCTCCGTTTGCCCATCCGTCTCTAGATGGGCCGCCGTGGACATAAGCAAGCGGGTGCCCAGCAGCGCAAACAGCCGCGTCCAGAACGCGGATGTGAAACGGGGATCGCGATCCGAAACGATGGACTCCGGTAGGCCGTGGTGGCGGAACACCAGGTCGAGGAACAACTCGGCCAACTCGTCAGCCGTCACTTCTGCCGCGACAGGAGCAAGATGGACCATCTTGCTGAAGCGATCCACAAAGACGAGGACACCGGTGCGGCCTTCGGCGTCACGTGGAAGGCCGAAGATGAAGTCCATGCTGACAGATCGGCACGCGCTCGTGGCGATGGGAAGCGGACGTAGCGGAGCCTGCTTGGACGCTGCAGGCTTCACACGCTGGCAGATCTCGCCGGAACGGACCCATTTCCGTATCCACTTGTACATGCGAGGCCAGAAGAAGTCACGTGAGAGCGCCGCGAACGTCTTCTCGCGCCCGAGATGACCACCGGCGGGTGCATCATGGTACTCGTGCACCAGACGAGCATGAAGGTCGTCATCCGCGGGGATGACGACACGCGGCGTGTCGAATGTGTCGATGGCGTACGTCAGAAGGTCACCGTCGAGGTCATAACGCGTGATCGCATCACGCGTTGGGCGCGTCAACTTGGCGAGCGTGTCTGCTGTTGGATTACGCAGATACCTGATGATTGCAGCGTAGAAGGCGTCTTCTTCGTACGCGTCAGCAATTTGCTGACGCAGCGGCAGAACGGGGATCGACACTGTGGCGTTGATGCCCAGCGTCACGCAAGTCGCGCAGTCATCATCATCGTCATCGTCGTCAGGGATATCCTGATGACGCGTCAAGCGCCGAGGATCGTAATCGGGCCGTCTGGACAGCGCGTCGGCAAGAATGTTATTCTTGCCCGGCTTGTAGTGCACGACGAAGTTGTACTCGGCAAAGAACGAGAGCCATCGCGCCATGCGCTGAGAGAGATGCGGGCTCTTCATCGCCGTCCGTAGCGAGGCGTGGTCCGTGTAGACTGCGAACGTCTGTTCGCCGAGGAGGTACACTCTGAATTTGATCAGAGCGTAGCGCATCGCGAGGAGCTCCTTGTCATGGACAGGGTAGTTCTTCTCCGACGGCTTCATCTGTCGTGACTGATAACTCACGACGCGCTCACGGCCCTCAGCATCAAACTGCATGAGGGCGCATCCGACGGCGAAGTCGCTCGCGTCGCACACCACGTGGAAGGGTCTTGACGTGTCGGGCAGCATCAAGACGGGCGCAGACGCGAGGCTCTTCTTCACGGCGTCGAACGCGTCCTGGTGTTCAGGACGCCAGTTCCATGTCACGTCCTTCTTCAGCAGCGAAGACATCGGCTGGATCAGGCCGGCGTAATCCTTCGTGTACTTGTGAAGGTAATTCGCGAGGCCAACCATTGACGCAGCTCCGTCTGGTTCTTGGGCGTCGGCCAAGAACAGATCGACGAGATCTTCTCAGGGTCGGCGCGCACGCCGCTCTTGCTGACATAGCAGCCTAACACCGGGATCTCCGGCGCACAGAATACACATTTCTTGAGGTTTGCGTACAACTTGTTCTCGCGCATCTTCTCGAAAATCTTGCGCAGATGCCGGAGATGTACGTCGACGGCGCTGAGGCCGTCCTCAGCGCGGCTGTGCACGAAGATGTCGTCGAAGTAGCTCGGTGCAAAAGCACGGAGCGGACGCAGCACATGCGAAACCATCCTATTGAAGGTGGCCGGCGCATTCTTCAAACCCTGAGGCATCACGAGCCACTCCCAGAGCATGCCGCTGGGAGTGCTGACGGCCGTGAGAGGAAAATCGCTCTCTCATCAGGATCTGATAGAAGCCGTCTGACAGATCGATCGCACTGTAGATGACGCTGCCAGACATGGTGTCGAGGACCATGTCCTTCCGAGGAATGGGCGTCTGCGCGGGGATGGTGGCGTCGTTCAACTTGTTGAACGCGTGGACGATGCGCCACCCGCCACCCGCCTTCTTCACGCAGAACGTCGGACTCGAGTGCGGAGAGATACTCTCTCGAACGTGGCCAGCCTTGCGGCGGCCTTCGAAGAAATCATCGATGGCTTGAACCTGATCCCGCGGCAGTGGCCACTGCGTCACGCAGTACTTCGACCCGGGCACGAGGTCGATCTCGTGCCGGACGCCTCGCTCAGCAGGAAGTTCCGCCGGAATCTTTTCGGGGAAGATGTCCTCGAACTCGCGTGCGAGTGAGTAGACGGGGTTGTTCGAGTCTTGGAGGGCCTGCCAAGACTGCGCAGCGAAGCGTGCCTCGCGAACAGACTTCGGCTCAGCCGCCTTCGGTCGCGACGACGAGGTGTCGTCGCTGACTGCGTGGGTAAGTACGTCGGATTGGTCGGAGCCGGTGAGGAGGCAGACTTGCTCGATCTCACCGGCCTTCAGGTCGCGCAGGAAATGCTTCCAGGAGAGGCCTGGAAGCCGCGTGATGGACGCCGCGTCGGTGGGAGGATTCGCCACCTCGATCGTGCGAACCTGATTCGGAGAGCCCTCCGAATACTCGACGACGTTGAGGATCTCGCTCGATGGAGCCTGGTCGACCGCGGTAGACCTCCGGCGCAGACGGCGGCGTCCGGATCGGTTGCGCTTGGACTTCCTCAGTCTCGCTGGATGAGGATTCGCTTGATGACACTTCACCCTCCTCTAGGCATGGGAGCTCGGTCTCGACCATGCCGGTGTCGCGCAGGTCCTGCTGCGCGACAGATTCATCAGCGAACGGGAGCCGCTGCTCGACCGTCACATTCTCAAGCGGGAACCTCTGCTCGACCGCGTTCAGCACAGGCGGGAGCCTCTGCTCTACCGCGTTCTTCACGTGCGGGAGCCCCTGCTCGACCGCGTTCTTCACGTGCGGGAGCCCCTGCTCGACCGCGTAGTTCTCGTACGGGAGCCACTGCTCGACCGTGTTTCTCTTCAGGCCCTCGCGCGCTCGCGAGGGCGGGTTGCTGACTGGACCAATGACGGAGGCCGCGCACTCCACACAGCGAGGGCCATCGCTCTCTCGTGGTGGGGGCTGTGTCGTGGATGTCCGATCCACGACTGCGACGTGACGCGACGGGGCGACGAGTAGGTGAGTGAACACCTCACTGACGTCGTAGCCGACACGTCGGCGAACTGAACGGGCTAACCAGTCGATCTCCGGCTGGTAGCGAGCGAGCCACGGCATCCCCAAGATGCAGTCGAAGGCGTAGTTCAGCTCGATCACCAAGAAGTCGTCGTTGGTGGAGAAGCCGTCGAAGGCGTACGCCAACGACACAGCCCGCCGCGGAGCGCGGTGGGGCTTGCCGTCGGCCAACTTCACGACGATCTCGCCCGGTCCCTCCCGCACACGCACATGCGGCGGGAGGAGAGCGAGGCAATCGTCACGAATGAAATTGTTCGTGGCTCCGGAGTCAAGCAACGCGCGGAGCGGACGCTCCGCGCCGGCGACGTGGAGACTGATGAGGATCAGTCTCGAGTCGCCGTTCGTGGTGGTGGCATTGAAGTGTGCGTAAAGCACGGGGGGGGGGGGCTAGGAGGTCCGGTTGCCACCGGGGGACCAGGACCTCCATTCCAGCCAGTAGGGCGCCCCGCACCTACTGGCCCCGACCGTTTTTTGGTAGAGCGGTCGGGAACGTGTCGTCGGCCTCGCCGATGACTTCAGCGCTTGCCAGGACTGGAGCTGGTGCGCGACACACCGCTGCGCGATGACCGGACTTGCGACAGCGGTAGCAGACCAATGGACGACCGTCGCGCGGGCGGTTATCGTTGCTGAACCTTGGACCACGTGCAGTCGAGGTCGACCGCGACCTCGACTCGGCTTCGATGGCGTCAATCTCCATGGGCTCGGGCGCGGAGGCCCGAGCGTCCGGCGTCAGCGCTCGCGCGTAGGAGGACGCGACCGTGTAGTCCTCGCGCAGCGCGAGTGCGAACGCAGCTTCGAGTGTCGACGGCTCCGCTCGCGTGAGGCAGTACCGTGTCATGCCCTCACGCATCCCGAAGATGAAGACGTGCACTTGGGAAGCAACGTCGATCGGGTTCGTGACGATGCACGAAACGAGGTGTCGGGTCTTCTGCACGTAGTCACGCATGGACATCTTACCCTGCCGAAGGGCGAAGAACGTCGCACGCGTGCGCGACTCGTCTTGCGGAGGCTCGAACGCAAGTCGGAGGTGACTCTGGAGACTCTCCAGAGTCAGAAACGCATCTCGGTCGACGACGAGCTTGCCAAGGGCCCATTCCTTGGCCTTTCCGGAGAGGCGAGACAACAGGAAGTTGACTCTCGCCGTCGGCGCTTCGATCAACCTCGAAGCGATCGCGATGTCGATCTTGCGGAACCAGCGGTTCAGTGGGAGACGGTCTTGTCCAGTAGGACGACGTCTCCGTCTTCACGGCGTCGTGCCGTGAGGAGTGCGAGGGAGTTGGTACTCGCCGCTTCGCTTCGGCGAGCTCGCGCTCCATGAATTCTTGGATGGCTTGGCGCTGTTGGTCGGGGGTCGCTGAGCTCAGCAGCGACGTGACGACGAACTCTCCGGACTCCGCCGCGAGGCGGTGTAGCGCTTGCCACTCAACAGTGGTGAGGTGGGGAAACGCCGTGTGCTCCAGCGTCATCGCTGGGGCCACCGACGGCGTGCCTTCACTCATCTCGAACTTGGTCATTGGAAGGACTACGAAGTGCTACCAGGTGTAACGGGGTAAGAAGTACCGTCACTAGCGTACACTATAGATGCAAGAGGAAGCTCGCAATAGTAGAACCAAGTGTCAGGTTTGGGGCAAATTTAACTCTGTTTATTTATGGAACGGGAGCGGGGGCTCCCGTTCTCTTCGTGAACCACTCAAATCTAAGTCGATGCCTGATTGGCTGAAATGGGTCTGGCTCCCCACTTCCATCCAATCAGGTAATGACAACAGGGCACACGCTAGCCGTGTGTCTGTACCTACTTTTGTGTATGTAGCCATGAGGCTCCTACCTACTTATGTAACTCTGTCTACCTACTTACGTAACCGTAACCAGCCCGTTACATTGGACGCCCACTGGTGGTAACTAATGTAGATTGACCTATTATCCTGGAGATGCTTTACGGTGTGGACGGTGCTGAAGTTGAAGCGCATAATGGTAATGACGGTTTTTGTCGTTGTTTGCAGTGATTCATGCAGCACTGCGTGGGTGGCGGTGTATGCATGCCGTGCTACAAGTGCTAATACACCGTTGCAAGAGTGGAAGTGATATTTGGTTTGTTACCTTTGTGTCAGTGGTATGCGTTGTTGCACATTAAGTTTCTTTCGGTGTGAACAAGCGGAGGTGAGCACCGCTTGAGACCATCCTGTGAATCCATGGAAGTACTGGATGCTAGATCGGGCGATGGATCGCGCGAAGATGATGGACCTAAAACTGTGTGGCAAGATGGGAAGATAGGTGTGGATTCTAAAAGTCAGGGCGACTCTCACACAAATAGACTGGTTTGGTGAGAACAACAACAAGAGCAGCAAGCGCGAGGATGGCGACAAACAGGCAACTAGGGAATGACGTAACTATGCATGCAACTCGCAAACGCCAGCGTTCGCCGGTGTCAGTGGAAGTCTTGGAAGAGCTAGGGTTTAGTGCCCGTACACAGCGCTTAGAGGAAACCCGGCAAAGGAATGAGGCTGCGCAGAACTTGCTGAGGGTGAAGAAAAGTGTAAAGCGACGTGCGTCCGCTAGGCTTGATCAGGATGCCTTAGACGCAGATGCCGAATGTAAGTGGTATTTAATAAAAAAATCTGTTTTGACATCGTTTTTGACAAACTTGAACTTGGTAGCTTTCTTTGCAGCAATTGCCGAGCGTCTGCTTAGGATTTGCGGAGGCTGTGGTGAGCTAAGTCGACACGTACGGTGCAAAACGTTTATGACCTGGAGATACTTCAATCCTCTGAGAAATGAAGCTAGCGTTTGTGAGGTGATCCCTGAGGCCGTCACTACGTCTACAGGCGGCAAACAATGGGTATTTGTATGTTGCCGCTGCCATACGTCGTTGGTTGATGGCAAAAGACCTAAGTTTTGTCGGACTAGTGGGTTTCGTATTCCCCCCGTGCCAGATGAGTTGGACAGTCTGAACTGGATGGAGTCGAGGCTGATTGGACTAGGCGTATCGTTCACGACGTGTATTAATCTCTACTGTGCTCAGCAAGAATTTACGAGGGGCAACGCAGTGAACTATTGGAATGGCGTGGGTGATGTTACTTTGTCATTGCCGAGACGAATAAGCGAAAGCGGAGTTGTACTATTGCGGTCAAGAACTAGTAGTGGTGAATCGCTTGTGAGAGTTCGACCTGACTTGATCAGGCAAGCACTCGTCTGGTTGATCTCTAGCAACCCGATTTACGAAGACGTGTGTATATCCGAGGAAAGCTTAGCAGCATTGGAAGACTTGAATGTCAATGAAGCCGTTCCTTCACTGGAACTCACAGAAGAGGAAGAGGCAGAGTTGCTGAATAATGTTCGACGGGACGGACCTCAGGAAGGAAACTACGACGCTACTTCGGATTCGCGCAACCACACCGCCCACGCTTCGGAAAGAGTATCAGGTCCAGCCTCATCTGACTCAGCTAGATTAGATATGCACGAACTTGACCAACTCACTGACCAACCAAATGAGGAAATTCTCTTTGAAGACTCCTTTGAGCTACAGGCAGACACACACGATGGTCTAACGGAAGCTGAAAAAATCACTGATGCAGCTAATGCCACAGCTGGGCAATCTGTGTATCCAATTGGAGGATTACGCCCCCGGAAGGACCCGATGAATGAGTACACTACACGCACGCTGATGCAAAACTGTTTTCCAACGATGTTTGCTAATGGCCAAGGGGGGTACTATCCATTGTCAGACACTGAAGAAAGAGAATAAGAATATTCATTAGCAGACTATTGTGCGCATCTCATGAAATGGCACGATCGTAGATTTGTCATTCATAGGAATTCAAGTTTTTATGCCTAAATTTAATTCAGCTTCGGCAGATTGACGGGCTCGTTCGAAAGATTAGACTCCCGGTTGCGCCGCAGCTATCTCGCCAAGACGAGCTCCATGGTTGCTCTCAAGGCATAGATAAGGAAATTAATACTGCGATGGAACTGCTAGATTCACTTAAACCCTATTTTAGAAGTGTTCATGTGTACTGGGCTAACGTACGAGAAGACGTAATGAGCATGTTAGGAAATAGGGTACTTCCATCGCGATGGCCAACCTTTTTCTTGACGCTTAGCGCCGCAGATACAATATGGCCAGATTTGTTTAGAGCATGCAATCCTGGTTTAACGTTAGACAAAGCTCGCAGACTCAGTCCTAAAGAGTGAAGGCGATATCTAGCTGAAAACCCTGATATTGCTGCAAGACACTTCACCAGCAGAAGATTTAATGCGTTCTTTGAATGCATTCTCTGCGGAAGTGCCAACCATTGGGTGAGATAACATACTACTTTTGGCGGGTCGAATTCCAACAGAGGGGGTCCCCTCATATACACGCTTTGTTGTGGGTGAAAGAATCGCCAGACATACTGCAGCTATCTCAAACGGAGGTCGGGCGTCTTGAACTAGCTAGCTACGTCGATGGAGTAATATCCGTCATCTCGAAATCAGCTGACGATCTAAAATAAGTGTACGTGTGACACCTGCTCTCGAGAGAACAATACGCAGAATGATATCATTTCGGCCAGACCACCGAAAAATGCAGTGAGTTCCTGGCAGTGTGCTTTAGGAAGGGTTGTGCACAGAGTTCAGCAATATTTGTGCGGCTCAGGCTCAAAATGCAGAAAACAGTCAAACATTTGCAGGTTTGGTTATCCCAAGGAACGCAGAGAGGAAACTGAAGTAGAAGTGCACGAGTCGACAGATGGCGTTCCATCCATAAAATTGGGAGTCCCCCACTATTAACAACTACTCGCCTAACCTGCTTTCAGTTTGGCGGGCGAACATGGATAATCAGTTAGTTGGTAATGCATACGAAGCCGCTGAGTACACAGCAGCTTATGTTACCAAAGCAGAGCCGGATACCCTAAGGTTCAAAAGAATTATCGCCGCGGCAGTGAAAAGATGCGATCCTAACCTACCAAATCATGTCATATTGAAGAGAGTAGCAAACGCGACGTTGTCCATACGTGAAGTTAGCGCACAAGAAGCGTATTATATTCTGTTGAGAGAACTACCCCTGCATGGGAAATCTCGTCAGGTGACTAGAGTAATGGTTATGCGGCATACAGAGAGGTATTATCGTATTGAGCCGTTCGAATGGAGTGACATTCAAAACGGTGATATTCAAGATAGTAAAATTCGCATTGAACCGGTCGAGGCAGCCTATATGGCACGTCCTATACAAGAACCGTTTGACAGCGTGAGTTTCGCTTCGTTTGTTGAGAAATATGAGCTAGCAAAAAACGTTTCCGCTCTGCAGTCGAATGACAATGTCTGGAAAAGAACAGATTCGAATGGATATATTAAGGCTCGCTCGAAAGAGCACGTAGTCCGCGCAACACCCTGGATATCACCAGACTCCTCTAACCCTAGTTTTTGCTTTGCTGAGATATTCTTGCACAAGCCTTGGTGAGTACTCAGCGACCTTCCCGAAACAGATGAAGAGTGTCTGAGCTTGTTTGCTCATGAGCAAGAAGTAATGTTAATGTCTGAGCTCAGAGAGGAGTCCAGCAACCTGATTTCGCGCAAGAAAAACATCAGTATATTAGAGGCAGTACATGCGAAGCCTTCTGTCACTAACTTGCCAGCGTCCGACTACGCCTTTGTTGAAGCGGATGATACTAATTCCGGTGCTGAAGTCGTGCAACCTAATGACGATGATGTTATTGAAAACAGTAGCGATCAAATGGCTACTCGATGGGTCGTACGGATCAGAGGATATTGATCGGGCTAGAGTTTTCATGAAGCAGTTCGTTCGTCCTTACTTAAAGATGCAGCGCGAATCCAGGCGCACAAGAACATCGATGAGTGGGGTTAATACTTCTAAGAGTCACTACATCTATCCGATTACAGAAGACGACAGCAACGACAGTATTACTGGCAGCATGGATGAATCGCAATGTATTCCATTCGCGTTGGTGATGCAGCAGCGAAGACGTCGTTTAAGTTTGTCTGTTGAAAATGTACCTTGTGAGCCCTTACAAATGATAATCCACGGCGAAGGTGGGTCAGGGAAGAGCTGGCTTATACGCCACATTGTCAAAGACCTGCACAATGTATTCGGAGAATATACACTATTGAGGCGGAATTCGAAGCGTGTTTTACTGCTAGCACATCAAGGAACTGCAGCCTTTAATATTAAAGGTCGCACGATATGTTCTGCATTTGAGGTGTCTGTGTTTTCTCGGAATGGGTTCTCAACGGCCTATACTCCTCTGTCTTCATTGAAAGGTGGACAAACGAAGCTTAAACGACTCCAAGAAGAATTCGCTCTTGTTCATTTCGTGGTTATAGATGAGTTTAGCGTCATTTCATGTGGTATGCTTTATTGGATCGACCAGCGAATGCGCGAGATATGGCCAAGCTGCAGCAGTATGCCGTTTGGTGGACGAGATGTCATTTTTACTGGTCATCTAGCACAATAAGATCCTGTTGTTCCGTATGCTTTATCAACGCCACTGTCAAAAATACAGAACCCCGTTCAGCGGCGACGGCGTGAGCTATGGGAAGGTATTACTAATGTATGTGTCTTGACGAACCAGAATAGAGGTAAATCTGATCCTGAATGGTATGCTGCCTTGCGGCGCCTTCGCTGCAAATGCTCTAAACAAGAGGATGTCGATATATTCAACACGAGGGTAATCAAAGAGAAGGATATGCCGTCATGGACACTAACTGCGAAACACATTGCATACACCAACGCAGTAGTTAGTGAAACTAATGCCCATAGCTTAAAATCGAGTACATCGCCGATTTTGCGCATCCGATCAAAGCACAAAGTGCAGCTAAAGAGCTTAGCTAAGAAACGTGAAATTAGTCAGAACTCAATGCGAGATTTGCTCGAGGAAGCCAAGGTTCCGAACGCGAGTAGAGATAGAGTTGTCGGTACATCTGTGAGACTTGCTATATGTGCTCCCGTCAGTTTGACATTCAATGTCGAGCAAGTAGCAGGGATTTGCAACGGAACGAATGGAATTTTTTTCGACTTATTGTTTCCCTCGCAAGATGAGCTACCGATAATACTCGTACAAATCGCGGATTTGTATCTAGGACCGTCGTTCCTGCACGATGTCCCAAACATTGTGCCAATTTTACCTCGTAGAATCAGCTGGAGTAAGAAGTTGAGTGACCTGAGCATTTTCGAGATGGCATACCCTTGCGGCTGGCGTACGCAATGACTGTGCACAAGGTGCAAGGCCTGACCTGTCCAAAGATTTTTTTTCCACTCGAATTGTATTCCTAGTTCTTCATTCACAGATGTAGCACTCTCTCGTGTACGAAGTCGTGGTGACATAGTTCTTACTTCACCCTTAACGTTATCTAAACTATCAGCTTGGACAGCAATATGCGATGCATTTGCAATTGAAGAGGACCGGATAGAAGCAGCGGTTGTAAAAACAAAAAAAATCGGATGCGAATTCGTGCTAGGAATGAAGCATCTTGCCCTTGCACAAAGCTTAGCGCTACGGCCGCGTCAATGAACCTGTATTACCTTTGCTATCATATATTATCTTAACGTCGACAACGTATGACCATGTTCAGCAGCAGCAACAAGATAGCCGTCCTTTGCCTCGTCATCGCGGCACTCTCGAACGGCGTACACTCCAAAATAGAAGGTGCTCAGACCTTTGGTCCTCTTGGAGCTGACCGCTACGGCTACTTATCCAGCTGAACGCTATGGACTCGGCGCTGGTGTGGGCGTGGGTGGCATCGGCGTTGGCGTCGGCGTCGGTATCGGCGGGGCGGTGTGGCGAATCACTACATTGGCTACAACAACGTCGGCGTCTATACAATGGATGTAATGGTTCTGCCGTGGTTAACGCCGATGCTGCTGGTGAAGCTGGCCACACCGCGAGGGCGAACATACCTGTAGAACCGACACATCTCACCCCAAAGTCGATGGCAAGTGGGGGGCAGTAACCTCCAAATTTGACGTGCGCTCAACGCCAAGTGGCAAGTACGTCGTGAATATTAAATACTAGTACTTACATTCGCATACGTTTATCATTGTGTTCATCCTACCGAGCGAAACTTACTCTTCATGTACGATATTACACTATCGTTTCCGTTGAAAAGACGATGGTAGCCCGGTCGACCAGTCCTCGAATCGGCGACTCCTTCGTATTCAAAGATTACATCAGGGCTCAATTAACAACCTATTCTGGTAATGTCGCTTGAAGATGGGCCAGTAATGGCAAGACCCTCAACGTACGCCTCGAATATGCATTCAGCTACCGGTAGTTCAGAATGTCTGGAACTAGCTGAACTACCGTTAGCCAGGTCGGACAATTAATATGTTATTGCATTGCAGACTATACTCAGTCGTAATAATGATTGCAATATGAGTGGCCCCATTAATCAATTATTTTAGTGGAGCAATACCACAATCATTGCATTGGCCAACCTGTTTAGCTTGCTATTTGTATGAGCACAAAAACTCCGCAAGAACTTGGGCTGGCAAAGCTCAATAATAATAACAGCAATACGATGTCATCCAATAATACATAATTGTAGAGGAACAATAACATAAAAATTGTTTTGTTTTGATATATTTTTTTTGGATATTGCTTTTTCGACCCCTGCCGGTAGCTGAGTGCAGTTCCGAGGCGTACGTTTATTACTGGTCCAACTTCAAGCGAGAATTTTATGCGGTATTGGCTACATTAGTGCTGCTATCTAGCTTTAAAATCAATAGCATGGCATGCATGACCGTTTCCATATATTTCGCCTCAAAAGCGCTCTTATTCAAGTAACCTTGACCAAGCAATATATGTCCTTGATGAACGGCATTTTTCTAGACCTCCTTCACGAGCAATTTTTTTCTTCTTGTCCTTGATGAACCGCCGCGAATACTCGATAATAAGCCCGTCCCTCGACGTGCTGCAAGATACAGATGAGGGAGCCTAGCGCTGGATAGCTAATTCGTACGCAGCAGCATGGCCAATGGCAACATGTACAAGGGAAATCTATAAAAATGTTTATAGAGTAAGCTGAAATTTTGAAATGGAATGTTGAGCAGTCCTAACACGCGGTGTTCTTCGCCAATTACTTGTCCGAGTATTTCGGCTGAGTCGGTTTGCCCAGCTTGGTTGCCTTGCAATCGCGCGCGTGCGCGGCTGGCTGCACGCGCAACTCGTGCACTTCTTTGTCTGGGCATTGAGCCGTTAGGTTAGATCAGACACCACACATGTAGATAAGGCAGTAAGCAAGCGGAATAGACACTTACGGTGCGCTTGCTTCTCTGTCTTTACCGCGCGTGCATTAGCAACGACCACCTGGCTCGAAGCGGCATTGGGACCGCCAGCCATCGCGGCATCTCAGCCCGCCTGGCTCGGAGCGGCATCACGATCATCGGCCATCCTGGTTGCTCGGTCAAGTGCTTCGTTTGACGCCCTCGCAATTCCTGCAAGCGGCGCAGCCTGAACGGAATGTATTAGTCACCTGCATCGTTATGTTTAGCTCAAATTTCCATCTTACCTTGCGCTCATTGAAAATGGCAGATAGCTGCAGCACCCGCGGAAGCTCGCCCTGCAGTAGCAACTAGCCAAGCGCCACCGCTACGCGGTGGTGGTTTTCTTATTAGTTGGAGCCGCTCAGCTCACTACGCTCGCTTCGCTATTAAAAGGCAGGCTGCCTCGCTACGCTACGGCAGTGACGCCCCCCGTTCCGCTCGCCTGCGGCCTCGCTGCACTACTCACCCAATGGTTCTGCGAGGCCGCCTTCGCTTCGCTCGGTAGCACAAAATAATTATTATCCAATGAAGGCCGCCTTCGCTGCGCTCGGCAGCAGTATTTGTGTCCAATGAAGGATTTTTAGCATTAATGCCCAATGTATGTCGTAGATCGCGAATTTCGGCCAATCGAATTCGCGTCACACCTCCGTGACGGACAGCACGTTGCTCTGATTGATGCTTTAGATGAACTAGCTAGCCATAGCTACCAACCCCTCTCGTTGCTGCGGCGAACCTTTCAAAGCTCGCTGTTTGCAGCCCGTTGCCGTTGCCTTCTTCAGCTTTGCCATCTCTTTTGCAGTTTGTTTGATTTGTCTTGATAGGTAGTGACCTTTCGGGGGGGGGCAAGAAATTGGGTGACCCACATAATTTTCGGGGATCGACCCTAAAGCAACTCGAAAAGAGCGCAGCGACTGAGATCCTCTATACTAGTAGTATTAATAGTATCACGACTAACTTAGAACATAATTCTGACTACTACCAAACCCTGTCGACAGCACGTGGGATTTCACATTTGATATCTTCTAAGTAGGATTAGTAAACGGATGTTGAGCTCCATACTGTGATATCTTCTGATGTATTAATACTATAAGATATTATGTACAGGAGCCGTAGCCTAATTTGAAAGACTGGTACTTATAAACTGACTTATTTGGGCATCCACGAGGACCGTGCGGCACCATAGATAAGATCGTACTAGGACCCCATGAGCGGTAACCTTGTGATCAATACAAAGCTTGCCAGTTGCGCGCCATTAACGTTCTTTCCGTAGTGGCAAAGATTACAAAAAGCAAAACTAAGTGGAAAAGGGAGAGGGTGCCTCTAAAACGGTACATGCACTTAACCGGGTTTTATACCCCCCCCCCCCCCCGCAGCAACCGGTTTGAAATGCTATCATACTAGTACAAGGCCGTGCAGTTGCCCGGAACAGCTCTGGATTTTCAAATTGTTTTGCGTCTTAGTTCGACGTATACTACAACGACAGTCGTGAGGACGATAAAGCAATAAAAAACTGTCCATCAGCCGCTCGTTCCGTATATTTATAACCCCTCTTTTTACTATATGTTCGCGGAACGCTTGCACCTCGTTGATGGGGCTGCTGTACAACTCAACGCCACAGTGACGTGTGCTGTCCAGAGGTCGAGATCAATTATTCCCCCCTCGTTTTCGATACGCACAAGTTTCATGCCAAATTTGTAGCAGCAAGCCAACGCTAACATCTCGCGCTCAGCAGCTAGGCGAACGTGTGCGTCGGAGAAGTTGATTACGCGCAGAGGATTCGCTTGAATAAGCTCAGTAGCAGCATCAAGATTACCGAGCGTGTTCACCCTGGACAGTTCCTCGTCTGAGAAACACGGCACTGGGACAGACCGGGCTAAACCATCCGGCATACCCACGAGGGTCGCCCCGCGCCGAATGTCGTAGATTGAGGCTGGGACTTGGATCACCGCAGGGGCCGGCAATGTGCCAACACCCAACGTAGGCACCGGCCGCACTAGTGAACTCATCGACGACGTATATTGCGTGGTGGAGACCGTCTGCAACGCGGTAGAAGCGTGCGAGGCCGAAGAACTTCCTCCAGCCGCAGCTGCCAGTTGCAGGAGAGCCGCAGGCATCGGTGCGAGAGGCAGGGTTGGACTCGACACCGCCAGTGGTACTGATGGCCTCCGGCAGCGAAAGAGTCACCTCCTCCTCACCCGACGATGTGTTTATGCCGCTGGAAACAGTGGTGACGACGGGTTCACCGCATGCCGTCAGAGATGACATGCTGGAAATCGCGGGCGTACTGGCAGTGCCGCCCATGTGGGTTGACACAGCCGCTTGCTGGCCGCCGGCGTCTCGCACGACGCTCTGCGTAGGAGTGAGCTGAGCTGGAATCACGGGAGCCGCGGGAGTACCCTGAGACGCTGACGCTTGCCCGTCGTCGCTGGATGAAGGCGCGAGGAGCTGTTGATCGGTGGCGCTGTCGTCAGCCATAAGCTTTGGCGGCGCGCGGACAAACTGAGAATGGACTGGAAGCTCAGGCGGTACAATCGTTGAATGTTGTGGGAATACAACCCACAGATTGGGTAAAAGCCGACGGACCGGACGGGACGAGGCGATCGATGGCATCCTCAATTAAGAGAGCCGAGATCGAGTCGTGATTGAACTCGTTGACCCCGGGTCTCATAAGGGACGGTTGTGACGAGGTACGCACGGATTTCGGCCGGTGGACCTGTCGCTCGGATGCCGAGTCTCTCTCTCACACCCACCATGATGGGCAGGGATTGGTGGAAAAGTGACCAGATGTTGGTGCGACATGGCATGAATCTGCTGGTCGAGTGGGCGATACTCAGATGCTCAGAGGAGTCGCCGCTGAGCTTCAGGTGGCTCAGAGATTTCCCCAAGATCAAGGAAAGCCAGTTTTGAAGGACACCTCGAGATTCAAAGAAACTCAGAAGTGGCTTGTGGGAGTTCCCGAGACTCAGTGTAGTGGCGGTGGACATTTGGAGACATTTCAGTTGACGACTTGGCGGAAGCTCAGGGGCTCAGAAATGGTGTGAGCGATGGGGCGCTGGGAACAGTCGCTGCAAAGGAGCGGTCATCGAATGATTACTGACCCTAAATCAGGCATGACCCATGTCCGAACCCACATGACGCACTGTCTCATCCCCATGACGCACACTCTTCAGCCAATCAGAAGCGTGGAGTGAGGAATAATCACGAGTCTGCCGACATGTAATCACGGGTCTGCCGACATGTGATCAAGAGCTTGCTGACATGTGATCACGAGATTGCTGACGCCACGGGTGACTTTAACGAAGCTCAGCCAATCGCTGAGCTCAGATCCGAGTGGAGACGCTGAGCACCGCAGGTTCCTGAAAGCTAGGACAACGCTGAAGAGCCGCACGCCAAAGGGACTGCGGGCCGCTCGTCATAATATCTTTCTGTCTTTGTTTTGGGTGCGCTCCGAAGGAAGCCGAGCCCCCCCCCCCCCCCCCCCCCCCTTGATAGGTCTTTGTGTGCATGTGTAAAGTATTAATCAAAATCGAATTTGCCCCGAAGACCGTAGGCGTTAAGTGTGTTGCTGCGGAAGAGGGTGTCTGAGGAGACTCCAATCAAAACTCAAGCCCCAAATAGACCTTGTGGGTGTACCTCGGTGTGAAGGGGTACTTATTTGGCTATTTCATTTCATTACACGTCGACAGGTCGAACTAGGCGACTGCACTCAGCGTGTATTTCATATTTTCGGGTAGAAGGCGATCTACTCTGAGGTTTCGGCAGAGCAGCATCTGAGATAGTGGTTCTCAGTGCTGTTGAGAGGATTTCGTGTGCCGCTGAGCCTGGGGTAGTGGTTCCCCGCTCGGCTGTGTCGTCTACGTCAAGACGTGGTGCGAAGTCCCAGGGCGCAGAGGCGAGAACCCTGGATCAAGACCGGCTCAGCTCGAGCCAACTCTCGGAGCCACCCTAGGTCGGGGGGGGGGGGGGGGGCGAGTGAAGACCTGTGTACGCAGCTCTCAGCTGGAGCCGCCTGGAGGAAGAGGAGAAGCAAGGGAGACTGGGTCTGTAGTCGCGGAAGAAGCAGACAAGTGCGTGCGGAGTCGTGTCTACATAAAGGAAAACCCCGGGGTAAATCGGGTCAAGACACGTGCAAGCGAAGGCCTGTTGATCGGGAAGCCGGCTTCGTTTGGAGAACATCCAAGGACGACTGGACAAGGAACAAGGGGACATGGTTGGCTGACATCTGGGCCCAAAGCGTAGCCCCAGCAAGAACAGCCAAGGGGATCGCAAGGGAGGCGCACACGCCGCGTCAAGCCAAGAGTCCAAGTTCGGAGGTGTCGGCCGAGTCTTCTTCGAGTCCAGCTGAGGTTATTCAGCTGACACTCTAAGACTCTAAGCCCCCCTGAGCTTAGGTTCAAGGTTTGCTGATTCAAGTTTAGCTCAAGGTATATTCTGGACACTGGGAAGTTGCCCGCACCTCACCACACAGTTGACTGGGGCACCTGAGAAGGTGGCAAAAGCTTTGCGGTCGCCTCAACGGGCTGAATGGCAAGCGGCATTGAAGGCTGAGTTTGAGTCTTTGATGAAGCATGGAACGTGGAAACTTGCTGACAGGCCGAAGTCGTCGAGCGGTAAGCGGGTGAAAGTGCTCACTACAAAGTGAGTGCTTCGCATTAAGCGAGACGAGAACGGCAACATCTTGCAGTACAAGGCAAGGCTCGTAATCCACGGATTCAAGCAGCGGTTTGGTTTTGAGTACTGGGATACGTATTCGCCGGTCGTGCGGATTGTCACGACGTTGCTGGTTCTGCTGATTGCACTGCTGTTGGGGCTGGACGCCAGCCACATCGACGTCGAGACGGCCTTCCTGAACAGCCTGCTGAGAGGCGTGACCATCTATATGGAGCAGCCGAAGGGCTTCGATGACGGCATGGGTCGAGTATGTCTACTCCTCAGAGGTGTCTACGGTCTCAAGCAGGCTGCACGCATCTGGTATCAGACGCTGCATGCTCACTTGGTGGAGATCGGGTTTCGTCGCTGTGCGTTTGATGTCGGTCTCTACGTGAGGTACACCGATGGGCGTATTGTCCTAGTGACGGTGTACGTTGACGACATGATGGTTATTGGCAAACCTCACGACATCGACAGCGTTACGAGGAGTTGCGGCAGAAGTTTGTGATGAAGGACCTGGGAGGGGTTAAGCACCTGCTCTCTATGGAAATACACTACGAGCCAAGCAGGACGTTGTGCCTTTCCCAATCAGCCTACATCGATCGACTCTTGGCAGAGTTTGGCATGAGCAACACGAGCACAGCGAAGTCGCCTCAAATGCACAATGAGAAGATGTTACGTCTGGAGAAGGACAAGAGCAAGGTCATCGACCCGGCGTTGCCATACAGACAGCTGGTTGGAAAGCTACAGTACCTGGTCAGCTGCACTCGGCCGGATATCGCCCACACGGTTCGCTGTCTCGGACGCCACGCTGGAGCGCACACGAAGGAGAACTTCACTGGTGCGAAGCGTGTGCTGCAGTACTTGGCGGGGACACGGACGTACGGGTTGGTGTATCGGCGACCGAGTGCAGTGCAGGGTGGCAGGTTGCAGCTCTATGCATACAGCGACGCAGATCACGCGAATTGCTCGGATACGAGCAGGTCAATTTCGGGGCATGTGCTCAAGTTGAAAAATTGGAGTTTCGGCTATAAGAGCAAGAAGCAGAACGCAGTGACGGACGGTACATGCAAGTCGGAGCTCGTCGCTGCCAGCACCTGCGCGGAGAATCTGCTGTGGGCGAAGGAACTGCTTGAAGAAATTGGGATGGCTGTCGAGGTCCCGAAGCTGTTCATTGACAACCAAAGTGCACTCAAGGTGTGCCAGACTGTGGGGAACTACGAGGGCGTCGAGGGTTATGCCAAACTCGGTCACAAGATTGCAGAACTTGTGGAGGCCAAGGAGTTGACGCTGGAGTACGTGCCTACGTCCGAGAATATCGCGGATATGTTCACGAAAGCGCTTGGACCGCAGCGGTTTGCTTTGCTGCAGTAGTTGATGGGGGTTGAGGACGTGGCGGGGGCTAAGCTTCAGCGGGACCAGGATGCGTGAGTCGGGGGGGATATGAGCTTATATATATCTCCTAGTGCCTCACGTCTGGTCAGATCCCAGTACTACTGGGAATCCACTTGCCCACCTACATTGATTGGGTCTCGCCATCCTTTGTGGATGGCAGCCAACTATCTGGGTGGTGAGTGAAAGGGGGTTTTAGGCTGGAAGCTTTCCTCCTCGTACACGGCACGTAGCTAAACTAAAATCACTTTGAGTTTCACTCGCAACTGCACAAGCGTTCATCCTCTCCTTCTCTTCGTTCAAGTACTCACCCAACGCGCAAGAGCTGCTAAGACAAACGGAATCTTTAAGCTTTACATGTAGATCAGAGCTCGAAAAATCTATTATACTGAACTTTACCAGTGGAAAAGCGTCGCGACTCAAGCGATGAAGCGCCACACAGCAAAACTCTAGAAATGCCTTGAGTTATTCAAATCATTTTCCGTCGACAAAAATAAATCTGATGCGTGTTTGCTCCAGTGTGCGCCACGCAGCAAAAATCGAGTAATGCCTGAGCTAAATCGGCATTAAAGAAAATCTGATGCGTGTTGATCCAGCGCTATAAACACATAATATGTCACGGTTATTATTGCCAATCACAGGTATTATTGCCAAATGCAAGCTACAAAATACAACAGGTATTATATTTTATCTTAATCTCAACTGGATGGGTCAACATACCAGCATACTTATAAGTAATGTCGATATCAAGCAGGCTATCTAAAGATCCAGGTATTCGCGGTTACGAGTATTCAGATTGACATATCGTAAAATACAGGTTTAAATCAGAGAAGAATCATACCCCCGCCTAGGACTCTGGATAAATCCAGAGAATAAGCTATGTTATGGCTTTATATGTACTTAACTGTAAGTACATGCACAAGTTGCAGTTTGATAGTACCGGTAGTACAGTAGTATATTTTCACTTACGAAATATTATCAGTGACAGGTGATACCATTCCACCATCATCCGGGATGATTCATCCCAGTGGAAATTCCGTACCAGGTGAACATCAGATTTCTAGGCACATGCGACTGTGAAAAGAGAGTTTCCAGCCCACGGATTGCGCATGACGCCCAGCCTCCGTTTTGTCCGTAATCTGCATACAGGTACATCATGTACCGTATTTCGCATGTAGACTCTACCGGTATTAATACAGTACATTGTAGAGAGCTACATGTTTTAAAAAACATGTATCAATTCATTATTATAGGACTATATAAAAGGCAAGTGATGTAGCCACCGACGGAAGCTTGTCTAGTCACTAGACACTAGACTCTTCTCCGGGAGAACGTGCCAAGTGCCAGTGCACTGTAACGGATACACACGTTTTATGCAGCGATTTATACACGTCCGGATAATTGAGTACACCCCTGACTTAACCCCCAAAAGTTTTCCTGCCTCACAGGCATGAACCCTAACGCGCTCCGCGCGGGGATCTGCTCGCTACGCTGTTTTATCCTACCGCGCATTGCGCGGCTTGGCTCGCTGTGGTCGTATTACGCTGCGTTTATGGTCCCCGGATTAAGGTATACAAAAGTGATAGAGTCCGAAAAACAGTGGGATACAGGAAAGGGGGTTGGGGGCTCAGTTAGCCACTTAAAGTGTCCACTTATCCGAGCGTGTATAGATGTACAATATACTCAGGCATCAACAAACTAGGCGTGTGTTATATAAATCATCCATACTGCCTAAATAGAGATTTTGCGGAGACCTTGTTGAAAGCGATGGCTTCAAACTAAGTGACAGTGTTTTTATGCTTTTCTTCGGCACCAATGCAGTAGTTGCATCGCTATTTTCACTATTAAACATGCTTTGCGCCGCTCTAACCTCTAGAAGTCACTCCAAAACCCCTTCCCAATCACTCCTCCCACCCCAGCCTCCGACGACTGCAATATGGCCTGTAGTCGACCAACTAGTACTTCCCGCGGCACACTAAACATTCACAATGTCAACGATACTCACCTGGACAATAACCCAAAGAAAAAGCAGTGTACTCAATGAGAATGCCTTATGCGCCGCTGTGAAATGGAGCTAAGGATTCAACCTGGCAGCCAGACTGGCTGCCAGGTATTATTATTATAGTACCGGTGCGGTTGCCGAAGCTACTTACAAGTTTTGTGCTCGTTTTGGTCACGAATATAGAACGAGATTCAGGCATCGAATGACCTGCAAAAAACGTAGAAAGACTTCAAGCGCGAAGGTTTATAAGACACTCGTCGTCTCATTAATTAAGACTATGGTTGATCGAGTCTTACATGTAGCACTTCATGTCCTTAAATCAAGCCTAGAGTGGCGGTGACTTCCCGCCGTCAAGCGCCACATGCACGACATGGAGCTGAACGCGTTGAGGTGTTTCAGCCTCAAGGGTGGTGTTGTCCAACCTGTCCACACCCAACAGTGGCAGCGCCAACGTCGCGTCCAGCAAGCCCAGCTACGCTTATCCCGGCGTGAACGACCGTGCCAAGACCGCGCTGCTGCCGATTCGCCAGCCAGCGTGATGGATACACTACACGAGGCGTTTCCTTAACTTACTTATCGTAATAGTAGGATTTATTGTATTGGAAGAGCCCGCCTGGGGTGTGAGCAGTGAGACAAGCAGGATGGAGAGGCCCGTGGACTTGGCGAGGAAAGCCCTCGGTGCAGTGCGACTTCAGCATCCTCCGCCACATTCGGAACAAGCACCCCACAAGTCTCACCAGCTTCTCTATGGAAGGCAAAATGCACGCGACGCAGTTTTTCGATCTGGTGTCGCGTCTCTTTCGACTGCAAAGGTCTAAGGCTGCCGGTGCTAGTGAATCACTAGTAGTGATTCCTCGTTTGAACATGTGAATCTTCGACACCATACTTTATTCTATATACTTTTCATAGTGCCTAATTAGAGATTTCCAAACTGCCCAGTTGTAGCCTAACAAGGATATAGGCACAATATCCTAATTTGTTGATGCCTGAATATACTACATTATTTATATTAAATGTGCGAAGCTCTTACAGTAGCAAGCCTACTGCAACATCCAGTCGTGGGCAGCATCACGTACCTTTTTAAAAGTTTTAAAAACTTTAATTAATGCGCACTCATTCGGTGCCTTCCAAAACCCTGACGAAAGGTCGGGCGGAATTTTCAAGTTGAACTCTCACATATTAGTCACAATAGCACCTGGTTCATATACCGTATCCCATCACGGGAATAATCAGCAAACGATCTGTTTTTTAATCCTTAGCGATCGATACAGTTAAGCTTAGTCAGTTTCAGCAGATGCTCTCTCAAGAGTCTTCACTATACAATTGTCTCTCAAGCACTCACTACTGAAGCCCCACGACGATGCGCGTCCACTATTTTGCACTGGCAGCTGCGGTCCTCGTTGCAAGTTCCGTTGCCACCTCGACCTCGACGGAATTCAAGTGGATTGCCCGTCGTCTCACTGGCGACGAAAATTTCCCTACTAAACGGCTCCTGAGGACACATAAGACACCTCCCGGTTCTGAAGAGGAGGGGGAAGAGAGGGGGGTTAGCGTCAACATGGGCTTAATTGACGATATCGCCCACAACGTGCAGGTGAAGGCTCTCGAAGCCGTCGACAGCACGCAGGCGAAGCTGCTACTCGATGGTTTGATGAACAAAGGAACACATCCAGAGCAGGCATTCAAGGTACTGAATGCAGACAAAGTGGCGGATAATCTCCTGGCGAGCAAGGAGTTCCAGGTGCTGGAGAAGTACGTAAAAATGACCACCGAAAAAGACCCCGAGCAGGCTCTCGCCGCGGCCATGTCGGCCAACCTAGGCGACGCTGGATTCTCAAAGATGATAGCCGCTGCAATGAATAATCCCAACACCAAGGAAATCGCCACGACACTGGAGGCAGCCCAAATCAGTCGCTGGCTGAAAGATAAGTACCGGTACAATCCCGTCCGGATAATGGATGCTCAGAAACTGAAACAGGCGGGTGCTGGGGTTTTTGATAGCCCACAATTTGCAACTTGGTACAAGTACCTGACGGAATACAACAAGATGAACCCCAAGAAGGAGATATCTGCCGTGCAAGTCTTCTCAATGCGTTACAATGAAGAAGATTTCCTCAAGCTTCTGGCTACAGCTGACGACGGCCCTGGGGCCACGAAATTCAAGGATGAGGTGGTGAAAGGCTGGCTGGCTAACCCAGATCACCCAGCAAATATGTTCAAGCGCTTGAAACTTCACGAGGCTGGAGACGACCTGCTCGCCAATCCAGTGTTGAGTATTTGGACCCGGTACATGAAGGCGTTCAACAAGGAGTATCCGTTCGCGGAGACAACCATGATCCAGACGCTGACCAAGAGCTACGGCGACGAGAAGCTGGCGACGATGATTCAAGCGGCCACGAAGGTCGAGGATACAAAACAGTTTGCCAAGAATTTGCAGACCGCTCAGTTCAAGCAGTGGATGTCTAAAGAAAAGACCCCAGATGATATCTACAAGAAAGTTCTAAAGCTGGACTCGACCGACAGTCCCAATGCTGACATTTGGCGTGCGTACTACAACGCGTATGACAAGGAACACCCCGGCAAGCTTTTTTCGTTCAACCCATAAGTTGCGGACTCTCTGAGTATATAGATTCTTCGTTTTGAGTTTTAGTTGATCGTCTTTCAGCTTTATTCATCTGTGCTACTGAAGCAAGGTAATGAGATTTTCTTTAAAGCCAGCTCGTCGGTACGGGAAACGAATAGAAAAGCTCATACTGTAGATTCTCTGAGCTACGTCGCGCTGCATATCAGGTTCGCGCCATCGTCACTGAGCTACAACGCATTTCCACGTAAAAGTCCATTGAACTGCAGTCTGCGCTGCAGTACTTAAGTACATACTTGTACAGTACTTCGAAGTAATTATATTTTCGAGCAACCCGCCTTGGCCCAATTATTCTTGACGACCACGCCCTGCATCAGAATGCGACGGGAGTCCACAAACACAGCCATTTTCATGAGAATATGCACGTATTAGCTGGCGGCGACCGCCAGTCCGTTGAAGTTGTTCTGGCACAGTATGAAGAACTCGGTCATGATCGACTCGCAGTCCGCCGGTCGCGAGATTTAGACCGTGTTGAGTCAAATACGCTTCGTCTTGAGCTTCTTGGGCAGCTCGGGGTACTCAATTAAGTAAAGAAGAATAAAATAGTTAGTATAATATTTTATTTTTTAAATATCTGTAATAGAATTAAAAGTAGGTAATGCGCTACCTTTACAAAATATACCAATGAACGGATATTCCCGAATACAACACCGGCCCCGAATAATGCCCTTTGACCATTTTTGAAAGCGGTCTAAAATTAGAAACCCTAGAAGGGCTAGAATCAACATTATAATAGGAGTAGAGTAGGGCCCCTACTCTACTCCTAATGTTGATTCTAACTCTTGCCCTATGCCAATTGCTATTACTAGTGATTCATCGGCTGGGCTATCAGAGGACCACACTCCACTGCTACTGGTACTGTATATCGTGATGGCGTTGTCTTCTGGAGGTTTGAAACGCTTTTCAAGTACGTTAACATCCTTCACTGGTTTCGCGATTCCAGCAGCAAGGGTTCCCCATCTATTGCGGTACACGCGTTTGGCTAGGAAGGAGTCCATCTAATGCGTTCCAACTTGGAACTTCCAAGAGCGCGTCTTCTCGACTGGAAGCTTCGTGGTGAGCTGTCTACGTGTACACATCGATGGTGAACGCGCAGAAAAAATTTCTAATGCAGGGGCTGCTCAAGCAAAACCGGGCGCGACGGTGATGTAGCCATTTAGGAGGTCGACAACTAGAAATTACTGGAAATTACTGGAAGCTACAGTAGGCATCGGCAGCGTCACTACACCTTGAAGCTGTTAACCTCGGTGGAGTGACACCAGAGTGCCGTTGAAGTGGCTGCCAGAAGATCGTACAAGGTCGGCTGCGGCTATAAGGTCGGTTGCTGCTATAAGGTCGGTTGCTGCTATAAGGTCGGTTGCTGGTAAAGGGCCCCGGCAAGAGGTCATGGAAGTAGTCCGCAGGCGGGGAGACACGCTGGACAGCGATAGTGAAGTAAAGTATAGCAGGCGGAGCGACGACAGCAGGAAGGACGGACGGCTGAGAAGGCCAGACGGACGAAAGATCCAAGCGTAGGGGGTCGCCGGCGAGCGATCCAGAGCGGCAAGACGTAGGGTAGCTAGGCGACGGGTAGGAGTAAGAGAGAGCGGAGTAGGGGGATCGTTCTCAGTCACCGTTTGGACAAGATAAGTCTCAATCAAGTGGCTACCGCAGCAAAAGGACGCTAAGTGAGGGTAAGCTGTAGGACGAGGGTAGTTAGGCTACTGAGGCAGGGTATAGCAGGCGGAGGGCACTGGGGGTGGTTTACGACCACCAGGGTCAGGATCCCAACATGGGTCTCCCTGGCCGTGTGCTGCACGTGGTCTAAGTGGTCTCCACGATGAAGACACTTGCGGCGATGTATGGTGCACAGTTGTCTCGGATCCTAGCGGCGAGCAAGCCAAAAGACGAACCGAGCGTTGCGGCTGCCGATAATGCTCGCACCGGTGCTGTCTCCGTGCACGCAAACGCCCTGCTACCTGAGCAGCGGCGTGGACGCGCCGACACCTGGTCGGTCTTGCTACCCACGGGCCTGGCCTACCGTATCTATCCGCAGTGACGCTCTCGGCGACTTCATGGTGGTCATACAGGGGCGTTCTGGGCAAGTCTGCCTGAGACTTTGCGAGCTACGTCAAAGAGGGACATGCGTGACCTGCAAGAGATGCCCGCCTGGGACTAGAGCGGAATACTGAGCCCACATGTGTATAAAGATGAGTGGTGAAAGGGAATGGTGACTAACCGAATGGAATGCGCTGGCTATATGATACTTTAGGAAAGAAGAAATGCCATCGACAAGGGATTCGGGGGGAACGGAACGCGACCAGCGCGCTTTGAGGCGTGCGTCGCTGAGTCCTACGACTCCTACGCAGTCGAAGCGGCAGAGGACGGCAGCGATGATGCTGGACACGGGGAACGGCGGACAAGTGGAACTGGACGCCGCAAGCGTGCGCATGGCGAGCGGGAATTCGCCACCACCTCGGCAGCCTGACTCTGGCAGCAGGGTGGCCGACCAAACGACAACGCCTTCGAGAACTGCAAACGTGGTGACCAGAGACCAGGGCGACGACGAGGGACCTCGCACGGTCAGATTTACGGGTGATCCCCCGCCGAGACAGCCAGCGGCACGGCCATCGATCACCAGCCACGACGATGACCAGCAAGACGACGATACGGACGGCTTCGTGGAGTACGCGGGCAGCACGGCTGGCAACAATGGGAGCCATGCGGCGCCCTCGGTCCCAAGAGCAGACCCTCCGATACGACAGCCAGCACGACGCGAGGCGCCACGAGCACCCTCACCAGCGATGCCAATATGGGCGTCCTCGCCGTCGACACCAATGCGGGAAGTCGTCCGCGAGTACCATCGACCGAAGAAGATGCGACTACCGAAGTACAAGGGGCTAGACGGCAACATGGCAGTGTCCACGTGGCTTCGTGCGGTACAGACGGAGACCAGGCGACAGGAGCGGACACTAGGGGTTCACTGGGACCCAGATGAGGTGTACTACGAGATGGCATCTCATCTCGAGGGAGAGGCACTCCGGTGGTATGGCAACATCATGTCAGCGATCACGGATGAAACGAACGAGAACCTGGCGAGACTGCTACGCGCCCGGTACGGAGAACAACGCTCGGACCCAGAAGTCGTGGCGAGTCTCCACGACAGGAAGCAGATGCGGGGTGAGCCCCTGGTTGAATACGCAGCCGCGCTGCGAGAGATAGTTGCAGACAGAAATATCGGCGAGGAATGGCTCGTTGACGCGTTTTTGAACGGGATGAGCAACGCCACTTCCGCCACACACGTACGAGGCCGCGAACCACAATCACTGGACGAAGCCGTACGTGTGGCGACGAGGCAAGTCGGGAAATTTGGCGAGGGTCACAGAGTCGGCCTGGAGGCGGCCATGGCCAAACAAGACAAGCGCGCCAATCGGGCCAGCAAGGTTAGGAGCGACAGCACGCCCCTCGGTGCTGCCACCCCGCTGGGCCTCGGCGGGAAAGAGCAGTCTGCTTCGGCAGGAAACGTCGGCCAGGGAATGCTAGGATTCGGGAATGGCCTTCCCGTGCAGAAGCCACCACGTTACGATGTTGACGACCGACTGGTTAATCCTCCGGTCACAGCTGGTTGGGGAGCAGGAGTGACTGCGATACCGCAAGGATACACCCTCGTGCCACTGGGGACACAAACTGGCTCCAGCTCCAAGGCTCAACCTTCCAGCAGTCGGGTCAACCAACCAACCACAGTAAACCGCGGGCCGCGTGGCGATGACGGCGGCGGCCTTCAAGGGCGACGCCATGGACGGATGCTCCAAGTCGAGGCGCAGGGGGGCGACAGGGCGCCGCTGGGAGTGCACGGCGGGGCCAGCAGATACGGACCACAGCCACCACAGGCGAGGCAGCCGCTCAAGACCAAGGAGGAGCGGCTAGCCAATCATCGACGGTACCAGGCCAACCGACAGCAGCCAGCAACCTCAGCCCGCGCCACGGATGAACGCGTCTGCTATTACTGTCGGAATGCTGGGCACTTTGCTCGAGAGTGTCGCCTGAAAGCCCAAGACTTGGCAAGTGGGCAAGAGGACGCCGACAAGAACGACGACATGACCACTACGCAAGCAGGCGACGCGGGAAACGAGCAGCGGGCGTAGGTTACCCCACCATACGACCCGCAGAACCAGGAGGGGGGCGAAAGGGATCTGGGCGGCGGAAAAGCAAGCCCAGGTCGAGGAAGAGGCGAAAAGGACGAGGCCAAGAAGGAGAGGATGAAGACGAGGCCACGAGGCGGCAAGGACCGACGACGGACCACGATGAAGACGTCGGGAGGGGTGATACGAAGAGGCAGAGGCGCTTGCAAGACGAGGAGTCGCGCTCTGAGCGTGGTACGCCGTGCGTAGTCCGTGTACCTGCACAAAAAGCACAAGACGAAGAAGCAGGCGTGCGCCACGATGTACGTGAGCGCAATGAAGAAGTAACCCCACCGCTCAATACTGGGGATGGCGCACGTCGGGTCCGCGATGGGGCGACGAATGAGAACAAATCGACGCAAGGGTGCTGCTGCGAGGCACCTCGCCCTGAGCGCAAAGGACTATCGGAGTACACGGGGCCGCTACCCCGGCGACAACGCGAAGTGACACAGGTGATGCGCGTTAGCAGTTCACGAGAAGGTTCCCCGGTACAGAACAAGTCGGTGAACGCCCCGAAGGAGAGCAACCCCGTGCAGTTAATGGCCGCAGTGTTATCAGAGATGAAGAAGGGGGATGCTCAGCACGCTAAGGTTCTGCAAGCGCGCGCTGTAGCTGATGTGATTGCGAAGTCGAAGGACGCCGAAGCGGAACGCTGGGCTGCCCGAGCAACCAAGAGGCGTGAGCGCACTCGGAGACGTCGAGCAGCGAAAGGAAAGTCCGAACAGCAAGGGCAACAAGATGCGATAGTGACTGCGCAAGACATCGCCAGTGCCACGTCGAAGAGAAGTGGGTGCATGCGAGATGGTGATTGCCCAGCGTCCGGACGGGTGAAGGAGCAGCAGTTCGCGATGCCGGAGCCAGACCCAGATTTCCGAGAGGCCATGATGTGGAGCATCCGAGCACGTGATGCCCTGCGTGAGGTGGAGATACGAGGAGATGCACTGACAGAAGGGTTCGGCAAGCTAGCCATCTCCGAAGCCGAGCGACTCGAGTTACTGGCCGCCGGCAATGTGGTAGGGGAGAACGACACGCGAGATGGGGTAGCACAGCAGCTGGTCGCAGCCGCCGCTGGCTTACGAGCCATTGCTCGAGATGATTGGATTGACAAGGAAGAGACACCGCTGCAGGTATCCAGGGCAAGACGTCGATTTGAGAAACGGGTGAGGAAGGCGCGCGCCAAGGTGCGGCGGCAGCAGCAAGTTGGGAGAGATCTGCCATACAATGAACGGGACACGTTCGTAGCGATGGATGAGCTGCGCCGTGGTGGAAGAGCGCACGCGCGGCATCTCACGCGAGTAGAGGCGGATGCTGTAGAGTTGGTGCTGCCTTACGCGACGGAGGCCCTGAAGAAGCGGAAACACCGGCGGAAACGTCAGCGCGTATATGACTACCACAGTGGCAGTCACTATCAGGAGCCCGTTCTAGGGTCGGTAGAAGGGCACGCTCAGTCAGTACGCATTGGCAAGCTCCGAGCAGCACGAGCACCGACTATTGACCTACTTCCTACGGCTACGAAGCTGGTGCGTAACGAGATGAAGCCGGTCAAAATCGACACCGGAGCTCAATATAGCGTCGCTGGTCGGGAATGGAGCCGATATGGCACCAAGCTGGACGTGCTAGCCCCAGTCGACTACATGGAGGGGTTTAGTGGGGTGGCAGTCCGCGTGCTCGGCGTATGGAGATTCGCCTTTCTGACGCAGTATCAACAGCGGATGGAAGTCGACGCGCTGCTGGTGGAAAGCGATACGCCCGACTTTTTAATCGGCGAAGACTGGATGTACGCGCATGGAGTCAAGATCGACTTTCTCGCGAGCGAAATGAAGTGGTATGCCGAGGATGAGAAGGTAGTAGTGCCCTTCGCGGGCATCGGCACGGCACAGACACCAGGAGCCCGAACCGCCAAAGTGCGGCTACTGAAGCAGACCAAAGTCGTCACGCAAACCATGCGTCATGTGCACATGGCCGTCGAAGCTCCAGATGGTGCAGTTGGGATGTTTGTTCCTCGGTCGAGAAGGGAGAGGCACCTTTTCTTGGCCCTCACGATGACCAAAGTGCGGGCAGGGCAGATCACGGTACCCGTCCTGAGCTTGGCCGGACGCACGACCAAGCTGCCAACCAGGGAGACGCTCGGCACGTGGGCGTCAGTAGATGCAGAAATGGAGATCATTGACATGAACGGCGATTTGGAAAGAGACAAAGTGGAGCGATGGATCAAGGACGTGTTGAAAGCACGAGTCGAGCCGCTCAGTAACGAGGCGGACCTGTCGATTGGCGAGATGGCGGACGATGATCGCCAGCTGTTGTTACAGCTGCTACGCAACTACCCGACGACGATCGAACCTCGTAAGGGCTGTCCACCCGTGACAACGTTAGGCGTGGAGCACGAGATACACACGGGCGACGCAGTGCCCATCAAAGTTAGACCCAGGCGTCATGCGCACAGTGGGCAGGTGGTGGTCGATACGGAGGTGGAAAACATGCTGAACGATGGGGTCATAGAGGAAAGTAACGGGGCCTGGGGGTTCCCAGTGGTCCTGGTCAGAAAGAAGGACGGCACTGTGCGGTTCTGTATTGACTACAGACTGTTGAATGCTGTTACCGCCAAAGATGTCTACCCATTACCGCGAATCGACGAAACCCTCGAGAGTATGTACGGAGCCCGGAGATTCTCGAGCCTAGACCTCCATGCGGGGTATTGGCAGGTTCCGGTCGCAGCTAAAGATCGAGATAAAACTGGATTCGTCACTAGGAAAGGGCTAATTCGTTTCGCGCGTATGCCTTTTGGCCTGGCAAATGCACCAGGAACATTTCAGAGAATGATGGACGCCGTCCTGCGCGGGTTAGCGTGGCAGTGTTGTTTGGTGTACCTGGACGATGTGATTATCTTCACGAAAGGAAATGTGGCCCGGCATGTGGTGGCCCTAGCATCTGTCCTCGAGCGATTGTCAAAGGCGGGGCTGTCGTTAAAAGCCGCGAAGTGCAGCTTTGCTACTACTCGATTAGAATACCTCGGCCATGAATTGGACTCAGACGGCATTCGTCCGATGGAGAGCCTGGTCAAGAGTGTTCGAGAATTTCCGGTTCCAGAGGATGAAACTGCGCTAAAGCGCTTCGTACACCTGGCAGGATTCTATAGACGGTTCATCGCGGGATTTGGCACCAAAGCAGCGCCATTGACAGTGCTGCTGCGGAAGAGTTCCACATGGGAATGGGGAGAAAAACAGACAGCGGCTTTTGAAGGGCTGAAGCAGGAGTTGACGGCACGCCCCCTGTTAATGTACCCCGACTTCTCTAGACCCTTCAAATTAGTCACAGACGCGTCCATTGTTGGACTTGGCGCCGCACTCATGCAAGACCAAGGACGGGGTGAACAACCAATCGCATTCGCATCCAAGGTTAACTCGCCGACGGTGGCCAAGTATGGCATTACCGACCTCGAGTGTGCAGCTGTAGTGTGGGCAATCAAACTATTCCGACCGTATCTCTACGGAAGGCGATTCGAGCTAGTTACAGACCACTCGGCTTTGAGTTGGCTGATGCGCTCGAAGGACCTGACCGGACGACTACACCGGTGGGCACTTCAATTACAGGAGTATAACTTTGATATCACCTACCGACCGGGCTCCACAAATGTAGTGGCTGATGCGCTGTCGCGGGCCCCGGTCCGGCAAGTTGTTGGTGGCGGACAACAGGAAGGTGCACCTGCAGGAGCTGCATTACGATCCACAACAGCGACGAGTCAGCTGACTGACGAAGAGATCAAACAGCAACAGCAGCTAGACGCTCAGGTGCAGAAACTAAAGAGGGTTGGGCGAAGTGGCACCAAGGAAGTCGTGGAAGAGAGAGGTATAGTGTACGTGCGCACGAATGACGGCGAGCTGCGCGTGGTGCTACCAGCAGTCTTGAGGCATAAGGTGCTGAGGGAAGCTCACGACTCGATATTTGCTGGACACTTGCGGATCCCGCAGACGTACACGCGCATTGCAGACGTGTATTGGTGGCCAGATATGCACACCACAGTGAGACAGTGGGTGCAGAGCTGTCGGGATTGTGGAACAAGAAAAGCGCGTCCCCGCGAAGTGATTCCGCCACTTCGTCCTTTAGGCCTGGGGGATGTAGGTGATCGGTGGGCATTAGACGTCGCTGGTCCATTGCCAGTTACGGGGCGGGGAAATCGATATGTTGTTGCTGCAGTGGAGTACGCTACAAGGTATGCTGTAGCTGTAGCCGTGTCGGCACACACAGCCAAGGATATTGCTCGATTCGTGGTAGAGCGCATTGTTCTTACGTATGGGCCCCTACGGGAACTACTTATGGACGGAGCACCTGAGCTCAATGGCCGAGTGATCGAGGAACTAGTCGCGCTGCTACAGGCAAGACAAGTGACACCTGTTCCTTATCGACCCGCACTGCTGGGTCTGGTTGAACGTTTTCACCGGACGTGGAAGGACATGGTGAGCATGTACGTGAGCGAGAACCAGGCGGACTGGGACGACTGGTTGCCGTGTGCGGTGTACGCCTACAACGGCGCTCGTCACTCGACCACAGGCTACTCACCAAACGAACTGCTGATGGGTCGGCGCCTGCGGGCACCGAACGAGTTACTACGAGCTAGCGGAGTCACCCAGATTGGCCAGTGGGCCGATTATCATAAGAAGTTGGTGCGGCACATGGCTCGGGCGACGGAGATTGCTCAGCGGGCAGCAGCGCGGAACCAAGAGCGTCGGGCGCGGTATTATAATCACCGTGTGCGAAACACGACGCACTTCAAAGTAGAAGATCTAGTCTGGGTGCTACGGCCTCCGCGTGGCAGGGGCATCACCAAGCTGGCCCACCAGTGGGTCGGCCCGGCCAAGATTGAGGAGGATGTCGGATACGATAATTGGCGCGTAACGCGCCTGGATGATGGAAGCTCGCTAGTGGTCCACAGCAGCTTTCTGACGTCGTACCACTGCCCGGACAGTCAGCTTCAGGAGATTGCGCAGATGGAAACTGGGGAATATGAACAAGATGGCACCTACGAAGTTGACGACGTGTGGCTACCAGAACCGGTGGCTGCGAATGAGAGTGAGAATGCGACGCAGCCACCGACTGCGGAGAGCAGCACGCGAACCCCCGCAGCAGCGGAATGGAGTACGGCGACTGTAGTTGCCGCCGCGGCGACTGGTGTCAGCGCTTTGGGCAGTGGACCAGAACGGCAGATCCACAGATCAGGGCACATCTCACGGCGCGTTGTCAGATCGCCAGTACAACATCAGGTAGGAGGACGCGTAGGACCCGAGGAACGGCAACATGGCCAGGACCCATCCCGTTCAGACATGACCGAACAAAGTGGGACCACACAGCCGATGAGAATGGAGGTGGCCGCCAGACCGAGCGCCGAAAATAACCAAGACGCTAGCGGGGTCCTGCCAGTAACGACAAAACGGAAGGCGACTTCACAGAAAGGAGCGGCGCGAAAAAGAAATCGCGAGGCAAACCAGGTCCAGTCTGCGAAAGATGCTGAGGCCGAGCAACTACGCCTCCACGCTGAGAAGACAGCGAGGGAAGCACGAGCTGCGCGACGGAGTGCTCGTCGTGACGAACCGCCGCCGCCAGGGGCCACGGAAGCTAACGCAGATGTTGTTCACAGTCTGGACGATGGTGCACCCAACGTACGCGAACCGAGTACGGACGGTGTGTCAGTGGGACCAGTCGGCAGCCCGACTATCGACGAAGAGCAAGTTGGCACGGAGGGAGAGCACGTCAACATGGAAAGAAGGCTCATCGAGGAGGAAGACCTGCCCACAGCAGCAGTACAGGCGCTACGGGGGCGAGGTCGGCCGAGGAAGCAACCGACTCGACCAGGTCTGCTGCAGCAATATGTGTTTGGCCCAATCATCGAGCTCGGACGACGGCGTCGGCGGAACCGAGCCGGTCGCTATGAGCTCCAATACGAAGTGGAGTACCGCACGGCGGAGGGAGCACCACCAGAGCGGAAGTGGCTGGGAGTTGCAGAGTACGAGGAGCTATTGGACGTTGGCAAGCTCGGGGACGAGCTTGGAGGGGATGGCGAGTAGGCATCGGCAGCGTCACTACACCTTGAAGCTGTTAACCTCGGTGGAGTGACACCAGAGTGCCGTTGAAGTGGCTGCCAGAAGATCGTACAAGGTCGGCTGCGGCTATAAGGTCGGTTGCTGCTATAAGGTCGGTTGCTGCTATAAGGTCGGTTGCTGGTAAAGGGCCCCGGCAAGAGGTCATGGAAGTAGTCCGCAGGCGGGGAGACACGCTGGACAGCGATAGTGAAGTAAAGTATAGCAGGCGGAGCGACGACAGCAGGAAGGACGGACGGCTGAGAAGGCCAGACGGACGAAAGATCCAAGCGTAGGGGGTCGCCGGCGAGCGATCCAGAGCGGCAAGACGTAGGGTAGCTAGGCGACGGGTAGGAGTAAGAGAGAGCGGAGTAGGGGGATCGTTCTCAGTCACCGTTTGGACAAGATAAGTCTCAATCAAGTGGCTACCGCAGCAAAAGGACGCTAAGTGAGGGTAAGCTGTAGGACGAGGGTAGTTAGGCTACTGAGGCAGGGTATAGCAGGCGGAGGGCACTGGGGGTGGTTTACGACCACCAGGGTCAGGATCCCAACATGGGTCTCCCTGGCCGTGTGCTGCACGTGGTCTAAGTGGTCTCCACGATGAAGACACTTGCGGCGATGTATGGTGCACAGTTGTCTCGGATCCTAGCGGCGAGCAAGCCAAAAGACGAACCGAGCGTTGCGGCTGCCGATAATGCTCGCACCGGTGCTGTCTCCGTGCACGCAAACGCCCTGCTACCTGAGCAGCGGCGTGGACGCGCCGACACCTGGTCGGTCTTGCTACCCACGGGCCTGGCCTACCGTATCTATCCGCAGTGACGCTCTCGGCGACTTCACTACTATAGTACTACATGTATAGTTTGAACTTGACGGAGATCGTGGCAGTGGAGAGATTCATTCAAATGCCAATAATACGAGTGCGACGCGTTTATCAGAGTCCAAGGCGGGATCGCCAGGCCTTGCCAATCCTGTATAAAACGATATTTGACTACTTCACTAATATCTAATAATATAATACAAGTGTGACGTGTTTACTTCAAGTATATGGGAACGCGATGCGATATCTGTCAGATTGATGGACCCAGTCGGTGAAGAACGACATTCCTGCAACCACGGAGGGCAGCAGTCGTGCAGCATTCACGTAGCATTGGTACTGCAAGCTTGACGAATGTCGCCGATTGAGTGCATCACCTTGTGGCGACTGAACAGCTCCGTACGTGAGAATAATCACGAGTGCTGCATTTGCACTCCATTGCAAAGCGACATTTTTTGCTGTTGATGTGCAAAACCAACCTCTTAACCTCCATTACGATGCACAAATGGCTTCGTGATGAGTGAAATCGATATCCAGAGCTTCCGCGGGCAACGCACGGCATAAGTTTGATATGTAGTTTAGTTGCGAGCAGTGCTTTTCGACGCAAAATCGTAAGCCTACATGTATTTTGTGACACCAAGTATGTGTAATATGTGTAAGTTTATAGTAGTTCGATGACACTGGATATTGCAAGTTGCAACTATTGGATACTTTTAAGTATCATTTAGACGCTGCTCGCGAAAGCGGCGTCAGTGGCGTGCAGGTGAGGCCGCAGAAACTCGAAGTCGGCGCCGTCGCTTCCTGTCGTCACAACCTCTGTCTTCACATTTGCGCTACAGTCCTGTATCCATAGCGCTAATCCTTCGCGGCCTCCTACTAAGCTTACATGTATCGCGATCTGCATATTACCGGTACACATGGAAGCCTTCTTCGTCACCTGCGGCGGCGGAGGCGGCTGCAGTATAACGTTAATCGCTTCATTCTGGACTCCAGAATCTGGAGGCGACAGCGTACAGGACATGTACGAATGACGTCCAACTTCCTGATACTGCAGTCTGCACACATCTACCGAGGCCAACAAGCTTCAACTTGGTGCAAGATCGCACTGTGATCATTGCAGAGCAACGGACTTTTGCCAAATGATGGCACTATTTCAATAATCTAGACAAACGATGATGACCTTCGCCAAATGATGGCACTTCGCTTAGCTTAGTGCAAGATTACTCTTCTGGTGTACTAGGCTCGTGGTTTGTACACATGCGCGTGTTGTGACTGAAGTCGCCAGAGCTTCCGCGGTGCAGCCGTTGTGCTGCGCCTAGAACGAACTCAGGAAGTAGCCCTCGCTCTGCTGTCTCTTGGATCTTAAAACGACTGCTATGAACGAGGAATTAGTCTTGTTAGTGCAGACTACACGGTGTGATCCTTACCGGTGTGGGTACGGCATTGGATGACACGCTTCCCTTGAGCCAGCACAGAGCTCTTTATGTGAGCAGGTGCGGCAGGTGCGGCAGCCTTCATAGATTCAAAGTTCATCATAGCACGTGGCTTCCCTTGAGTATCGATCACGGAGAATTCATTCATGGTGAAACCCCAGTTACTTGTGGCAAGAGCAAAGATCAGAGAGCTGGTCCTCGTGACGGGGAGAACGCTGGTCTGAGGACCGCAGCTTGTGAGCCTGGCACGTACAGTTAACGGACGTGTTGCAGCCTGACAATCATAGATATTTTGAGTGCCATCAATACAGCGGAGTGCCATCATCTGTCGAAGGATATCATCGTTTGTCTAGATTATTGAAATAGTGCCATCATTTGGCAAAAGTCCCAGAGCAACAGCATTTCTTACACGTGTAAAAAATGGTAAACCCACGCTCACTCCACTGTGAACTTCACAGTGTGAAGTGAAGTGGAGTCCACACTGTGGACACTGTGGACTCCACCGTGCGGAGTGAGCGTGTGTGGTGTGGAGTCCACACCACGGCACCTTGGGCCACGGTGCATAAGGCGATACATGTACATGTACCGCCATGTGCGCGCGACCATCCAAATGACCGTCCAGCAGAAAAGGGAGTTCGGGCTCGCACGCCCGCTGCCCGCAGCACCGTGCATGAGCCGAGCGGCGAGCCTCCGCAAAGCTCCAGAACAAGAGCGCGGCCACGGAGATGGAGGCCGCGCGGCACCGCCGCACGAACGAATGCGGACCTCAAGCAAAGTGTCCACCGGCATGGACGAACGCGTGCACGAGGCGGACGCCGCCGCGTACTGTACGGAAAGGTCCGCCATGCTGGCCATGCTAACGCGCCAGCCCTTCTTTGCATTCCGGAGCTCGTCACCAAGATCGCGATAACGGCAACAGAGACCGCTGTCCAAGCAGCCTCAGCTCAAGCACTATATAATAAGTCTTCATCGCTGCCGCCAAGCCCTGCCGACGGCGGGCGATTGCTAGCCGGCCCCACCGCGCTCTCTGCGGCCCCGCAATACATGTACGGACCAGCGGATCCCCAACGCCGATCCTACGAGCTGGCGCCGCCTTCACCCAACACAGCGTCGTCACCAGAAAATATCATAAACACCATCTGATCCCTGACAAACACCACAAGATGCGCCTCAGCACAAAGCCGGGAGGGGTGACTGAGGCGAGCGGTTGCGAGCGCGCGTAGCCAAAGCAAACCCGCGCGGGGTGCCCGCGAAGCAGGGCCGCGCGGTATTTGCGTAGGCGGGCCCAGCGCCGAGAGCCGAGCACTGCACTCGCCAGTACATACTATCTTTATAGCCCGAGCGAAGCGAGGCGCGGTGGCGCCGAAGGGGCGCCCAGCCAAGCGGAGCGCGGCTGGTCACCATGACATCCATCCCCATGCGACATTTCTTTCACTTGGCAATTGTATAGACATTGTGTTTTTCAACGGCTATGGTGCTAGTCAGGGATTTGCTGTGTTGGTCGTATGTACGTTGTCCGTCGTCACCGAGGCTCGACCCGAGCGGAGTTGATCCCGGTCCAGGAAACCAGGTGTGTCGACATAGTCAGGCGCGCTGCGATACACACGGAGAGCCGGGGCGCCGTCACCTCAGCGACTCGCTGAGCGAGTCCTCCGAGCTGGGCTGTGCAGTTGGTGCCGCACTCACGGTACGGTGATGACCCGGCAGGCCAGCGGTTGCAACAAATGCTAGGGTGCATTTGTGTGATGCCCGCATGGCGCGAAGCTCACGGGCAGCACGCAGCAGTGCTCGACAGCAGGCTGGCAGTCGGCGGGCCATGCGGCCGTGCCGCACTAATGAAATGGCGGCCCGGCCCGTGCACGGCGTTAATCCGTCGCCTTTTGACTGGCTGGCTCTTCTCTTCGTGCGTGGCGGCGCGCTTGCAATCCTGAAGTGCAAGGCCGGCCCCGCCACGCCGCACTCGCGCGTTTGAAATGGCCACGGTGCTCGACGAAAGACTGCGGCGAGCTGGCCGCCAACCAGCCCCATGTCGCTGCAGCATTGACGAAGCAGCTTTCGCGCCGAGAAGGGCCATACAGACACCGGCACCGAAACGCGCTGGCCAGCTCGAACAAGCCGCCTTGGCGGCGCCTGCACTGCAACTGCGATCGGCATGCAGGCGCTGCTTCAACGGCGGCCCAGTGCGTCCAAACGCGGATGTAGGACGGCGACCGGAGCGCACATCGGGCAGGAGCCCGCTGCTGTTCTCGCGGAGCGATACCCTCACGGCATACAGTGGCGCCGTTAAATCGCCCCTGATCCCCGCGTTTGAAACTGGCCAATGCCCGCGCGCCGAAAGCGCGCGAAGGCCGCGCATTGGTTGATCCCGCGCCTGCTCTCTCGTCACGCATCCGGCCAGAAACCGGGCCGCAGAGGGGATGGGCTTGGGACACGCGAAGGGATCGGAAACCGTCTGCTCGCGCCGGGGTTGTACCTTTGCAACCGCGTCGCGCGGCGTCGATTGGATGGCCAGCTCCCATCTGGGCTGTGGTTGAATTTCTCGGCTGCCTGCATTTAGCCGGCTAACTTTGGCGGGCTTGCTGCAGCAGCAGCAACAGCGGCGGCGGCGCTGGAGTTGGATCATCTCGAGGTGGCCAACGCTAACCGCCAAATCAGTTGACACGCGTCTCAAGAGAACGGGCAGGTTCCCGCGTCCCGTCGTAAGCGCCCTTTTCGGCCCAAAACAGGCGGACACTTTTTTGAGTAGGGCACTCACAACCGGACGCATTCAAATTCCGGTCGCAGCTGCTCCCCTAGCCCCGCGGCTGCCCCTTCTTTCCCGCTCTGTGCAAGAACTCGAGGGGGAGGGCCCCTCCCAAACCCGGGCCAAAAGCGAGTGAGTGGTCGTCCTGCGCTTACCATTGTGTTTCCTACCAGGCCGTTGGTACTCACTCGTTCTCGTCCGTGGTGCCTGTCTCCGCCTAGGCCCAAGTATTTTTTCTGCCGGAGTTGGGGCAGTTAGTTTTATGGCCTCCACGTCCTCGTCCTCGGCGTCCCAGTCCAGCAGCTCCGCCGCCATGCAGCCACAAGATCCCGCCGCCGCCGCCGCACTCGAGGCCTCCTCGGCCGCTGCGCAGGCCTTCAGCTACGACCCGGCGTCCTACCAGCAGTACGCGCAGGAGCGCTCTCTGCACGACCAGGCCGTGCACAACTCGCTGGCCGCCGCCAGCGGCTCCGCGCCCGCCTCGGCCAAGCCCGTGACGAGCTCCGCCCCCACGTCGGCCACGCAGCCCAAGGCCGAGCCTGTCCCAGTCTCCAACACGCGGCCCAAGATGGCCGCCGACGCCACGTCCCCCACCAGCGTCGCCAAGGTCCAGACCTCCCCGGCCAGTGCTGCTGGCGGCGCGGCCGCCCCGGGCCGCAACGAGTCGCTCAAGTCCAACCGCCTCTGCACGATGCCCGGCTGCACCAAGCGCGTGCGCTCCAAGGGCCTGTGCAAGGCCCACGGCGGCGGCCGCCGCTGTATGGTCGACGGGTGCGAGCGCAGCAGTCAGGGCCAGGGCCTCTGCATCCGCCACGGCGGAGGCAAGCGCTGCACGCAGCCTGGCTGCACCAAGGCGTCCCAGTCCAACGGCCTGTGCAAGGCCCACGGCGGTGGCCTGCGTTGCCAGAGCCCCGGGTGCACCAAGAGTAGCCAGGGAGGAGGTTTCTGCCGCGCCCACGGCGGTGGCCAGCGATGCGAGAAGGAAGGATGCAACAAGGGCGCCCAGCGCGGTGGATTCTGTGCTGGCCACGGTGGCAGCCGCTTCTGCCAGCACCCGGACTGCACCAAGAACGACCGCGGGGGAGGTTTCTGCGCCGAGCACGGCGGCGGCAAGCGCTGCGACCACGCCGGCTGCAACAAGCCCGCCCGCAAGAAAGGCAAGTGCTCGTACCACGCCAACGCCGCCAAGGGCAAGCTCCCCAAGGACCAACTCGCTTCCGCTGGAGTGCCGGGGGCTTCTCTGCCTCAGCACATGATGGATATGCGACAGATTACGACGCCTGCATTTGCGATGGGTGTCAAGGATTTGCGCGACGGTCAAGTCGACTCGCGCGCAGCGTACGCACAGCAGCGAGTCGACTTGGATATGCGCTACAAGGGATACGAACCGCAGAACGCCGGTCAATATCTGCAGATTCACGCCGACCAGCGTTCGTACGAGCCCATTAGTCTGCAGGCTGGCGGGGCCGCGCGTCATTACATGCCTGTAGACAGCAACGCGCTGCCTCCAGTGTCTGGTGGTATGTACAAGCAGGCCGGTGCCATGGACCGCCAGGCGTACCCGCCGCGAACCGCCGAGCAGATGAAGAACCCGTACACGCAGCACTGGGCTGCCAAGCCAGAGCTGCCCCAGCACCACCCGGATGGAAGGGTTGACTATTTCGAAGTGAACAAGGAGCAGCAGCAACAGCAGCAGCCCAACCACCACCTGCCGTACCCGGCTCAGTCGACGCAGTACCACCACCACCTTAGCGGCGCAGACTCCGCTGCCGCCGCCGCTGCGGCCTACGGCCAGCAGCAGCAGGCTCCGCGTGGATACTACACTCAGCAGCCCGCGCAGGCTCCCGCATCTGGTGACCAATCTGCGCCCCAGCAGCAACAGCAGCAGCAGCAGCAGCCGAACATGATGTATTACTCGAACAACGGGTACCCGCAGCACCAGATGCACAACCTGCAGCAGCAACAGATGCAGATGTTATAAGTCCAGCGATGCCAGAGTGTAGTCGCTGAACGGGTCTTCTTCTCGAAAGTCGCGCGATATGAGACGAAGGTGACGGATCAAGTGCAAGCGACCGCGCTGTGCTGCAAGGCTGTAATAGAGATAGAAACAACCCGCCATGGATCGGAGCTCCTCGGACTCGAGGAAGCGGCAGAGAAGTGTTTTCGTGCCGTCGGATTTGGGACTGTAGCTTTCCTCCCAACCAGTTTTGACCGAGCTAAAGGAAGCAATGAGCAAGAACGAGCATTATCCACTTACCGTTAGCCCGTTTTGATCCCAAACCGAGCGCGTCGCGTGTCAGTGACGTACCAGTACTGTACATGGAGGTGCTCTTGTCCTTTGTTCGATCGCATGTACAGCGGCACCACCGACATCTTGGTGTCTTCATGGTGCAAAAAGCCTGTCGGTATCATCACCTCCCCCTTCTCTTGGGCGTGCAAGCCCCGGACGCTTTCGGTGCAGGGCTCACTCATGAGCTCCAGAGGACGCAAGTGTTGACACGTCTGAAGTCTCAAGTGTACAGCTCTAGGTCACATTGCACAAGCTAACAGTTCTGCTCTAATACTACTTCAACTGTTCCGACTGTACTCCGTCGGCGTGGACGCTCGTCGTCCCAGCAGCGCGGCCTCGTCCTCGTCGTCTTCGTAGCTGCTGCTGCTGAGATCCCCCGCTTCGTGCTGCAGCCTGGCTGTGAAGCTGGTGGCCCGTCGTCGGGGCGCTACGGCCGCGGGGCGTCGTCTACTGGGGCTGTCTATTGCTACGGCGGCCGTGGGGCCCCGCACATCTTCCAGCTTGGCGTTGCGGCCCGCGCCGGCCCGTCTCGACTGCAGCTTGGCCTGCAGGTACGTGCCGATGGCCGACGTGGGCAGATGCAGCGGCCCGGGGGACGAGACCCGCGGCGAGCCGGCCTCCTGGTTGTCGTCCAGAGCCACGCGGAAGCTGCCCTTGCCCGCGTAGTAGTGGCGGTAGCACTCGACGAGCTCGTGCTCCATGCCTGCGTAGGTCTCCAGCAGTTGCGCGGCCGACGCCTCGTTGCCCGGCTCGTAGACCTGCAGCAGTCGCGTGAGCTCCGACCGGTAGTCGCTCGAGTCCTGCTGGTTGTCGCCTCGGCTCGGGCTGCTCTCAGGGCGCATACTAATTCAGTGGGCTACTGCTGGAGATCTTGAAGAATTGGAAATGGGCGACGCTGTGGCACTCCTTGCTTTTAGGCAACCAATTCTATATTATTTTTTTTCGAAAACGGTTTTTTCCACGACTTTCCACTTCAACTACAGACCATGATGTAGGTTACATGTACAAGGCACATGTTGGGAGGGCTGTTCGTCCGGAAGATCTGGCATCTGCGCGATATTTGTCATTGCTACGGCACCCATGCAAAGAACGTCAATTTTACTGCTGGGTCCGAGCTTCACGCAGCAACGTTTCGAAGCACTGGATCAGAGTGGCGATACCGGTTCGTAATCCCTCGTCTCGCTGGGGAGAAGTTGGTGTGGTAGCATGGGCAAAGTCGATGAGGCGAATGTCGGCTGCGTGCGAGTCTGGCTCGGCCTCACCGTCGTACAGGAACAAGAAGGAGCTGGCGATGAACTCCGTCCCTTGCTGCTCGTCAAACCACGATTTCAGCTGCTCAAGGCGACGCAAAAACTGCAGTAGCAACCAAGAAATGAGCGTCAGTACTCAGTTCTGCAACACCATCTCGATTCCTTCTACGTCACCGTAGCAAACGCACCGTTTCCAACAACTTGACGGTCATGGTCGTCTCGTCCTGCGGGAAGTAGTTTCGGAAGGCTGGAGCAAGCTCGTCCACAGAGGTGATCCCACGACCAAAGTGCTTGTCGAACTCAACGTAGCCTCTCTTCTTGGGGTCGAACACCTTGATCCCCTGGATGCGAAAGCCGACCGTCTCCTGCAACGGGAACTTGGACTTCTCGTAGGCGATCTTCTCGGCCGACGCGTCCTCTTCGTACGACCGGGTGCCCATCTTGACGTCCATGATGCACGGCCACTGTCTCCCCCACGTCAAGTCCTCCAGCGCCAAATATTCTGCGCACCACAACAAACGTAGCACTAATTAATATGCACCACGTAAGTGTCAACTCTTGCGCTGCATTCGTACGGCCCGGGTGCAGTCCATTGATCTCTTCACCGTCCTCCACTTCAGGGACCACCACCGTCCCATGATATTCCGGCAGAAATTGCCTCAGAGTTGCAAACTCTGGCGAGTTCTTCTCCGATACAAACACGCGCTCGTAGAAGTCGCGCTCGCGCTGCCCTCGCTGTTTGCTCTGGAAAGGCTTCAAGATGCGGCCGTTGTGCGACTTGAGACCTTCAAGACGCAGTGACAACGGAGGAATATTTACAAGCAATTAGAGTCCCAGAAGGAGGTGTTATTAAGGACAATTATGGGGCTTCGTACTCGTCTTGGATGTCGCGTGGCCGCCCACTTGGTGCGCCATCTCCACGAAGCCCCGCACGTCTGCCATGACGTTGGTCGGTAGCTATTTCTGTGTCCACTATTTGTAATATAGTCCCCCGAATTGGTCTCGACTCAGATTTGAGTCAGTTTGCGAATTGACAAGCATGGCTCGAGTTTTGGTGCTGGGCGGGACCAGCTACGTGGCTCAGTTCGTGCTGCAACGCGTGCTGCAGGACGATGCGCTTCGAGTGGCGAGTGGAGGGCAATTGGAGAATATATCTGCAGTGGCATGTACTATCCGCAGTGGACCGATCTCACCACTCCCTGCTGGGTTTGTGACGACGGGGTCGGAACCAGCAGCACGAGCTGTGCGAGTGTACTGGCAAGTGGATATTTTAGATCTGGAAGCCCTAGATAATTGCATCCAGGACTTCCACCCGACGGTGATCATTAATTGCACAGGTAAAATATGATCCCTTCGACTGGATAATTCAATGTCTAATATCCGTACTGTGCTGCAGCGATTTCATCGCCTGCAGTGTGTCAGAAGGACCCAAACAACGCGTGTTCTGTCAATGAGGTATTTCCAGTAGAACTATTATACCTCATGTATTCGAGGAGTACTTAAAGATATTCTGACTGCGTCGTATACGCATCGTAGCCTCGAGGTCTGGTGACTTTGCTGGAGAAACCTCCGTGGCGAATTCGATTCGTGCATTTCTCAACGGACTTCGTCTACGAAGGAACTCAAGCGTGGGGTGAGAGCTACAAAGAAGAAACCGCGGTGCTATCATCGAAACTGTCGGTGTATGGTGCCACCAAACTCCGCTTTGATCAATTTCTGCTAAGCTTACGCTCCGCGAGTTTGGATGTGCTGATTCTGCGCATCGCAAACGTTGTTGGACCGGTAGCTCCTGTGTTCCCGGACACGAGTGCACCAAAGTTTATGCAGTGGCTTCATTGCCAACTTTTTCAGTCCGAGACTGCCGAAGCACCTCTAAAGCTCTGGAGTGATGAGTTCCGCTCGTATCTCTACGTACACGACTTGGTTTCTGTCCTGTTCAAGCTGCTGGCGATCGAGGCCAACACATCCACTACACTTGTCAACCTCGGTACGTGACTACGTGCAGATAGGCATCCGGTAGCTCTCAATGACGCTAACTTCTAATTGCAGGTGGCGTGGAGGCGCTTTCACGTGTCGAACTCGCCCACCATTATTTTGCTGTCTGCGGGACGCATAATGCTAGCGCCGTTGCTGCGATGACTCGAGAAATCGTGCCAACAGCACGGGCACAAATTGACTTGGGATACCCTTCGCCACTCAACACGAAGCTCAGCACAACACGTCTAACTCACCTGCTACCAGGCTTTCAGTGGACACCAACGGATCAAATGCTAGACGAGATCAGTCGTAGTTTTCTTTCTTACTACTAGAGAACTGCAACTTGCTGGAACATCCGACAGCGGTTAATGGGGGTAAAAAAGCTGAAATGCTATTTGATCAAGACATAATTCCTTCGGTGGTGTTGAACAGTAGGTAAGGGCAAGAAGTCACCAAACCTATAACGAGAAGCGTGCCCCATTCGCGCTGGTGACGGAAGTCGCCCATTACTGGATCTCCATCACGTTGCCCATACTCTGCCGCGCCTTCTCAAAAGCTTGCACGATGGGGCCCTCGTCACTGCTTGACGTTGGTGAATAGACGAAATCTGCGTCGCATAGGGCAATGTCGTGACACGCTTGGCTTGGACTCTTCCCCTCACGCATCAGCGACACAAGCTCATCGAACTTAGATGAAAGCATATCGCAGCGCGCACGTGGTGGGAGGATCGTGCACATAGTTTCCAATGTCACCTTCGCCTCGTGAAGAGCCTTCTCGTTATCCTTGGCATGCTTCAAAAGCTCGGCAGTGTACTCACAGAACAAACAGCCCACGGACATCGACTTTTCCTCAGGGGCTTCCTTCACCGCCGTGGGCTCGCATGCAGCGATGCGCGTGCAGATCGTCTCTACATCCTCGTTCTTCTTCAGTGAATCAATGATCACGTCTTGGTGCTTCATTAGCAGCTCGCACTATTTCAGAACGAAGCAACTCATTATTAGGCACATCACAATTGTATCTGAAAGATGCATGTAACTGTCTCACCTCGCTGGACTCCGGGATCAAACGGCAAATGGAGTTAATCTCGCGCTCAAATGTGGCCAAGCTTTCAGGACGGGTGATCAAAGACGCCAGCAGCAGTGTATTCTGCTGACACGTTGTGCATCTCGACGGCAGGAAGTCTGAACCCTTCAAGTCAAGCAAACCTGACATCAACGAGCCAGGGCTTTCCAAAGCTGTACAGAACTTCAATGCCTGGCAAATCTCTTGAGGCTCCTTTCCGGCTTGGAGATCAGTCACAGCTTCGTCAAACATTTTGAGGTTATCGTGGCACTGTCATCGGGCAAAAAAGAAAGCGGCGTCAGAATTCGCATTTGTGGCCTCGCATAGTACATCACATACCGTATCGTCCGCAGGAAGGAGTTGGCACACGATTCCAGCAGCTTCTCGCATTTCCTTGACTTGTTCCGGCTTCTGGTCAAGAGCGTACTTGAGTACAGTGACGACACCACTGCAGTATGCGCATGTGTTGCTTCCCTTGTCTGTGCTTTGAACGGCAATCATATCAGATAAAGGCCCCGCAAGTTTCGCCATAGCAGGGTTAGTGTCGGTCGTGCAATACTTCAGATCGTGGCAAATAGCCTTAGGCTGTTCACCCTTCTGGAGAGAGTCAACCACAGTATCGAACTGCTTCACAAACGAGTGGCACTACAACAGCACACAAAACAACCGATAAACATTAGCTCAATACAACAATGTGGGGTGGAATCAAACAGCGTACCTGGTTGTCGCTTGGAAGCATTCCACAAACCACGTCGGCAATTTGCCGAATCTCCGTAATCTTACTGGGGTCTTCAGCGACAGCCACCTCAATGACGGACGCTACTTGCGTGCAGAAGAAGCACCCGTCAACTGACACCTCCATAGACTCTTTCACCATTTGAACCAGAGCCGGGTTGTAAGCGGACAGGTCGGCCTCAGAGGTCGGGGGCCCAACCGCTACAGCGGTGCAAAACTTCAGCTCGGTGCAAATTGCCTTGGAGCTCATACCCTTGGTAATTGAATCGATAACGAAGTCGAACTCTTTCACATATACGTGGCACGGATTGTCTGCGCCGAGCATATCGCAGATCATGTCCGCATACGCGCGAACCTGACGGATGTCAGCACCGTATTGCTGGAGCGCGATTTTTGCCACAGTAGTGGCGAATTGGCAGTATGTACACTCTGTAGCATTTCCAGGTGGCCACTGCGAAGCCACAACCACACCCTTCATCTCATCGGCGATAGAAGGCGCATCCTCCTTCCAGTCTTGCGTCTTGTTGCAGACTCCAAGAGACTTGCAGATTTCGTGGGGGCGTTTGCCTTCCTTCTCCATTTCCACAATCTTGTCGAAGCTCTTTTCAACAACATCGCACTTGCATTCTGAAGGAACCAGTTGGCACACGTTTGTCAGAATATTCTTCACGATCGGCAACTTTTCCGGAGAGGTGTGGTTAACATGGTGAATAACGATCGCGACGCGCGAGCAGAAGAAGCAACTTCCATGAGGGTGCGGGTGAGGGGGATGCGGAGGATGTTCACTACCTTGCATCATGTCCATTTCACCACGCTGGCCGTGACGGCCATGGCGTCCCTTGGGTCCCATCATACCCACGCGGTGGTGCATTCCAAGAGGACCATTTCGCATCATACCGACACGGGGGTTCTCATCCAGCTGAGGGGGTGCGTCCAAGCGTTCTGCCGAGCAATACTGCAGTGCCTTGCATATATCACGAGGGTGCACTCCCTTCTTCAGCGAATCAATCACAGTATCCAACTTGTCAACATACAGGTGGCAGGGGCTATCATCGCCCAGCATATCACAGATCATGTCGGCGTACGCGCGAATCTGGTCAATCTGCTCAGGGGCCTCTTGCATTACGACCTCCACAACAGTTGTGGCAGCATCGCAGTACACACACGTTTTGTTGTCACCAAGCATTGCCGATGGCGGCATTTCACGGGGAGGCTTCATGGGGCAGAATTTGGTGTCTGCACAGATCTCGCGGGGGTACTGACCTTGCTGAGCGAGCTGAACAATGCGATCAAAATCAGCTTCCACTTCTTGGCATTTGGCCTCCGGCGAGGCAATTTGGCACACACTTCCAAGCACGGCCTTCAGCACCGGAAGCTGATCAGGGAAGAGATTGTTCACTTGGTAGATAACTCCAGCCACACGAGTGCAGAAGAAGCACGACTGATCGTCCTCGAAGAAGTCAGGCACGGCCAGTGCTCCGTCTTCGATCGTCTCGGGCTCTTCAGGAGACGCAGGCGCGTCGGAAATCTGGCTGGCACTGCCGCTGTCCGACGAGCACATGGCGATCTGCGCACACACCACTAACGGGTCCGTGCCGTGCTTCAGCCAGTCCACAATGGCGTCGTAGTTCTTGAGGAACGTGTGGCACATGGAGTCCGCCGCCATGGCATCGCACAGGTCTCCGATGATCGCTCGGACTTGTTGCACCTGCTGCACCTCCTGCTGCAGCGCTTGGTCCACCATCTGCACGAACCTCTGGCACAACTTGCACGACAAGTCGTCGGTCCCCTCCAAGTCCGAGACCGCCGACATGACGTCGCACACCTCGTCGTCCGTCTTGCCTTCCTGCAGGAACTTCTTCACCACATCTTCCGCCTTCAACACGACGTTGCACTGCCACATACACAGAGAGCGATACATGTTCAACACCAATCAGCATCGTCCCCTTCCCTCCACTTCAACAACCAAAAAACAAAAATAAAACAATTAATTTCCCTCACCTGGTCAACCAGCTCCGGGCGGCCGAGATCTTCGCACGAGGACTCGCTCCAGAGCTGCAGCGAGACCACGTCGAAGGCCGAGCGGAAGTACTGCACCAGCGTCTCCGTCTGCTGCTGCAGCGCGTCCTGCTCGTGGATCTTCTCCAGCGCCTTCAAGCACGCGCGCTTCCTCTCCAGCGCCGGGTCTTCCGCCTCCTCCTCGATCAGCACGATGCGTACAGTGGCGTCCGCCTCCTGGGGCGTCCCCAGGCTGAAGAAGCGCTGCAACAGCTCGCTCGAGCGCTGGAAGTGGTCGTTCAGCGCCGCCATGAGGCCGGCGGCTTCCTCGTGGTGCTCACAGGGTTTGGCGGCCTCCTGGTGGGGGCTCATGTCGTGGCGCATGCCGCGCTCGGCGCTCGTGACGGCCGAGACGGCCGCCAGGCTCAGCAGCAGCAGCGCGCGCATCTTCCTCGTCCTTGGGCTTCTCCTTCTTCTTCAAGCTGGGCGAATCCTTGTTTGAAGGGTAGAGGCGTGTGACTCCGAGATGAGGGCGGGTGGCACGACTCGGGAGGTTGTGCGCATTCCCCTGTGTTTGACTGATTAATAGTGGAAACAAGTGATAAAGGAGCTGGTCGGGTGTACCAGTTGTACCAGTCCGATGTTGCTGCCGACAGGAAATGGCTCGGGATCATGTGGAAGACGGGGAGTCGCCTCTAATGAACTCGTCGTGGAAGGAATGAATGTGGATACTGGTTGAAGCGGCGAACCAATCAGATTCGCTGCACTGCAACACATCCTTTGACCAGTTTTGCTTGTCAAAATGCAGACCGATTTCCACCGTTTATTGATTGTATCTCTATGTTTATTTCTATCGAGCTTGACCTTCAATGATCAAGCCCCTCTCCTCCACTTTTAAGACTGTTTAGCTTACGTTGAGCATCACCGTAAGCTGCAAGCTGCCGCCCTGGGTGGATCGGGGCACCCACAGCACCAACGAGCCGCCTCCTGTGCCTGGGAGACCCAGGAATCCGGGACGCCATCGGTCGAGGTACAGCGTCTTGCCTCCAAGTGCAGCTCCGTTCGAGTTCCAGGTGACCGTGTCGCCAGCCGGGACCTCCACCTCGTCGATTTTGTAGCCACCAGATTTGATGTTCACACTCACGTCTTCGGTATCCACACTCTTGAACGTAATGGTGATCGAGTCATCGCCAGCTTTGGTCCAGTTGCCGACGCTGTTCATGAAGGCGTCTCCGACCGTTTTAAGACCGAGCGCGTCCTTTGCACCCCCGTCGTCGATTTCTCCGGTGAACTTGGTAGGGCCACAAATGGTCTGGAAGTACTCGGACACGACATTGACGACATTTGTCAGGTCCCAAACTCCATAGAACGCGAGCGCCTTGTCTGCGATCTTGTAAGCGTAGCTCTCGGCTGTAAGAAGAGTCCCGTTATGGCTGGTGCCCGACCGAATCAAGTCGTCCATGATTCCCCCGAAGCTCTTGCGCAGCATGTCCCGTGTTTTATAAGCCGTCGCTTCGTTTGATTCCGAGACGAGCTCCTCCATGCAGTTGTTGGTCACGGTGGGGATCTCGTTGAGTACAAGGTTTGACTGGCTCATGGCCACGCGGATATCGGCCTCGGAGATGTCCGGGTCTTGCTTGCGTAAGTTGGCGACACCCATCCAGGTGCGGTCCAATAAGCGCTTCATGTTATATCCGCAGGTGGAGTTGGATTTCAGCGCAGATTGAAGCGAGGAGATATCCTCTTCGTCCAACGATTTCATCGGCTCGTCCAGTGCTACCTTCTTCATGAATCTCATGAACGAAGCCCAACTGGAGATGATCCCGTCGGTGTTCGCCACGATTTCCTTGACAAATAGTTCGACAGTGTTGGTTATCCTGTCGGCCGTCTTGATGCTCTCTGACACGTGTATATCTAGGCATGAACAGATAGTGATTGGTAGGTCAAAGACCACGTTGTCGGTTTGGTACAGAACAGTTTCCAGATACTTTTCGGTCGTGTGCGGGTTGGACACTTTGATCGTGCGGACAAACTTGGTCAGCTGCTTCACCAGATTCATCGTCTCTTTGCCGCATCTGAATGCAATCCGCACTCCATGTGCCATCAACTTGAACTCGCCGTATAAGCCGAATGTGGCGAGGGATAACGCCGAGTGCCCGATGACCGAAACCTTCGACACGATCTCAAGCGCGCAGTCATCGTTTTGTCGGATGCACTCCATGCCACACTTGACGGGGTATGCCAGGGGGCATTCAGCCCAGCAAATGTCGTGACGGTTGTCGTATTCGAGAGGGCATATCTTGGCAATGTGAGCTTCGCGATAACACGCTGTGTCGGAGGCACTGCCGAGCGAAGGACCCACCCAATTGATGTACGAAGGTTTGATCGTAGAAATCGTAGAGCCCGACGACACCCCTGAACCGTCATCGGTGCTGTCAACGGAATCTTCACTGTCGAAGGTCTCGTTTTCACCGTCGCTGTCGTGCAAACTCGCATTGTCGTCGCTGTCTGAGGATCCGTTGTCGATGCTCGAAGATGTGGTGAAAGGGGTGGTCGTTTCCGCAACAGAATGTGTATCTGGCTGGGTGGAGTTTGCGATGTCGGTGAAGACGTACGCCTGCGAAGAAGACGCCGCGATGCTCGAACTCAGCAGGATGACGACTTGGAGCAGCCGAAGCATTTTGATTAGTGTCTAGTACCGATAGTAGAAGCTTTCCTATCGAGGAAGGAGCTCAACGAAAAATGAGCATGCCATATCTTCCTTGGTCACAAAAGTTTGTTGCTATGAGGCAGGACCTCTGTTGCTCTCGCTACCCGTAAAACGACCTCGCTACAGCGGACACTGCAGTCCCAGTTGCCATGCAAGTTTGTTGTACCAGAATCTGTATCTCGCAAAGCTGTGTGGATAGGCGATCATAGCATGGGTGAGTGATCAGCAGCCAGCGAACTTGGACTTGCTCGTTGCGGGGGTGAATGGCTGTACATGTAGGAGTTCGCATTCGTCGTCAATTCTGGTGCAAAACCCAACCTGCAAGATAGTTCCCTTGGATCAGGTGTCAGATCATCTTCGCTCGGTTGTGCTATTGACTACTTTAAAATACACGTACTGTACAAAGTAGACACCAATGGAGCCAGCATTCACATCGAGGTACGCCCCCCACAGCGAAGTTCACATGACTGGACAGCGACAACTTGTCGGAGACAAGTTGTCTTCTGTACATGTACTTTGTGGGTGCGCGCTCAATGCGCAAAAAGACGCAAACTTCAGGATTGATAATTTCAGATGTGTTGACATCGGTTGCTACATGTAGTCGCTCCGTTGCCGTGCCGTCTCATGCGGCGAGCAGGTACAGTATGTCGCTCCGTTGGCGTGCCGTCTCATGCGGCGAGCAGGTACAGTATGTCGCTCCGTTGGCGTGCCGTCTCATGCGGCGAGCAGGTATCCAGTATGGTGCTCAAGTTGGAAGCCGCCCTCTGGTCTGTCGGATTCAACACCATATCGACTACCGTAGTGCTGTTGAAAGTGCCAAAAGTACAGGCATTGATATCGTTTTCTAGTCGTTGCCCGGACCTGTAAATCAACGGGAAGGAGATTAGAAAATGATTACAATTTCCGGGCTGTACCGCTGCATCGTTCAGTTTTACTACATGTATGGGAGACAACTGAGACGCGTCCACATAGCCTTTCTTTTACCGTGCTATACATGTAGCGCGAGAAAACTGCGCCAACTACTGTAGAGTGCAAACGACGATTACTACAGTAGTAAACCGCAGGGTACCGGTATGTGCAAGCAATTAACAGACACAGACGACATCACGTTTGTGCGTCTCATCGATGCCGAACAACGTGCGAAAAAGTTTTCACAACCGCGCTCTCGTACGCGGACGTACTGTACCTCTCCAAGTCTTGGTCCAAGACTCTTGGAGTCCAAGACCTGTAAAATGTCAGAGGACCTCTGGAGATAGACGTACATGTATGAGATACCGGTACACTGTTTGTTGCCACGTTGACTGGGCCACGTTGTGAAACGATGCAGCTTTCATCCCAATGATATCGTAGCATATATATCGACAGGACGGGATGCTCACTTGACTCGCTATCCAGTTTTGACATTATACACTCCTTCATCGAACGTGCCATTTCAAAATATATCACACGTGAGGAGTTATTTTGCCATAATGAAGTCTACTGTGGGAATAAGCGAAATAACTCCTGAGTGTGCAGCTGTATTAACCCCTTGCACGCACGCATGTGCATGTACTATACTTCGTCAGTTCTCTAGATTTTATATCCAGAGCAGAGGTCGCAAACGGCCAGCCGCAGCCGTACGGATTATTTTTGGCCGTGGCCGCGGCCAGCCGCGGCCAGCCGAAATATCGCACTCGTGAGATCACGGATAGCCACGGCTGCCCGGTTGAAATCCACGGCCGGCTACGGCTAACCGACTCCCCAAGGCACAGCACTACATACATAACTTAGAGGCATTAACAGTTCGGACATGGTCCGCAGGCTACGGATTTAGAGTCAAATGAAGCATGATAAGTCCATTGGTACTAAACAATATACTTACTGGTCTCGAGATCAAACGTAGAAGCCATGTACGAAAGCTACTCAAAGCCATAGAGGTTTAGGAAAAAATACATGAATTTCACGGTTAACCGAAATCGAGATGGCGGCCAGTCACGGCTGCCCGAAATATATCTACGGGTGTCCACGGATACCCGAATCGGATCCTCAGTATGGTACGGCCGGATACGGGCAGCCTGTTTTCAGCGTTTGCGACCTCTGATCCAGAGTATCCAGTCCTGAGCCCAACTTGGGATTGCAATGGGTCATAACCCTTTGGAAATGATTAATATCAAACAAATGAAAGCCCCGTTGTAAGCGACCGAGTAAATATCGACAAAAGCAGATAAAATCCCCTTGCAATACATACCAGGGTAAACCTTTACGGATTTTTGTAGTATGCAGTGAATGTTGACTCTTCCGGACACAAGCAATATCCAAGTTTTGGAAAGAGGCTCGTAGTATAGTCCGAATCGTTTATTAGAATCTGTTTATAAAGCGATTTGATTTTAATTAAGTGAACCGAACCGTGCATGCGTTTAGCAGGATACATGTACAAGGTGTGAAGCTTTACACAAATTTCTATGGATGGGCCGAGACAGTGGTGTAATCCTAAAAAAATATGATCGGCACGCCATTGCACATAATATGTTCTTGATGGATCACTATATTATAGTGGATCCATCAAGAAAATTTGGTTGATCGACTTAACTTCAGCAGCGTTCAGGAACAATTCCATCGGGTACATGTAACGTTAGCTAGCGGATGAAGCTTTGATTTTCATGGTCACGCAAGTATATTTGAACAACGCCCATATAATATATGGGCGTTGTTCAAATACACTTAAGACGACGGAACCACCTATATTATGTGGTATATAGGTGGTTCCGTCGTCTTAAACATTCATCACTTGAAGCTGACATGATTTTAACTTAGCGTTGTTGGATGCACGCAATTGCATTGGATGCATCCCCCCAAAACCGATCGGTGAGTAGAAACGAAACTTGATTTTTGAACATTCACTTTCGAAGGGTTTCTTCGTCGAGTTCCAAGCGACTACTTTGCTATTGGACCGATTCCCTAGGATCTGTCGCGGCCATTTTGTACAGATTTCGTACAGAATTCCATAAAACGGCCATTTCTAGACAACTCGAGTCCACCGTCGACTCGACAGAATTCACTGCTGTCGGAGGGTACCCCCCCCCTCCGACAGATTTCTAGATGAGTAGATGGTATGGCTAAAATGGTGAATATTGCTCTCTCACTCCTACACTGTTCACTGGGGCCGTTGACACTGGCAAGCATAGTGCAGACGACGAAGACGAGTTCATCGACGCGTCTACGAGCGCTGCCACCGCAATGCCGGCGAGGGGCGAGGCCACCCGCAAGCGGTGTCAGCGAGACAGAAGCAGTCTGACGAGGGTGGATTTGCCACGGAACTCGAGATCCCTGTAAATACGCCCTCATCAGACTGCTTCTGTCTCCTGCCAGGAAATGACGCTGCGTTTAAGCTGGCCTCGTCCTCCACAGCCACGCTGTGGTATTTGACTAATGTCAACCGCTTAGAACACGGGTGCGGGGCGGCGAGTCTTCCCACTCGGTGATATCGGCATTAGAACGTATAATAGTTACGCAGTCGAAGGCCGTGATAATGTCACGACCCTCGAATGCCGCAAGACGCTCATTGCACAAATGGCAGACCCGATGATCGGGAATGGGATCGGGCCACGTAGCTCATTGATGATAGTTAGCAGCGCCATAGTATCGTAATCGATGTAGCCTTGCGGTCCCTGTGGGCCCACCGCACTTGCTTGCAGGTGCCATGATCGCTGCTGAGTGGTTGGGCTTGCCAGGGAGTGCTATTGACGTGCGTGGGTGAGGGTCATTTCAACTTGAAAGTGGCTCCTCGGATCTGTACCGAATCTATACATTTAGACAGCAAGCGGCCTGCGGGCTGTACGAGATCTGGACACGATTTTTTAGACACGAAATCTGTACGAAAATAGCCCACGGGAATCGGTCCATTAGGGGGTCAGAATTAGCTTTTTCGTGATTTTTTGAGCGAAATGACCAACCATATTTTTATCACCAGCCGACTAGAAATGGTTCACCTGTTTGGGCGAACCATTTCCGAAATGACCAACCATTTTTCGGTCACTCTTTTTTAACTTGAATAATATATATACTCCTCTACTCTTCAACTTAAAGGCGGCTTTGAGTGTGCAGCATGCACATGTACTTCATCAGTATCCCTCATTGCGAAAAGAGAAAATATCTTCATCAGCTTGAAGCTTGTGCAACTGATCTATGAGAGCCCCATGAACTTCGAAGTGTATACCGGTACTACACCGCTCTTCAACAACAGAATGGCAGCCATTCCGGCAGTTATTATTATTCATCTCTATCATAATTATTTACTCATTTTACTCACTCATGCCACTACCAGACTCTACATATACTCCAAGCTGAAACTCTCAACTCACATTGAGCTTTGCGGTGAGCAGCAAATTGCCGCCCTGAGTCGATCGAGGCACCCACAGCAACAACGAACCCCCACCTGTACCAGGGAGGCCCAGAAAGCCTGGGCGCCATCGATCCAAGTACAGTGTCTTGCCCCCCAGTACCGTCACATTGGACTTCCAAGTCACGCTTTTACCAGCCGGAACAGCGACCTCATCAACCTTGCTGCCACCAGATTTAATGTTGACAGTCACGTCCTCTGTGTCGGCACTCTTGAATGTGATGGTGACAGTGCCGTCGCCAACCTTGGTCCAGTTACCAGCGCTGTTGTTGAAAGCCTTCTTTACAGTCTTTAGGCCCAGCGCTTCTTCAGCAGTACCGTCGTCGATCTCTCCAACGAACTGCGTAGGTCCACAAATGGTCTGAAAGAATTCGGAAATCGCACCGCCGATATTCTTCCTCTCCCAAACAGCGTAAAACGTCGCTACCTTGTCAGCAATTTTGTACGCGTACTGCTCGGCCGTTAAAAGCGTGCCGTTGGTACTGGTTCCCGAACTGATCAGGTCGTCCATAACTGCCCCAATGCCCTTGCGAAGTGTATCCCGAGTTTTATACGCTGTAGATTTGTCAGACTCGGCGATGAGCTCTTCCATACAGTTATTCGTCACTGTAGGAATGTCATGGAGCGCGAGTTTCGACTTGCTCATAGCGACACGAATGTCATCCTCGGAGATCCTCGGGTTTTGTCGACGCATTTCAGCTACGGTCATCCACGTGCGATCCAACAAACGCTTCATGTCGTAGCCGCAGGTGCTATTGGACTTCAACGCCGACTCCAACGACGTAATATCCGACCCGTTCAATGAGCTAATAGTTTTACCCAGTGTGATATTCTTCATGAAACTTGTGAAGGAAGACCAGCTGGAAACGATAGCGGCACCATTAGCTAGGATCTCCTTCAAAGCGAGCTCAGCAGTATTCAGAACTCTGTCGGCGAACTTGAGTTGCTCATCCACCTTAATTCCTAAGCATGAAGCAATCGTCACTGGCACGTCAAAAACCACGTTGTCGGTCTGGTACAGCATCGTCAACAGCTTGTCCTGGGCGGTCTGTGGGTCCGACACTTGAACGGTGCGGATGTACTTCGACAAAGACTTGACTAATCCCATCATTTCCTTGCCACACTTGAACGCAATCTGAATACCCTTGGTCATCAGCTTGAACTCGCCGTACAAGTTGTACGAAGCCACAGAAAAGACTGCCTGGGCAACGGATGCCGCCTTGCTTACGACTTCGAGCGCGCAGTCATCGTTCTGGCGAATGCACTCCACTCCACACTGTACGGGGTACGGATATGGGCACTGAGCCCAACACGTTCCAAGCTTGCTGTTGAACCCCAAGGGGCATCTCTTCGCGATGTGGGCTTCGCGGTAGCATGCTGTGTCGGAGGCGGTGCCGAGCGCTGAACCAATCCAGTTCTTGTACGTGGACTTAATCGTGCTGGTAGCAGTGAGGGCGTTGCCAATGGTGAACCCCATGGTGGTAGATCCCGACGATACAGAGGAGTCACTGTCGTCGTAGCTGTCTGAAGAATCGCCAATTTCATCTTGGCTGTCCACAGATTCGTCGTCGCTGTCCTCATCGATAGTCGACCTGAAGGTCACTGTCGTGTTGGAGATCACGGCAGTGCCGTTTACTGTGAAGTTGGCAGCGGCCACAGTAGCAGCCGGTGCTGCTGCCGCGCTTGAGTTGAAAGTGTATGACTGGGCACAAGTTGGTGCGCAGAGCCCCATCGCGACGACGAAAGCCAGCAAAAGTACCAGAGCTATCCTGGTCATCCTTCGAGCCTTTGGCGCACAGCCTCGAGCAAAATTAAGAATGCAATTTAACCAAACCGCCAGAACTCTAGCTTAACGCCTCTTTTACGGCTAGGACATTTTGCTGCCGAGGGCAGGTGGTGACCGTCTCAATCCGAAAGATTCGTGCCGGTCGTGACTTCCGTCGATAAGCCAGCAGCCTCAACTTCAGTCTTGTATCGAATCTACCTTTCCGGCGCAACGACGAATCTGGATTGGCAAAGCCGCGACCTAAGAGTTAACATGAAACGGACGCTCTTCCAGTCAGTCGAAGTCCGTGTTGACAAGCAGATTCGGAGGCCATTTCACTTGGCCAGATGGCCAATGCAAGTATCGCAGTGCGATTCGCACCGCTCGGGAGTTGTGAGTGAAGCTGCCCTCGGGATTCAGTTGGCTCGAGCTAACGCTTGCCGAGAATCTACAGCCACCACATCGCATGACGTGGAGGTTTGCGCTGGCAGAATTGGAATGCCATGCTGGATTGGCACACCATAGATGAGGCTCCCTGTCACGGTTTGCAGGGCGGTGCTGAAGCGATTTGCAACGATTCTGGATTCAACGTCGAAGTTGCAGTGTTCATACATGCACTTCAATCGATTATTCTACATGTATTATACTTCTTCTTGCTGAGGTTATTGACAATAGTTGATTGCCGTTCTTGTCCGGACGGAGCTCCATCGGCCACTCTGACACTACATGTACGCATTCTCACTGAACACCACAATTAATTGAAACCGTTGTTGACCGTAGAACTCGCGGACCGCGAGTCGAGTCTCACCCGTCTGCCTAGGTGAGACGCGACAGATTTACAGCACATATCAGTCACACCGCGATCTCGCGTTATAGCAGAATCAGAGCAAAACGAATCTTTATCGCTGTAGACTCTATAGTACATGTATACAGTAGAGGCCGAAACCTGCCGAACTGCTGGACAGACAGCAATTTCCAGACCTCATCTAGCAACATGACGTGATACCAGTGGCATTATTTTTGTGTACAATTGGCCGCTAACACTGCAAAATTCCCGCTCGAACAGACGCTGGCACACCACGGTGTCGTCGACACCATAACGCAACTGTGATACCTCCATTGTGCTCCATGCTCAAACGGGTTCCGCGTCGTGGAATGCTCATCCAAACTTTTGTTTGGACGCAGCAGCCCTGCTTCTAAGCGTGCTCAAAAACTCTCGTCGCGATTGCTCATCGCTGTAGTGACTTGACCTCCTGCTGTTTTTGCCACCTTCGTATGGGCCGAGATTCATTGAAGCCGCTTCATTATTCATGGCACCGTCCTCATCGACTTCATCACCAAACCTGTCTGATTGTTCGTGCGAAAGTTCAGCCATTTCATGAGCGAGAAGAAAGTCTCGGATCTCGGCGATCTGGCCGCGTTCTCGTGGAAATATTTCTGGCTGTGCTAGCCCTGCTCTGCTTGCATTCTCGAACGCACGCTTGAACTTCTTAGACGAGCGAGGCAAGAATGCCAGCGAATCTACCCCCGCACCAGCGCCACGAGCAGCAACTAAAGAATCTTCAACCGTAATCACCGACACCAGCGCTGTCTTGTGCGGAAAGTAGTTGCAATTCTCAGGAACCCCCACCTGCACCGTTGTAACTGCTACACGACACCCTGGACGCTGGAGGTCCACCTCTCGAGCCAAATACCCAGACACCCTTGCTCCATTCGCACAGTGCTCCAAAGCGACATCAAGAAACTCGTGCCACCGCGAGCTGCCCACAAATACAACACAAACCCCTTAGTGCGAAACATTCCCCCCTTCTACCAAGCTCCCACGCCAGCGACTCACCGCCGTCCACCGCCTACCCCTTCGCCAGCAGGAAGGTCTCTGGATTCCAGCTCCGGAAGTGGGTAGTCGTCGAAGAAGACGCAGTCGAATTGGCCCAGCGTCTGCAACTGCTGCTGCCACGTACCAGCCACAATCCCCACCCCTCTATGGGCTGCTGCAAACTGCTGAGCACGTTGCAGCGTCTCCCGATCGCACTCGATGATCGTGTGTCTCCTGGGACGGAATGTCTGGATGTGAGACGCCGAGTAGGCGAGGCCGAAGCCGATCTCCAGCACGCGGTCCGACGGCTGGATGGCGAGCGCGTCCACGCATAGCTCCATGTACTGCTTCTCCCACTGCATCATCACCTGCTGCCCCCGCGAGCTCCAGAGCATTTCCTGCCCGAGTTCGTCGAGTCCATGGACATTGCCCTCGGTCGTCGTCATTTTTGCAAAAACAAATTCGTGGACCAAATTTTATTTTACACACAAATACCGTATTCGCAGTTCGTAACGTAGTGAAGAACTGTCGTTTATCCCGTTCGATGTCACCTTACCCTTTTCGTACCGGTACTCGAGGTATTGCAATACAAAAGTCAAATGAGTCCGAATCCTATACAAACATCAAATCATTTGGTCGAGCGCCGCTCGATCGCCATGCGCACCACACACATCCTACGCAATTGAAGGTGCACAACATCACATTTGCGCAACTTCAACGGCAACTTTCTCCTGAAAGTTGCCGAGTGGGCGGATGGGCAGGCAGATCCATACAAAAGTCTAGAGAGTGCTGAATGAATTCGGCGAGCCCTGACACTTCTGTGAGAAAGTAGACGCCATACTATACCCGACGTCCGTGACTATCCTCAGTACTCAACTTGCAGCCCGCACGGTAAGCAGCTCTGGATCATGTGAATGCTCGGGGTGGTGGCATGTATAGCACTACGGTACTAAATACTCGATCCCTGTGTTGATACATGTCGTACAGGCGGGTTTTCAGCGTCACCAGGTACGACGTGACCATCATCAGGCTGTGTATTGTGCTGCTCAACTGATCAATAGCGTTCGTTGTGTGCAGGCGTCGAGCGGAACGGCATCGTCGACTGTGACGGGTGGGGCGTACGGAACCAATCGGGCGTGCGCAAGAGGATACTCAATGGTCGTCTAGAGTCGTCGTCAGCGTCGCCAGGTACGACGTGGCCATACTCGGGAGGTGAGCCCTGTTGCGCTTCTAATTGATATCGTTTAATTTGAATAGGCTGCGATCGGAACGACAGCATTCGGCAGTGAGGGGAGAGGCGGACGCAGCCAATCTGACGGAACGTCGCAAGGCTATTAGATAGTCGTCCAGAAGCGTCACCAGGAGGGTGAGGTAGTATCCAAGTGTCTAGCCAAGTGTACTTGCGATATTAGTTATAATATTACTGATATTTACATTGATATATTACTGGATTTGTTCCACTAAAAGTGATAGTATCAATAGTATCGATATCTAGTGACGATATCACTGATAATAGATTTCTGACGAGCTGAGTACGCGAGATATGGGACGAAAGGTGCGGGTTTGGAATGTGGAGTAGCTGTGCTGGGAGTAGTGACGTGTGGACGTGTGTTGGCGGTGTGCTGATATCAGTCAGAAGAAGTATTCTTCGATTGCGAAACTCGCACGCGTCTAGCTAGGACGTGGCGTCCCCACTGCGATCCAAAACAAGTCGTATTTTTTTAGAATGCCAATAATGACTCATCATTATTAATGAGCGAGTATTTATAATACAAGTAGGCCACGATTGCGCTGAGTTGAGATGCGCGAAGGAAAGCAAGCAACATATCTGGTGAGTCAGCCTCGTAGCAGGGCTGTGGAAAAATGGATTGCGATTGTCAGATTGCCAAGATTGTCAATCACAATTATTGATTGCCCGGAAATCTCAATCGGCAATCACAATATCGAAATTGTCTCCCAGTCGATGTTGGGTCTACCACAGCTAGTTCATTAGCATTCAGCTCAAAGCGAGCCCTCAGGCGAATCGTACTGGTCCTGCTGGAGCATTTGGCGCCATTTTCGTTGGCTCTCGCGCAGCAGGAGCCTTATGGCGCCATTTTCTTTGGTGTTAGACGTACTGGTGCCTCTCAAGCATTTCATTTCCCAATTGGAGTCGTCGCCCATAAGAAAAACTGCCCCCAGTGACGTTCCAAAAGCTGAACTGGGACCTGGCGACGCTTGCAGATGTGTCAAAGACCATCGAGCAGTCGAGGAGTACCGAGTCAGCCGAAGTGCAAGTTGTACCCATGGTTACAATAATCAGCGATCTAGATTGTCATGATTGCAATAATTGATTGTTCTCGTCGAGGACCTTGCAATCAATAAACAATCTATATTTCCACAGCTCTGCCCTCGTAGTAGTACTAGTATTATTATAGTGATGTTATCACTGATATTAATATCGCATTTGCCCACTAATACTATTATAGTAGTATCAGCGCTATTGGTGTGGCCTCTCAAGCTGCAGTGAGAACTTTGTGGCTTAACCACCCAGTGAGGTAGTTGTCGATGCATCGCATCACATGCGGAAGCCACCCTCCAGTGGATAATTATCACTACCGGCCACAAATACATCAACATTTTCATGATCGGCCCGGAAAGTAGCAGATGGCAGGAACGGGACGGATAGTTTGTGCTTGCAACAGTTCTCGCATTCGTGGTTCATGTCGTGGTGGTAAGACAGAGCTGGTTGAATGCATGAACTAGGAGAAGGAGGTCTTCAACCCGTAAGCTATTCTATTTCCTATATAATAGCCGAGTCACAGCGTGGTGCCGATAGTCAGGCTTCGAGTGGAGCGACAGCATTCGGACGGACGTCGCGAGTCTATTAGATAGTCGTCCAGAATCGTCTGTAGCGCCGCCAGTTTCGACGTGACCAGGCTTAGAATGCGTGTGTTCTACTGCTCAACTTATCGATTTCGTTCCTTTTGCAGATATCGTTTGCTTTTGCATAGGCTTCGACCGAATCGACAGCATTCGGCCATGATGCGCAGCCAATCTGACGAGTACATTTGCCGTGCATGTTGTTAGTAAGATCGCAAGATAACAGCTAATTAGCTCCCCACGAACTGCGTTTTCCCCCGGGGCACTTGACCCGGGTAAGCTATTTGCTCCAGAAGCCACAAAAGTATCTTATACTTGTATGGTTTTGAGCCATACCGGTAACTGGTGGTAGACCCTGCAGACTGGTACGGTACGAGGAATTTCCATAAATCAACCTTGATCACTGAGATCTTGTTTTGAGATGGTGATAATTGCACTTTCACGGCGAAAATCAGTCTGATCGAGCTAAATAATATGTACTGAAGTATGAATAACATTTGTAATCGTCTGGTAGCACTCATAAATTTTTCTCCACGGATCTATCGACCGATTCGTCGCAACACCGGAAACGATCCGCTCTTATGACATGAAACTTTCGTCACACATATCCGATACAACGTCTATTATAAGCATATCACTCAAATGCGGTGAGCGCGAGTTGAAATCGTTGCTTTGTCATTTTCCTTGGAAACCTCGTGCGATGCTTGTTTAACTCCGGCGAAATTAGAAGGGTATCCCTGGTGCTTATATTTTTCGTTGCAGCACGCACATGTTAGCACATTTCGTCGGTGACGACATATTTATTTGTCGGTAGTATTGGCATAAGTGTGTGTCCATATTGCATGGCAGCAACGAGGAGTTATGCCAACACTACCGCCAAATAATATGTCGTCAAAATTGTGAATGTGACAAGATGATTAGTAATAGTACAATTCGTAGTAAAGTTGTCTGATGTTATACATGTATCAAAATTTATATCGGGCAGTACTATGCTCGCTCTTGGGAACAGGATCAAGTGCCGATCTGGACACCACCGTGGGGTGACTCGTCGCTACCGTGACAGCAACTGAAGAATAGTGCTCCCGTGTCGATGGTTACAGGTTGCACGGTCGAGGTGACGCCCCCTAGCACAATTTGTATTTAGAGGTCTGCCTCCCAGTCAGCAAATAAAAAAACGTGGGTGTCGTGCGTGAGTCCAAAAAACTGCCGTACATGTACGCCTCCAACACGAGTTCTTTTATACATGTACTGCTGAAGTGTTGCAGAAGCATGCCGCACCATGACAAGTGGCTACAAGCCCGAGCTCGTTAAGTTTATACATGTATATTATTATAATGCAAGGACAATGTGGAGTATAGTATCAACAGCGTCTTCACCGTGGTGGTGCTCCACCACATCATTATTTTTCTAGTGCTGCGCGCCGACACAGACCGTCAGGTTTTTCTCAGGCGGCTTCGCATTCTGGTGATTGACTACCCTCCTTGGAGTCCACATAATCTAGTTTGGCAACGCTCACCGGCTGTCATGCCGTGGACATCGTGTAGTGCTCAAGGCAAGCACATTGAAGTGAAATCAGACCACACTAGGTCAGGCGTCCGGTAGAACTTCGCGAAAGCTTATGCTACACGTTTTACTAGTCATAATGATTGTGCCGCATACGATAAGCAGCTCTCAGTACTAAATGTTCTTCTAGTAGCCTTGTGCAATGACAAAAAGCGCGGCAAGCATCAGTCTGCGTGCACTTAGAATTATAAGTGTTTTAAACAATCAGGAGAAAGTAGCGAACCGAGTCGCACAACTCGCCGATATTTATACAAGGTATATAGGGGAATACTGTTTTCACGAAGGCACTGTTGAGAGAATAACTTAAGTACATGACATTTCACCCGTTTTTATTATACTACTTAAGGTATGTCCAAACGTGCAGATGCCTCTTGTTGAACTGCAAACAAGCTGTACTCCCCACCTCCTGTTGCAGTATTCTCGGGGTTCGCCCAGTGTAGCTTGCCTAATTTATTGCATACAGTCTAGCCTAGTAACAGCGGTGGTGGCTGCGCTCGGATGGGCGAGTCCTACGTTCTTGCTCACAACCACAGGATAGCCTGCTGTAGGTGTCTTACCGTAGTGTCTGTCCATGTAGGCGAGTTTCGCTTAACAGGAAGCCAGACTAACTACGACAGCATGTCGACATACTAGTACAGTACTATATCAAATCACTGATCTCAGTGATTCTAACGCAAAGAAATATTTTCTCAAACCTCAGTGATTAAGGTTGATTTATGGAAATTCCTCGGTACGGTACGAAAGATCAGTTATAGTAAGCTTAGCTTCAGTGGCAAGCGTGACCGTCTTCAAAATTTTGAGTCGAGGTGATGGGAGCCTCATTTCACTAGTACTACGAAGTAGATGTCATGAATCCTTTCCATTATTAAGAGTCGTGGTCTCCGCAACTTACATCCAAACTGACTGTTCGAAATATAAAACTGGAGTTCCGTCGATAATAAAGTCGCTAATGACGTGCTTGTTCACAATGCGCCATCTAAATTTACAGTAATTCTAGCATTTATGTAGCATTTTGTCGTCTACGCTATTTCCTGAGCTTTATAACATATTTTACATTCCCTGCTCGCCACTTAGCGGCATCTACCGTATCAGTATGAACCACAACAAGGGAGTCCTTACTTAACCTAACTAACATTCAACTTTGCGGTGAGCTGCAAGCTACCCTGAGTTGATCGAGGCACCCACAACAGCAATGAGCCGCCACCTGTGCCCGGAAGTCCCAGGAATCCAGGCCGCCAGCGGTCCAAGTACAGAGTTTTACCTCCCAGTGCCGTCACATTTGACTTCCACGTCACTGTTTTACCCGACGGGACGTCCACTTCATCGATCTTGTCGCCACCAGACTTGATGTTCACTGTCACGTCTTCGGTATCGACACTCTTGAACGTGATTGTAACGCTGCCATCACCATATTTCTTCCACAAGCCTTCACTCTTGTTGAAAGCACGTTGAACAGTGAACAAACCTAGCGCCTTATCAGCTGGGCCGTCGTCAATTTCCCCGACATATTCGGTTGGGCCACAAATCGGCTGGAAGTACTCGGAAATAACGCCACCGACAGCCCACTGATCCCAAATGGCGTAGAATCCGGCGGCCTTGTCAGCAACTATAAACGCGTACTCCTCAGCTTTGAGATACGTGCCGTTGCTGCTCGTTCCTGAGCTGATCAGATCCTCCACGATGCTCCCGAAGGTTTTCCGCAGCGTTTCTCGTGTAGAGTAGGCCTTTTCTTCGTTTGACCCTGCAATGAGATCGCCCATGCAGTTGTTTGTCGCGATAGGGATGTCGTTGAGCACGAGGCTCGACTTACTCATAGCAACGCGAATGTCGTTCTCAGACATAGTCGGGTTGTGCTTGCGAAATTCTGCAATGGTCATCCACGTGCGATCCAGCAGTCGCTTCATGTCGTAGCCGCAAGTCGAGTTGGATTCTAGCGAAGACTTCAACGACGTGATACTGTTCTTGTTCAACGACTTGACAGAATCGCCCATTGATACATTTTTCAGGAAGTTGGTGAAGTTTCCCCAAGTGGAAACAATTTCGTCGGGATGTTTCATGATCTCCCTCAAAGCCGTCTCGGCAGTGGTGACGATTCTATCAGCAAGCTTGACGTTCTCTGGCACCTTTTTTCCGAGACAATACGTGACTGCTACCGGAATATCAATAACGATATTGTCTGTCTGATAGAGAATCGCCAGTATCTTTTCTTGCGGGGTCTCGGGGTCGGACACCTTGACATAGCGGATATACTTGATCAGCGACTTGGTCAAACCCAGCCAGGCTTTGACACACTTGAAAGCTCTCTGAAATCCCTTCGCCAACTCCCAAAATTTGAAGAACACGCCCATTGTAGTGTAGGACATCATAGCCTGGGTCACCGCGAAAACTTTGGTTGCGACTTCCAGCCCGCAATCATCGTTCTGTCGGATGCACTCCATTCCACACTCAACAGGGTACGCGTATGGGCATTGAGCCCAGCACGCCCCAAGCTTGTAACCGTACCCCACAGGACAATTCTTCGTGATGTGGGTCTTGCGATAGCACGCTGAAGAAAACGAAGTGTCGAATTCGGCCCCCGGTCCCACCCAGTTGGTGTAAATGGACTCGATCGTGCTAGTGGCATTAGCTACACTGCCAAGCGCGAATTGTGCGGCCGTGGAGCCCGAAGACGCCGCTGATTCACTCGATGCAGAGACCTTTTCGACCACAGCTATGCTGTCTATGCTGTCAATGCTGTCCGACGAATCATCGGGGTCACTGACCCCGCCGTTTCGATTGGAATACCCGTCGTCACTCGATGATTCGGGCGAAAGCTCGGTTTGGATAGCGTTGTGTAAAGTGTCATCGCTGTCTGGGGAATCGGAGTCATCGCTGTCCTCAGAATCATCTTCGCCGCTTGATGACTTGAGAGCAGGCGCAGCCGTTTTCAGTGCGTGAACTTCAGTAGCCGTGAAGTTATTGTCAGCGTCAGCAGGCGCCACCGTGGCAAGTGGGTTGGACGTTCTGGGCCATCCGCCAAACGTCAGGATCTTGGCCGAGGAGATCCCAGCGAAAATGGCTGCGAAGATGGCAAACAGTACAACCACCCTAGACATCCTGCTGAGTCTCGCTCGCAGGAGCGAGGAAGCTTGTTGAGCCTCGAGTGCGGCGAAACGAAGAATGAGATCGAACCCCTGCTCCCGATACTTTCTTTGTTGCGAGGTTCGGATAGACTTCCTGCTCAATAACAATCTTGTGCTTGTCAGGACTGTGGTAAGCAGCGACGGGGTGGCGATAGCCCCGATTTCACCAGATAACATAGATACTTACCGTGTTGTAAATCAATTCCGGTGGACATGTCCACTGGACAAGCGATACGGATACAGTACACAGTACCGTACATGGACAACATTGCAGGGCTTCAACCATACCACGGGAAACATCCAATCATCTTGTCCGAAGTACAGGAGACACCGGCCGTTGGTGCTCGTCGCTGGCAAACACAGCTCTGTTCTTGAGCTTCCGCGCAGCCATCTGTAATGGCAACTATAACATGTACATATGCCCACGCCGTGCTCGTCACAAAGGCTGCCCTCCAACCAGCAGCACCGCGGCTCTGCTTGCCTGAAATATCTCGCAGGCTGCAGCTCACGGAGAGACACCGCATCTTGTGACGTGGAGGCACACAGGATGCAGAAGGGGATCGGCGCTGTCCGTTCTCAACAAACGATGAGACGCAAAGCGCAGTACAGAGATGAGCTCGCGGTCGCACTTCGCGACTTGCGAGGCCCGGGTCACCAGTGGTTTTGCGACTGCTGCAAAGCGACGTGGTGTAATTGTTGACGATTTGCATTGACCTTTCCGCTGTTCGAAAGCCAGCTCGCACGAGCAGCGTTGCTGCTACAGACGAGCCCCTCAATATGCGCAGAGGCTTTACAAAGCGATTTCACAGGGAATCAATCACAAAGATCAGTCTTTGGCTATGATTAAATTTAGTACGCTAATATAGACCATCGGATACGACTGGGTATCGGAAAGTAGGGATATCCACATTGAGGGGTCGTCTGTCAATTTGTATACATGTATGCATTTATTGGATGCGACTTAGCGTTATTAACCTTTTGTCTCCAGGGGTAGGATAACGAGTCTCGTGCGCGTACGGGTAGGCTCAACTTTAAAAATAAAGTTTGAAGGCTGCAGAGGTGCAGACGTAAATCCAAGAGCAGCATGATAAAGAGGAGGTCCCAGATAATCTATATTTTGTTTTTCAGCGTTGTCCGGGGGGTTATCGTGGAGAAAATGAAAGTTGAAGACAGGTGATGTGGTAGATTTCTTCAAAATATAATTCTGAATGCTACAATGATGCAATCGACCAGCGAACTAGTGGATAAGAAAGCTGAATGTCTGGGGAATCTGAATGATATCGACATCGGTCAATGCGATAAGTTCTCGAGTCAAACGAGCGTATCAAACATTCCTACGAATACCTCGTAGAAAGTATGATCTTTTTCTCTAATCCTGAATCCATATTCATTGCTTTGTTTTTGTGCACCATATGCAATTCTATACAAATATTTATATAAAACTATCGGAGCTCGCGCGTACGGGTAGGATTGTACCCATGCTACCCGTACGCTTTTGACCTGGAGACAAAAGGTTAACTTCACTACATGCACAGTGTACATGAATACATGTATATTAGAAAAATATTACATAGATACGAAGCTGCAGTGTCGAATATCGGCATGCGACGGCGTCTGACGTCCGACATTTTTTTTGTGTTCATCCACCAGTACATTTCATCCTGTACATACAGTGTACATGTATAATACATGTAGACTGCTTGTGGTGACCACAATGTGATCATCGGACCTCCTCGGCCAAGATCAGGGGACGCTTCGTAATTACCCACAGCTTTTGCTGTCACATTCTTACCCAACACGGCGAGTGGTAGGCACGGGGCCGTCGTAAGCATTCCTTACACAGTAGAGCTCGAACCAAGTTGATCATCAAAAGTACAGAAGCTCATTACAATAGAAATCAGCTGGCGACGCCGTTCGATGATTGACCTCGTTCGCATCGAGCTTAGGAACTCGTTGGTGGGTGTGCACTTCAGACAATTGTCAATCAAATCGAAACAGATAAGTGTTCAGCGTAGGATTGATCTACTTGATGCTGCCTCGATATGTCGATAGCCAGGCTATGAATTTAGGAGAACGCTTAGTAGTAAGGTTGCAGCTCTGCAAGATGCTGCGCCCGCACAACCGGACATTTCCGAGCTCACTTGGCGCCAATCCGGCTGCATTTTGGCGCCAATTTTACTGAGCTGCTCTCCACCACCCCATTTACAGCGTTTTCAAGCGCGCTCAAGCAGCACTGACGTGCACCGGCCGCAGCCATTCATATTTGGGGGCAGCTATTAGCCACGAGCACAAGCCTTCTGCTCGTCATTTCACTTTCCAATCTGCCAACGTTGAACACCAAGATGCCAAGACCCCGAGCACCGAAGCGCACCATGGAGCTGACGGAAGAAGCCGTCGAGCACGGTGTCGCTCGCCTGGCACAACTGGACGAAGCCCGTCAAGCGAAGCGCGCCCGATGCACTCGCGCTGCTCGCGACGCTGCCAGCGACGACAATGATCCGGTCGACTCCTTGTCTCCCGTGTTTGACCGCTTCACGCTGAGCGGAGGGGAGGCGGTCATGCAGTCAACCAACTTCTCAGAGGAGGAGATCAACAGGTTGTGGCGTGTGGTGGAGGAGCACGTGGTGCTACGCTGGAACGTGGGACGCGGCAAGAAATGCAAGTACGGAGGAAAGGACGTCATGTTCATGATGCTCACGGCGCTTAAACACTGCGGGAAGTGGGACGTCGTTGCTAGCGTGTTCAAGATTAATCCTCCAACGTTTCAAAAGATGATCATGAAGTTCACCGAAATGATTTCGCCGTTCGTGTACGCGCGATTCGTCGAGGACGTCAACACGAAGTGGAGCATGCGCGAGCTGGTTGTTGCTGGAAAGACGTTTTCAAACTTTGCATGCGCTCGCTATGCGACCGATGTCACCTTCCAGCAGGCCAACATCCCGTACGGGTTGTGCGAAGGTCGCAGCATCTACTTCAGCGGCAAGCACAAGTTGCATGGATACAAAGTCGAGGTATCGGTGCTGCCTACAGGCAAAGCCATCAACTGCACCTCGCACCACCCTGGTCATGTGTCGGACATCGAGATCTTTCGCCGGAACCAGGCCTTCCATTCGCAGAACATGAAGAAGTCTGAGGCGGACAAGCGCCTGCAGGATGAGGGCCCGCTAGTGACCGAGTATCCGGACGAGTGGGCACTTTTGGCTGACAAGGGATACCAAGGTCTCTCTGCACACTTTCGCGCCATTACACCGAACAAGAAACAGCCGGGCGAGACGCTGTCAATTGAGCAGCTCGAGGAAAACGATCGGATCGCACACGATCGTGTTCTCGTTGAGAACTACTTCGGTCGGTTGACCTCGCTCTGGGCGGTCGCCTCGGACAAGTACCGCTGGTCCGAGTCCAGCTATGATACGCTGTTCAAGACGTGCATCGCGCTGACAAACTTCCACGTGCACCTGAATCCTCTCCGGTCTGCAGACGGTGACTCCTACAGCAGCTATCTCGGACGTTTGCTGTCTATCGGAGAGGACGTTATCGCAAAGCGAAAGACATCTCAAAAACGCTATCGCAGCAGACGCGAGCAGCGCCTTCGCAGCATGTTCCGTGTCCGCAACGAGAGCAGTGAGACACTGCATCGCAGCAGCAACAGTTCGGCAGAAAGTGATGAGACAGTGTACGGCCTTTGATCTGTGCTGTGTCTGCTGCATAGGGCACCAGTAGGAATTATACCAAAGTCACTCAATGGCGTGATGACTACTAAATGGTCTGGTAATACAGAGCATGCTCTTTGGCTAGGTTGTAAATTTGGAAATGCCTCAGCTTGTGCGAATTGCCACTGACCTCATTATTATGTTCTGCCCATTCCGAAGTCATTTTGCAGGCTCAAAAGTGGTGGCCACAACGGGAAGCGCTGATCAACTGGTTTTGAGCTCTAGTGTGCAAAGAATGCTTACCGGTTCGACGGCAATGCACACTGCAACTTGCAGTCGAGCGCTCGCGGATTTTGGGGCCCAAATTGGGCATCCGCATCCTTTCCCACGAGGCCTTACTGTCACAGTAAAAAAACATATATAATATATATAAGCACAGCAGTTATTAATACTAATATTATTAGTAACTGTTGTGCTTATGTTTTTTTTAATGCTCTTCGGCTTGATCGACTGATCCGGCCATAATACGATTATGTGTTCTACAGTATTGTGCGTGAATACCGGACGCCTGATATATATCAAGTTTATATAGTATATAAAGTGACAGAGAACAGAAAAGACAAATAACGTTAATTAGTTGAAGGTTGGTTCGTCGGCTTGTCAAACTTGATAATATCATATATGTGGGTTATTGATTATATACCCGTCCGGTATTCTCTGAAATTTATTTCAGAGCTAAGGGATCCGAGTGGACGTCTTATTCTTCGAAAACACTATGACCTGGTAATTTATGGGTAACAGGTGATATTAGTTCATAGAGGTGTTGCGGAGAACCCCTTTAAGTACTCTACAGTTACTTTCATGAATCATAATACCCTCTGAATATGATAAATTACTGGGATGTTGCTTGTAACGTCCACCTCGCCTAGGTACGAGGTTTGGAGGTTGCGCGAAGGGATCATGCACTTCTTAAATATAGCGCTGTTTAGAGCATCTCCAGCGGAAAGCTTTAACACCAGTTTTATCGTAAAAGTAACGCCGTTGAGACTTGGGAGAGATTTAATGCTCCCACCGGTAGGTCGTATGCTCCCACCGGTAGGTCGTATCGCGGGTTTTAACTTCACCAGGGTCTATACTTTGACTCTTCCGTCTTAAAATAAGACTCGAATTCTAACCTTTCTGACTTGTTTTCACTATGGGGATCGGAGCTCGATAATCGAAGCTGCTCAGGACGAAAATTCGTGGCCAAGGATTTAGTTAAGACGGCGAATACATCCTCCCGGTGGGGAGTTGTCCTCTCAACACCAACTTATTTTAATTTTCGTGGTCTTAAGGTGCTCGATAGGACCGAAAAATAAGTCTTACCGCTGGAGATGCTCTTAGTGCATGCGATGCACGAAAGTCCGAGCATGACCATGTTATGTAATTTTCAGAACCCTTGTAAGTACGATTAAAGGAAGCACATAACTTGTCATTCGCTGAGTTTTCATTTGGGCTATACTCGTAATAAACTGTTTTTTGGTAATCTGCACTAAAGTACTTTAGTGCACGTACTAAGTGGAACACGACAGTCAAAATACGAAACTCGCCTTGGCGTGGGGCCCTAATCGACAGAACAAGGACCTCAAAGAGGACCCGCTGTAACGGATCTGGATCACCTCACCACACGCAAGGCCGAAGGAAAAAGACCGAAGTGAACAGCTTCGCGGAAGACAGGCAGAACCTTTATAGGCTGCTTACCACACTGAAGCTCCATAGGAAAAAGTTTTAATACTCAAATGGAAGGCCGATTACCGCTGAAAGTACTTTAGTGCACGTTCGCGGACTTTCGTGCACTGCACTAAACAGCACTACTTAAATACGTACGAGTTGCCTACACGTGTAGCCATATCAAACGCATAGACTAATTTAAATACTAGCTATTATAGTAGAACTAGCCAATATCAAAGATAGCAAGTACTGATACACTGCTACTTCGTTCACGTGGTGCGTCCATCCACCAAAGTGCATTTAGAACTGGTTTGGGACTATACTTGCATTTAAAATACAGGTGACTGGCACGGTGCAGATGGTGCGGCTGCGAAGCAGGCGCAGCAGATGCTCCTCTTGGTCAATGGTTAACACGAATCAAGTCTTATCGATACAGTTGTGGAGAAGCGAGATCCGAGAAATCGGAGGTCGCCGTTGATTGACAAGTGAGAGACTGGGACCCGGCTGGTCACTATTATGAAACACTGACCTGGCGGGATCTACACCAGGGAGGAAGCAGGGAGACGCAGGACGGAAGCTGACAGAGCGCCGAATGGGCAGAGTGGACGTGGATCAGCGGAGGCACCCAGATCAAGTGGTCTGAAGGAGATCGGAAGATTTGGATCTAGGGCCCAAATCGGGATCAGATCTGATAGCGAAGCGCAGATCCAGCATTGCGGATCCGGCGATGACGACACACAAGGGTCCAGGATGACGCCATAATAGAGGTAAAGGGAGGCTACAGAGCCAGTAGGTATCGATGGGATGATAGCTGGATAGAAGGATAGGTAGGTAGGATGGGATCGGACATAAGCATAAATCAGTATCGAATTTGCCTTGGACATCGCAACCGCCTTCGCCTTCGCCTGGAAACGGGAACTACATTGGCCCAACAAGAAGAAGAAGAGGTAGCGGTAAGAGATCTAGTGTTGGTTAAGTCTGGATAATATATTGGCCAGATCTAGACCTTCCTAGTGACCTACCCTCAAGTGCGGATCCCAGATCCACCGGAGTTCACAGCTTGGCCGGTTGGGTCTTCGACTCTCAACAACCACAGATCTCGCTATAGGAAGCGGCAAGCATCGCAAGGAAAGGAACGTAAAGGACAAGACCCCGTAAAGGCAACCCCACGGCCGGATCCAGATCCAGGCCGCCAGATCCGAGTGCAAGACTACTCGATCTGGAAGTACAACCGCGAGCCGCGTGAAGATTTCCGCGCCGCTCCACCCCATCCCCGCGTCCCGCCAAGACTGTCTCGACTTCAAGGCGTTGACACTTCGGAAGACACCAGAAGAGCAAGATCCAGCCCTACCGACGGGTACACAAGGTGACCCAGTTCAGCACACGTCACGGCAGATCGGAGTACCCCCTCCGTTAGTCGGTGTTCGGGCGCAGTTGGCAAGCCGGACTAGCGATCTCGCAGATTTTGCTGATCCCGCTACACCACACAGTTTCGAACAGCTTTCTAAATTTCAGAGCTTCTTCGTGCGAAGCGCGACTTTGTTCACGCACAATACTGTACTCCGAATTGGACTGGGCGGTTGGTTGAACAAACCGCCCGCCAATCGACCTCCCTTTGCAATTGCATTAAATATGCGTTATCAGGGTTATTTCCATCCACCTCCCTTTTAGATTGCATACACTAGTATGGCAGCATCCTCACGAAAGTTCGCTCGGTCGTTAAGGGGGCGTCGCTGAATGTGTATGCTATACCGTAAGTTCGAACCAAGTTGATCATCAAAAGTACAGAAGCTCATTACAATAGAAATCAGCTGGCGACGCCGTTCGATGATTGACCTCGTTCGCATCGAGCTTAGGAACTCGTTGGTGGGTGTGCACTTCAGACAATTGTCAATCAAATCGAAACAGATAAGTGTTCAGCGTAGGATTGATCTACTTGATGCTGCCTCGATATGTCGATAGCCAGGCTATGAATTTAGGAGAACGCTTAGTAGTAAGGTTGCAGCTCTGCAAGATGCTGCGCCCGCACAACCGGACATTTCCGAGCTCACTTGGCGCCAATCCGGCTGCATTTTGGCGCCAATTTTACTGAGCTGCTCTCCACCACCCCATTTACAGCGTTTTCAAGCGCGCTCAAGCAGCACTGACGTGCACCGGCCGCAGCCATTCATATTTGGGGGCAGCTATTAGCCACGAGCACAAGCCTTCTGCTCGTCATTTCACTTTCCAATCTGCCAACGTTGAACACCAAGATGCCAAGACCCCGAGCACCGAAGCGCACCATGGAGCTGACGGAAGAAGCCGTCGAGCACGGTGTCGCTCGCCTGGCACAACTGGACGAAGCCCGTCAAGCGAAGCGCGCCCGATGCACTCGCGCTGCTCGCGACGCTGCCAGCGACGACAATGATCCGGTCGACTCCTTGTCTCCCGTGTTTGACCGCTTCACGCTGAGCGGAGGGGAGGCGGTCATGCAGTCAACCAACTTCTCAGAGGAGGAGATCAACAGGTTGTGGCGTGTGGTGGAGGAGCACGTGGTGCTACGCTGGAACGTGGGACGCGGCAAGAAATGCAAGTACGGAGGAAAGGACGTCATGTTCATGATGCTCACGGCGCTTAAACACTGCGGGAAGTGGGACGTCGTTGCTAGCGTGTTCAAGATTAATCCTCCAACGTTTCAAAAGATGATCATGAAGTTCACCGAAATGATTTCGCCGTTCGTGTACGCGCGATTCGTCGAGGACGTCAACACGAAGTGGAGCATGCGCGAGCTGGTTGTTGCTGGAAAGACGTTTTCAAACTTTGCATGCGCTCGCTATGCGACCGATGTCACCTTCCAGCAGGCCAACATCCCGTACGGGTTGTGCGAAGGTCGCAGCATCTACTTCAGCGGCAAGCACAAGTTGCATGGATACAAAGTCGAGGTATCGGTGCTGCCTACAGGCAAAGCCATCAACTGCACCTCGCACCACCCTGGTCATGTGTCGGACATCGAGATCTTTCGCCGGAACCAGGCCTTCCATTCGCAGAACATGAAGAAGTCTGAGGCGGACAAGCGCCTGCAGGATGAGGGCCCGCTAGTGACCGAGTATCCGGACGAGTGGGCACTTTTGGCTGACAAGGGATACCAAGGTCTCTCTGCACACTTTCGCGCCATTACACCGAACAAGAAACAGCCGGGCGAGACGCTGTCAATTGAGCAGCTCGAGGAAAACGATCGGATCGCACACGATCGTGTTCTCGTTGAGAACTACTTCGGTCGGTTGACCTCGCTCTGGGCGGTCGCCTCGGACAAGTACCGCTGGTCCGAGTCCAGCTATGATACGCTGTTCAAGACGTGCATCGCGCTGACAAACTTCCACGTGCACCTGAATCCTCTCCGGTCTGCAGACGGTGACTCCTACAGCAGCTATCTCGGACGTTTGCTGTCTATCGGAGAGGACGTTATCGCAAAGCGAAAGACATCTCAAAAACGCTATCGCAGCAGACGCGAGCAGCGCCTTCGCAGCATGTTCCGTGTCCGCAACGAGAGCAGTGAGACACTGCATCGCAGCAGCAACAGTTCGGCAGAAAGTGATGAGACAGTGTACGGCCTTTGATCTGTGCTGTGTCTGCTGCATAGGGCACCAGTAGGAATTATACCAAAGTCACTCAATGGCGTGATGACTACTAAATGGTCTGGTAATACAGAGCATGCTCTTTGGCTAGGTTGTAAATTTGGAAATGCCTCAGCTTGTGCGAATTGCCACTGACCTCATTATTATGTTCTGCCCATTCCGAAGTCATTTTGCAGGCTCAAAAGTGGTGGCCACAACGGGAAGCGCTGATCAACTGGTTTTGAGCTCTAGTGTGCAAAGAATGCTTACCGGTTCGACGGCAATGCACACTGCAACTTGCAGTCGAGCGCTCGCGGATTTTGGGGCCCAAATTGGGCATCCGCATCCTTTCCCACGAGGCCTTACTGTCACAGTAAAAAAACATATATAATATATATAAGCACAGCAGTTATTAATACTAATATTATTAGTAACTGTTGTGCTTATGTTTTTTTTAATGCTCTTCGGCTTGATCGACTGATCCGGCCATAATACGATTATGTGTTCTACAGTATTGTGCGTGAATACCGGACGCCTGATATATATCAAGTTTATATAGTATATAAAGTGACAGAGAACAGAAAAGACAAATAACGTTAATTAGTTGAAGGTTGGTTCGTCGGCTTGTCAAACTTGATAATATCATATATGTGGGTTATTGATTATATACCCGTCCGGTATTCTCTGAAATTTATTTCAGAGCTAAGGGATCCGAGTGGACGTCTTATTCTTCGAAAACACTATGACCTGGTAATTTATGGGTAACAGGTGATATTAGTTCATAGAGGTGTTGCGGAGAACCCCTTTAAGTACTCTACAGTTACTTTCATGAATCATAATACCCTCTGAATATGATAAATTACTGGGATGTTGCTTGTAACGTCCACCTCGCCTAGGTACGAGGTTTGGAGGTTGCGCGAAGGGATCATGCACTTCTTAAATATAGCGCTGTTTAGAGCATCTCCAGCGGAAAGCTTTAACACCAGTTTTATCGTAAAAGTAACGCCGTTGAGACTTGGGAGAGATTTAATGCTCCCACCGGTAGGTCGTATGCTCCCACCGGTAGGTCGTATCGCGGGTTTTAACTTCACCAGGGTCTATACTTTGACTCTTCCGTCTTAAAATAAGACTCGAATTCTAACCTTTCTGACTTGTTTTCACTATGGGGATCGGAGCTCGATAATCGAAGCTGCTCAGGACGAAAATTCGTGGCCAAGGATTTAGTTAAGACGGCGAATACATCCTCCCGGTGGGGAGTTGTCCTCTCAACACCAACTTATTTTAATTTTCGTGGTCTTAAGGTGCTCGATAGGACCGAAAAATAAGTCTTACCGCTGGAGATGCTCTTAGTGCATGCGATGCACGAAAGTCCGAGCATGACCATGTTATGTAATTTTCAGAACCCTTGTAAGTACGATTAAAGGAAGCACATAACTTGTCATTCGCTGAGTTTTCATTTGGGCTATACTCGTAATAAACTGTTTTTTGGTAATCTGCACTAAAGTACTTTAGTGCACGTACTAAGTGGAACACGACAGTCAAAATACGAAACTCGCCTTGGCGTGGGGCCCTAATCGACAGAACAAGGACCTCAAAGAGGACCCGCTGTAACGGATCTGGATCACCTCACCACACGCAAGGCCGAAGGAAAAAGACCGAAGTGAACAGCTTCGCGGAAGACAGGCAGAACCTTTATAGGCTGCTTACCACACTGAAGCTCCATAGGAAAAAGTTTTAATACTCAAATGGAAGGCCGATTACCGCTGAAAGTACTTTAGTGCACGTTCGCGGACTTTCGTGCACTGCACTAAACAGCACTACTTAAATACGTACGAGTTGCCTACACGTGTAGCCATATCAAACGCATAGACTAATTTAAATACTAGCTATTATAGTAGAACTAGCCAATATCAAAGATAGCAAGTACTGATACACTGCTACTTCGTTCACGTGGTGCGTCCATCCACCAAAGTGCATTTAGAACTGGTTTGGGACTATACTTGCATTTAAAATACAGGTGACTGGCACGGTGCAGATGGTGCGGCTGCGAAGCAGGCGCAGCAGATGCTCCTCTTGGTCAATGGTTAACACGAATCAAGTCTTATCGATACAGTTGTGGAGAAGCGAGATCCGAGAAATCGGAGGTCGCCGTTGATTGACAAGTGAGAGACTGGGACCCGGCTGGTCACTATTATGAAACACTGACCTGGCGGGATCTACACCAGGGAGGAAGCAGGGAGACGCAGGACGGAAGCTGACAGAGCGCCGAATGGGCAGAGTGGACGTGGATCAGCGGAGGCACCCAGATCAAGTGGTCTGAAGGAGATCGGAAGATTTGGATCTAGGGCCCAAATCGGGATCAGATCTGATAGCGAAGCGCAGATCCAGCATTGCGGATCCGGCGATGACGACACACAAGGGTCCAGGATGACGCCATAATAGAGGTAAAGGGAGGCTACAGAGCCAGTAGGTATCGATGGGATGATAGCTGGATAGAAGGATAGGTAGGTAGGATGGGATCGGACATAAGCATAAATCAGTATCGAATTTGCCTTGGACATCGCAACCGCCTTCGCCTTCGCCTGGAAACGGGAACTACATTGGCCCAACAAGAAGAAGAAGAGGTAGCGGTAAGAGATCTAGTGTTGGTTAAGTCTGGATAATATATTGGCCAGATCTAGACCTTCCTAGTGACCTACCCTCAAGTGCGGATCCCAGATCCACCGGAGTTCACAGCTTGGCCGGTTGGGTCTTCGACTCTCAACAACCACAGATCTCGCTATAGGAAGCGGCAAGCATCGCAAGGAAAGGAACGTAAAGGACAAGACCCCGTAAAGGCAACCCCACGGCCGGATCCAGATCCAGGCCGCCAGATCCGAGTGCAAGACTACTCGATCTGGAAGTACAACCGCGAGCCGCGTGAAGATTTCCGCGCCGCTCCACCCCATCCCCGCGTCCCGCCAAGACTGTCTCGACTTCAAGGCGTTGACACTTCGGAAGACACCAGAAGAGCAAGATCCAGCCCTACCGACGGGTACACAAGGTGACCCAGTTCAGCACACGTCACGGCAGATCGGAGTACCCCCTCCGTTAGTCGGTGTTCGGGCGCAGTTGGCAAGCCGGACTAGCGATCTCGCAGATTTTGCTGATCCCGCTACACCACACAGTTTCGAACAGCTTTCTAAATTTCAGAGCTTCTTCGTGCGAAGCGCGACTTTGTTCACGCACAATACTGTACTCCGAATTGGACTGGGCGGTTGGTTGAACAAACCGCCCGCCAATCGACCTCCCTTTGCAATTGCATTAAATATGCGTTATCAGGGTTATTTCCATCCACCTCCCTTTTAGATTGCATACACTAGTATGGCAGCATCCTCACGAAAGTTCGCTCGGTCGTTAAGGGGGCGTCGCTGAATGTGTATGCTATACCGTAAGTTTCAGCACCGCCCCCCCCCCCCCCCCACCCCCCCACCCACACACACAGGCAACAAACAACAAACGCTGAAAGTTCACTTCTCGTCAATCCCCTATCCACGAGAAATGCGCTGAACCTGTCCAGCGCATTTCTCGTGGTTAGATGATTGACGGAAATGCAACCTAGCCGTTTGCTGGCAAAGCGCTGAGCTAAGTTCCTCACTTTGCCGCGAACCATGCAGCGAGACGAGCAGACCTGGCGCCAGGCGATTGCGGATGAAGAAGCTGCCTCTGCAGCTCTTGTTGAAGCCGAGCGTGTGCACTGCAGCATCACCGAGCGGGTAGTCCAACGGTGGACGATGCGGTGTCGGAGGTAGACCTGCGACGCACAGAATATGCAGCTGCAGTGCGTGCAACCGACGAAGCCGCCGTCTTGTACCACCGCGCCCATGGGGAGGTTATCGCTGCAGAGCGCAATGACCGTCGGGCGGACCACGTACAGCGCATTGAGGCGGTGTTGCAGCAGGCGCGAGCAGCGCAGCAGCACACCGCTGCCACCAGTCCATCGGTAGCCAGGCGTGCGCACTCAAGCTCCAGCGAAAATGGATCGTCACCCAGGCCGACCAAGCGCTTGAATCTTGGGCCACCTTCGAGTGGTTCACCTATCCAGACTACCGGAGGTGAAGAGGACACGGCTCGCAGCGGTGACTCTGAAGGCGAGAGCAGTGGCGGTGCTAGCGAACGTGCTGACACGGGTCGCAGCAGTGGCTCTGAAGGCGAGAGCAGTGGCAATGCTAGCGAACGCGCTGACACGGCTCGCAGCGGTGACTCTGAAGGCGAGAGCAGTGGCAATGCTCGCGAACGTGCTGACACGGGTCGCAGCGGTGGCTCTGAAGGCGAGAGCAGTGGCAATGCTAGCGAACGCGCTGACACGGCTCGTAGCGGTGACTCTGAAGGCTCGAGCAGTGGCAATGCCCGCGGACGTGCTGACACGGGCCGCAGCGGTGGCTCTGAAGGCTCGAGCAGTGGCAATGCTAGCGAATCCCCGCCACTTCCGCTCAACAGGCTCATGCCTATGGCCATACTTTCTCCCCAAGCGTATGGTGTTCCGCCGAGCACGCCGGCTCCAACTCCAGCTGAAGCTGAAACTCAAACGCCGGAGTATTAACCTGCTGAGAGCGATGGCAACGAAGAGAATGTAGAGAGCGATGGCAACGTTGAGAATGTGGAGAGCGACGGCGACGATGAGAAAGAGGAGAGCGATGGCAACGATGAGAATGCGGAGAGCGTCGAGTCGTCGGAGTTTGTTCCCAGCAGTGAAGCTGAGGATTCTGAAACTGAAAGCTGAGATCGCGGATAAGGATACCTCGTAGCAGAAGAGTTGGAGATTTTGTAGGGGTACATCCAGAACATGCAATACAATGTGGTCCTCCTTTTTGTTGCCCTTATGTACTTCGCTACATCTATTCTTGCCGTTACTGCTATCTGGGTTGCTTGATGCATAAAGTATGCTACATCGTAAGTTTTCAAGACCACCCTCTTAAAGCATACCGGGGACCTTTCAAAAGATCAGTTCTCCGTTCTATTCCCCGCCCGCATTTTGAGTGCCAAGACGGCTAGAAGAAGCGCGGTGAGTCCGTCCAAAGGAGAGATGGAGAAGGGTACGTATGTCTACAACCTCTTCGAGGGTGCTAGGTCGTTGTGTTGCGCTCTGGCCTGTGTACTGACGAAGCGCCTAAATGCTGTACGGCGTGTATACCCTCTTTGATGCATGTGTAATACAGAAGCTACCGTACAACCTCGCCGAGAATTGCTGGTCTCGTCGGACTCTGCTGAGACCACAATATCTAAGAATGCTGGCACGGTTGCGTATATACCATGAGGGGGGGGGGGCAACTTCGAGAGAAACTAAGTATGTAGGTGCAGGACACTTGGCAATGCCACTACGTTGGCGGTTGCACTCTGGAGAGATCATTCAAGCGCGGTGGTGAAAGACATTCGCTTTGTGATATGCATCGTAAGCGTCAGAATACCCTGGCGCGTGGGCGCTATAAGCGGCTTGTTGCGGAGAAGAAAGCGAAGCAAGATCAACGTGCTTTCCTGGACGAAACTACTGCACCGGAGCGAGTGCATACCAGCAGAAAGCAAGCGTCCGGCAAGTCATCGAAAGGCAAGGAAACCCCGGAGATGCGAGAGAAGACTACGTCGAAGCGGAAAAGAAGACGAAGCGAACGCGACGAAGCTGGCTTGACGTCAGAAAAACGCCCACGGCCCTCTCACCAGGACGAACCACGCCAGGCATCTCGCAGACCCAAGGCACCAACGCCAGGGGATTGTCTAGCAAAGACGCCTAGACGCGAGCAGCTTTCACCTGTGTGCAGGGAAACCAGAGACCGAGTTGGAGCAGAAGCATTGACGGGGTTCGAGAAAGGGGACGCGTGCTGTACGTCTGGATCACGAGCTGGCATGGACACCGGTGATGAAACGGACACACCGATGCAAGAACAGCGCTCTATTCACGAGATGGCGCTACTAGAGAGCGTTCCTCAGACATACTACATGTATGTGCCAGTTACGCTTCGCCAATCATGCTCAGTGAATGCGCCTTCTCCTATGGACGCCACTTTAGTCGCCGTTCCGATGATGCCAACCACAGCGGCGCAGAGAGACCAAGCGCGAACACAATCGCAGACCCTCCAGGCCAACGACTCTTCCCAACTCAATGGTGTTGTTGACGCGGCATCACGCAAAGCTGCACGTGGAACGCCTCAAGTATCAATTTCATCTACAGCAGAGAGACCAGTCGAACGCTCCAGTCGTGACCAAATATTGCCTGAGCCACAAGGCCAGATCACTGACGCAGAGCGCTACCTCATTCTTCAGCGGATTCTGAAAGACGACTGCTTTATGAGGAAGTGCGTCGCAATGTAGAGGGATCAATTTTGCGAGATCTAGTTGGGGTAATCTGCGTGATAGTTTCTATTTTGTTTGTATTAGGTTTAAAAAAAATCGTAAAAAATGCACGTGCGCAATCGACGCCTAACTTATGCGGCCTAAGCTACAAGGCGCTTGATATCGCAATTCTTTCTTTTGACAAAACTTAAAAGCAAAGGGAGCAGTGTCTAATATTTAACTTAGTTCAGTCAGTCTTTCACCCGTTTAGTAAGTTCGTGCTAAATCTCGGAGCTATCAGGTAGAACCGCCCGTACCGAACGTAACTGAAGCCCACCGCCATGCACCGTGCAGTAGTGCACCCGATACAGCGACTTGGAGCTTGGGTGTGTGGAAATCATCCATCTTAATGTAAACTCGCAGCAGCGTCTTTGGCCCGGAACTATGTTGATGCATCCCATGCTGATCTTGAACGATGGCAACCCCGACAGGTGTCGACGTCGCAGGCACCACGCAACATTGCTCGCACATCTCCGACCGTGAGAACCACCAACTTGAGCACCCCAGCTTGAACTCCTCCTGAAAAGTGGCTAATGTCATGGAGTACTTTTCCAGGACATTAGCCACGACAACTACTGTCCTGATAGAAGCCTGCAGATTGAATCGACGTGCGCGGCGTGCAGCTGCCCTTGAAAGCTTCAAGCCTTTATAACGTCCGCGCTGCGAACGGTATGAAAGGGCCAATCGTGACCAGTGGGTGCTGCTTGAGGCACAACTCCTCGTGCTACAGCTCAAGTCGCGGCCGTCTCGGCGATTGAGTGCTGGCAGTTATGGGTCACCCTGAACCATGCAAGTTCCTGCCCTACTCGATCGCAAGTGACTGTCTTCGTGAAGGCGTTGGCGTGCAATGCATTGCAAAGAACTCTTTGCTTCAACGCGGCGACAGACCTTTATTGTGAGCCAATGCCACCTCTTTCATGTCATGAACTATCGCCGTAGTTGCGTTTGTGGGTTTAGAAACAGCGCTCAACACACAATCGTTTTCGCGCGCGAAAGAGGCAATCTTTTCGGGCGAGGCTCCAAGCTTGTCAAGTGCCAGACGGTGAGTTATCACAATCGAATTCTGGTGCTTAATTCTAGATAGTGCCACATATACAAAAGCAACATTTGGGATTGAGTTCGACTGAAAGACTACATAGCAGCATGTTAATCCTTGCACTTTGTGAACTGTCATAGCATACGCTAGTCGGAGGGGGATTCCTTTTCGAACAACACGAAGGTCGCTCGAAGATTTACCCCACGATACGTCTTTTGGCGCAATAGGAACAATGTTAGGAACATCGTCAAGTAGGGAAGGTCCTATGTAAGCATCAACAATCTGCATCAAAACGATTGGTAGTTCTAGGCCGGCCACAAACAAAAAAGCGTACACTACTGCATTTGTTCCGTTGCACAGGCCAGCACTTTGTGCCATATTGTACGTCAAAGTCACCGGAGCTCCAATGCAAAGATTACGTTTACTTGCAACGACTCGGTCACGATCTGAATTAGCTGTCTTTGCATCACTCAACAACGCACGGACAGTTCCGACGGGAATGTCCCGTTTGGTTGTCAATCTTTTCTGTTGCACAAAGTGCTGAGATGTAATATGCACAATAGATGCATTGGCGGCCTTTACTCGGTCTTCGTTTGCTGCGTTTACATCTACATTTCTATGAGCAATGTGTTTCGCTTGAGGAACCCAATCTGGTTGTCGGGTTGAAGCTAGACATCGTGAGTTGAAAAGTTCGATATCTGCAGGAGTCGGTGCTTTTTCCCGCAATCTACGTAAAGCTGCGAACCACTCCGGGTCCATTTGCCTCTGTTTTGACTTGTTAGCATACACACGTGTTCAATGTTCGCCCAGATCTCTTTCCCACGGCGCTGTACTTCGTTTGTGATCTTAGATATCGGAGTGGATAGTGCATATGCGACTATGGGGTCTAACTGGGCAGCATCACCTGTAAAGTGAACATCTCTTCCTCCAAACATCTCATCTGAGTGGCTAGGCCAAATCTCCCGCATCCGCTTATCTATCCAATACAGCATTCCACAAGAAATCATGCTGAATTCGTCTATAATAACGAGGTGGACATCCTTAACCCCTTGAACGCGAAGCCTTTTCAGCGTCCCCATCGGTCGAATTAACTTGTATGTGGAGGGGAAGGGTTTTCATACTGAAGTTTTGATATCGTGTGTGTTGGATAGCCGCGCTGTAAACCTATCCCTTCTAATCCGGCTACTGCCATATCGTGTATCGCCATGATATCGGACGATCAACATACAACTTTGACGTCTAACTTGTATTTACTAGAACAAAAGCAGTCCATTTAGAAGGTAAAGTCAGGCTCAGTACGGGCATAGCATACGTCAAGCTGTGCAAAGTCGCAATAATCGTAGCCAGATGTCGGAAATCGGTGATGTGTGTATTCAAAAAGGACAATTCCACGGACACAGCATTTGCTTACTCGTAGGTACTAGCCGCGCGCGCACGCTTTGGGTGATGGGGACCGCCTGCCGTCGACTCTTCGTCCGTCTCCATGGCACCCTCCCGAGCAGATACCTGAGCAGCCGTCCGAGAACGAGTTCTGCGCTGACGCGCCTTCTTCGACAGCAACGTTCAATTGCACTATGCTTTATGCCAGATCTCGAAGCAATACATAGTAGTTCCGCTGTGCTTATGGCAAAACTTTTCGCACAAGAACACGCGCCATGTCATACGCTTCTTTGGGATAGAATCAGCTTGCAGCGAATAGAATAAATATACTAATTACAGCGCTAGAACGAAGTTGTGTCCGCCAGCATAAGTTTCAAACATGTACGATACAAGTTTAGGCAATAGTTAACATGTCTGGTCCGTGATAAGATAACTTAGGAGAAAAAAAACACGAGTGCCTCCGAAGACGCACTCGTAACTTCCCTGCAACGGTAGAATCGCTACGTCGACGGCCATCGTTGGCGGCGGGTTATAACCCCGCTGAAACCGAGACTGAAATGCATCGATAACAGGAAGCCATCTTCAGGCTCTGGTGACCTTGGCAAGCTCACCAGCGTTGTTGCTGAAGCGCATGCATCTAAAACAAATACATAAATCGATCCCAAACAACGTACTGACCAAAACAACACCGTGATATTGCGCTTTCATATGTTTGCTTTCATGTTAACGAAACGTGTTTATCGTGTGCAAACATGTTGGTCACACCTCGGTCGATATCGTCAGCACCTTCGTCCATCTCTTCATTTCTTGAACACCTTCTCCCAAAATCTGATGAGGCAGCATTGCACGCACCTACTCTTGCAGCAGCAGCAGCAACAACAAATCGCTCCTCCAAGTTTCGCTGTGTGTTAGACGACAGAGCTACGCGATAATAACGACATACATGATAATTAGACCGCAAAGAGTTGAATAACTTGTATCCACAGTATCATACCGTTTGTGTTCTCCTGCGATCAATTGGCTCTGGAACCGAGCCCATCCGCATTGTAGCTTCAGGACATGTTGTGAGGAGGCACGACATGCGAACGGTCGACCCCATCAATCGTCTGTGTTGACGGTGCGCCATCCATACCAGGTTCCGCCGTATCTGTGCAAGATAAAAGGAAGCGTACATGTTTAGCAACACTCCAAACGTGTACCTACCATACATCCAGTTCGTCATACCTTCGCTAAATTCATAGCAGACTGAGCTCACACTTTCCCGCCGATACGTGGCGCTCTTCTTCTTCTTCTTCGAAGAGCGCCGTCGTGACTTCTTGGGGGCCCTAGGTGGTCGTAGCTGCTAATGCGCATGCGGAGGTCTGCAATGGCTCTGCAGGCGGAGGAGTAGCCACATCTTGGGCTTTTATGGCCTGGTCTGATGCACACACGATGTGAGCACGTCAGTATGGCGCCGTAACAAGCCACCCCGCACACACTAACACAGGTCAATCTTGTCCAGATACCTCGTCAACCCCTCCTTCCCCGCAAAGTAGCCTTCCCCGCAAAGTAGTCTCGCCCGCGTACGCCTCCCGTGTTCTTCTTCCCTGGTATTACATAGGTGAAGTCGTCCGACAGCCCGGCGGGCTTGCTACTCTTCCAGCCGGCTTTCCCAAGTTCGCGCCATCGCGCACGGAACGTAATCTCTGCTCGAGCCGGCGATTCTGAAAGTGAGGGGGAAATGAGTGGCGACCGATATCACCTCCGAAAGTATATAAGGATGAGCATACACCATCTCTTCACTTGTTTCTCCTTATACTTGAATGTCGTCCTATCTAGACAGAATGTTGTACCCAAGCGGGAGGGAAAGGTTAGCCCACCTACCCCTCGTTGACTTAAAATTTGTATAGACATATACAATTTTTAAGTCAAAAATCCTTAACGTGGACCGCACACGTTAAGGATTTTCTGGTAACTTGTACGGTCCAGGCGCTCGCGTTTAAGGGGTTAAAGCGTTGTTGTAGTTGCTTTAGCTTTGTAGGCCCTGTTTTCGAATTCGCTAGTGGAGTATACTGCACGGAAAATGCGGATCTACTAAAGGAATCAAACGAAAATGCTGAACAGAGTGTCATTCCTTTTATATTGAAAGCCGCAGTGCCCTGGTGAGCTCGTAATAGCGCTCGTTTGGACGTCCTTCGAGTAGCAGCGTGCTCACCAAATACGTTGTGCATATCCTTCACTATATGTTTTACTAACCAACTTTTGCCTGAACCACCTTCCCCATTAATAATCATTTGCAACGGCTTGCAATGTGAACTCTTAAGCGCGCATTTAAATCGTTTTCTAGACTGATTCATGGCTATTGCGAAAGGTGTCCACTGAGACTCGGCCATCGTTTCCACGGCGTCAGACATATCGTCACTATCATCAATCGGATATCGGTAGTTCGAGGACGATCGTTCGTTTTGCCTGAAAATACTACCTAGTTTTCGAGATTCATTTTTCTCTTTGATCCATGGCTTCAAGCATTCCTTAACAAAATCGCTAGCCTTACGAACAATTTCAGGCGAATATTCGTGCCTACTCGTCCACTCCTGGTGATTGTTACGGCTATCATGCTCCTCATTGGCGCTGATATTGGGCTGCCCGGCGGGCGCATCTGCATTACTAATGAAAACGTACTCCGAAGCTGGTAATGCAGTCACCATTGGTACTTTCTTTCAGCAAGTCTAATTTTTCCTGTCTTAGCAACTTGGCGTTCGACTCTACTCTTAGTTCGCTATCTAGATGATTTTCTGGCTCTTTAAAAAAGTGCTCAATGCACTCTTCGTCTGTTTCGGGAAGATCGTCAAGAGAGCGCCATGGTATGTATAGAAATATCTCTGAAAAACAGAAATTAGGGTCAGTGCTGTTTGGACGCACCCAAGGTGATTTTTGAACGACTACCGATTTTGATCTTCTTCTAATCCAGCCTTGGTCGTCGATGCACTTCCAGCTCTCAAGTGGAACTTTCTTTCTGGTCTTAATGGAATCAACGTGTTCGAAATGTTCAATAAATGTTGCCAGCGTCATGTTCTCAAAGAGATCGATAGTTGGTCTTTTCATGTAAGCTTTTTCAACTTGTTCAATACGTATATCGCTAGAATCCGATTGTTCTGCTAACGCAGCAAAACCCCGAGGCTCCACTCGATAATAACGCTGCTTGTGTCGGAACGCTTTAACTTTGACTATGCATCTTGACTTACTGTGCATAGGTAAACTGCGAAGCAACGTATAGATTGCCTCAGGTGCTCCAACCTCGCGCACAGATAGGGTAGCATTCGCTACTTTTTTCAGAATAGAATGGTAAGGTAGGTGTGGATCACAACGCTGCACTGCTTTGGCGATAACTCGTCTAAATCGAAGTGTGTCTGGCTCTGCCTTACTGACGTATGCTCCTGCGTACTCCGCTGCACCATAGGAATTTCCTATCAATTGTAAATCCATGTTAGCGCGCCAGCAAGACAAAATATGAGGTGAAAAATTATTTATCGTAGACACTTCGCGTTTCAAATGCACTTTCATGGATGGCGTCCCATCCGATGCTACATGTGTTTCGATTCTAGTATGTTCTTTTAACGCTTTTGGGAAACCAAAGCGACACTGTGAACTTTTCTTTCTACACGATGAATTAGCGTAGCATTTATGTTGTTGTACGCGCTAAACTAATCTAGACAAGTCGCAGGACCATTCCTCTGTTCCCACTTGTGGTGGTCTAGTTGCTAGAATATCTATTTCACCTTTTCGATTGGTGCTACATGTCGAACACGTGCATTTCTCTAAGTCGCTGAGCGTCTTTGAAAGTACAGAAATACTCCTGTCCACGTATGCCGCAAGGACTGCGCGCCCTTCATCAGTCTCAGACAACTTTACAACATCTGGTGCATCCTTTATCCACAACAAACACTTAATGTGCGGTGACCCACGTTGTTGAAATTCTACGCGCCAAAAATGGTCTATTATTTCTCCGAGGGGTTGTGCCCGTCCGCACAAAACTGTATCGAAAAATGATTGAAATCGCCTATGAAAATGTCTGGCGCTAATGTCAGGGGTTTCGTTGAGGTACCGTCGTCTCTCCTCAAACGATAGCCGCGCGCACTCTTCTATAGTTAATGAAGGGTTACAGGCTCTAGCAAAATCCGGCCATATCGTATCAGCAGCACTCAGCGTAAGAAAAAAGGTTGGCCAACGTGTCGGTAGTGCTCGATTTCCGATCATCGACATTAAATCATCACGTACGTTGGCCCAATACAGCCCGCTACCTCTTACAACACGGAAAAACGGTTTCAACGAATCTAAAACTTGCATCGCGGCACTGAGCTTCTCCTTTTCGTGCCCCTTGTCAATATTCCCTTGCTCTTCATTCTCAATACCCACACTAGCCGAGGCAATAGCAGCATCTCGATTTTCACTTCCTCTAACCCTTCGAACTAACCCGTCGATCTGCCGACGCTGAATTAGATTCATGCAGAAGAACTTAAAGTTCCCGTGAATAATGAAGCGTCTATCATGCCACTTCATCAAGTGAGCGCAATACTCAGAAAGACCGTAGTCATGAATCCTGTTTTCTAGCTCACTCAAAGGATGCAATCCCCCTTGACCATTCGGAAAAAGAGTTGGGAAGCAGCATTGCATTAGGCGCTCCGTTTGATATTCATCAATTGGATCACTACAGCAGCGAAGCTCGCCGATAGGATATGACGAATCTGTACTGTCGACTCCAGCTGCCTCCATAATTTTCTCAAGCTCCGTTTTCTGGCTGTTTCGATTACCCTCTAGTTCGAATGATTCTGTTAGATTTTCGAGAACACTTCCTGTTTACAGCCCACGTTTCGATCGTTTGAAAGCGAGCCGACTGCACTATTCTCAAGAATTGTCGATGCACTGGCTTGACAGACATGGTCACTATGTGTACATATAGAGGAATCTAACGATGAGTTCATTTCAGAGTCTATTTCTTCTTGTGTTGAATTGCATGTATAGATGATGTCATTCTGTGAAGGCGAACACTGGGTGTTGGGTGTTGTATTTTCCTCGGAAAAACAACACACGCGCTCACTGCGCTCACGGTGAACGTTTGCAGCATCCAGACCTTTCTCTCCCTGAATTCTTCCTGCGTGGTCGTGTGCGCAAGCTGGCAGGAAGTCAAGGTGGCGTGGAGAACCAAGACCTCTCTCTTGTGAGTCGGCAGACACAGAATCTTGTTGGTGGTGCTCGTTGATTTGACGCCTTTGTCCTCGTAGCTCTTGTACCTCCTCATCCGACACAGCAATTGCGGGTACATCTCTATCAGCATCCAGCTCCTCGAGAGCACGAATGTTTTCTTCTGAAATGACAATATCTTTGTAGAGAAGGTTGTTGCCAATGAGCCACTTCAATGCACGTCTAATCAAATCAGGTCGAACGCGAAAATATTTTTTTGTTTGGTCCGTCTTTGAAGTCAGAAAGATGACGCCGCACTCCTTTAACGGCCCAGGCAGCTCTCGAACCACTGCTTCGGGGTCATTCCAATAATTGATCGCGTTTCCTCGCGTAAATTCTTTGCCATCACGGTACAAGTTCACACACCTAGTGAAGGATATGCCTAGTCCAATTAGTCGAGCCTCCATACGGCTAAGAACAGCGAGCTCATCTGGGACCGCTGCGATTCGGAAACCACTACAGCGGGAGAATTTGGGAGTCTTACGGGCACGCAGTGACTGGTAGCATCTACTGCAAAGCCAAACGGATTCATGGTCATCCGACGCATCTCGCACGAGGCCTTCATCGATTTCCTCCACAACACCTTGCTCGTTGCGAAGCGGCTCGAAGAAATCTGCATCAGGATCGAAGCACTTTATCACAGCTTGGTCGGAATTTGCAATTTCCCCACAGCTACCACACACACGAAAAAGTGGTTTGTCAATAGAGACGAAGAAATCTGCATTCACGAAAAATATTAGTTTGAATCGAGTTCAGCTTTAACGTATTGTATTTCACAGCTACTAACCTTTTTTATCTGCCTCTAGATTGTTTGCCTCACTGACTCCGGTCCGACCACGGCACTTGCGTCGTTTTGTAGCAGGTGGAAGGAGCTGGGCAACCATGTTACGCTTCCTTGTCTCGTCAAAACGTGCAATCTTAGCGTCTTGCTTTGACTGCCCCCTGGCTTCTATGGATAGTGGTTGTTGGGGCCTCGTCAAACAACGCGGCGTCGCATTAGCTGCAATCTTGTTTAGCGTTCTCCGAGCAGCTTTTTCACGCCGGGCCATCGATTTCCGAACCGAAACCATGATGGTACGAAGGCGCCTGAATGCCGAGTGCCAAAGTGTAGGAGATTTCGTTGCGGTCTCCAAGTGTCCGTCGCTGTTGCGTCAAGTATGGAAGCCAATCTTTTCAGCAGGATATGTCGTGCGAGCGCGCCATATCATGAGTCGTTGAAGTGAAGTAGATTCAGGATGGGCTGCAGCCTTTCTTGTATTCGAGAAAATATTGCCACAATGACTACTGCATGAACGACCTGGTAAACGGTGGATCTATCTAGATCCACTCATCGCGTGACAATGTTTGGCGCCGAAGAAAACTCAAACGCATTGCGAAAGAGCGGTAGCGCGGCCGTCCAGGCCTACAACTCTTTCGTTGAAGCTCGGCAAAAAAACATCCCATGTGACGCGCGAAGCGTAATCTGTTCGTTTGCAGAGAGGTTAGTCACAATAGCGAGCATGTATCGCTTGAAGTGCTGAAGAAATGCAATACTTTGCATGCCAGATAGCATCACGCATCTCTACCGACGATGCAGGACGGGCTTCATGATCAAGATAGGGTCATGTGTAACTCAAATGGAAGACAAAACAACATACAATGAACGTCTTTTTCTCGTATACATCGTTTGTGTATACTGACCACAACTCTTGCACCAACGCCTCGCATTTGAATCCATGTCTGTAATGACGGTGTCCTGGCTTGAAGGCTAGTGCCGCTCGATGAATCCTCGACAATTTTCCGCGAGGCAGCATCATACTGCTCGATTCTGTAGAAAAAAACTACAACTCGAACAGTAAGCAGGTTTGACAAGTTGCGACGAAAACCACCGTTCTGCTCACCTGACACCCGCGCGACAGACTAACACCATAGCTGATTGTGATCTCCTCGCTCTCTCTTACATCGCGAATTGCGAATAAGCCGCAACACGTTTCTCCAGCAACTTCCCATCGCTGAACTTCGCAATTGGGATTGCAAGAATGGTTGGCAAAGCGGGCCAGCCCGCCAAATTGACGTGCATCGATCACTTCTTCTGTTGTTACGGCCAGTCCGTACATCCTAGTAGAATTGACACGCTATTAGAGCAGAGAACCCACGTGTTAGAGTGATCTAGTATCCATGGAAGTAGCATTGTATACAGCTCTTACCTGTCGTTCACGCTCACGGTACATTCTAAGTGTAATGACTTCTCCCACGTACTGTGCAACGAGAGCACCTCCGGGGATTACCTCGTCCGAGAACAACCCAATTCCTTTCCCTTCAACACTTCTAAGTGCAAGTCGCACTTGTTCGCCATTTTGCATGCGCTGATTCCCGCAATTCGTCCTAGTCGTGCAGTGCCCTTGCACGCATTCTGTCTGCATCTGTTACAGGTTAGATTGAATAAGAAATCTTTTCAGCGCAGCAGCTCTACGTACTATGCGATTTTCACAGCTTCCACCGCAGTTCTCGATCGAACCCGCAAGGGGCTGACAGCGGCAGTACGGAACTTCATCCTTCATACCATTATTATTAGTGCATTTCAACGTTGAACCCAAAAACTAATTCCCTGCGTAATACGCACGGGATCCAGCCGATGTTTTGACCTAGACATATACACATTCTGCATTACATCTTCGTACTCGGCAAACGCCTGCAACACAGAGCGGGACGCTCGCAACTATTGCAAATTAGTCCACACTCAAACAATCATCGATAGCTGAAATACAGTACTGTATCTGGACGCAACTCAAAGTTGCCAGGTAAATCTTCTCCACGAGTCAAAAACGAATCGAGGGTTAGCTGACGCATCGTGTACCAGTCAAAATACAAAATGACCGCATTGAGTAAGCTCTCGTACAAATCTGGCGCTTCTTCGTAGCATCGTACCTTCAACGCAATCCTGCCATGGTGTGCAACCTCTTGGATAGCAAGAATCATTTCAATACATCCGTCGATATTTGACTTGAAGTCTTTCGGACATGACCAACAAAACTAACAACACCAAAGAGCCAAATTAATTCAAAGCGATACAAAAGTAAATAACTACGTACTACCCTGCCCTTGCGTAGTTCTACACTTCTCGACACGTAGTCAAGTTCATTGCTACGTGCATATGCATGATCTTTGACGTTCAGCGCCGCAACGATTAGGCACCAACAGCACCATTGCTGCGCGTCCGCACTGCGACCGCTGGATTCTCCGACTTGCCCTCAGCAGCCATGATGACGTCTTCTTCATCGTCATCCTCCACAGTGCTCTGACTGGACGTTGCCTCTTGCGTCTTTGCCTTTGCCCTCATCTTCCCAGCATCTCTCCCCGCCTTGCGCTTGATCACTGGTGGCAGCACCTCGATGATCTTGCCGCCATCGCTATCAAAGTCGATCTGCCGAAACTCATACAATGCACCAGGGCGGAAAGCCATCCTCGGCGACCGCATGTCCCCCTTCTTCTTCTTGCCGTCCCAAACCGTGATCTGGAGGATGTAAGGTTTGCGCTTGCCCGGCGTAAGATCGTTGAGAGCTTCCGCCGTTTGCTCGAACAGCCCGTGCTGTGAACTATCGGTGGCGGTCACCCGAGTTCCGTTGTCAGCTTTGAGGCGCTCAGCAGATAGACAGCACCACTTACCGGAAACGCCGACATCCGCGGCTGGTTTCGTCTCGGCGAACTCGCAAAAGCCCACGACCGTGCAGAAATGGTTGACGACTTCTTCCTCTTTTTGCCGCAAGACGTCTTGACGAATCGAGTCGAGCAGACCCATCTTTGCGGGTTCGTAGAGGTTTCGAAGGCAGCACGGCGAGCTTGAGCGCAGAAGAACTTGTGCTTGACAGGGCAGATTGCGAAATGAGGAAGCTGAAAGCAGGTGCGATGACCTCGAGCCGACGCGCGCAAGGCGAAGCAGGAAATTTTCATATCGAAGCAAGGCCACACTTCTGTATTCTAACTTCAAATTATTAGCTGTGATGACTGGCTAGAGCAAACTAAATTTTATCCAGGCGATCTTCTAGCGCCGTAGCACACTGCAATTTAAGCTGTACGATCTTCTAGCGCCATAGCACACTGCAATTTAAGCTGTACGATAATGAAAACCTGTAGTTGCTGCACATTTAGCTCTCAATCGCTCGCATCAACAGCCAAATACAATTTTATCGCAACGGATCCGTGTCATTGTCACAATTTCACAGAAGCGGCCCTCCACGATAGTGAGATGTTGAAGTCGATGCAGTAGAGCATCACGAATTCGATCTTAGAGAGCCGCGATGGGCTGCATACCCGACCGACGCGTTTTGTGAGGCAGTGCTTACATCATTCCACATGCCCCTCCGCTGCACTTTACACCACGACCTAATTCCCACTACAGTCTGCCTCGCTCTCATTAGATTCTCACATCCAAACCGCTGTCACTACCTCGCACCCAAATACCTATATTCCTACTAGGCCTGCATCTTGCACGTTTAGCTTGCGATCGCACGCATCACCAGCCAAGTAGAATTTTATTGCAACGGATCCGTATCACCCTCACAATTGCACAGATGTGGCCCTTCTCCGAGGAGGGCAGAGGAGTCCTCGATAGTGAGATGTTGAAGTCGATGCAGTAGAGCATCACGAATTTGATCTTAGAGAGTCGCGATGGGCTGCATGCGGCACGTAGAAGCCCTCCGGCTGCTTACCCCACCGACGCGTTTGGTGAGGCAGTGCTTACAGCATTCTACATGCTCCTCCGCTACACTTAACACTACGACCTCTTTCTCACTACAGTCTGCCTCGCGCTCATTCAATTCTCACATCCAAACCGCTCTAACCTCGCGCCCAAATGCCTCTGTTCCTACTATGCCTGCATCTTGGCCTCCAACCCATATTTCATCCATCGGTGAAGATCCACGCGAAGCCTACTGCTGGCGTGACGCACGAAAAGTGCGCTGCTCTTGTTCGTAGATTGCGGTGCATCACAAGATATATCTGATTTCATTGAAGAGTTTAACCATCTACCCGAGCTACATTTCTACCATCTTCGTCATGTTTCCGGAAGAACTCCGTCTGCCTACGTATGCTTAGTACCGGCGCCTTGGCACACGTCTTGCAGCCCTTAGCGCTGCGCCCTCAGCATGCCTTGCTGCAGCCCACTACGCTCCTACTCACCTGGTGATGCCGCCTCTGTACCACAGCTCTCAGTGCTGCGCCATGGCCATGCCTTGCTCCAGTCCACTACCCGCCAACTCACCTCGCGTGATGCCACCTCTGCATTGCAGCTCTCAGAGCGACGTCGCTCTGACCTTGCCTTGCTCTAGCCCACTACGCGCCTGCCGTGATGCCGCCTCTGCATTGCAGCTCTCAGAGCGACGTCGCTCTGACCTTGCCTTGCTCTAGCCCACTACGCGCCTGGCGTGATGCCGCCACTGCATTCCAGCTCTCAGAGCGACGTCGCTTTGACCTTGCCTTGATCTAGTCCACTTCGCGCCTGCCGTGATGCCGCCTCTGCATTGCAACTCTCAGAGCGACGTCGCTCTGACCTTGCCTTGCTCTAGCCCACTACGCGCCTGCCGTGATGCCGCCACTGCATTCCAGCTCTCAGCGCGACGTCGCTTTGACCTTGCCTTGATCTAGTCCACTTCGCGCCTGCCGTGATGCCGCCTCTGCATTGCAACTCTCAGAGCGACGTCGCTCTGACTTTGCCTTGCTGCAGCCCACTACGCGCCTGGCGTGATGCCGCCACTGCATTCCAGCTCTCAGAGCGACGTCGCTTTGACCTTGCCTTGATCTAGTCCACTTCGCGCCTGCCGTGATGCCGCCTCTGCATTGCAACTCTCAGAGCGACGTCGCTCTGACTTTGCCTTGCTGCAGCCCACTACGCGCCTGGCGTGCTGCCGCCACTGCATTCCAGCTCTCAGAGCGACGTCGCTCTGACCTTGCCTTGATCTAGCCCACTTCGCGCCTGCCGTGATGCCGCCTCTGCATTGCAACTCTCAGAGCGACGTCGCTCTGACTTTGCCTTGCTGCAGCCCACTACGCGGCTGGCGTGATGCCGCTTCTGCATTGCAGCTCTCAGAGCGACGTCGCTCCCTCGCCTCTGCATCGCAGCGTCCGTGCTGCGCCAAGACCATGCCTTGCTCCAGCCCTCGTTCCAGTCCACTACGCGCCTACTCACCTGTCGTGATTCCGCCTCTGCATTGCAGCTCACAGAGCGACGTCGCTCTGCGTTGCGGCTCTCAGAGCGACGTCGCTCTGCATTGTGGCTCTCAGAGTGACGTCGCGCTGCATTGCAGCTCTCAATGCTGCGCCTTGACCTTGCCTTGCTACCGTCCTCTACGCGCCTTCTAACTGGCGTGATACCACCACTGCATTGGAGCTCTCAGTGCAGCGCCCTGAGCATGCCTCGCCTCCGCCCACTACGCACCTTCTAACCTGGCGTGATGCCAGCCACTTCGGCGCCTTCGAACGTCTTGTGCTGCCGCTGACTGTGACGCTTGCTGAAAGGCGGCCACTGGTGCTTGGGGCACATCTAACCAAATTCAGTGCGCGATTCAGTACATTCTGTCGTACTTAGGCATACTTTTTACACCTGCCATCCGCTATACGCCTACGCGACCCTTCGCGCCAAATCGGACTGCCAGGACGCCTGGTCTCCTTAATCAGAGTCGACCATGTGACTAAAATGGGTACAGCAGACATGGGTGCGTAAAAACTCCGCGCACAATCCGTCGCATAAACTGTGACATTTTACGCAATCCTTCGATCGCACATCTTTTCTGATACAAAAGCGTCCCTTCCGGGTTTCCATAAAAAATTGTCCGCACTTTAATGGCAGTTACTATCTTCCCGGGAGGTGCATACCGCGCTTTTCTATTCGAATGTCTGGACATCAATCTTCGAAAGTCGTTATAGGCAGGCAAATTTCAAACGAAAATGAGAATCGCAAGCTATGATAGAATGTCTAGCCCTAACCCACCTGTGGAAATTTATGCATGTCTTCGTAAAAATGAGTAAATGCATGTGGTAAGAAGGGTGGTTCGTTGATTATAGGGGGGGGGGCTACGCCCCAAATATGTACTGTCAGAGTTAGTTCCGTGCGAACGTTAAGTCATGTGCATGCTTTTGTCCAATCGAAATTGGTTAGTTGATGTTTTCGTCCAATCATAAGTGTATTGGTCGGTTTGCTGGAGCTTCACCAATCGCCCTAGAAATCCAAATATAGCTGGAAATCACAATATAAACTTCACCAATCGCCCTAGAAATCCAAATACAGCTGGAAATCACAATATAAACGTGCAATCTATAATACACCCTTCACTCTAATTAGTCTGACCCTGACTAATTATGCTTTTTTATTTTTGTCGGAGAAAACCAAATGTTTGATTAACTCCTGTGAGTTCAATATTTGGTTTATCTGGAACCTGAGACCATGATTGGCATAAGCTCAGCGATATCTGAAACAGTTGGCGGTGATCCAGATCACCGCAAAACGTTGTCGGGTTTTTCGAATTAAATATTTTTGCTGTAGTGCTTGACGGAGTGTGGCTATCTTGGGAGTGGGCGACATCCGTGCTCCGCAATGCAACGCCAAAGAGAAGGACAAAGGACAGAGAGCCAAAAACGATGGTTCCATCACGTCGAGGAGGTGGCTCTCGATCCACGATGGCGACCCGCGTCGAAATCGCGTCCCTTGGTGAAAACAAGCGGCGTGTGTGCGAGTGTTGGAAGCCCTTGGGCTCAATATAGTAGAGAAGATACGACGCGATTGGCTTTCGTGGGACACATGGCGGAACGGTCGTGAGTGGCAGCAGTCTGAGAGCGTCGTCATGCAGCTTCTCCAACAAGGATTCTCTAGCATCGAAATCAAAGCCATCATTATAGGCCATCGCTCGGGCCGGTGACGACGATGCAGCTCAACTGGCCCAAATCGACACGACAACAGAAATGAAAAATAGAGTAGGGCGGCCCAGGTCGAAGAAGACTCGACTCGCACCCAGATGCTGCAAGAGGACGCATGTGGCGATGTGGGGATTTAAGGGATCACAAGCGAGCAAGCTGTCTTTCTGGGCATCAAGGTTGTAGAGGAGGGCAGGGGTGGTCGTCCTGGTAAATCCATGTATGGATCAGTCAAGGATGTTACCCCGCGGCAAGCGCAAAACCTTAATGAACACATAATGATGGTAACCGGAATGATAACAGGGAAGATGTTCGTTTTTGTTAATGTGTGTTTTGGTCGGTGTTGCCGGTAGCAAGGGTTAAGTTATTTCAGCAAATGCAGCAGCTGAGGTTACCGGAAGACGAGCAAAACGTTTTAGGTGGAGATATCAATTGTGTCTTACACAGAAAGGTGGACAGCGTCAGCCAGCACTTCAAGGACGACGTAGGAGCAGAGGAACTCGAGAATGTGATCAACAAGCTAGGACTAGTCGATACCGGGTTCTACGACATGCCGCAAGGCAACAGACACAAGGGCATCGTCAAGTATGCCAATGCTCACCACACACATCGGCGGACGGCCCAGTTGGGACTTCTCGGCTGGATAGGTGGTGCTTGGGGGCAAGAATGAGAAAAACTTCAAAGCGATGATGAGGCGGAGGGGTCTCCGTGCCAGGTAGATCACAGGGCCGTACGTTTGGAGCTGCATAGGAAACGGATGGCGGGACCCCGGGTCCCCCATAAAAATGGATGGTATCGGGAATATTTTTTTTTATTTGGGGGGGATATGTGCCGATAGGTACTTACCTTTTCAATTTAACCACAACCAGCAAATGACAAGAGTACGAGGTTGTGTACTAGAAGCAGAAAAATAGATCTCGGAACTGAAAACAGTGGTAGTAATAACGAGTAATTGCGGTCGTATGCGATAGCAGACCGACGCATATACACCGAAACCGCTCTGCCGTGTGCAACTCAATAAAATAACTGGGTTGAAATCGAATCAACGATCCTTAGAGCAGTTATTGAGCTCATTAACGTGTTGGTAATAGGACGCTGGAACCAACACATACAGTTTACAGTACAGTCGGTGATCGACTACCGATATGTGATGTGAGCAAGGGGTCCTGGTGGGACCCTGGGGTCCCGCCATCCGTTTCATATACCGAGCGGATGTAATAGAATGAAAAAGCGTGCCAAATTGTACCCAGCCCCGAGCTACGTGCATGCTGCTACAAAACAATGGTCAATTCCAGATCGGAGGAGGCTACGCGGAATGCGGATAAGTAGAGAAAGTGTGATGTAGCTACCCACTAGGACGATTTTATTGTGGGTTCCCAAAAAATGGCATATCGTACTTCAAAAGGTAGGTCCTAATCAGGAGGGGTTTGGGCGCTTGGTAAGATTTGCTATGCAGATGGCTACGATTTACTATTGTGACTGACTGAAGTCAAGGTCCTACGTAAGGGCTCACATTTGCTCTAAAGGGTACCTATAAACAATTTAGACCGAATGGCCATTTTGCGCCGGCCATTTACTCCTACGAAAGAGCTGCTGCTCAGCCATCTGGCCTTTCGACTTTTGTAACATGGGACATGTTAAATTTAATGCCCGTCGTAAAGTTGTTTTGGAGGTCTTACAAATAATAAATTTAATGATTTTATACTGTATATTAGGAGGACCGGAACTCCTACATAGGACTATAAATCTGAGGGCAAAATGGCAGACAGGCATAATAAAAAGACGATCACAACCGAGACGATTGCTTTAAAGAAGGCGGCAAGAGATCTCGAATTACCAGCCGATTTCAAAAGAAGATACAGCGAGTCAAGCAAAAGCTGGAGCAGTGTGCGTATGGAGTAGTGGAGACCCGAAGCGACGGACGGAGCTTCTGGAGAAGTTACACCAGCTACATGAGAAGCGGTGAGCCTTGAGGAGCAGGATACGAAATAATGATTATACTGGGAATACCGAATAATGAGGGATGGACAGCCCTCAAGGGAAAATACTGGGAATACCGAAGAATGAGGGATGGACCGCTCTGAAGGGATTAATTCCACGGTACTGTTTGCGCGTAAGCGTAACCTAAGTCAACTTTCAAGCAACTTTCATTTACATTCCTGCCACCTGGTAATCGGGGCAGGAGCAGCATAATAGAAATGGACGCCATCGGTGCAGTAGCACTGCTACTGCCGGTAGCAGAGCAGTGTGACGCGGTTCGCGGTGCATGTGGACTAGTTCAAGGAGATCGTCCTCCAGATGGAGACGATTGGTGAGCCTCTGGATGAGACCCGACAGCTCGTGTTGCTGCTCGGTAGTCTGACGGATGAGTACCGGATGATCAGTACCATACTAGAGAACACGCCGAACATGACGTTGGCGTACTCGATCCAAGATCTCTCCGGTGTTGATGCCTGGGATGAATCGTCATCGGCTCAACAGAAGGCTTTCGTGGCGAAGAAGAGCTACGACAAGCGTAGGTTCAACGGCAAGTGCTTCTACTGCTAGAAGACTGGGCACAAGGCAACGGAGTGCCGCAAGAAGAAGGCCGACGAGGAACGCGGACAAGTCGCGAGGGAGACATCCGACTACGCGTTCACGGCTACGAGTGCGATGGGCAAGACTGAATGGCTCGTCGACTCCGGTGCAAGCTCGCACATGACCAGCGTCCGGGACAAGTTCGTGACCATGAAGGAGCTGAAGACGCCAGTTCGCATCACGATCGCGGATGGCAAGAAGATCGACGCAGTTGCAATGGGCACCGTCGGATTGAAGCTGATGGACGGGACGTCTGTCACGCTGTCGGATGTTCTGTACATCCCTGAAGTTGAAGGAAGCCTCATCTCGGTGGTGAAGCTGGCCGAGAAGGACGTCGTCGCGCAGTTCAGCAAGTACAAGTGTGTCTTTCGCTATGGCGATGCTACCGTCATGGAGGCCAAGCGCTGTGGAAACGTCTACAAGTTGAAGACAGTGGGGGACGAGGTGTGTCATGCGGCAACGACATCTCGTAAGGAGCCACGGGCAGTTGTACACGCCCGTCTCGGCCACATCCCGTTCAAGCGCTATGAACAGCTACTGACAATGGCTGATGGAGTTCCTCGCGTCGCAGATGAGCCAAGTGACCACGTGTGTGCCGGCTGCTGCATGGGCAAGATGCGAGAAGACAACTTCTCTCGCAGCCCGGAAAAGGCCGTCAAGAGTGCTGGAGTCCTCGACCTCATCCACTCGGACGTCATGGGCCCAATGCAGACGAAGACACCTGGTGGCTGTACGTATGCTGTCACGTTTATCGACGATTTCTCACGTCACGGTGTACTTCGTGAAGAAGAAAGCGGAAGTCTTGGAGAAGGTCAAGATGTTCAAGGCTGCCATGGAAAACGCTACAGGCCGCAAGATCAAGCGCCTCCGCTCGGACAACGGCGGGGAGTACACGGGTCGACTCTTCAAGGAGTACCTGTCCAAGCAAGGCATTCGTCATGAGAAGACAGTGCCGTACACGCCTCAGCAAAATGGACTGGCTGAGCGCATGAACCGGAGCCTCGTGGAGATGGCTCGTTGCATGCTCACGAGGGCATCGACAAGAAGTGTTGGGCTGAAGCAGTCAACACGTCGGCGTGGATCATCAACAGGATTCCCAACACCGTGACTGTGAAGACGCCCTACGAGATCGTGTACCAGAAACAAACCTCAGCTCAAGAACCTGAAGGTGTTCGGTGCACTCGGCTATGGACACACCCCGGACGATAAGCGCCGCAACCTCGACGCCAAGGCGTTCAAGTACCGCTTCTTGGGCTACGAGGATGGTGTCAAGGGATACCGTGTCCTTAATGTCGCTACTGGTCAAGTGAAGATTGTGCGCACCGTGAAGTTCATGGAGACGACTAGCACAGGCGACTTCATGACTGAGGTCGAAGGCGACGACAAAGATGGAGATGAAGGCGTTGCTGCGCCTCGCGCTACTGCTCCGAGTCGTGGACAGACGCAGACGCTCACGATCTTCAATGATGAGGTGGTACCACTTCAACATGAGGTGACCACAGAGACTGCAATCGTCCCTGCACCTTCTCACTCCGTGATTACTCGGCCGCGTACCCGGCACATGGAGGAGACCACGGATCCTGAGGAAGCGGAAGGACGCAAGAAGCAGATTGTCGCTCCATCCGCTATTGGAACCAAGCGACAGAAGCTGAGCCATGTTCGCGTCAAGCCAAGTGACGAGCTACTCGCTATTGAAGGAGGTCAGCTGATGGCTGCAACGGAGGAGGTCCCGAAGACGTATTCTGAGGCGACTACACGTCAAGACCAAGATGAATGGAAGAAGGCGATTGCAAGTGAGCTGGAGTCACTCGTCGCCAACAAGACCTGGAAGCTGGTACCCAAGCCAGCACACCAGCGCCCGATCGGTTGTCGCTGGGTGTTCGCGTTGAAGCGTGATGAAAAGGGACAAGTAGTTCGGTACAAGGCTCGTCTGGTGGCTAAGGGATACTCGCAGCGTCACGGCATCGACCACGAAGATACGTATTCACCGGTTGCTTACCTCAACTCGGTTCGCGCCATGCTGGCGAAGTGCGGTGCGGACGGAATGGATATTGAGCAGTGCGACGTCGACACAGCGTTCCGGTATGGGAAGCTGGAAGAAGAGATCTACATGGAGTTGCCGGAAGGACTCAGGGAGCTCCTGGAATTGACCGAAGCTGAAGGCGAGGACGACATCGTCTGCATGCTGCTCCAGAGTTTGTATGGACTCAAGCAGGCATCGCGTGTTTGGAACGAGACGATCGAAAAGCACCTCAAGAGTATGGGATTTGAGCCTGCTGACGCCGACCCATGTGTCTACACGAGAGGCGAGGGTGATGATGAATGCATAGTGTGTCTCTTCGTGGACGACATGCTGATCGCGTCAAGACAGAAGGCAGTGATCGCGACCGTGAAGGCTGGAATTGCGGAGAAGTTCCTGCTGAAGGACATTGGTGCTGAGCAAGTGGGGGCTACGGTGATCTGCGAGGACAACCAAGGAGCGATGGCTTTGGCGAAGAACGTTGGTTACCAACCTCGCACCAAGCACATCGACATTCGCTACCACTTCATTCAAGAGAAGGTGGTGAGCAACGAAATGGAGCTGGAGTACGTGGATACCAAGAACCAGCTCGCTGACTTCATGACCAAGGGACTATCGTCGAAGACGTTGCACTACTTGATGATGCGGAGCAACGTTGGCCCCAAGCTCGAGACATCGAATTGAGTGGGGGTGTTGCGGTTGCACTTCGCTGTCTACAAGACTGGGTCCCGACCTCAAGGCACACGGCCTGCGCGTGGCTGGCGCGTGCCTCTAAGGTCTGCAGTTGAAGTGAGACGAATGGTGCAATCTGATTGGCTGGGTTATGGTGTGCCCGTCCCATCCAAGTGTGCCCGTCCCATCCAAGTGTGTCCGCTGCATTGAAGTGTGCCCGCTGCAGTGCACTGTGATTGGCTGATGGCCCGTGCCCGTCCCAATCAAGTGTGCCGCTGCATATGCAATAGTCAACCGAAGTCAAATGAGGGAGATACTAGAGAGACTGCATGAGTAGGAAGAAGCTAGCAGGACAAGGACTTCTAACTCAAATGAATTCACTTTCGGATTTCCTTTCTACCCCTCATCGACTCCCAGGCGACGTCTGCACTTACAAGAGGTTATGAGCCCAAGCTACGCTGATGCCGTCAAGCTCGTGGAAGACAACTACTTCCACTGGGAGTTCAACATGAGGATGAAGCTCTCGCGCAAGGTACTGCTGGCCCTCATCATCAAGCCAGAGTTCGACGCGCTGAGTGACCGCTCCACGGTTCAATGGAAGATCAACGATCGGAAGGCCCTTGGTGTGATCGCAGGAGACGTGAGTCTCACATACCAAGTCTACATCCGTGGAGCGACAACTGCTGCTGGCTCGTGGCGCATGCTCGAGGAGCAGTTCAACCGGAACACGCTCAAGAACCGACTCATCGTAACCAAGAAGTTGCACAACTTCAAGATGGAGCCCGGTACGCGGTTCGCGGTGCATGTGGGCCAGTTCAAGGAGATCGTCCTCCAGATGGAGACGATTGGTGAGCCTCTGGATGAGACCCGACAGCTCGTGTTGCTGCTCGGTAGTCTGACGGATGAGTACCGGATGATCAGTACCGTACTAGAGAACACGCCGAACATGACGTTGGCGTACTCGATCCAAGATCTCTCCGGTGTTGATGCCTGGGATGAATCGTCATCGGCTCAACAGAAGGCTTTCGTGGCGAAGAAGAGCTACGACAAGCGTAGGTTCAACGGCAAGTGCTTCTACTGCTAGAAGACTGGGCACAAGGCAACGGAGTGCCGCAAGAAGAAGGCCGACGAGGAACGCGGACAAGTCGCGAGGGAGACATCCGACTACGCGTTCACGGCTACGAGTGCGATGGGCAAGACTGAATGGCTCGTCGACTCCGGTGCAAGCTCGCACATGACCAGCGTCCGGGACAAGTTCGTGACCATGAAGGAGCTGAAGACGCCAGTTCGCATCACGATCGCGGATGGCAAGAAGATCGACGCAGTTGCAATGGGCACCGTCGGATTGAAGCTGATGGACGGGACGTCTGTCACGCTGTCGGATGTTCTGTACATCCCTGAAGTTGAAGGAAGCCTCATCTCGGTGGTGAAGCTGGCCGAGAAGGACGTCGTCGCGCAGTTCAGCAAGGACAAGTGTGTCTTTCGCTATGGCGATGCTACCGTCATGGAGGCCAAGCGCTGTGGAAACGTCTACAAGTTGAAGACAGTGGGGGACGAGGTGTGTCATGCGGCAACGACATCTCGTAAGGAGCCACTGGCAGTTGTACACGCCCGTCTCGGCCACATCCCGTTCAAGCGCTATGAACAGCTACTGACAATGGCTGATGGAGTTCCTCGCGTCGCAGATGAGCCAAGTGACCACGTGTGTGCCGGCTGCTGCATGGGCAAGATGCGAGAAGACAACTTCTCTCGCAGCCCGGAAAAGGCCGTCAAGAGTGCTGGAGTCCTCGACCTCATCCACTCGGACGTCATGGGCCCAATGCAGACGAAGACACCTGGTGGCTGTACGTATGCTGTCACGTTTATCGACGATTTCTCACGTCACGGTGTACTTCATGAAGAAGAAAGCGGAAGTCTTGGAGAAGGTCAAGATGTTCAAGGCTGCCATGGAAAACGCTACAGGCCGCAAGATCAAGCGCCTCCGCTCGGACAACGGCGGGGAGTACACGGGTCGACTCTTCAAGGAGTACCTGTCCAAGCAAGGCATTCGACATGAGAAGACAGTGCCGTACACGCCTCAGCAAAATGGACTGGCTGAGCGCATGAACCGGAGCCTCGTGGAGATGGCTCGTTGCATGCTCACGAGGGCATCGACAAGAAGTGTTGGGCTGAAGCAGTCAACACGTCGGCGTGGATCATCAACAGGATTCCCAACACCGTGACTGTGAAGACGCCCTACGAGATCGTGTACCAGAAACAAACCTCAGCTCAAGAACCTGAAGGTGTTCGGTGCACTCGGCTATGGACACACCCCGGACGATAAGCGCCGCAACCTCGACGCCAAGGCGTTCAAGTACCGCTTCTTGGGCTACGAGGATGGTGTCAAGGGATACCGTGTCCTTAATGTCGCTACTGGTCAAGTGAAGATTGTGCGCACCGTGAAGTTCATGGAGACGACTAGCACAGGCGACTTCATGACTGAGGTCGAAGGCGACGACAAAGATGGAGATGAAGGCGTTGCTGCGCCTCGCGCTACTGCTCCGAGTCGTGGACAGACGCAGACGCTCACGATCTTCAATGATGAGGTGGTACCACTTCAACATGAGGTGACCACAGAGACTGCAATTGTCCCTGCACCTTCTCACTCCGTGATTACTCGGCCGCGTACCCGGCACATTGAGGAGACCACGGATCCTGAGGAAGCGGAAGGACGCAAGAAGCAGATTGTCGCTCCATCCGCTATTGGAACCAAGCGACAGAAGCTGAGCCATGTTCGCGTCAAGCCAAGTGACGAGCTACTCGCTATTGAAGGAGGTCAGCTGATGGCTGCAACGGAGGAGGTCCCGAAGATGTACGCTGAGGCGACTACACGTCAAGACCAAGATGAATGGAAGAAGGCGATTGCAAGTGAGCTGGAGTCACTCGTCGCCAACAAGACCTGGAAGCTGGTACCCAAGCCAGCACACCAGCGCCCGATCGGTTGTCGCTGGGTGTTCGCGTTGAAGCGTGATGAAAAGGGACAAGTAGTTCGGTACAAGGCTCGTCTGGTGGCTAAGGGATACTCGCAGCGTCACGGCATCGACCACGAAGATACGTATTCACCGGTTGCTTACCTCAACTCGGTTCGCGCCATGCTGGCGAAGTGCGGTGCGGACGGAATGGATATTGAGCAGTGCGACGTCGACACAGCGTTCCGGTATGGGAAGCTGGAAGAAGAGATCTACATGGAGTTGCCGGAAGGACTCAGAGAGCTCCTGGAATTGGCCGAAGCTGAAGGCGAGGACGACATCGTCTGCATGCTGCTCCAGAGTTTGTATGGACTCAAGCAGGCATCGCGTGTTTGGAACGAGACGATCGAAAAGCACCTCAAGAGTATGGGATTTGAGCCTGCTGACGCCGACCCATGCGTCTACACGAGAGGCGAGGGTGATGATGAATGCATAGTGTGTCTCTTCGTGGACGACATGCTGATCGCGTCAAGACAGAAGGCAGTGATCGCGACCGTGAAGGCTGGAATTGCGGAGAAGTTCCTGCTGAAGGACATTGGTGCTGAGCAAGTGGGGGCTACGGTGATCTGCGAGGACAACCAAGGAGCGATGGCTTTGGCGAAGAACGTTGGTTACCAACCTCGCACCAAGCACATCGACATTCGCTACCACTTCATTCAAGAGAAGGTGGTGAGCAACGAAATGGAGCTGGAGTACGTGGATACCAAGAACCAGCTCGCTGACTTCATGACCAAGGGACTATCGTCGAAGACGTTGCGCTACTTGATGATGCGGAGCAACGTTGGCCCCAAGCTCGAGACATCGAATTGAGTGGGGGTGTTGCGGTTGCACTTCGCTGTCTACAAGACTGGGTCCCGACCTCAAGGCACACGGCCTGCGCGTGGCTGGCGCGTGCCTCTAAGGTCTGCAGTTGATGTGAGGCGAATGGTGCAATCTGATTGGCTGGGTTATGGTGTGCCCGTCCCATCCAAGTGTGCCCGTCCCATCCAAGTGTGTCCGCTGCATTGAAGTGTGCCCGCTGCAGTGCACTGTGATTGGCTGATGGCCCGTGCCCGTCCCAATCAAGTGTGCCGCTGCATATGCAATAGTCAACCGAAGTCAAATGAGGGAGATACTAGAGAGACTGCATGAGTAGGAAGAAGCTAGCAGGACAAGGACTTCTAACTCAAATGAATTCACTTTCGGATTTCCTTTCTACCCCTCATCGACTCCCAGGCGACGTCTGCACTTACAAGAGGTTATGAGCCCAAGCTACGCTGATGCCGTCAAGCTCGTGGAAGACAACTACTTCCACTGGGAGTTCAACATGAGGATGAAGCTCTCGCACAAGGTACTGTTGGCCCTCATCATCAAGCCAGAGTTCGACGCGCTGAGTGACCGCTCCACGGTTCAATGGAAGATCAACGATCGGAAGGCCCTTGGTGTGATCGCAGGAGACGTGAGTCTCACATACCAAGTCTACATCCGTGGAGCGACAACTGCTGCTGGCTCGTGGCGCATGCTCGAGGAGCAGTTCAACCGGAACACGCTCAAGAACCGACTCATCGTAACCAAGAAGTTGCACAACTTCAAGATGGAGTCCGGTACGCGGTTCGCGGTGCATGTGGGCCAGTTCAAGGAGATCGTCCTCCAGATGGAGACGATTGGTGAGCCTCTGGATGAGACCCGACAGCTCGTGTTGCTGCTCGGTAGTCTGACGGATGAGTACCGGATGATCAGTACCGTACTAGAGAACACGCCGAACATGACGTTGGCGTACTCGATCCAAGATCTCTCCGGTGTTGATGCCTGGGATGAATCGTCATCGGCTCAACAGAAGGCTTTCGTGGCGAAGAAGAGCTACGACAAGCGTAGGTTCAACGGCAAGTGCTTCTACTGCTAGAAGACTGGGCACAAGGCAACGGAGTGCCGCAAGAAGAAGGCCGACGAGGAACGCGGACAAGTCGCGAGGGAGACATCCGACTACGCGTTCACGGCTACGAGTGCGATGGGCAAGACTGAATGGCTCGTCGACTCCGGTGCAAGCTCGCACATGACCAGCGTCCGGGACAAGTTCGTGACCATGAAGGAGCTGAAGACGCCAGTTCGCATCACGATCGCGGATGGCAAGAAGATCGACGCAGTTGCAATGGGCACCGTCGGATTGAAGCTGATGGACGGGACGTCTGTCACGCTGTCGGATGTTCTGTACATCCCTGAAGTTGAAGGAAGCCTCATCTCGGTGGTGAAGCTGGCCGAGAAGGACGTCGTCGCGCAGTTCAGCAAGGACAAGTGTGTCTTTCGCTATGGCGATGCTACCGTCATGGAGGCCAAGCGCTGTGGAAACGTCTACAAGTTGAAGACAGTGGGGGACGAGGTGTGTCATGCGGCAACGACATCTCGTAAGGAGCCACTGGCAGTTGTACACGCCCGTCTCGGCCACATCCCGTTCAAGCGCTATGAACAGCTACTGACAATGGCTGATGGAGTTCCTCGCGTCGCAGATGAGCCAAGTGACCACGTGTGTGCCGGCTGCTGCATGGGCAAGATGCGAGAAGACAACTTCTCTCGCAGCCCGGAAAAGGCCGTCAAGAGTGCTGGAGTCCTCGACCTCATCCACTCGGACGTCATGGGCCCAATGCAGACGAAGACACCTGGTGGCTGTACGTATGCTGTCACGTTTATCGACGATTTCTCACGTCACGGTGTACTTCGTGAAGAAGAAAGCGGAAGTCTTGGAGAAGGTCAAGATGTTCAAGGCTGCCATGGAAAACGCTACAGGCCGCAAGATCAAGCGCCTCCGCTCGGACAACGGCGGGGAGTACACGGGTCGACTCTTCAAGGAGTACCTGTCCAAGCAAGGCATTCGTCATGAGAAGACAGTGCCGTACACGCCTCAGCAAAATGGACTGGCTGAGCGCATGAACCGGAGCCTCGTGGAGATGGCTCGTTGCATGCTCACGAGGGCAGCGACAAGAAGTGTTGGGCTGAAGCAGTCAACACGTCGGCGTGGATCATCAACAGGATTCCCAACACCGTGACTGTGAAGACGCCCTACGAGATCGTGTACCAGAAACAAACCTCAGCTCAAGAACCTGAAGGTGTTCGGTGCACTCGGCTATGGACACATCCCGGACGATAAGCGCCGCAACCTCGACGCCAAGGCGTTCAAGTACCGCTTCTTGGGCTACGAGGATGGTGTCAAGGGATACCGTGTCCTTAATGTCGCTACTGGTCAAGTGAAGATTGTGCGCACCGTGAAGTTCATGGAGACGACTAGCACAGGCGACTTCATGACTGAGGTCGAAGGCGACGACAAAGATGGAGATGAAGGCGTTGCTGCGCCTCGCGCTACTGCTCCGAGTCGTGGACAGACGCAGACGCTCACGATCTTCAATGATGAGGTGGTACCACTTCAACATGAGGTGACCACAGAGACTGCAATCGTCCCTGCACCTTCTCACTCCGTGATTACTCGGCCGCGTACCCGGCACATTGAGGAGACCACGGATCCTGAGGAAGCGGAAGGACGCAAGAAGCAGATTGTCGCTCCATCCGCTATTGGAACCAAGCGACAGAAGCTGAGCCAGGTTCGCGTCAAGCCTACTCGCTATTGAAGGAGGTCAGCTGATGGCTGCAACGGAGGAGGTCCCGAAGACGTACGCTGAGGCGACTACACGTCAAGACCAAGATGAATGGAAGAAGGCGATTGCAAGTGAGCTGGAGTCACTCGTCGCCAACAAGACCTGGAAGCTGGTACCCAAGCCAGCACACCAGCGCCCGATCGGTTGTCGCTGGGTGTTCGCGTTGAAGCGTGATGAAAAGGGACAAGTAGTTCGGTACAAGGCTCGTCTGGTGGCTAAGGGATACTCGCAGCGTCACGGCATCGACCACGAAGATACGTATTCACCGGTTGCTTACCTCAACTCGGTTCGCGCCATGCTGGCGAAGTGCGGTGCGGACGGAATGGATATTGAGCAGTGCGACGTCGACACAGCGTTCCGGTATGGGAAGCTGGAAGAAGAGATCTACATGGAGTTGCCGGAAGGACTCAGGGAGCTCCTGGAATTGACCGAAGCTGAAGGCGAGGACGACATCGTCTGCATGCTGCTCCAGAGTTTGTATGGACTCAAGCAGGCATCGCGTGTTTGGAACGAGACGATCGAAAAGCACCTCAAGAGTATGGGATTTGAGCCTGCTGACGCCGACCCATGTGTCTACACGAGAGGCGAGGGTGATGATGAATGCATAGTGTGTCTCTTCGTGGACGACATGCTGATCGCGTCAAGACAGAAGGCAGTGATCGCGACCGTGAAGGCTGGAATTGCGGAGAAGTTCCTGCTGAAGGACATTGGTGCTGAGCAAGTGGGGGCTACGGTGATCTGCGAGGACAACCAAGGAGCGATGGCTTTGGCGAAGAACGTTGGTTACCAACCTCGCACCAAGCACATCGACATTCGCTACCACTTCATTCAAGAGAAGGTGGTGAGCAACGAAATGGAGCTGGAGTACGTGGATACCAAGAACCAGCTCGCTGACTTCATGACCAAGGGACTATCGTCGAAGACGTTGCGCTACTTGATGATGCGGAGCAACGTTGGCCCCAAGCTCGAGACATCGAATTGAGTGGGGGTGTTGCGGTTGCACTTCGCTGTCTACAAGACTGGGTCCCGACCTCAAGGCACACGGCCTGCGCGTGGCTGGCGCGTGCCTCTAAGGTCTGCAGTTGATGTGAGGCGAATGGTGCAATCTGATTGGCTGGGTTATGGTGTGCCCGTCCCATCCAAGTGTGCCCGTCCCATCCAAGTGTGTCCGCTGCATTGAAGTGTGCCCGCTGCAGTGCACTGTGATTGGCTGATGGCCCGTGCCCGTCCCAATCAAGTGTGCCGCTGCATATGCAATAGTCAACCGAAGTCAAATGAGGGAGATACTAGAGAGACTGCATGAGTAGGAAGAAGCTAGCAGGACAAGGACTTCTAACTCAAATGAATTCACTTTCGGATTTCCTTTCTACCCCTCATCGACTCCCAGGCGACGTCTGCACTTACAAGAGGTTATGAGCCCAAGCTACGCTGATGCCGTCAAGCTCGTGGAAGACAACTACTTCCACTGGGAGTTCAACATGAGGATGAAGCTCTCGCGCAAGGTACTGTTGGCCCTCATCATCAAGCCAGAGTTCGACGCGCTGAGTGACCGCTCCAAGGTTCAATGGAAGATCAACGATCGGAAGGCCCTTGGTGTGATCGCAGGAGACGTGAGTCTCACATACCAAGTCTACATCCGTGGAGCGACAACTGCTGCTGGCTCGTGGCGCATGCTCGAGGAGCAGTTCAACCGGAACACGCTCAAGAACCGACTCATCGTAACCAAGAAGTTGCACAACTTCAAGATGGAGTCCGGTACGCGGTTCGCGGTGCATGTGGGCCAGTTCAAGGAGATCGTCCTCCAGATGGAGACGATTGGTGAGCCTCTGGATGAGACCCGACAGCTCGTGTTGCTGCTCGGTAGTCTGACGGATGAGTACCGGATGATCAGTACCGTACTAGAGAACACGCCGAACATGACGTTGGCGTACTCGATCCAAGATCTCTCCGGTGTTGATGCCTGGGATGAATCGTCATCGGCTCAACAGAAGGCTTTCGTGGCGAAGAAGAGCTACGACAAGCGTAGGTTCAACGGCAAGTGCTTCTACTGCTAGAAGACTGGGCACAAGGCAACGGAGTGCCGCAAGAAGAAGGCCGACGAGGAACGCGGACAAGTCGCGAGGGAGACATCCGACTACGCGTTCACGGCTACGAGTGCGATGGGCAAGACTGAATGGCTCGTCGACTCCGGTGCAAGCTCGCACATGACCAGCGTCCGGGACAAGTTCGTGACCATGAAGGAGCTGAAGACGCCAGTTCGCATCACGATCGCGGATGGCAAGAAGATCGACGCAGTTGCAATGGGCACCGTCGGATTGAAGCTGATGGACGGGACGTCTGTCACGCTGTCGGATGTTCTGTACATCCCTGAAGTTGAAGGAAGCCTCATCTCGGTGGTGAAGCTGGCCGAGAAGGACGTCGTCGCGCAGTTCAGCAAGGACAAGCGTGTCTTTCGCTATGGCGATGCTACCGTCATGGAGGCCAAGCGCTGTGGAAACGTCTACAAGTTGAAGACAGTGGGGGACGAGGTGTGTCATGCGGCAACGACATCTCGTAAGGAGCCACTGGCAGTTGTACACGCCCGTCTCGGCCACATCCCGTTCAAGCGCTATGAACAGCTACTGACAATGGCTGATGGAGTTCCTCGCGTCGCAGATGAGCCAAGTGACCACGTGTGTGCCGGCTGCTGCATGGGCAAGATGCGAGAAGACAACTTCTCTCGCAGCCCGGAAAAGGCCGTCAAGAGTGCTGGAGTCCTCGACCTCATCCACTCGGACGTCATGGGCCCAATGCAGACGAAGACACCTGGTGGCTGTACGTATGCTGTCACGTTTATCGACGATTTCTCACGTCACGGTGTACTTCGTGAAGAAGAAAGCGGAAGTCTTGGAGAAGGTCAAGATGTTCAAGGCTGCCATGGAAAACGCTACAGGCCGCAAGATCAAGCGCCTCCGCTCGGACAACGGCGGGGAGTACACGGGTCGACTCTTCAAGGAGTACCTGTCCAAGCAAGGCATTCGTCATGAGAAGACAGTGCCGTACACGCCTCAGCAAAATGGACTGGCTGAGCGCATGAACCGGAGCCTCGTGGAGATGGCTCGTTGCATGCTCACGAGGGCATCGACAAGAAGTGTTGGGCTGAAGCAGTCAACACGTCGGCGTGGATCATCAACAGGATTCCCAACACCGTGACTGTGAAGACACCCTACGAGATCGTGTACCAGAAACAAACCTCAGCTCAAGAACCTGAAGGTGTTCGGTGCACTCGGCTATGGACACATCCCGGACGATAAGCGCCGCAACCTCGACGCCAAGGCGTTCAAGTACCGCTTCTTGGGCTACGAGGATGGTGTCAAGGGATACCGTGTCCTTAATGTCGCTACTGGTCAAGTGAAGATTGTGCGCACCGTGAAGTTCATGGAGACGACTAGCACAGGCGACTTCATGACTGAGGTCGAAGGCGACGACAAAGATGGAGATGAAGGCGTTGCTGCGCCTCGCGCTACTGCTCCGAGTCGTGGACAGACGCAGACGCTCACGATCTTCAATGATGAGGTGGTACCACTTCAATATGAGGTGACCACAGAGACTGCAATCGTCCCTGCACCTTCTCACTCCGTGATTACTCGGCCGCGTACCCGGCACATGGAGGAGACCACGGATCCTGAGGAAGCGGAAGGACGCAAGAAGCAGATTGTCGCTCCATCCGCTATTGGAACCAAGCGACAGAAGCTGAGCCAGGTTCGCGTCAAGCCTACTCGCTATTGAAGGAGGTCAGCTGATGGCTGCAACGGAGGAGGTCCCGAAGACGTACGCTGAGGCGACTACACGTCAAGACCAAGATGAATGGAAGAAGGCGATTGCAAGTGAGCTGGAGTCACTCGTCGCCAACAAGACCTGGAAGCTGGTACCCAAGCCAGCACACCAGCGCCCGATCGGTTGTCGCTGGGTGTTCGCGTTGAAGCGTGATGAAAAGGGACAAGTAGTTCGGTACAAGGCTCGTCTGGTGGCTAAGGGATACTCGCAGCGTCACGGCATCGACCACGAAGATACGTATTCACCGGTTGCTTACCTCAACTCGGTTCGCGCCATGCTGGCGAAGTGCGGTGCGGACGGAATGGATATTGAGCAGTGCGACGTCGACACAGCGTTCCGGTATGGGAAGCTGGAAGAAGAGATCTACATGGAGTTGCCGGAAGGACTCAGGGAGCTCCTGGAATTGGTCGAAGCTGAAGGCGAGGACGACATCGTCTGCATGCTGCTCCAGAGTTTGTATGGACTCAAGCAGGCATCGCGTGTTTGGAACGAGACGATCGAAAAGCACCTCAAGAGTATGGGATTTGAGCCTGCTGACGCCGACCCATGCGTCTACACGAGAGGCGAGGGTGATGATGAATGCATAGTGTGTCTCTTCGTGGACGACATGCTGATCGCGTCAAGACAGAAGGCAGTGATCGCGACCGTGAAGGCTGGAATTGCGGAGAAGTTCCTGCTGAAGGACATTGGTGCTGAGCAAGTGGGGGCTACGGTGATCTGCGAGGACAACCAAGGAGCGATGGCTTTGGCGAAGAACGTTGGTTACCAACCTCGCACCAAGCACATCGACATTCGCTACCACTTCATTCAAGAGAAGGTGGTGAGCAACGAAATGGAGCTGGAGTACGTGGATACCAAGAACCAGCTCGCTGACTTCATGACCAAGGGACTATCGTCGAAGACGTTGCACTACTTGATGATGCGGAGCAACGTTGGCCCCAAGCTCGAGACATCGAATTGAGTGGGGGTGTTGCGGTTGCACTTCGCTGTCTACAAGACTGGGTCCCGACCTCAAGGCACACGGCCTGCGCGTGGCTGGCGCGTGCCTCTAAGGTCTGCAGTTGAAGTGAGGCGAATGGTGCAATCTGATTGGCTGGGTTATGGTGTGCCCGTCCCATCCAAGTGTGCCCGTCCCATCCAAGTGTGTCCGCTGCATTGAAGTGTGCCCGCTGCAGTGCACTGTGATTGGCTGATGGCCCGTGCCCGTCCCAATCAAGTGTGCCGCTGCATATGCAATAGTCAACCGAAGTCAAATGAGGGAGATACTAGAGAGACTGCATGAGTAGGAAGAAGCTAGCAGGACAAGGACTTCTAACTCAAATGAATTCACTTTCGGATTTCCTTTCTACCCCTCATCGACTCCCAGGCGACGTCTGCACTTACAAGAGGTTATGAGCCCAAGCTACGCTGATGCCGTCAAGCTCGTGGAAGACAACTACTTCCACTGGGAGTTCAACATGAGGATGAAGCTCTCGCGCAAGGTACTGCTGGCCCTCATCATCAAGCCAGAGTTCGACGCGCTGAGTGACCGCTCCACGGTTCAATGGAAGATCAACGACCGGAAGGCCCTTGGTGTGATCGCAGGAGACGTGAGTCTCACATACCAAGTCTACATCCGTGGAGCGACAACTGCTGCTGGCTCGTGGCGCATGCTCGAGGAGCAGTTCAACCGGAACACGCTCAAGAACCGACTCATCGTAACCAAGAAGTTGCACAACTTCAAGATGGAGCCCGGTACGCGGTTCGCGGTGCATGTGGACCAGTTCAAGGAGATCGTCCTCCAGATGGAGACGATTGGTGAGCCTCTGGATGAGACCCGACAGCTCGTGTTGCTGCTCGGTAGTCTGACGGATGAGTACCGGATGATCAGTACCGTACTAGAGAACACGCCGAACATGACGTTGGCGTACTCGATCCAAGATCTCTCCGGTGTTGATGCCTGGGATGAATCGTCATCGGCTCAACAGAAGGCTTTCGTGGCGAAGAAGAGCTACGACAAGCGTAGGTTCAACGGCAAGTGCTTCTACTGCTAGAAGACTGGGCACAAGGCAACGGAGTGCCACAAGAAGAAGGCCGACGAGGAACGCGGACAAGTCGCGAGGGAGACATCCGACTACGCGTTCACGGCTACGAGTGCGATGGGCAAGACTGAATGGCTCGTCGACTCCGGTGCAAGCTCGCACATGACCAGCGTCCGGGACAAGTTCGTGACCATGAAGGAGCTGAAGACGCCAGTTCGCATCACGATCGCGGATGGCAAGAAGATCGACGCAGTTGCAATGGGCACCGTCGGATTGAAGCTGATGGACGGGACGTCTGTCACGCTGTCGGATGTTCTGTACATCCCTGAAGTTGAAGGAAGCCTCATCTCGGTGGTGAAGCTGGCCGAGAAGGACGTCGTCGCGCAGTTCAGCAAGGACAAGTGTGTCTTTCGCTATGGCGATGCTACCGTCATGGAGGCCAAGCGCTGTGGAAACGTCTACAAGTTGAAGACAGTGGGGGACGAGGTGTGTCATGCGGCAACGACATCTCGTAAGGAGCCACGGGCAGTTGTACACGCCCGTCTCGGCCACATCCCGTTCAAGCGCTATGAACAGCTACTGACAATGGCTGATGGAGTTCCTCGCGTCGCAGATGAGCCAAGTGACCACGTGTGTGCCGGCTGATGCATGGGCAAGATGCGAGAAGACAACTTCTCTCGCAGCCCGGAAAAGGCCGTCAAGAGTGCTGGAGTCCTCGACCTCATCCACTCGGACGTCATGGGCCCAATGCAGACGAAGACACCTGGTGGCTGTACGTATGCTGCCACGTTTATCGACGATTTCTCACGTCACGGTGTACTTCGTGAAGAAGAAAGCGGAAGTCTTGGAGAAGGTCAAGATGTTCAAGGCTGCCATGGAAAACGCTACAGGCCGCAAGATCAAGCGCCTCCGCTCGGACAACGGCGGGGAGTACACGGGTCGACTCTTCAAGGAGTACCTGTCCAAGCAAGGCATTCGTCATGAGAAGACAGTGCCGTACACGCCTCAGCAAAATGGACTGGCTGAGCGCATGAACCGGAGCCTCGTGGAGATGGCTCGTTGCATGCTCACGAAGGCATCGACAAGAAGTGTTGGGCTGAAGCAGTCAACACGTCGGCGTGGATCATTAACAGGATTCCCAACACCGTGACTGTGAAGACGCCCTACGAGATCGTGTACCAGAAACAAACCTCAGCTCAAGAACCTGAAGGTGTTCGGTGCACTCGGCTATGGACACATCCCGGACGATAAGCGCCGCAACCTCGACGCCAAGGCGTTCAAGTACCGCTTCTTGGGCTACGAGGATGGTGTCAAGGGATACCGTGTCCTTAATGTCGCTACTGGTCAAGTGAAGATTGTGCGCACCGTGAAGTTCATGGAGACGACTAGCACAGGCGACTTCATGACTGAGGTCGAAGGCGACGACAAAGATGGAGATGAAGGCGTTGCTGCGCCTCGCGCTACTGCTCCGAGTCGTGGACAGACGCAGACGCTCACGATCTTCAATGATGAGGTGGTACCACTTCAACATGAGGTGACCACAGAGACTGCAATCGTCCCTGCACCTTCTCACTCCGTGATTACTCGGCCGCGTACCCGGCACATGGAGGAGACCACGGATCCTGAGGAAGCGGAAGGACGCAAGAAGCAGATTGTCGCTCCATCCGCTATTGGAACCAAGCGACAGAAGCTGAGCCAGGTTCGCGTCAAGCCAAGTGACGAGCTACTCGCTATTGAAGGAGGTCAGCTGATGGCTGCAACGGAGGAGGTCCCGAAGACGTACGCTGAGGCGACTACACGTCAAGACCAAGATGAATGGAAGAAGGCGATTGCAAGTGAGCTGGAGTCACTCGTCGCCAACAAGACCTGGAAGCTGGTACCCAAGCCAGCACACCAGCGCCCGATCGGTTGTCGCTGGGTGTTCGCGTTGAAGCGTGATGAAAAGGGACAAGTAGTTCGGTACAAGGCTCGTCTGGTGGCTAAGGGATACTCGCAGCGTCACGGCATCGACCACGAAGATACGTATTCACCGGTTGCTTACCTCAACTCGGTTCGCGCCATGCTGGCGAAGTGCGGTGCGGACGGAATGGATATTGAGCAGTGCGACGTCGACACAGCGTTCCGGTATGGGAAGCTGGAAGAAGAGATCTACATGGAGTTGCCGGAAGGACTCAGGGAGCTCCTGGAATTGGCCGAAGCTGAAGGCGAGGACGACATCGTCTGCATGCTGCTCCAGAGTTTGTATGGACTCAAGCAGGCATCGCGTGTTTGGAACGAGACGATCGAAAAGCACCTCAAGAGTATGGGATTTGAGCCTGCTGACGCCGACCCATGCGTCTACACGAGAGGCGAGGGTGATGATGAATGCATAGTGTGTCTCTTCGTGGACGACATGCTGATCGCGTCAAGACAGAAGGCAGTGATCGCGACCGTGAAGGCTGGAATTGCGGAGAAGTTCCTGCTGAAGGACATTGGTGCTGAGCAAGTGGGGGCTACGGTGATCTGCGAGGACAACCAAGGAGCGATGGCTTTGGCGAAGAACGTTGGTTACCAACCTCGCACCAAGCACATCGACATTCGCTACCACTTCATTCAAGAGAAGGTGGTGAGCAACGAAATGGAGCTGGAGTACGTGGATACCAAGAACCAGCTCGCTGACTTCATGACCAAGGGACTATCGTCGAAGACGTTGCACTACTTGATGATGCGGAGCAACGTTGGCCCCAAGCTCGAGACATCGAATTGAGTGGGGGTGTTGCGGTTGCACTTCGCTGTCTACAAGACTGGGTCCCGACCTCAAGGCACACGGCCTGCGCGTGGCTGGCGCGTGCCTCTAAGGTCTGCAGTTGAAGTGAGGCGAATGGTGCAATCTGATTGGCTGGGTTATGGTGTGCCCGTCCCATCCAAGTGTGCCCGTCCCATCCAAGTGTGTCCGCTGCATTGAAGTGTGCCCGCTGCAGTGCACTGTGATTGGCTGATGGCCCGTGCCCGTCCCAATCAAGTGTGCCGCTGCATATGCAATAGTCAACCGAAGTCAAATGAGGGAGATACTAGAGAGACTGCATGAGTAGGAAGAAGCTAGCAGGACAAGGACTTCTAACTCAAATGAATTCACTTTCGGATTTCCTTTCTACCCCTCATCGACTCCCAGGCGACGTCTGCACTTACAAGAGGTTATGAGCCCAAGCTACGCTGATGCCGTCAAGCTCGTGGAAGACAACTACTTCCACTGGGAGTTCAACATGAGGATGAAGCTCTCGCGCAAGGTACTGCTGGCCCTCATCATCAAGCCAGAGTTCGACGCGCTGAGTGACCGCTCCACGGTTCAATGGAAGATCAACGACCGGAAGGCCCTTGGTGTGATCGCAGGAGACGTGAGTCTCACATACCAAGTCTACATCCGTGGAGCGACAACTGCTGCTGGCTCGTGGCGCATGCTCGAGGAGCAGTTCAACCGGAACACGCTCAAGAACCGACTCATCGTAACCAAGAAGTTGCACAACTTCAAGATGGAGCCCGGTACGCGGTTCGCGGTGCATGTGGACCAGTTCAAGGAGATCGTCCTCCAGATGGAGACGATTGGTGAGCCTCTGGATGAGACCCGACAGCTCGTGTTGCTGCTCGGTAGTCTGACGGATGAGTACCGGATGATCAGTACCGTACTAGAGAACACGCCGAACATGACGTTGGCGTACTCGATCCAAGATCTCTCCGGTGTTGATGCCTGGGATGAATCGTCATCGGCTCAACAGAAGGCTTTCGTGGCGAAGAAGAGCTACGACAAGCGTAGGTTCAACGGCAAGTGCTTCTACTGCTAGAAGACTGGGCACAAGGCAACGGAGTGCCACAAGAAGAAGGCCGACGAGGAACGCGGACAAGTCGCGAGGGAGACATCCGACTACGCGTTCACGGCTACGAGTGCGATGGGCAAGACTGAATGGCTCGTCGACTCCGGTGCAAGCTCGCACATGACCAGCGTCCGGGACAAGTTCGTGACCATGAAGGAGCTGAAGACGCCAGTTCGCATCACGATCGCGGATGGCAAGAAGATCGACGCAGTTGCAATGGGCACCGTCGGATTGAAGCTGATGGACGGGACGTCTGTCACGCTGTCGGATGTTCTGTACATCCCTGAAGTTGAATGAAGCCTCATCTCGGTGGTGAAGCTGGCCGAGAAGGACGTCGTCGCGCAGTTCAGCAAGGACAAGCGTGTCTTTCGCTATGGCGATGCTACCGTCATGGAGGCCAAGCGCTGTGGAAACGTCTACAAGTTGAAGACAGTGGGGGACGAGGTGTGTCATGCGGCAACGACATCTCGTAAGGAGCCACGGGCAGTTGTACACGCCCGTCTCGGCCACATCCCGTTCAAGCGCTATGAACAGCTACTGACAATGGCTGATGGAGTTCCTCGCGTCGCAGATGAGCCAAGTGACCACGTGTGTGCCGGCTGCTGCATGGGCAAGATGCGAGAAGACAACTTCTCTCGCAGCCCGGAAAAGGCCGTCAAGAGTGCTGGAGTCCTCGACCTCATCCACTCGGACGTCATGGGCCCAATGCAGACGAAGACACCTGGTGGCTGTACGTATGCTGTCACGTTTATCGACGATTTCTCACGTCACGGTGTACTTCGTGAAGAAGAAAGCGGAAGTCTTGGAGAAGGTCAAGATGTTCAAGGCTGCCATGGAAAACGCTACAGGCCGCAAGATCAAGCGCCTCCGCTCGGACAACGGCGGGGAGTACACGGGTCGACTCTTCAAGGAGTACCTGTCCAAGCAAGGCATTCGTCATGAGAAGACAGTGCCGTACACGCCTCAGCAAAATGGACTGGCTGAGCGCATGAACCGGAGCCTCGTGGAGATGGCTCGTTGCATGCTCACGAGGGCATCGACAAGAAGTGTTGGGCTGAAGCAGTCAACACGTCGGCGTGGATCATCAACAGGATTCCCAACACCGTGACTGTGAAGACGCCCTACGAGATCGTGTACCAGAAACAAACCTCAGCTCAAGAACCTGAAGGTGTTCGGTGCACTCGGCTATGGACACATCCCGGACGATAAGCGCCGCAACCTCGACGCCAAGGCGTTCAAGTACCGCTTCTTGGGCTACGAGGATGGTGTCAAGGGATACCGTGTCCTTAATGTCGCTACTGGTCAAGTGAAGATTGTGCGCACCGTGAAGTTCATGGAGACGACTAGCACAGGCGACTTCATGACTGAGGTCGAAGGCGACGACAAAGATGGAGATGAAGGCGTTGCTGCGCCTCGCGCTACTGCTCCGAGTCGTGGACAGACGCAGACGCTCACGATCTTCAATGATGAGGTGGTACCACTTCAACATGAGGTGACCACAGAGACTGCAATCGTCCCTGCACCTTCTCACTCCGTGATTACTCGGCCGCGTACCCGGCACATGGAGGAGACCACGGATCCTGAGGAAGCGGAAGGACGCAAGAAGCAGATTGTCGCTCCATCCGCTATTGGAACCAAGCGACAGAAGCTGAGCCAGGTTCGCGTCAAGCCAAGTGACGAGCTACTCGCTATTGAAGGAGGTCAGCTGATGGCTGCAACGGAGGAGGTCCCGAAGACGTACGCTGAGGCGACTACACGTCAAGACCAAGATGAATGGAAGAAGGCGATTGCAAGTGAGCTGGAGTCACTCGTCGCCAACAAGACCTGGAAGCTGGTACCCAAGCCAGCACACCAGCGCCCGATCGGTTGTCGCTGGGTGTTCGCGTTGAAGCGTGATGAAAAGGGACAAGTAGTTCGGTACAAGGCTCGTCTGGTGGCTAAGGGATACTCGCAGCGTCACGGCATCGACCACGAAGATACGTATTCACCGGTTGCTTACCTCAACTCGGTTCGCGCCATGCTGGCGAAGTGCGGTGCGGACGGAATGGATATTGAGCAGTGCGACGTCGACACAGCGTTCCGGTATGGGAAGCTGGAAGAAGAGATCTACATGGAGTTGCCGGAAGGACTCAGGGAGCTCCTGGAATTGGCCGAAGCTGAAGGCGAGGACGACATCGTCTGCATGCTGCTCCAGAGTTTGTATGGACTCAAGCAGGCATCGCGTGTTTGGAACGAGACGATCGAAAAGCACCTCAAGAGTATGGGATTTGAGCCTGCTGACGCCGACCCATGCGTCTACACGAGAGGCGAGGGTGATGATGAATGCATAGTGTGTCTCTTCGTGGACGACATGCTGATCGCGTCAAGACAGAAGGCAGTGATCGCGACCGTGAGGGCTGGAATTGCGGAGAAGTTCCTGCTGAAGGACATTGGTGCTGAGCAAGTGGGGGCTACGGTGATCTGCGAGGACAACCAAGGAGCGATGGCTTTGGCGAAGAACGTTGGTTACCAACCTCGCACCAAGCACATCGACATTCGCTACCACTTCATTCAAGAGAAGGTGGTGAGCAACGAAATGGAGCTGGAGTACGTGGATACCAAGAACCAGCTCGCTGACTTCATGACCAAGGGACTATCGTCGAAGACGTTGCACTACTTGATGATGCGGAGCAACGTTGGCCCCAAGCTCGAGACATCGAATTGAGTGGGGGTGTTGCGGTTGCACTTCGCTGTCTACAAGACTGGGTCCCGACCTCAAGGCACACGGCCTGCGCGTGGCTGGCGCGTGCCTCTAAGGTCTGCAGTTGAAGTGAGGCGAATGGTGCAATCTGATTGGCTGGGTTATGGTGTGCCCGTCCCATCCAAGTGTGCCCGTCCCATCCAAGTGTGTCCGCTGCATTGAAGTGTGCCCGCTGCAGTGCACTGTGATTGGCTGATGGCCCGTGCCCGTCCCAATCAAGTGTGCCGCTGCATATGCAATAGTCAACCGAAGTCAAATGAGGGAGATACTAGAGAGACTGCATGAGTAGGAAGAAGCTAGCAGGACAAGGACTTCTAACTCAAATGAATTCACTTTCGGATTTCCTTTCTACCCCTCATCGACTCCCAGGCGACGTCTGCACTTACAAGAGGTTATGAGCCCAAGCTACGCTGATGCCGTCAAGCTCGTGGAAGACAACTACTTCCACTGGGAGTTCAACATGAGGATGAAGCTCTCGCGCAAGGTACTGCTGGCCCTCATCATCAAGCCAGAGTTCGACGCGCTGAGTGACCGCTCCACGGTTCAATGGAAGATCAACGACCGGAAGGCCCTTGGTGTGATCGCAGGAGACGTGAGTCTCACATACCAAGTCTACATCCGTGGAGCGACAACTGCTGCTGGCTCGTGGCGCATGCTCGAGGAGCAGTTCAACCGGAACACGCTCAAGAACCGACTCATCGTAACCAAGAAGTTGCACAACTTCAAGATGGAGCCCGGTACGCGGTTCGCGGTGCATGTGGACCAGTTCAAGGAGATCGTCCTCCAGATGGAGACGATTGGTGAGCCTCTGGATGAGACCCGACAGCTCGTGTTGCTGCTCGGTAGTCTGACGGATGAGTACCGGATGATCAGTACCGTACTAGAGAACACGCCGAACATGACGTTGGCGTACTCGATCCAAGATCTCTCCGGTGTTGATGCCTGGGATGAATCGTCATCGGCTCAACAGAAGGCTTTCGTGGCGAAGAAGAGCTACGACAAGCGTAGGTTCAACGGCAAGTGCTTCTACTGCTAGAAGACTGGGCACAAGGCAACGGAGTGCCACAAGAAGAAGGCCGACGAGGAACGCGGACAAGTCGCGAGGGAGACATCCGACTACGCGTTCACGGCTACGAGTGCGATGGGCAAGACTGAATGGCTCGTCGACTCCGGTGCAAGCTCGCACATGACCAGCGTCCGGGACAAGTTCGTGACCATGAAGGAGCTGAAGACGCCAGTTCGCATCACGATCGCGGATGGCAAGAAGATCGACGCAGTTGCAATGGGCACCGTCGGATTGAAGCTGATGGACGGGACGTCTGTCACGCTGTCGGATGTTCTGTACATCCCTGAAGTTGAAGGAAGCCTCATCTCGGTGGTGAAGCTGGCCGAGAAGGACGTCGTCGCGCAGTTCAGCAAGGACAAGCGTGTCTTTCGCTATGGCGATGCTACCGTCATGGAGGCCAAGCGCTGTGGAAACGTCTACAAGTTGAAGACAGTGGGGGACGAGGTGTGTCATGCGGCAACGACATCTCGTAAGGAGCCACGGGCAGTTGTACACGCCCGTCTCGGCCACATCCCGTTCAAGCGCTATGAACAGCTACTGACAATGGCTGATGGAGTTCCTCGCGTCGCAGATGAGCCAAGTGACCACGTGTGTGCCGGCTGCTGCATGGGCAAGATGCGAGAAGACAACTTCTCTCGCAGCCCGGAAAAGGCCGTCAAGAGTGCTGGAGTCCTCGACCTCATCCACTCGGACGTCATGGGCCCAATGCAGACGAAGACACCTGGTGGCTGTACGTATGCTGTCACGTTTATCGACGATTTCTCACGTCACGGTGTACTTCGTGAAGAAGAAAGCGGAAGTCTTGGAGAAGGTCAAGATGTTCAAGGCTGCCATGGAAAACGCTACAGGCCGCAAGATCAAGCGCCTCCGCTCGGACAACGGCGGGGAGTACACGGGTCGACTCTTCAAGGAGTACCTGTCCAAGCAAGGCATTCGTCATGAGAAGACAGTGCCGTACACGCCTCAGCAAAATGGACTGGCTGAGCGCATGAACCGGAGCCTCGTGGAGATGGCTCGTTGCATGCTCACGAGGGCATCGACAAGAAGTGTTGGGCTGAAGCAGTCAACACGTCGGCGTGGATCATCAACAGGATTCCCAACACCGTGACTGTGAAGACGCCCTACGAGATCGTGTACCAGAAACAAACCTCAGCTCAAGAACCTGAAGGTGTTCGGTGCACTCGGCTATGGACACATCCCGGACGATAAGCGCCGCAACCTCGACGCCAAGGCGTTCAAGTACCGCTTCTTGGGCTACGAGGATGGTGTCAAGGGATACCGTGTCCTTAATGTCGCTACTGGTCAAGTGAAGATTGTGCGCACCGTGAAGTTCATGGAGACGACTAGCACAGGCGACTTCATGACTGAGGTCGAAGGCGACGACAAAGATGGAGATGAAGGCGTTGCTGCGCCTCGCGCTACTGCTCCGAGTCGTGGACAGACGCAGACGCTCACGATCTTCAATGATGAGGTGGTACCACTTCAACATGAGGTGACCACAGAGACTGCAATCGTCCCTGCACCTTCTCACTCCGTGATTACTCGGCCGCGTACCCGGCACATGGAGGAGACCACGGATCCTGAGGAAGCGGAAGGACGCAAGAAGCAGATTGTCGCTCCATCCGCTATTGGAACCAAGCGACAGAAGCTGAGCCAGGTTCGCGTCAAGCCAAGTGACGAGCTACTCGCTATTGAAGGAGGTCAGCTGATGGCTGCAACGGAGGAGGTCCCGAAGACGTACGCTGAGGCGACTACACGTCAAGACCAAGATGAATGGAAGAAGGCGATTGCAAGTGAGCTGGAGTCACTCGTCGCCAACAAGACCTGGAAGCTGGTACCCAAGCCAGCACACCAGCGCCCGATCGGTTGTCGCTGGGTGTTCGCGTTGAAGCGTGATGAAAAGGGACAAGTAGTTCGGTACAAGGCTCGTCTGGTGGCTAAGGGATACTCGCAGCGTCACGGCATCGACCACGAAGATACGTATTCACCGGTTGCTTACCTCAACTCGGTTCGCGCCATGCTGGCGAAGTGCGGTGCGGACGGAATGGATATTGAGCAGTGCGACGTCGACACAGCGTTCCGGTATGGGAAGCTGGAAGAAGAGATCTACATGGAGTTGCCGGAAGGACTCAGGGAGCTCCTGGAATTGGCCGAAGCTGAAGGCGAGGGCGACATCGTCTGCATGCTGCTCCAGAGTTTGTATGGACTCAAGCAGGCATCGCGTGTTTGGAACGAGACGATCGAAAAGCACCTCAAGAGTATGGGATTTGAGCCTGCTGACGCCGACCCATGCGTCTACACGAGAGGCGAGGGTGGTGATGAATGCATAGTGTGTATCTTCGTGGACGACATGCTGATCGCGTCAAGACAGAAGGCAGTGATCGCGACCGTGAGGGCTGGAATTGCGGAGAAGTTCCTGCTGAAGGACATTGGTGCTGAGCAAGTGGGGGCTACGGTGATCTGCGAGGACAACCAAGGAGCGATGGCTTTGGCGAAGAACGTTGGTTACCAACCTCGCACCAAGCACATCGACATTCGCTACCACTTCATTCAAGAGAAGGTGGTGAGCAACGAAATGGAGCTGGAGTACGTGGATACCAAGAACCAGCTCGCTGACTTCATGACCAAGGGACTATCGTCGAAGACGTTGCGCTACTTGATGATGCGGAGCAACGTTGGCCCCAAGCTCGAGACATCGAATTGAGTGGGGGTGTTGCGGTTGCACTTCGCTGTCTACAAGACTGGGTCCCGACCTCAAGGCACACGGCCTGCGCGTGGCTGGCGCGTGCCTCTAAGGTCTGCAGTTGATGTGAGGCGAATGGTGCAATCTGATTGGCTGGGTTATGGTGTGCCCGTCCCATCCAAGTGTGCCCGTCCCATCCAAGTGTGTCCGCTGCATTGAAGTGTGCCCGCTGCAGTGCACTGTGATTGGCTGATGGCCCGTGCCCGTCCCAATCAAGTGTGCCGCTGCATATGCAATAGTCAACCGAAGTCAAATGAGAGAGATACTAGAGAGACTGCATGAGTAGGAAGAAGCTAGCAGGACAAGGACTTCTAACTCAAATGAATTCACTTTCGGATTTCCTTTCTACCCCTCATCGACTACCAGGCGACGTCTGCACTTACAAGAGGTTATGAGCCCAAGCTACGCTGATGCCGTCAAGCTCGTGGAAGACAACTACTTCCACTGGGAGTTCAACATGAGGATGAAGCTCTCGCGCAAGGTACTGCTGGCCCTCATCATCAAGCCAGAGTTCGACGCGCTGAGTGACCGCTCCACGGTTCAATGGAAGATCAACGACCGGAAGGCCCTTGGTGTGATCGCAGGAGACGTGAGTCTCACATACCAAGTCTACATCCGTGGAGCGACAACTGCTGCTGGCTCGTGGCGCATGCTCGAGGAGCAGTTCAACCGGAACACGCTCAAGAACCGACTCATCGTAACCAAGAAGTTGCACAACTTCAAGATGGAGCCCGGTACGCGGTTCGCGGTGCATGTGGACCAGTTCAAGGAGATCGTCCTCCAGATGGAGACGATTGGTGAGCCTCTGGATGAGACCCGACAGCTCGTGTTGCTGCTCGGTAGTCTGACGGATGAGTACCGGATGATCAGTACCGTACTAGAGAACACGCCGAACATGACGTTGGCGTACTCGATCCAAGATCTCTCCGGTGTTGATGCCTGGGATGAATCGTCATCGGCTCAACAGAAGGCTTTCGTGGCGAAGAAGAGCTACGACAAGCGTAGGTTCAACGGCAAGTGCTTCTACTGCTAGAAGACTGGGCACAAGGCAACGGAGTGCCACAAGAAGAAGGCCGACGAGGAACGCGGACAAGTCGCGAGGGAGACATCCGACTACGCGTTCACGGCTACGAGTGCGATGGGCAAGACTGAATGGCTCGTCGACTCCGGTGCAAGCTCGCACATGACCAGCGTCCGGGACAAGTTCGTGACCATGAAGGAGCTGAAGACGCCAGTTCGCATCACGATCGCGGATGGCAAGAAGATCGACGCAGTTGCAATGGGCACCGTCGGATTGAAGCTGATGGACGGGACGTCTGTCACGCTGTCGGATGTTCTGTACATCCCTGAAGTTGAATGAAGCCTCATCTCGGTGGTGAAGCTGGCCGAGAAGGACGTCGTCGCGCAGTTCAGCAAGGACAAGTGTGTCTTTCGCTATGGCGATGCTACCGTCATGGAGGCCAAGCGCTGTGGAAACGTCTACAAGTTGAAGACAGTGGGGGACGAGGTGTGTCATGCGGCAACGACATCTCGTAAGGAGCCACGGGCAGTTGTACAGACACGCAAGAAAAGTCCATTGAAATGGACTGCCAACACTCCGACGGAGTCGATAGTGACTGAAGTGGAGCCTGCGAGAAGGGCGCAGGCTTCACGTGCTGGCATACGTCGCAAGCACGGACGTACTTGTGTACCCATTTGTACTGGTGAATCCAATAGAAGTCACGCGTGAGAAGTAAATATGGCTTCTCACGACCCGGATGTCCCGACGTTGGGGCACCGAGATACTCGTAAGTGATCCTGAGCTTCAGCTCAGGATCGTCCGGCACGACAATGCGATCAGCGTTGTCGTCGACTCCGCTGTAAAGCCGCAGACCATTGTGTACACGATAACGGTGTACACGTGCACGGAGATGTTTCGCCAGCTTCTGACGAGACTTGTCAGAAGGAGCAGCGAAGTAGTCCAACAACTGCTTCGCTTCCGCATCATTCTCGTATGCGGACCTCACGTCGTCTAACAAAGACGACGAGGGAGTAGACGTCCGTGTGACACCAATTGCATTGGCGTCGGCCTTGTGCACCGCATAATCAGGTCGACGCGACAACGCGTCGGCCACAACATTCAACCTTCCAGGATTGTACTCAACCTGGAAGTTATATTCCGCGAAGAATGAAAGTCATCTCGCCATTCTTTGTGGGATGTGCGGCGACTTGATCGCCGTACGCAATGATGCGTGGTCGGTGTAGACCACGAATGGTCTACTCCCAAGTAGATACACTCGAAACTTCGCGAGTGCATACTTTATGGCAAGGAGTTCCTTGTCATGTACCGGATAGTTGCATTCAGCTGGCTTCGGTTGACGCGACTGATAGTAGACCACAGGATAACGTCCCTCGTGATCGTGTTGCATTAGAGCGCATCCAATTGCGAAATCGGACGCGTCGCACACGACGTGGAATGGGCGACCTTGATCGGTCACCGCCAAGATCGGCGCATCAAAGGCCTGCTGACAATCAGCAGTCCAAACCCATGCAGAATCCTTCTTTAGGGGCTGCGACAGCGGGCGAATCTTGCCCGCGTAGTTGCTCACGTAGTTGTAGAAGTACGTAGCGAGTCCAAGGAACTGTCTTAGTTCTTTGGCATTGGAAGGCGTAGACCATTCATTGATCACTCTGACCTTTCCTGGGTCACGGCGTACGCCGTTCTTCCCTACGAGCCACCCAAGGACGGGTATCTCGCTAGCCCTGAAGATACACTTCTTCAGGTTCGCGTAGAGCTTGTGTTTGCGCATGAGCGCAAAAAACTTGCGTAGCTGTTGCTTGTGCATCTCCACTTCCGACTTCCCGCCCACAGCCCGACTGTGTATGAACACGTCATCGAAATAGCTCGGTGCGAAATCGCGCGCCGAGCGCAACAAGTGCGTGACGCACCTGTTGAACGTCGCAGGGGCATTCTTCAGTCCCTGCGGCATTACAAGCCACTCCCAGAGCATACCGCTCGGGGTGCTCACCGCCGTGGGAGGTATATCACTATCACGCATGGGGATCTGACAGAATCAGTCCCTCCGATCCAGAGCACTAAAGATAGTGCTCAAAGCCATCGAATCGATGATCACATTTTTTCGCGGTATTGGCGTCTGCGCCGGTACCGTTGCGTCGTTCAGCTTGTTATAAGCACGAACGATGTGTCACCCACCCTGTGTCTTCTTGACACAGAACGTAGGCGCGCTGTGCGGGGACTTCGATTCCCGCACTTGCCCAGCCTTGCGACGACTTTCAAAGAAGTCGTCGATCGCTTTCACTTGCTCTCGCGGCAGTGGCCACTGCCGCGTCACGCAATACTTCGTTCCCGACACGAGATCAATCTCGTGCTGAACACCCTTGTCCTGCGGTAACTCCGCAGGGATATCATCCGGGAGTACGTCTCTGTACTCACGCAAGACCTCGTAGAAGGGGCTCGGCTTCTGTAAGTCTCAGCTCTGCTCGTTGAAGCGTTCGTTCTTCGACTTGGCGCTGAGGGCGTCGACACCCTCAGCGACGAGCTGTTCCAACTCTTTCGATTCACACTTCATCCTCTCGACATCCAAGATGATGCAGCTCGTGACTGGAAGCGAATTCAACTCCTACACCAACGTCGGAGCGTTCTCCAACTTCATCTTCTTATACTGGAGACCAGTATTAGTACGTGTCAAGACACTCAGGGTCTTGACGGTCGTCTTCAGTTCCAGTTGCAGCGTCTCGGTCCCTGACAGAGCCTTGCGCAGCTTTTCCCGCTTGCGCCGTTCGCTTCTTGTGCGGAACCCGGTTCCGCGCGTCTTGTTTTGTCCGGGCCCGGCCGCGGACAGATCCAACATTTGATCGCCGGCGGGTTCAACCCGCGGGCGCACGTAATCAAGCCCGGCTTGATCGCGTATCGCTTCTTCGTGCAGCCCGGCTGTATGTGAGCACGCAATGAGTTTGTTGTTGTCGCCGGCGGGTTCTTCTCGCAGGCGCACGCAATCAATCCCTGCTTGGTTGTGTACCGCTTCGTCGTGCAGTCCGGCTGCACGCGAGCGCGCAAGAATTTCCGGTGCGGGACGTTTGCAACCGTCCGCACTGCCTGCAGCGTCGGCTCCCAGAGCCGGCACGCTTTCTTTACCTCGACGCCTGATGGTGGAGCGTCTTTCGACGTTTGTACCAATCGCATCAGCTCCCTGAGCTGACGCGTCCAAGTCACTGTCCTTATTAGTGACTGGCTCCTCTTGTTGAACTTGTGTGTCGACACTAATAGTCGATACGACCGCGTCACTCTTGACTCTTCGAAAACCTCTCGAATTCGATTGAATCTGAGTCTTCTAATTCGATTTACATTTTCTCCCGACGACTCTCTCAGTCGTCGGTGTTCGCGTGGGGTGGCCGGGGGCAGCCGCGCGTCGCGCTGGCTCTGCTGGAGGGTCACATGCCCCGCGAGGTGCATGTGCTGCGCCGATAGGGTCATATCTCACTGTCGCGCCGCTACTCCCGAAGTGCACGATCGTGCGCTTCGTCAGTCAAGCACCGGTTCATGCCGTGGCTTGCACGGCATGTTATCGTCTAAGTCAAGCATGATAAGCTCGTCCACGAACTTCATTTCCCGATACGAGAAGCGTACGCGCACGACACGCTTCTCGGTTTTAACAACGACACCCGTTGCTAGTCTTACTTCCAATAGACTTCGAGGCATTACTACCTCCTCGAAGTCAAGCCTCGCTAGGCTCTTCAGTCGAACAAAGTTGTTCAACGCACCACAATCCACCAACGCACGAAGCAATTTCTCTCTCTTCGAGTTAACCTTCAGGGTGACAAGGTTCGGCCTGTCATCCTGATTCTTATAGTGACAGTGACTCTCACTGGGGGCAGCAGTCTTCAACACGGCGTGTCCGATATCGACACGCTCGACTGCATCACCAGCAGGGCGCCCCGCGCCTGCTGGTCGTTCTAGCTTTTTATTGCCCGTGGCGATACCCGGTATCGTCACGCCGGCCCTTGGCCGCCTGCACAGGTGCTGTGCATTCACGGGCGTAGTGGCCGTTGTTTCCACACCGGAAACAGCGGACATTCGTTGGTCCACGACGCTGCTGAGATCCAGCAGCCGTCGCACTCGAGAGGTCCATCGGTTCGGGATCTCCCGTCGGCTTTACCATCGGTCGCGGCATCGGCCGCGGGACGTTCACATGGAGCTTAGCCTGTCGCAGGCTAAACTCTTCTTGTATTGCAAGAGTAATCGCAGACTCGAAAGTACTTGGGTACTCTCGGAAGAGATAGGTCTTCACAGGCCCATCTTTCAGGCCCTTCATGAATGTGACGACCTTTGTCGCCTCGTCTATCGGGTTGGTCACGATGTTCGAGACCAAGTACCGCGCCCTTTGAGCGTAAGCATGCACGTCATGCTTGCCCTGTTGCAGGTCGAGGAACTCAGCCCTCGATCTGAACTCATTCTGCGGGGGTTCAAACGCTTGTCTGAGCTTCTCTTTGAACACTTCATACGTGCTAAAGCATGTAGGGTCAGTGAGTCGGCGTCCATACGCCCAACTCCTTGCTCGCCCGCCAAGGCATGACATGGCGAACGCAACTTTCGACAACGGGTCGACGATACGTCGAGCCGTAATGGCAGTGTCGACTTCGACAAGCCAACGGAGGAGAGGCTCGCCCTCTCTTCCAACTTAGCTGTTCACGTGGAGCTTCAATGACTCCACGCGCGGTGTGGACGGAGTCGACACCGTAGCGCGGGCAGCGGTCTCGCGCTGCTCCTTCATGATGAAGCCTAGAGCAACACCGTGTTGCTCTGTCGGCGATAGCGTGCGTAGCATCGTTGCTACGGCCGCTTCTCCAATGACCGTCGACAGTCGTTGGAGCGCCTCCCACTCTGGATCCGCCAGGTGGAGACAGTCTTCGCGTGCAACATGTGTTGCACCCGTGATTGGGTTACCAGTGGACATACTCGCGTCCACAGGCAGGTCCTCGGCCCCCGTATCGAACTTCATTCAATACGTAATTAGTCGGTCGTTGGACGGACTACAAAGTGCTACCAGGTGTAATGGGCTTACTTAGCCCAATACTTTAGCTTATACGTGAGCGCACGTGTATGAGGAAGCGTAAGGTGTATTTAACTTAGATTAAGTATACTTGTATCCACAAGTATAATTAGATCTAAATAAAGGTACAAATAGTAGCTTTTGCGGTAAAATGAGAACTGAATTGTTTGTTAACTGTGGCTTTCCTCCTAAAACCTGATATCTATAAAGAGAGGTTCTGTCAACGAGTGGTTGGTAGAAACCCTGACCTAATGCGTGACTCTTATTGGCAGAAAGACCCTGCTTTCTAACCAATAGGACTGCTTCCTAATATGAGTGGTGACCACACTGCGATGTGGCCCACCTGAATGTATCCATTAGTGTATGTTGCACTAACGTGATGTTAGCCGAATGTGTAGCCCCGCTACAACGGAGGGTACGGCTGGATGCTTCGCAAGAGGTGGGTGGCCGCTTATGTTGCCTTTTACGTGTATCCGCCGGTTTTGACGGGAGTATAAAGTACCATGTGCGGAATGAGCGTGCTGACTAAGAGGCTGGAGCCTCGAGTGGCTTCTAGCGGAGACCCCTCAAGCTGGTCTGGATGAACCTCGCGTGGTCATTGAATCCGGCTTCCCGAGCTGTCGCCCGTGGCGATCTCCGCTGATCTGCGTGCTATGAAAGACAGCGAGGATGCTCTCGGGAACTCACCCACCACCGCGTCCGTCAAAGACGACGAACTGGTGGTCGGGGAGAAAGTCTCGCACCTGGGTATGAGGGTGGCGTGCCAGAGGGTCCGGTGGTGGACTCGTCCTGCGCGCATGCTGCTCGGCTACAACTACAACTTCTTCAACTACGGGGGTACCGTGCGTAGGTACCTCAACTTCGGTACGATGATGGTGAGAGCGGTATGATGGTATGATCATCTGACGCCATGGAATGATCGGAGTGGGATCGCGAGGCGGTCATCGTGTGCTGCCTGGACCCCGGAGGACGAGTGTCGTCGTGTTTGTGTTATACTGTTCGATACTTACCTGGACGGGTTGTCATACCGCCGGATGGAGGACATGCCAACGCCGCCCAAGGAAAGGGGAGAAGGAGTGTCGTCCCCATGAGAGGGATCGGCGCTGCCGACTTTCGACTTTGTCATTCACTCGAAAATATCCCCTGCCTTAAACACAAACAAGAAACAACTTTATTTTCACAACTACTCTACGTGTCATATCTTCTCAGTCTCGACCCCGTACTAAGTACCTACTCGTCAGACAGTCCCAGTGTAGCGGGGCTACACATTCGGCTAACCTCACCTTAGTGCAACATGCACTAAGTGGATACATTCAGGTGGGCCACATCGCAGCGTGGTCACCATTCATAATAGGAAGCAGTCCTATTGGTCAGAAAGCAGGGTCTTTCTACCAGTAATACTCAAGCATTAGGTCAGGGTTTCTGCCAACCACTCGTTGGCAGAACCCCTCTTTATAGATATCAGTTTTAGGAGGAAAGCCACAGTTAACAAACAATTCAGTTCTCATTTTACCGCAAAAGCTACTATTTGTACCTTTGTTTAGATCTAATTATACTTGTGGATACAAGTATACTTAATCTAAGTTAAATACACCTTACGCTTCCTCATACACGTGCGCTCACGTGTAAGCTAAAGTATTGGGCTAAGTAAGCCCATTACACCTGGTAGCACTTTGTAGTCCGTCCAACGACCGACTAATTACGTATTGAATGAAGTTCGATACGGGGGCCGAGGACCTGCCTGTGGACACGAGTATAACCCAAACACGGGTGCAACGCATGTTGCACGCGAAGACTGTCTTCCACCTGGCGGATCCAGAGTGGGAGGCGCTCCAACGACTGTCGACGGTCATTGGAGAAGCGGCCGTAGCAACGATGCTACGCACGCTATCGCCGACAGAGCAACACGGTGTTGCTCTAGGCTTCATCATGAAGGAACAGCGCGAGACCGCTGCTCGCGCTACGGTGTCGACTCCGTCCACACCGCGCGTGGAGTCATTGAAACTCCACGTGAACAGCTATGTTGGAAGAGAGGGCGAGCCTCTCCTCCGTTGGCTTGTCGAAGTCGACACTGCCATCACGGCTCGACGTATCGTCGACCCGTTGTCGAAGGTTGCGTTCGCCATGTCATGCCTTGGCGGGCGAGCAAGGAGTTGGGCGTACGGACGCCGACTCACTGACCCTACGTGCTTTAGCACGTACAAGGTGTTCAAGGAGGAGCTCAGACAAGCGTTTGAACCCCCGCAGAATGAGTTCAGATCGAGGGCTGAGTTCCTCGACCTGCAACAGGGCAAGCATGACGTGCATGCTTACGCTCAAAGGGCGCGGTACTTGGTCTCGAACATCGTGACCAACCCGATAGACGAGGCGACAAAGGTCGTCACGTTCATGAAGGGCCTGAAAGATGGGCCTGTGAAGACCTATCTCTTCCGAGAGTACCCAAGTACTCTCGAGTCTGCGATTACCCTTGCGATGCAAGAAGAGTTTAGCCTGCGACAGGCTAAGCTCCATGTGAACGTCCCGCGGCCGATGCCGCGACCGACGGTGAAGCCGACGGGAGGTCCCGAACCAATGGACCTCTCGAGTGCGACGGCTGCTGGATCTCAGCAGCGTCGTGGACCAACGAATGTCCGCTGTTTCCGGTGTGGAAACAACGGTCACTACGCCCGTGAATGCACAGCGCCTGTGCAGGCGGCCAAGGGCCGGCGTGACGATACCGGGTATCGCCACGGGCAATCAAAAAACTAGAACGACCAGCAGGCGCGGGGCGCCCTGCTGGTGATGCAGTCGAGCGTGTCGATATTGGACACGCCGTATTAAAGACTGCTGCCCCCAGTGAGAGTCACTCTCACTGTAAGAAGCAAGATGACAGGCCAAACCTTGTCATCTTGAAGGTTCGCTCGAAGAGGGAGAAGTCTCTTCGTGCGTTAGTGGATTGTGGAGCGTCGAACAACTTTGTTCGACTGCAGAGCCTAGCGAGGCTTGACTTCGAGGAAGTGGAACTGCCTCGAAGTCTGTTGGAAGTAAGACTGGCAACGGGTGTCGTTGTCAGAACCGAGAAGCGTGTCGTACGCGTACGCTTCTCGTATCGAGAGAAGAAGTTCGTGGACGAACTTATCGTGCTTGACTTAGACGATAAGTTCGACATGGTGTTGGGCATGCCGTGGCTTGCACGGCATGATCCGGTGATCGACTGGACGAAGCGCACGATCGTGCACTTCGGGAGTAGCGGCGCGACAGTGAGCGATGGCCCTGTCGGCGCAGCACGTGCACCTCGCGGTGCACGCGACCCACCAGGAGAGGCAGCGCGACGCGCGGCTGTCTCCGGTCACCCCACACGGACACCGACGACTGAGAGAGTCGTCGGGAGAAAATGTGAGCCGAATCAGAAGACTCAGATTCGATCGGATTCGAGAGGTTCTCGAAGCGTCAAGAGTGACGCGGTAGTGTCGACTATTAGTGTCGACACACAAGTTCAACAAGAGGAGCCAGTCACTAATAAGGACAGTGACTCGGACGCGTCAGCTCAGGGACCTGATGCGATTGGCCCAAACGTCGAAAGACGCTCCGCCGTAAGGCGTCGAGGTAAAGAAGGCGCGCCGGCTCTGGGAGCCGACGCTGCAGGCAGTGCGGACGGTTGCAAACGTCCCGCACCGGAAATGCTTGCGTGCTCGCGTGCAGCCGGGCTGCACGACGAAGCGGTACGCGATCAAGCAGGGCTTGATTGCGTGCGCCCGCGGGAAGAACCCGCCGGCGACAACAAGAAACGCATTGCGTGCTCACGTGCAGCCGGGCTGCACGAAGAAGCGATACGTGATCAAGCCGGGCTTGATTGCGTGCGCCCGCGGGTTGAACCCGCCGGCGATCAAAAGGAAGATCTGTCCGCGGCCGGGCCCGGACAAAACAAGACGCGCGGAACCGGGTTCCGCACAAGAAGCGAACGGCGCAAGCGAGCAAAGCTGCGCAAGTCTCGGTCAGGGACCGAGGCGCTACTCGCAGTGTCTGCCGGGCAGACACAGGAACTGGAGACGACCGTCGAGACACTGAGTGTCTTGACGCGTACGAATACTGGTCTCCAGTATAAGAAGATGAAGTTGGAGAACCCTCCGACATTGGCGTCGGAGTTGACTTCGCTTCCAGTCACGAGCTGGAGGCGCTTCGCCCGCGACCTGCACGATGGACGCATCGAGCAGATTTGCATCCTCTCGGATATCGAGAGGATGAAGTGTGAAGCGGAAGAGTTGAAGCAGCTCGTCGCTGAGGGCGTCGACGCCCTCAGCGCCAAGTCGAAGAAAGAACGCTTCGACGAGCAGAGCTGGGACTCGCTGAAGTCGAGCCCCTTCTACGAGGTCTTGCGTGAGTACAGAGACGTACTCCCGGACGATATCCCTGCGGAGTTGCCGCAGGACAAGGGTGTTCAGCACGAGATTGATCTCGTGCCGGGAACGAAGTATTGCGTGACGCGGCAGTGGCCACTGCCGCGAGAGCAAGTGAAAGCGATCGACGACTTCTTTGAAAGTCGTCGCAAGGCTGGGCAAGTGCGGGAATCGAAGTCCCCGCACAGCGCGCCTACGTTCTGTGTCAAGAAGGCGCAGGGCGGGTGGCGCATCGTTCATGCTTATAACAAGCTGAACGACGCAACGGTACCGGCGCAGACGCCGATACCGCGAAAAGATGTAATCATCGATTCGATGGCTTTGAGCACTATCTTCAGTGCTCTGGATCTGAGAGACGGATTCTATCAGATCCTCATGCGTGAGAGTGATATACCTCTCACGGCGGTGAGCACTCCGAGCGGTATGCTCTGGGAGTGGCTTGTAATGCCGCAGGGATTAAAGAATGCCCCTGCGACGTTCAACAGGTGCGTCACGCACTTGTTGCGCTCGGTGCGCGACTTCGCACCGAGCTATTTCGATGATGTGTTCATCCACAGCCGGGCTGTGGACGGGAAGTCGGAAGTGGAGATGCACAAGGAACATCTCCGCAGGTTGTTTGCGCTCATGCGCAAACACAAGCTCTACGCGAACCTGAAGAAGTGTATCTTCGGGACTAGCGAGATACCCGTCCTTGGGTGTCTCGTAGGGAAGAACGGCGTACGCCCTGACCCAGGAAAGGTCAGAGTGATCAATGAATGGCCTACGCCTTCCAATGTCAAGGAACTGAGGCAGTTCCTTGGACTCGCTACGTACTTATGCAAGTACGTGAGCAACTACGCGGGCAAGATTCGCCCGCTGTCGCAGCTCCTAAAGAAGGACGCTGCATGGGTTTGGACTGCTGAGTGTCAGCAGGCCTTTGATGCAGTCAAGCAGGGCTTGACTGAGGCGCCGATATTGGCGGTGGCCGACCAAGATCGTCCGTTCCACGTCGTGTGTGACGCGTCCGATTTCGCAATCGGATGCGCTCTAATGCAACACGATCACGAGGGACGTGATCGCGAGGTCTACTATCAGTCGCGTCAGCTGAAACCAGCTGAGCGCAACTACCCGGTACATGACAAGGAACTCCTTGCCATGAAGTATGCACTCGCGAAGTTTCGAGTGTATCTACTTGGGAGTAGACCATTTGTGGTCTACACCGACCACGCATCATTGCGTACGGCGATCAAGTCGCCGCACATCCCACAAAGAATGGCGAGATGACTTTCATTCTTCGCGGAATATAACTTCCAGGTTGAGTACAATCCTGGAAGGTTGAATGTTGTGGCCGACGCGTTGTCGCGTCGACCTGATTATGCGGTGCACAAGGCCGACGCCAATGCAATTGGTGTCACACGGACGTCTACTCCCTCGTCGTCTTTGTTAGACGACGTGAGGTCCGCATACGAGAATGATGCGGAAGCGAAGCAGTTGTTGGACTACTTCGCTGCTCCTTCTGACAAGTCTCGTCAGAAGCTGGCGAAACATCTCCGTGCACGTGTACACCGTTATCGTGTACACAATGGACTGTTGCTTTACAGCGCAGTCGACGACAACGCTGATCGCATTGTCGTGCCGGACGATCATGAGCTGAAGCTCAGGATCACTTACGAGTATCACGATGCCCCGACGTCGGGACATCCGGGTCGTGAGAAGACATACTTGCTTCTCACGCGTGACTTCTATTGGAGTCACCAGTACAAGTGGATACGCAAGTACGTTCGTGCTTGCGAGGTTTGCCAGCGCGTGAAGCCTGCAGCCTTCTCGCAGGCCCCACTTCAGTCACTACCGACTCCGTCGGAGTGTTGGCAGTCCATCTCAATGGACTTTGTGTTTGGTCTTCCGCCTGATAACAAGCGGAGGACTGGTATTGTGGTCTTTGTCGACCGATTCAGTAAGATGGTGCATCTTGCTGCAGTACCAGCCGAAGTGACAGCCAAGCAGACGGCACGTCTGTTTGTTGACTTGGTGTTTAGACACCATGGCATGCCGATCGACATTGTGTCTGATCGTGATCCGCGCTTCACAGCGCGTTTCTGGCAAGAAGCGTTTGAACTTCTTGGCACGCAGCTGTCCATGTCGACTGCGGATCATCCGCAGACCGACGGACAAACCGAGCGCGTCAACCGAGTCTTGGTTGACGCTCTGAAGAGCTACGCCCATTCGTTCAAACAATGGAGCGACTGCTTGCCGATGGCAGAGTTTGCCATCAACAACTCGGTGCATGTCTCCACCGGACATACACCGTTTTACGTGAACGCCATGAGGCATCCACGCGTACCGAGCGTGCTCGGTGCGGTAGCTCCTTCCTTAAGTGGGGGAGGGTATCCGGTTTCAAAACCGAATGAACACGCTGATACGAGCAACATATCAGCTGTGTCGACACGCGCACGGTCTGCGCGTAGTCCGATCGACGAGCGTTCAGTGCCTACGCCGGGCGTAGACACTCTAAACAACAACAACCACACACAGGCTGGGCCTGTTGTGAACAGGGATAACGGGTTGAACAAGGAGTTCAACTCGAAGGCAATGGACTTTGTCCAGCGCCGCCAAGCCGTAATACGGTTTGTGCAGGATGCTATTGCAGCTTCTGTCGATCGACAGAAGTTGAACGCAGACAACAATGGCAGAGGAAACACAAATGAATTCAAAGTGGGTTCATTAGTTCTGTTAGCTACACAGAACCTAGCTAAACATGCAGTTTCCGACTTCGGAGCAAGCAAGCTTGCCCCGCGCTTCATCGGCCCATTCACCGTGTTGGCGAAGCATGGCAACGCGTACACGCTAGACATACCGTCCAGCATGCGCCTCCACCCAACCTTTTACGTTGGGCGGCTGAAGCCGTACTCGCAACACGAGCCACCTACTCCCGGTGACTCGGCGCGACCCTCTTCTCGAGCGCGGAGACACGCTGCTCCACGCGAGCAACGATCGACCCCAGGTCGACCTGGATGTTCGAGGCGGTCTGCCCGGCCTGACCGACCCGGGCCTTCAAGAGCTTCAGCTCCCGCCGAATCTCGGCGAGCTCAGCCGTCTGGACGTGCTCCATCGCATCCAGACGTTCCCAGACCCCGGCCGGCGGCGGCTCGTGGTGTCTTCCCGCCGCCACCGCCCCCGTTGCGAGATGCACGCGGGGAAACTCGCTGGATTGTCCAGCGAATCGTTGATCATCAGATCCGGACCCAAGGTCCGGTTCATTTTCGTATTCGTTGGTTAGGATACTCTCCTGACCACGATACGTGGGAGCCGCGGAACGTCCTGATGAGCGACGTTCCGGAAATGGTGACGGAGTACGAAGCCCGCCACCAGCAGCTCCGCCGAAGGGCGTAAAACTTGAGCGAGAGCTGTAGTCGCCTACAGCCCTCGGCTGAGTGTTGCGCTCACCCTCAGCACTCTCAGACGACAACTGCGTGATTAACTTCTCACGCAGTGTCTTCAACTCCACGGGCACACTAACACCAGTGTACACGAGAAGGTCTCGCTCCGAAAGCCGCACTGCCCCGGGTTGGCACTGCGTGCACGCAACGCCAGACGGCACTGCGCACGGAATCCCCGCCTCGACTGCACCTTCGTGCAGCCGCAAAATCTTGGACCGCTTCGAGAAGCGCTCGTGGCGCTCACTCGCAGAGCGGACTCGCTCACGGTAACCAGCCGGGTCGCGGTTGAAGTTCTCAACGAACGCGCCCCAGCTTTGACAGAGTGCCTCCCACTCTGTCACCTTGCTCTTACGGGAAGTCCTCTTATTCCCGTAGAATCGGAGCTCATGGAAGAGCCCGATGTAGTAATCACGTCTTTGATCCGTCGCCGGATCAAAGTCGAGCTCCTTGGTGACATCGTCATCAACGATGGCGCTGCAGGAGTACAGCGCGTACTTGCTGACCGGTGTGGTATTGCCGTAGCGAGATCGGATCTCGCTCGGAGACGGCATCCACGGGTCGCGCGCCGGCTTAGCGCGCGACGTCACAGTCGCAGACGGAGTGGAGACGTCATCGTCTCCACCCCGCGGCGTAGACAACGTCCAAGCATCCGCGAGCGGCCTATCGCTGCCGCTACGCGAGCGCTTGGAACTCGAAGCGTCCGAGTCGTCCTCGCGAGGACGACGAGTCCCCACGCTAGCTTCATTGCGCCCTGCGGACGAGGAGTCTTGCTTCTCCTCGCCCTCCTCCATGTCGACATCATTGTCGACATTCAAGTCCACCATGCCATCGAAGAGGGTTTCGTTGGCATAGGTGACTTTACGCGCCTTATGCTCCCCAACCGAGATGGTACGCTTGGGGGAGCTTGGCGTCGTCACCGTGGAAGTGACGACGGACGCCGAAGAGGCTGAAGATGTGGCAGTCGTCGCTGTGTTGGCGACGACTGTGTTGCTTGCTGCAGGTGCAGCAAGCTCGTCGGAAGTCTGCGTCGTTGGCGTGCTCATTTCGAAATGAGCACGATGTTCTCTCCGAAGAAGACTTTGGATTGATGTGTCGAGACCGGCACATCAAGTCCTAACGGGGGGATGGTGTAGTGGGGCTACACATTCGGCTAACCTCACCTTAGTGCAACATGCACTAAGTGGATACATTCAGGTGGGCCACATCGCAGCGTGGTCACCATTCATAATAGGAAGCAGTCCTATTGGTCAGAAAGCAGGGTCTTTCTACCAGTAATACTCAAGCATTAGGTCAGGGTTTCTGCCAACCACTCGTTGGCAGAACCCCTCTTTATAGATATCAGTTTTAGGAGGAAAGCCACAGTTAACAAACAATTCAGTCTCATTTTACCGCAAAGCTACTATTTGTACCTTTGTTTAGATCTAATTATACTTGTGGATACAAGTATACTTAATCTAAGTTAAATACACCTTACGCTTCCTCATACACGTGCGCTCACGTGTAAGCTAAAGTATTGGGCTAAGTAAGCCCATTACACCCAGCGCACCCAACCCCGAGGCAGAGGAAGGTGTGCGACATATGACGAAGATGAGTAAACGCGGAAAAAGCTAATCCAGCCCGAGTTAGAGGGAAACAGTGTGATTGGCGGGTTTGCTGCCATTCTGTGTTTATCCCGCCGTATCCCCGTCGATTGGCTTGTAAAGGTCGATCGCGGGAGTAAGGGGAAGCGTTCCCAATCGTAGGCAGAATTAGCACTAAATAAAGGTTGGTCGTCCTTTTATGGTTTTAATTCCGCCTGAATTAACAAAGCCGCGACTTCGCACGGAACAGCTCTGGATTTTACGTTTTTACCTGACGAGATAATGCACGCGAAACCGAAGTTGTGGGCAATTTCATTTACTAGAAGATCGGGCTGGTAGCGCTGACAATGCGACTCAAAGAACACGGGTCGTATGCACGAGCCACTCAGGGATGAACGGGAGTATCACCCTCCATGCTGTCCTCTTGCGTGTAATTGCGCATCTACTGTGCCTGCTTCGCAGGCGCAGTGTCTGCACACGGCATAGCGTACATGTAGTATTAATACTTTGAAGGATTGGAGAATTTCCTAACGTAACATACTATTTAAGCCTCAATTTAAGTAAAATCTTAAATGTTGCGCGAACGCGGATAATCCCCAAATTATTGCGCGACAGGAAACATAGGTTGTGAGCATGTATCAGAATATACAGGTTTTTCGTCTTTTTCTTTTGTGGATGGGCCAACATCTCGGTACAAAATTCATCTCTGTAATAAGACAATGTTATATTGAGAGTTCCTGTTGTAGCTTCTAGAAAGCGATGGCACCGAATTCGGCGGGGTACAAACTATGTACTCATTCTGAGTACACCCTCGCTGCAATCGTGGGCTGGACTCTGGATTAAAATTCAGAGAACAGTTCACACACCAAAATTGTTGGTTAAAGGCATAATACATCATTCACTCTAATTAGTCGTGCTTCGAATGTAGTCATGCTTTCGTACTTTTTCGTGTCGCCACAGACACCAATTTTTTCTCAAAACTGCTGAAAAGCTCACAAAGAATGCGGTTTTAGACAGATGAACCAGTTGGCGGTGATCCGGATCACCACCCGTAATCTTTTCTCAAAAATTATACCGGTAAAATTATCATTTTTAAGGGTTTTCTCGCTGAAGAACCAAAGAATGAATGGCTGCTTGCCAAGCACTCCTACCCAAGCATTGTGCTCGTCTGGATGGAACCGCGACTCCTGTTTAAAAAAAAACAAATCCCGGTGTCCTCTTTCATGAATTTCTTTCAGCCCATGTAATTTCCCTCCTGCGCGCGCAGTTGCGACAACAAACCTCGGGCGTTCACTGTTGTAGTCCCATAGTTCGATCCAACCGATTATATTTTTGAATTGGTGCCCTCTTTGCAGCCCCATATTTCCGTCCATACGCTCTCAAAATCTGTTCGTCGTCGTCTGACGAACTCCCGCACTAAGATGTCCACAAAATGGTGTCTGATAGATTCCCTCACGTCTTCTCCCGCTCTCGTTCTGCTCTCCGTTTCTGGTGCTGTAGTAGGCGCCACCATGGAAGTTAAGCTTCGTCTTGAACTCGGATCGGTCGATCCTCCGCTCGATCCTCCACCACCTCGCTATTTGATCGATCCTCCATGCTCTCATTTTTCACCAGATCTCCGGTGCTGGGTTCATACTGGGGTGTGGAGCCTCTTACTTATTGTAGGTGTACTTCTCTCCTGCCTCAGTCTGATTCTTGTTCCCGACCACTGGATTTGATTCCATCTGCATACTTTCCGCTTGCCTTTTTTTCTGCAGTTGCTCGGAGTCCATTTGGTCTTCCGTGTCATTCTATTAAAAGTCTGTTTTCTGCTCCTGATCATGGTGAGCACTTATCGATAGTTCGACCTCCACTGTCACTGCTGGCAACACGGTCGACTGAGTTGATCATCATCTCCCTTGTCCAGCTGTTCCCCTGGTTTCACTGCTCGCCTTATGCACTTATCTCCTTAATCTCACAAAAAAATCAGCGTCGTGGCGACAGCCGACCACTGCATCCAACTGAGACGAAGTCGGGAGCCCTGTGAATAATTCAACAGTCGAGTGACCTCCAAGTAATTGCAGAAGCGTGTGGTTCAAGTTCTGATGTAGCACCGACAGGAGATAAGGCCATTCATAAATGACGGGGTTATACTCCAGCAAATGGCTAAAAGCCCTCGTAGGACGTCTTTGTGAGTCTCACTACAGCTCCGTTAAACCACGGGGAGTATACCGGCGAAAAGTTTAGCTCGATAGCCATCCGTGCGCACAGGTGCTTTACTGTTTCGTTCCGAAAGTGGTTTGCTTGGTCAGACACAAGCGACTTGGGAACTCCAAAGCTCGCACACCACATGGAAAGCTATTATCCAGCAACGAATGCGGTGGGTGTACCGCACGGGAATAACTCACAATAAGACCAATAGGTAGTTCATGTCCCCGTAGCCACTGCCATGTGAGAGGAAGTCCCAATACAGCGCTTCGTTTCGCACTGTCGCCTTGTGACTTGGTCCGGGTGGCTAAGGGATGATGCGTAGGCCTTTGACATGCTTACAAAGCAAGAATTCGCGTAAAAAACTCACATACCTTCTCAGTGACACAGACAATCCAGAAGTGTCGCTGCTGCAATGTAAACATCGGGTCCGGCCTCGTGGCCTTGTCCACCAGTGTGAGCTACCACAAAAATCCATGCGAGGAGATATCTAGCCCTATTTGGGATCCAGTGTCGATCCTTCATTGTCACGATATCGCCCCCCCCCCCTCCCTCATATTGACCTGCAGACGCGATTTTTAGTGGCTACAGGTTGCGTCTCACGAGTGTCACCCAAAGTCGGAAATACAAACTCGGCATCAGACATTGGGCGGAGGAGAGAAATTGCTGCCAGTGGAGCATCGCGATGGCTGTGCGTCGGCACAGCAGCCATACGAATATGGCGAAGGCGGTGACAACTTTTTGCCGCAAAGGTGTATAGTGCTCGCGCTACCCTGTTGGTTCCCGCTCCCTTCTGAAAGTAGAACGTCCGGACGGAAAACAGGCGGGTACCTCCAGACGAGAAACCTCGTTCGGAGTGGCGTGTGTACCTTGCGTAACCCCTTTCTCGGGCCGTCAGAACGGATTCCACCTAGTGAGTTGTTAATATGGATATAGAAAATACAAAAGTACCGAGCGTGGACGAATAGCTCCGAACGCCGCTCGTACAGTTAGTGAGAAGAAGTGACCTACTAGCCAAATCTACTTCCAGAGTTAAGATATGCAATCTCAAATATAGAGAATACAATACAGACAACTATTCGTCATTTATTATTTTGGACCCTCGGACGGCGGATCAACACTCTAATACAACTGGGTGGCCGCTGGGAGATAGTGGTCAATCTCCGAGCGTCCCCTTTTTCCTTTTGACTCACGTACCACCTCCGGTTGGAGGAAAATATACATACCAATACACAGTCTTACCACACAGTAATCTATCAACAATTCAGGTGCCGATTTCTAACAAACTAGCAAGATCTCCCTGCTAGAGGTCTGTTGCGTTCTTGGCGTCAATGTTCGACACAAATTCTTATTTTATCTTGATTTTGGTATGAACGGCTTCAACTCGGGGGCACGAAATCGACCGGCAGGTCGGTGTCGCATCCTCGCACATAGTCACGACTGACTGGGTAACCGTGGTACTTTTGCACCACTCTTCGCTCTGGGCACATCTTGATATCTGACTTCACTTGGACTTTGGATGGGTGTACCATCCAGGGTACCACCACTTCGCGACTTCACTCCGTTTCTTCCTCCTCTGGGATATTGCTTCATGACTTGGCTCTTGGACATAAGTCACCTCTTAAGACTGAGATTTTCCGGGCTCTTCCTTCGTGGTGCCTTGGTCTTGTTATGTTCTCCATGGTGGTTTCTTCATTCTGGCTCTGTGACTCCGACCACTCGTCGTTCGGGACCCATTTGGCATCCTGACCTCTCTTTCATGCGCGCGAAAACCACACATTTGAGTGTGTGGCGACCGGGGAATTTTCGTTCAGTTACATCGTGTCACGAGTGCAGATCCCAGGTATTCCGGCTCGGCTCATCGGCGCCACATTCCACTCGTTGATCTCGTGATTGGTATGAAAATCCGTATACTGCTTAGACGACGGTTTCATCCTCATCTGGTGATAACCACTGGCGAGATCCAGAATAGATAAGACTCTGGCACCTTCCATGTGATCAAACAACTCTTCGATGTGCGGAAGTGGAATTTTGGCAACATCCGATGCTGCGTTGACCAACCGGTAATCGATAATCCCAGTGGATCGGCATGTTGGGGTAGTTCGAGTGTAGCCATTCTAACTGAGACGAAGATTTACCGGTGACAGGACCCTTCTTTGGCACCACGAAGATGCTACTCATCCAAGGGAAGTCAAACACCTGGATCCAATTCTTCTACACTAGGTCGGCGACGAAGACTTCAAAAGCTTCCTGCTCGACCTTGGAAAGTCGATATGGGACTCGGTTGCTAGTGGTTTTAATATCACTTCATGCTCAATGAAGCGTGTCGGTTGCAATTAAGGTGGCAGCTCAGGGAAATACATCCGAAACCCCATCCAGTACCGATTGAAGTTGACGTGGGTTCGGCTTCGTCTATAGGATCGTTTTCACGCGGATGTTGTAAATCTCCATAAAGGCTCGGTCCCTCATCTTGCTTTCAAACTCGGAGTCAGATACTTCACGCAGCTCGAAGGTGGCACCAGCATCGTCGTCGTCAGCGGCAATGGTAGCACTCGTAGGAGAAGGCAGTGATACCTGACCGTGACCAAGCGGAACAACGTTTTTCCAGGCGTCAGGCCTTCCCATCGAGGGATGGTCTTGACGAATCGAGCCAACCATTCGATGTGCCGGAAAGTCGATGAAACCAACATGCTTGGAATCAGGCCTTGTCAAGAGCCGGAAGGTTCGAACTGCATATCTCCCGTTTCCAGTTGATGCTTGGGCTGAACTGCACCAGCCACTAATGCCCCAATACCACGTCCTGGCTCGGTGACACTTCCCACTCGATGATCAAGACGTCAGCAAATTCTCTGTTAATGAAGCTCCTCGTCTCGTGACAGCGTTGGGCTGCTCGAGCCGGCGTAACCGACCCATCGAAGCGTTCTGCTGTAACCTTAACAGCATCCATGAAATACTGAGCAAGACCTGGTCGCACAATGTGCTGCTCTTCTACACTATTAATCAGAACCCGCACTGTTTCACCATTTATAACCCCGTTGAAGAGAAAAAGCTCGCGCTTTGGAACACCATGTTAAGCTGCATGCTCTACTGTACCTCATCCTCTGCATCATACCCGACGTTGTGACAGAAGGATCTCTGGTTAGTCCGGAATGTAGTTGACCCGTGATCCGGTTGACTTGCTATGCAAGGCGTATTGCTGTAAGCAGGCCGCTTACGATAAGTCACCAAGCGATGCTCCGTATTTTGCAGTAGAAGCAATGATTACTGCGCAGGCACTCATCACGAGAAGCGAAGCAAGAGCTACCGATCTCCATAGATGTCAGCCCCTCGGTGTACGGTGGCACTTGCTGTTGGCGCGAATGCCCTTGGAATCCACGATTCGCATAAGTTCGGCGCGATCCAACAGCGTGTATACGGCCGTTCATGATCCGAGTAAGCGAAATGGCGTCCGTCGTGGTCCAGAACTGACGCAGCTTCACCACTTGCCTGATCTCGACCCCCAAGCCCTTATGAAAGTGCATGACATTGTCAATGTCCGAAATGTCCTCTACCTTATCGATGATGTGTCGAAATACTGAGACACAGTCTTCAAGACACGGAAAGTTGTTCTGACGCAGACGCAAAAGCTGATCTCGTAGGTGTTCTTGTCGATCGGGTGTTAACTCGCTGGTCAGCAGTTCCTCATTTCATTTTTCATTTTTCAGGTAAGGTATATTACGTTCATAGTCTAGTTCTTGACTAGCTCGATCGTCAATATCCGACTGGCAAGCCCATTCCGTCGTGCCAGGATCCCAGTGCCCCAGTGGCACCACTCACCCCCAGCGCCTGTCGACGCCTCCGTTGTGTTAACGTAGCTTCATCATATAACTCCCCGAGCTGGCATCTGACCGGCAGTGACCACTCGTTGAGAAACATGACGTTGCCAGCGTGGCACACCCACGCTGACCTAGTGTGCTTGATTCCACGGGCGTCACACCGCGAGCTGCATGTGGGGCTTTTCGCAAGGGTTGTCACGACCTCTCACCCATCGACTTGTTACTCGGGGCCTCGGGCGTCACTCCGCGAGCTTGATTCTTGGCGGGCTTCGCGCGAGGTGGCTCCGGTACTCGCACCCGTCAAGTCGACAACGTGGCTTGATCCACGGTCGTCGATCTTCGCAAGCAGAATGTGGGGCTTCTTGTGGGGGGTATCAGGTCCTCGCGCCCATTAGGCGTCGACACAGCGCCGGAGAGGGCGCTCGGCGTCTCTCCGCCAAACAAAGGCCCCCGAGGGGGGAGGGGCTCCTCCCTTGTTTGGGAGCCAGTCCCGGTGGACTGGTTCTGGACACTTGATCGGCAGCCGGCGAATTTGAGAGTGGTCAGCAGTTTCTCGGACTGGGTGACCGCATGTTGGAAGTTGCTGTCATGGGAGACATACTCGCGGTACTAAGCTGCCGCTGGTCCCTTTAAGTTTGCCACCAAGAGCGACAAGGGGCGTTGCTGTGGTGAGTCAGCGTCGTACTTGACATCCTTCGACTCGAAGTACAACTTGGCGCTAAATATGTAGTCAGCGACGTCTTCATCCTTCGTTCCGGAGAACTTCGGCATGGTGATGCCCTCTGCCCTGTACTCACGCGTGTCCTGTATTGATGGGTCAGGTGATGGCTGTTGCGGCGGATTACTGTTGCTGCTGCTTCAGTGTAGCCGCCATCTGACCCTGCGACTATGTCGTTTGGGTCATGAACTGCTACTGCTCGTACATCGTTGCTGCAAGATAGATGACTCTCTGCTGCAGGCTGTCCGCATGTTGCGTCGATGCTTTGTCCATAGTTGCGCTTACCGTCACTAACGCCGTGCTCCACACGGGGAGGCTCTGAATTTTATTACCGAACTAAAATAACTCGTAAAATTTGGGCAGCAGCTGCCCGGGGTTCGGTCAAACGCTTCAACTGTAGGACGAGGTAAGTTTCCTCCACATCTGCTCTTATAACCCACACAAGCAACATAAAACCCGGTGGGTTTTTAAATTATACCAGCTGCGTTTTGTTTTACCCTGGACCCTTCGCGCAACATTCAGTGGGTGGGTGGGTTTTGATGTTGCTCGTGTCGAGTAGGGTCAACATTCACCAGTTTTTTTTCATTGTGGTCCGGCTATATTATCTTACAGGTGCTTCCGTAACCATTTGTATCAAGGATATAATACAAGAATTCACAATTCTAGCCTAGACGATGCTATTTCGAAGGGATATACGCCCTTTTCGAGAAAAAAATAACAGGAACGGTTCTGAGATAACAGGTGCAAAATATTGTGAAGATATTTTTGTAACTGTTTTCGACACAACGTATCTATTGTAAGGATTTAAGTATTGAGAAATAGAGTTTTTTACGTCGAGTTGCGTTCTCGTAAGTACTCTGCCCAGGAAATCGCCTGAACTTCTAACTTTAAAAATCCATGCTACATTGATGCTTTGTCCATAGTTGCGCTTGTCGTCACTACATGGTGAGGGCGCAAACTCCTTCACCAAATCAATCAATGGGTCTTAACGAAGTCGCAGACCCTCCCTGGAGCGCGGTATCCGGCAATACCATACAAGCCCCAACGAAGCACAATAGCCGACGATGAACCCTTTCCCTGGTACCCCCCCCCAGACCTCTCCAGCAACACGACCCAGCCATACTGAAGAAAGAAAACAGACGACCGAGGCTTAAGGAGCAGAAGAAGCCACTGCGTGGGCCATAGTTCCCAGGTTGGTATCAGCTTGGTCACGGGACGACTCCTTCGATTCCACGTCCGGGGCAGCACGACCGGCGGCGAACTCCGTAACTCACGGCGACGTCACTGACGAGACAGGGAGCGGCGGTTCGACCACGACTGACGACGCTACGTATCCGCGAATCATTCCACGCGACACGAACAGAGAGATATGTCCGGGTTATATGCCGCTAACGTGGTGTTTCACGGATGACTGGCTGGGTCATCACTCCGATGGTTGAGTCACGGCTGAACAACATCCAGCTCTGAAACCTCCGACACCCAGTCTGAAGTCTTGGGAACCCACTCTGGCACCTCAAACGCATAAGGCAGGTAAATCAAATCCAGAACAGCCTCCGGATAGTACTGAGGAGGCTCGCTATTGTATTCGACGCAAATGTTCCACAAACCCTTCACCATCTGTTGATACAATCCATCGGCACGGTAGTAACGGGTGCAGTTGAATTCCGCAGCCGACGGAGCTTGACTACTAATGCATGATGCAAACTAAGGCTGATGGTCAAGTCGTTGAGAAGCGCCTCGATGGCAGCAATCTTAATCCAGTGGCGGCGCTCCCAAAAAGCGACCCCGATGTCAGCTTTCTCGATCGCGTTGGTCGATATACCTGGGATCTGCCGCCAGAGGCGGACCAACAGGACTTGACCGAGGGCTTGGACGGAGATGGTGACCCCCAACGTGAAATCACCGACGCCAAAGGTGCAAGGCTTGACTGGAAGTGTCGCCCTCAATAGCTGCCACGGGTGGTTCGAGCTGGTTCGGTCGGTGAACGCCGCCAGGGAGCTCGAAGAAACCGGGTCCTCCTGTATGCTCAAAAATCTGCAGGAGGCACCAGTACTCTTGTGCCCCAGGGGCAGTGAACTCAGGCAGGATAAAAATATTGCCTATATCGGCCACCTTCTTAGATTCTTCCTCTATGTTTGGCAAGTCGTACACGACGGGCAAGAATTCGGTACGCACAGCTCCAAGACAGCCAAGATACTGGCAGTCACCTCAATCCGGGGACGTCGCTGTCTCGGAGAAGCTGGCGGGGCGCCAGCCGGCGGTCAGAAGGGCCATCCAAGGTCCCAGAAGGAGCCAACGCCGCGACTGTGACCTTGGACTCGTTGTCTTCACTCATCGAGCCCAAGTGAGCGCGCTCGAGATACTCCAGGGTATCCCCGCTAGAGCGTTGGCGGCTGAACATGCACTTTCGGAGAGTGAGTAGGGGTAGCCGGGGGAGAACCTCCATCGTCTGACGGTGAGCTACGAGAGCCCTTGTCAACCCCTTCTTCATCGGAATCATCAGAAGAAGCGCTTTTGTCCTTGTTATCACCGTCGTTGGGAGAACCACTCTATCGGGAGACCCTAGCGGGCCCATGTCAAGACCAAGAGAGGTCGGCGGACACGCAGGAGTTTCACTGACCTCGGTCGATGCGCTGCTAGGTGGAGGAAAGACAGCGAGGGTCGAGGACGAGCGGCCGAAGCAAGCTGCGCATCCTACTCATCGTTAGCTCACTGCGCCGCGGCTGCCGCCGCCCTCATACATGGACAACCGACGGCGCCAAAGACGCGTCGATGGGGGTAGCGACGACGCCGAGCCCTTGGTAGTCGGCTGAGAAGAAGAGTCGTGTATCCGTTTGGTCGAAGGTGACACCGACGTCGGCGATGCTGGTGGGCTTGAACGAGGGGTAGCATCGCTCGACGAAGGCTCGGCTGGTGTGTCCGGCGAAGCATCGATAGGTGTACTAGGCTCTTCTCGGAGACAGCAGGACCCCCCCCCCAGGCTGGGGAACGACTATTGGAAGGTGTTGACTGAAGCAGAGGAAGTTGACGAGTTGTAGGAAGCTCTTGAGGGATTGAAGGAAAGATGGAAAGTGAGATTAGTTGTAGGGCTGTAAAAATGAAAGCGAAGGCAGTGATCCTGACCTACCTACTACATGCAGTCCATGGCTCTCCATGGGGCTCTACTGGTTGGTGGCTACACGCCACAACTTCAACTGCACATCGACATAAGATGACCCGAGTCTGATGACTCGAGTCCGATGACTCGAGTCGGCCGTGCACCTCTTCTGCACGTCTGCCTGATTCTGCAGTGATGCTTGCGGGTTCGTCGTCAAGTGTCGACTTCTTGCACTCCCACTCGACGAACACCAAGTTCGTCACGAAAGCGTTCGAACTTCACTCTGCCCAATGACTTGGTGAAGTGATCGGCCACCATCTCGCTCGTGGGGCAGTACTTGATGCGAATGTCGTGTTGCGCCACCTTCTCGCGCAACCAATGATACTTGGTGTCGATGTGCCGTGATCGCTGCGTCACAGCCTTGTTCTCGGCCATGTGTTGAGCGCCCTGGTTATCTTCCATCACTAGGATATCACCAACTTTCAGACCAAGGTCTCTGAGGACCATGTTGAGCCCAATACACTCCTGCACACCCGATCCCATCGCGATGTACTGGGCCTCGGTGGACGAAAGCGTCACCATAGACTGCTTCTCCGAGCCCCACTCGACGAGGCAGCCGCCATAGAAGACCGCATAGCCAGTAGCGGATTTCGACTCGCGCTCCACCGAAAATGCCGCATCGAAGTAGACGAGTAGCCCTTCGTCCGTACTGTTCTTGAACGTCAAACCGAAATCACGTGTGCCATTGAGATAGCGAAACACACGATCAATGCCGCGCTTCACGCTGTCCGTCGGTCGCTCAATCTCCTGCGCAAGGAGCCGCACTGCCGTGGTGATGTCTGGTCTACTTATCACCGACAAGTATAGCAGCGCTCCGATCGCAGGTCGAGGACGAAATTCGACGGCCTCTTGTTGCATGAAGAGCTGATCGCGGTAGCGCTCTTCCATCGGCGTGCGAATAGTCCGTGCGTGATCCATACCGAAGCGCTCGAGAATGGTCTCTGCGTACTTTTGCTGATTCAGGGACACTTCGTCGCCATTGGCCGACCACTGCAGTTGTAGGCCCAGAAAAAAGTTGGTGTCCTCGTAGTTGTTGACATCGTAGGCATCTTCAACCGCTGCCTTGAGCTCGCTGAGGTCCTCGTCTTTCATCGCGAAGGCGAGGATGTCATCCACGTACACCAGGACAATGACCAGCTCTTCACATTTGCCTAACAAACAGACAAGTGTCAGCCGTGCCCTGTCGAAAACCGAGCCTGATTAGGAACGACGAGAAGTTATCGTACCAAGCCTTCTAGGCCTGTTTCAACCCGTAGAGCGCGCGCTTCAAACGTCACACGTGCCCACCCGAAGACTCGAAACCTTCAACGGGCTCCAGATAAATTTCTTCGTCCAGCTTCGAGTTCAGAAATGCCGTCTTGATGTCGAGCTGCATGCGTTTCATTTTTCGCTGCACGACGATAACAAGTACAAGTCGAACCGTGCTGTGGCGCACTACTGGGCTGAACGTCTCCGTGCAGTCATCACCATACCGCTGACTGAAGCCCTTCGCAACAACACACGCCTTGTACTTGTCTAGGCTTCTGTCGGCATGCAGCTTCTTCTTGAAGACCCATTTTGACTTAATCGCCGACCGTCCGGGTGGCAACGGGACTTCGACGAAAGTGTTGTTCTCAAGCAGACTGCAAATTTCGTCGATCATGGCGTTCTCCCACTCGCTTTGATCATCCGAAGTCTGCACTTCACTGAGGTTGACCGGCTCTATACCAAGAGCCCAATTGTCGAGATCACTTGGTGTTAGTTCTCGGTAAATGAAGCCGTCGCGAACGTTGGTCCCATCAAAACGAGCTGGAGCCATCCGTTCCTCGATCATGTTGCAGACTTCTTCCATGGTCAGATGCGAGGCTTCGAAGTCCAGACGCCTCTGACTTGGTTTGGACAGGCGTGACGATCGCCGAGGAGGCGAGACTGCTTTCTCCAGTCGCGGGTCATCTCGAAGACGAGGTTCAATGCCCCGAGCTCCCACTGGCCCTGCACGCGTGGGCTGGCTTTGCGAAGTGCTTGTCTCTGGCGAAGTGTCTTCCATCTCGATGTCAGCCTGTGTCTACTCTTCAATCGTGGTGAGCTTCAGCTGTCGTGCGGGACGTTCGACCAGATCAAACTCTAGCTCAGCCTCGATCTTGACCTCGTCGTCATCTGCTGGAGGAAGAAACTGCTTCTCGTAGAAGACGACTGTGCGTGCCGTCACCACTTCGCCGCGTCCTTGGGTAGGAATGTGCACTAAATATGCGCACCCCCCCCCCCCCCCGTAGCGTAACCGATGAATATGCCGTTGCGAGTCTTGGCATCCAGCTTCTTGCGGTGCTTCTTCGGAATTAGCGCCTGGACCATGCACCCGAAGACGCGTAAATTGGAAATATCCGGCGCCGATCCTAGCAGCGCCTCCATCGGGGTCTTCCCGTCAAGAACCTTACTCGGACACCGGTTGCGCACGTACGCAGCGCAGACAACGGCGTCTGCCCAGTACGTCATGGGAAGATTGGCACCCTGCATCATTGTATCTCGACGATCACACGGTTGCTTCGCTCTACCTTGCCGTTTTGTTGTGGGCTGTAGGGCGTGCTGAATTCTTGCAGAATTTCCTTCTTCGTGCAGAACTCAGTGATGTCGCTGCCAACGCACTCCTGGGCGTTTTCAGGCTTGAGAAACGCCACCCGGTAACTTGGTGCGTAAGCCTTCAGCCTTGCGATGCAGTCCTTGATCGCCTCCAGCTGAGCACTGGAGCTCTTCTCACGTAGGCGGTACACCATCTCGAGGTGAAAGGGCTCCACAACGATATTAATCAATCCCGTGTATCCATCTCGGGCAGTCACGTGCATCGGCCCCACATAGTCGATAGCGAGTAGCAACTGGTTTTTCTTGAGGACGCGCTTGTCCTTTGACGGGAACGGACGCTGTGCAAGCTTCCCGCTCACACAAGTCGGACAGGACTGCTCCATGACACCATGCCACGGCAGGTTGAGGTCGGTGAGCAGATGGTTGAGACTCTGCTGGTTCAGATGTCCGAGACGACGGTGCCACGTCTCAACGTGAGGCGCCTCCCTCGCCATCAAAGCTGCACCAGGTAGCGTGTTGCTGGTAGCATTCACCACGTACATTGATTGGCTGGCGCGTGACGCCTCCAACTTCATGCCACTGGGCGAGCATATCGTGCACGCCACGCCGTCGAACTTCACACACATTCCATTCTTGGTTGCAGCAGCAACAGACACGAGATTGCGTGCGAGCCCATGAACGAAGAGAACTTCTTGCAGCACGCAGACTTCTTTGCTATTTCGAACCAGCGGAGCTTGGCCAATGGCAGTAGCCACCAGATTGTCACCAGAAGCCACCGTGAGTGTGCGAGGTTCTACCAGCTCGCGAACATGGATGAGGTTGTCCAGATGGCCAGTCATGTGGCTCGTGGTGCCGCTGTCGACAATCCACTCCCGGCGGCTATCCGCACCGCAGTCCTCGACCGAAAATGCCATGCTGGCAGCTTCGGCCTTTGTCGCACCTTGAGCCACGTGCTCGTTGGTACAGTCTCTCGCAAAATGTCCCATCTTCTGACAGTTGAAACACTTGATCTTGGCGATGTCCAGTTTCTTCTTGCTGGACTACTTGTTGTTCTTGCTGCCCTTCACCTCCGTGTTGAAAGCAGCCGCAGCTTTGCCATCGCCAGACGCAGTACTGGATGTCGAGCGTCCCCCCTTTTGCTGTGCGCGGCGGATTGCTTCCGCCTGACAGCGATTTAGCATGTCCTCGAACGTACTGGACGCTTCCAGAACTCCGATGAACCCATTCCACGCAGGCCCGAGGCTATGCATGAAATTCTGCCGCTTCTCCTCATCGCCGACTTCAACGTGAAGTTCTTGCAGCTCATCCAGGACACGTCGTGTCACCTGGATGTGCTCCACCATGGAGGCTTCGCCGTCCAGATAGAGCCCCATGTACTCTTAGCCCAATACTTTAGCTTACACGTGAGCGCACGGGTATGAGGAAGCGTAAGGTGTATTTAACTTAGATTAAGTATACTTGTATCCACAAGTATAATTAGATCTAAATAAAGGTACAAATAGTAGCTTTGCGGTAAAATGAGACTGAATTGAATGTTAACTGTGGCTTTCCTCCTAAAACTGATATCTATAAAGAGAGGTTCTGCCAACGAGTGGTTGGCAGAAACTCTGACCTAATGCTTGAGTATTACTGGCAGAAAGACCCTGCTTTCTGACCAATAGGACTGCTTCCTAATATGAATGGTGACCACACTGCAATGTGGCCCACCTGAATGTATCCACTTAGTGCTTGTTGCACTAAGGTGAGGTTAGCCGAATGTGTAGCCCCGCTACACCATCCCCCCGTTAGGACTTGATGTGCCGGTCTCGACACATCAATCCAAAGTCTTCTTCGGAGAGAAGTTCGTGCTCATTTCGAAATAAGCACGCCAACGACGCAGACTTCTGACGAGCAACGAGGTCGTCGCTAGCACAGCGACGACTGCCGCATCTTCAGCCTCTTCGGCGTCCGTCGTCACTTCCACGGTGACGACGTCTAGTTCCCCTAAGCGTACCATCTCGGTTGGGGAGTACCACGAGAGGGCATGGAGGATCTCGAGATGGAGGAAGGCGAGGGGGAGCCAGGCTCCTCGTCTTCAGGACGCAATGAACCAAGTGTGGGGACGCGTCGTCCCCGCGAGGACGACTCGGACGCTTCGAGTTCAAAGCGCTCGCGAAGCGGCAGCGACAGGCCGCTCGCTGATGCTGGAGCTCTGTCTACTCCGCGGGGTGGAGGCGACGACGACTCCACTCCGTCTGCGACTGTGACGTCGCGCACTAATCCGGTGCGCGACCCGTGGATGCCGTCTCCGAGCGAGATCCGATCTCGCTACGGCAACACCTCGCCGCTCGGGCAGTACGCGCTGTACTCCTGCAGTGCCATCAATGACGATGACGTCACTAAGGAGCTCGACTTTGATCCGGCGACGGATCAAAGACGTGATTATTACATCGGGCTCTTCCACGAGCTCCGATTCTACGGGAACAAGAAGCATTCCCGTAAGAGTAAGGTGAGGCACTCTGTCAAAGCTGGGGCGCGTTCGTTGATAACTTCAACCGCGACCCGGCTGGTTATCGCGAGCGAGTCCGCTCTGCGAGAGAGCGCTACGAGCGCTTCTCGAAGCGGCCCAAGATTTTGCGGCTGCACGAGGGCGGGTATTCCGTGCGCAGTGCCGTCTGGCGTTGCGTGCGATCGCTGCCAAGCTGGGGCAGTGCGGCTGTCCGAACGGGACCTTAACGGGTACACTGGTATTAGTGTGCCTGTGGAGTTGAAGACACTGCGTGAGAAGTTAATCACGCAGTTGTCGTCTGAGAGTGCTGAGGGTGAGCGCAACACTCAGTCGAGGGCTGTAGGCGACTACAGCTCTCGCTCAAGTTTTACGCCCTTCGGCGGAGCTGTTGGTGGCGGGATTCGTACTCCGTCACCATTTCCGGAACGTCGCTCATCAGAACGTTCCGCGGCTCCCATGTATCGTGGTCAGGAGAGTATCCTAACCAACGAATACGAAAATGAACCGGACCTTGGGTCCGGATCTGATGATCAACGATTCGCTGGACAATCCAGCGAGTTTCCCCGCGTGCATCTCGCAACGGGGGCGGCGGCGGTGGGAAGACGCCACGGGCCGTCGCCGGGCGAGGTCTCGGATCGTCTGGAAGCGGTTGAGCGCATCCAGACGGCTGAGCTCGCCGAGATACGGCAGGAGCTGAAGCTTTTGAAGGCCCGAATCGGTCAGGCCGGGCAGACGGCTTCGAACGTCCAAGTGAGCTTGGGGACGGTCGTTGCTCGCGTGGAGCAGCGTGTTTCCGCGCTCGAGGCGAGGTTCGCGCCGAGTCACCGGGAGTAGGTGACTCGTGTTGCGAGTAAGGCTTCAGCCGCCCAACGTAAAAGGTTGGGTGGAGGAGCATGCTGGACGGTATGTCTAGCGTGTACGCGTTGCCATGCTTCGCCAACACGGTGAAAGGCCCGAAGAAGCGCGGGGCAAGCTTGCTTGCTCCGAAGTCGGAAACTGCATGTTTAGCTAGGTTCTGTGTAGCTAACAGAACTAATGAACCCACTTTGAATTCATTTGTGTTTCCTCTGCCATTGTTGTCTGCGTTCAGCTTCTGTCGATCGACAGAAGCTGCAATAGCATCTTGCACAAACCGTATTACGGCTTGGCGGCGCTGGGCAAAGTCCATTGCCTTCGAGTTAGACTCCTTGTTCAACCCGTTGTCCTTGTTCACTACAGGCCCGGCCTGTGTGTGGTTGTTGTTGTTGAGAGTGTCTACGCCCGGCGTAGACATTGCGCTCTCGTCGATCGGACTACGCGCAGTCCGTGCGCGTGTCGACACAGCTGATATGTTGCTCGTATCAGCGTGTTCATTCGGTTTTGAAACCGGATACCCTCCCCCACTTAAGGAAGGAGCTACCGCACCGAGTACGCTCGGTACGCGTGGATGCCGCATGGCGTTCACGTAACACGGTGTGTGTCCTGTCGAGACATGCACCGAGTTGTTGATGGCACACTCTGCCATCGGCAAGCAGTCGCCCCAGTATTGGAACGAGTGAGCGTAGCTCTTCAGAGCGTCAACCAAGACCCGGTTGACGCGCTCAGTTTGTCCGTCGGTCTGCGGATGATCCGCAGTCGACATGGACAGCTGCGTGCCAAGAAGTTCAAACACTTCTTGCCAGAAACGCGCTGTGAAGCGCGGATCACGATCAGACACAATGTCGATCGGCATGCCATGGTGTCGAAACACCATGTCAACAAACAGACGTGCCGTCTGCTTGGCTGTCACTTCGGCTGGTACTGCAGCAAGATGCACCATCTTGCTGAATCGGTCGACAAAGACCACAATACCAGTCCTCCGCTTGTTATCAGGCGGAAGACCAAACACAAAGTCCATTGAGATGGACTGCCAACACTCCGACGGAGTCGGTAGTGACTGAAGTGGGGCCTGCGAGAAGGGCGCAGGCTTCACGCGCTGGCAAACCTCGCAAGCACGAACGTACTTGCGTACCCACTTGTACTGGTGACTCCAATAGAAGTCACGCGTGAGAAGCAAGTATGTCTTCTCACGACCCGGATGTCCCGACGTCGGGGCATCGTGGTACTCATAAGTGATCCTGAGCTTCAGCTCATGATCGTCCGGCACGACAATGCGATCGGCGTTGTCGTCGACTGCGCTATAAAGCAGCAGACCATTGTGTACACGATAGCGGTGTACACGTGCGCGGAAATGTTTCGCCAGCTTCTGACGAGACTTGTCAGGCGCAGCGAAGTAGTCCAACAACTGCTTCGCATCCGCATCCTTCGTGTATGCGGAGCGCACGTCGTCTAACAAAGACGGCGAGGGAGTTGATGTCCGTGCGACGCCAATTGCATTGGCGTCGGCCTTGTGTACCGCGTAATCAGGTCGACGCGACAACGCGTCGGCCACAACGCTCAACCTTCCAGGTTTGTACTCAACCTGGAAGTTATACTCCGCAAAGAATGAGAGCCATCTCGCCATTCTTTGTGAGATGTGCGGTGACTTGATCGCCGTACGCAATGATGCGTGGTCAGTGTAGACCACGAATGGTCTACTCCCAAGTAGATACACTCGAAACTTCGCGAGTGCATACTTCATGGCAAGGAGTTCCTTGTCATGTACCGGGTAGTTGCGCTCAGCTGGCTTCAGCTGACGCGACTGATAGTAGACCACGCGATCACGTCCCTCGTGATCGTGTTGTATTAGAGAGCATCCGATTGCGAAATCGGACGCGTCGCACACGACGTGGAATGGGCGATCTTGGTCGGCCACCGCCAAGATCGGCGCCTCAGTCAAGCCCTCCTTGACTGCATCAAAGGCCTGCTGACAATCAGCAGTCTAAACCAACGGTACCGGCGTCTGCGCCGGTACCGTTGCGTCGTTCAGCTTGTTATAAGCATGAACGATGCGCCACCCGCCCTGTGCCTTCTTGACACAGAACGTAGGCGCGCTGTGCGGGGACTTCGATTCCCGCACTTGCCCAGCCTTGCGACGACTCTCAAAGAAGTCGTCGATCGCTTTGACTTGCTCTCGCGGCAGTGGCCTCTGTCGCGTCACGCAATACTTCGTTCCCGTCACGAGATCAATCTCGTGCTGAACACCCTTGTCCTGCGGCAACTCCGCAGGGATATCGTCCGGGAGTACGTCTCTGTACTCACGCAAGACCTCGTAGAAGGGGCTCGACTTCAGCGAGTCCCAGCTCTGCTCGTCGAAGCGTTCCTTCTTCGACTTGGCGCTGAGGGCGTCGCCACCCTCAGCGACAAGCTGTTTCAACTCTTCCGCTTCACACTTCATCCTCTCGACATCCGAGAGGATGCAAATCTGCTCGATGCGTCCATCGTGCAGGTCGCGGGCGAAGCGCCTCCAGCTCGTGACTGGAAGCGAAGTCAACTCCGACGCTAGCGTCGGAGGGTTCTCCAACTTCATCTTCTTATACTGGAGACCAGTATTTGTGCGCGTCAAGACACTCAGTGTCCCGACGGTCGTCTCCAGTTCCTGTGTCTGCCCGGCAGGCACTGCTAGTAGCGCCTCGGTCCCTGACCGAGACTTGCGCAGCTTGGCTCGCTTGCGCCGTTCGCTTCTAGTGCGGAACCCAGTTCCGCGCTTCTTGTTTTGTCCAGGCTCGGCCGTGGACAGATTTTCCTTTTGATTGCCGGCGGGTTCAACCCGCGGGCACACGCAATCAAGCCCGGATCGCGTATCGCTTCTTCGTGCAGCCCGGCTGCACGTGAGCACGCAATGCGTTTCTTGTTGTCGCCGGCGGGTTCTTCCCGCGGGCGCACGCAATCAAGCCCTGCTTGATCGCGTACCGCTTCGTCGTGCAGCCCGGCTGCACGCGAGCACGCAAGCATTTCCGGTGCGGGACGTTTGCCATTGTCCACACTGCCTGCAGCGTCGGCTCCCAGAGCCGGCGCGCCTTCTTTACCTCGACGCCTGACGGCGGAGCGTCTTTCGACGTTTGGGCCAATCACATCAGCTCCCTGAGCTGACGCGTCCGAGTCACTGTCCTTATTAGTGACTGGCTCCTCTTGTTGAACTTGTGTGTCGACACTGATAGTCGACACGACCGAGAGATCTCCTGACGCTTCGAGAACATCTCGAATCCGATCGAATCTGAGTCTTCTGATTCGACTCACATTTTCTCCCGACGACTCTCTCAGTCGTCGGTGTCCGCGCGGGGTGACCGGAGACAGCCGCGCGTCGCGCTGCCTCTCCTGGTGGGTCGCGTGCACCGTGAGGTGCACGTGCCGCGCCGACAGGGCCATCGCTCACTGTCGCGCCGCTACTCCCGAAGTGCACAATCGTGCGCTTCGTCCAGCCGATCACCGGATCATGCCGTGCAAGCCACGGCATGCCCAACACCATGTCGAACTTATCGTCTAAGTCAAGTACGATAAGCTCGTCCACGAACTTCTTCTCTCGATACGAGAAGCGTACGCGTACGACACGCTTCTCGGTTCTAACAACGACACCCGTTGCTAGTCTTACTTCCAAAAGACTCCGAGGCATTACAACCTCCTCGAAGTCAAGCCTCGCTAGGCTCTGCAGTCGAACAAAGTTGTTCGACGCACCACAATCCACCAACGCACGAAGAGACTTCTCTCTCTTCGAGTTAACCTTCAGGATGGCAAGGTTCGGCCTGTTATCCCGCTTCTTACAGTGAGAGTGACTCTCACTGGAGGCAGCAGTCTTCAATACGGCGTGTCCGATATCGACACGCTCGACTGCATCACCAGCAGGGCGCCCCGCGCCTCCTGGTCGTTCTAGTTTTTTATTGCCCGTGGCGATACCCGGTATCGTCACGCCGGCCCTTGGCCGCCTGCACAGGTGCTGTGCATTCACGGGCGTAGTGGCCGTTGTTTCCACACCGGAAACAGCGGACATTCGTTGGTCCACGACGCTGCTGAGATCCAGCAGCCGTCGCACTCGAGAGGTCCATCGGTTCGGGATCTCCCGTCGGCTTTACCATCGGTCGCGGCATCGGCCGCGGGACGTTCACATGGAGCTTAGCCTGTCGCAGGCTAAACTCTTCTTGTATTGCAAGAGTAATCGCAGACTCGAAAGTACTTGGGTACTCTCGGAAGAGATAGGTCTTCACAGGCCCATCTTTCAGGCCCTTCATGAATGTGACGACCTTTGTCGCCTCGTCTATCGGGTTGGTCACGATGTTCGAGACCAAGTACCGCGCCCTTTGAGCGTAAGCATGCACGTCATGCTTGCCCTGTTGCAGGTCGAGGAACTCAGCCCTCGATCTGAACTCATTCTGCAGGGGTTCAAACGCTTGTCTGAGCTCCTCTTTGAACACTTCATACGTGCTAAAGCATGTAGGGTCAGTGAGTCGGCGTCCATACGCCCAACTCCTTGCTCGCCCGCCAAGGCATGACATGGCGAACGCAACTTTCGACAACGGGTCGACGATACGTCGAGCCGTAATGGCAGTGTCGACTTCGACAAGCCAACGGAGGAGAGGCTCGCCCTCTCTTCCAACTTAGCTGTTCACGTGGAGCTTCAATGACTCCACGCGCGGTGTGGACGGAGTCGACACCGTAGCGCGGGCAGCGGTCTCGCGCTGTTCCTTCATGATGAAGCCTAGAGCAACACCGTGTTGCTCTGTCGGCGATAGCGTGCGTAGCATCGTTGCTACGGCCGCTTCTCCAATGACAGTCGACAGTCGTTGGAGCGCCTCCCACTCTGGATCCGCCAGGTGGAGACAGTCTTCGCGTGCAACATGTGTTGCACCCGTGGTTGGGTTACCAGTGGACATACTCGCGTCCACAGGCAGGTCCTCGGCCCCCGTATCGAACTTCATTCAATACGTAATTAGTCGGTCGTTGGACGGACTACAAAGTGCTACCAGGTGTAATGGGCTTACTTAGCCCAATACTTTAGCTTATACGTGAGCGCACGTGTATGAGGAAGCGTAAGGTGTATTTAACTTAGATTAAGTATACTTGTATCCACAAGTATAATTAGATCTAAATAAAGGTACAAATAGTAGCTTTTGCGGTAAAATGAGAACTGAATTGTTTGTTAACTGTGGCTTTCCTCCTAAAACTGATATCTATAAAGAGAGGTTCTGCCAACGAGTGGTTGGCAGAAACCCTGACCTAATGCTTGAGTATTACTGGTAGAAAGACCCTGCTTTCTGACCAATAGGACTGCTTCCTATTATGAATGGTGACCACACTGCGATGTGGCCCACCTGAATGTATCCACTTAGTGCGTGTTGCACTAAGGGGAGGTTAGCCGAATGTGTAGCCCCGCTACAGAGAGTATATCCACCATTGTTCTCCCGCCTTGTCCTTGAGGCATTCTCGGAAAGCACTCAGCCTTAGAGCGTCTTCTAGCCCCTCGGTGGCTCGATCAAAAGCGTCCCAGAAAGTTCTAGCCTTGTCCACTGACGCCGAGTCAGAATAAAACGGTTGTATCATCTTCACAGCCTTCTTGATACGCGAAGGTATTCCGTAGCTGCGTGTTCCGGTCACGGGTCCTGGAACGCTTCCATAGTTGTTCGGGGCTTGAGCCGGGGGATACGCATAACTGTTCAGGTTCGGAGGAGGCGGCCCCCCAGGAGGAGGTACTCCACTCGGGGAAGTCTGACCCGAAGGCGGGGTCGGTCCACCAGCCGGAGGGGTTCCTCCCAGGGTCGGAGGCGGCCCGCCGGTCAGAGTCTGGTCACTCGGAGTGGGAGCCGTCGTCACGGGCTGAGTCTGCAATTAAGTCACGGCCGGACTGGTCGACACTGTCTGGCCCTGATACGAATACTGCCCAGGGTAGGATACCGGCGTGGGTCCAGCCGGCATCGGCCAGGTTGGAGCCAGCGAAGCGCGCGCGTCAGGGGCGGACAAGGGACGGCTCGGGGCAGGCACCTGCGCCCAATTCGGAGGTTGGTAGAACGGACAGCTCACCCCCACCCCAGCCGCTGCGGAGGGGTTTCCGATGGTGCAGTTCTGGTAGGACGGGATGGCTGTCCTGATCCGAGTAGTCTGCGGAGTCAAAGTCGCCGTCATAGTAGCAGGGGTATGTGGGACTACCGCCCCGTACTGCGACGCTGTCGGGGTTGGCACTGGCGCACCATCGCCGTAGCCGAACACGAGACCTCCACTTCCCACATACTGGCTCGGTTGCAGGGTTTGAGCAGTCTGGCCCCAGCCACCACCTGGGAGCGGGGTCACTTGGGCCACGTGCCCCCCACTCGCCTGGTTCCAGAACTGTACGTGTCCGGTCTGGTCGCCCACTGCGGCGCCGACTCCGGCGGGCAAGGGCGCGGAGTTCGACTGGATCGACATCATCGAAGCGTTCGCGCTTTGCGGCTGGCTCGGCGACCCACCTTCCAGGGAGACGTTCGTACTCAACGGTTCAGGGGTCGAGACCGTCGATGATTGTAAGGGAGCTGCGGCCTCCCCGGGGTTCGTTCAACTCGCGTCGCCGGCGGATCCACGCGCCACCCAGCGCTGCACTTGGCTTCTCAAAGCACCGAGCCCCGCCGGCGTGGACAAGTCCGGTCGGGTGGGGTCGATGAGCATCGGGCGGGGACCCGCACGATCACCCACGTCTTCGTTGTTGGTTTGGGGCACGTTCGCCGTTCCTTGAGAGGGCCGGCCACCACCTCATCTTCGAACGCTTCGCCCACGGCGTGAGCATCGTCAAAGCGTTCTTCTTCTTCAATAGATTCCATGGTTACTTCACTGATTTGGTCTTCTTCTTCTTGTCTTGTTTCTTGATCTTCATCTTGTTCTTCTGCTTCTCGGTACTGGATGGGGCCCACCCAGGGAGTCCACTCCAGAGTCCAATGCATGGCACTTGATCCACGAGCGCAGCGTCCACCGCTGGCTTGGAGTCAATCAGGGGAGAGCTTGTTCGCGAACGCTTGAGCACAGTGAAGAACGCTTCCGGGCAGAACAGTTCCTCCAGACAGTTAAGGTAGCCGCAGACGCTGTCTCCACGAGCCAGCCTCCCGAGCCTTGAGCGTCGGCGAGGAGTAGACTTGAGAAGCGTTGCGGGCCAAGCTTGACCCTCCGAAGTCGCTACTTCGCACGGACTCCTTCCACGACAGTCCTTGAACCTCTTGAACTCACTTCACGCGAGACCTTCTCCAGCACATACGTACCCTGCTTCTCCGCCAAATGTCGCGCACCCTCCTGCCAAGGGGTCGGGCACGCGCGGGCTATTGGGCGAGTACGGTCGCGGGTGAGAGAGGTTGAAGAGGCTTGAGGGTGGTTGTAGGTAGCACTACAGTAATAGAAGCAAGTTTGTTTGTTTGCTTGTTAGTTGACTTGGTTCTCAGCAGGAAAATGTACGACTGACAGACTAGATAGCGCGTCGGCAGCCGCCGACGCGCTCATAAGGACGACACTACCTCTCGCGCACTCACCTCGGCACCTTGAAGTGCCATCCTTCCTTGAGCACGACTCCTCTTCTCCACTATCCTCACACAGCACCACCTCGTCGGCTTGACCTCCGTCCCCGACGCCAAAAGGGTTGGGAGGGAACGCTTTGCCGCCGTCGCCTCGGTCGGCTGCAGTCTCGCGTCATCCTCGAGGGGCGGCCCTTCGAGAAGTGGCACTCAGTACCAGCCGAGCGGTACCCGCCGAGTACTCATTTGTAGTTGTAGCCATTCGTCGGGAGGGGTTCACCCCAGGCGGTCTCGGGGGTGGCGTGTCGTCTGCCAGGTCCAGCGACGACCCACCTGGAATGCCACCCACATTCCCGGGTTCGGGACAGCTGGGATTGGCAATTATGGCCCCTGAAAGAAAATTGATATCCGGATAACAGAAGTGGGGGTGGGTACGGTACCGTGAGAACCACTACGGTAATACAGGCATCCCCGCCTAATTTGACCCTCTATCTCTCCATGTACCTCGCACAGGAAGTGCAGGCCGTGCTCAAGATTTGCACAGCGTAATCTACGGTTTTACTGATTTAGATTAGGTTTTACGGGAGAAGTGTTACTCTACAGATCGCAATGTCGATGCGCGGCATCTCCAATACCCAGTAAGTCAGTAGATTTATATCTATGTAAAACCTGTGCGAACTTTGTAACTCTGCACTGTTTATTAGTACCACTGGACGCCTTCCACAAATAGCATAGGCACTCGCATAAATATATTTAAGACAACTTATATTTGCTTCGACGTGAAACCCGTCCGAGCAAACGAGGGGTCGCTTCACCCTGTCATTGTGCAACTGCATAAATTTGGACTTGATTTAACTATAGACAACCCTGATATAGCAACCCGACCCATATCAGGCCGACCTTTGACATATAGCGACCTCTACACAATTTATATTTAGAGATGAATTTAGAGAAACACTTTTTAAAGCTTAAAAGCCGCTTTTAAGCTATTTGTGGAAGGCGTCCACTCCCTCAAATTAGGCCTGTAGTGAAAAATGAGAAATACCTGTATTTTCTTTTGGCGAGCTTATCACATTTATAGTGTTTTATCCGCATATTTGCTCGCTCACTTTCCATTTTCCCCGCCACCAATGCTGTCGCGTCTGGCGCTGCTCCGGACGCTTAGCGCGCATGGCCTCGCTGCCGCTCCCAGCGCTCGTCTGGCACCGGCCGCGATCTCGCCCATGTTCTCGGCTTCCTTCTCCTCCCCGGCCGCTAACCGGCGCGCTCGCCGCCTGCGCAGAGCCAAAGCCAACGCCGAAGCGTCCACGCCCGACCCGCGCACGCCGTCGCTCCTCGCCGACATCGATCAGCTCTCGCGCAACGGCCTCGCGCAGCGCGTGGAGATGCCGACGGAGCTGCTGCAGCGCCTGGCCTCCGGTGATCCGTTTCGAGACGATACGAGCGGCGATTCTGAACGCACTAAAGCGCGGATGGAATATACGTCAATATGATGTTAAGACTGCATTTCTCTACGGGTTACTGGAGGAGCTGATCTTCATGGAGATATCCAGCGGATCAGATGAAGGCTCTCCAGGCGGCGACCTAATATGCCAGCTCATCAAATCTCTCTACGGTCTCAAGCAAGCACCGGCAGTCTGGAACAAGACGCTGCACACCTTCCTGGTCAGCTTGGGGCTCACCAGGTTTGACAGTGACTACGGTCTCTACGCCATGTATGAGGGCGACGAGGTGCAGATGCTGCTGACAGTGTATGTCGATGACCTCCTTCTGATGGGGCCACCCGCGTTGTGCGACAAGGTTGCTGCCCAACTGGAAGCCAAGTTCACGATGACCAGCATGGGCGAAGTGAAATACGTTCTGGGCATCGAGATTACGATTGACCGCGAGCACAACCAAGTCGTGTACAGTCAGCGGACACACATTGACAAACTGCTGAAGAAGTTCGGTCTTGCAAACTCGTACGGCTGCTGGACACCTCAAGCAACGAACGAGTCCAGGGCCAAGGAACAGCCCTCCGAGCCTGGAGACCTCCCGTATCGTGAGCTTGTCGGCGGTCTGTAGTACCTGGTGTCGGGCTCACGCCCCGACATCGCGCATGCTGTGCGTCACCTTGGGAAGTTCCTGTCATGCTAGACAGCGGCTCACTACCGTGAAGGCCAACGAGTACTGCGCTACATCCTGGAAACAAGGGACTTTGCGCTACACATGGATGTGATTCCCGGCAACAATGTGTCGATCACTGCGTTCACCGACTCCGACTACGCGAACGATCCAGACGACTCCAAGTCTGTCTCGGGGTACATCACCTTCCTCGATGGCAACGTCATCTCCTACGGCTCTCGCAAGCAGGGCATCAACGCCCAATCCAGCACTGAAGCCGAGTATATCGCCATGAATGAGGGGTGAAGGACATTCTTTGGATCGTTGGACTGTGTGAGGAGTTGCGATGGCCGGCATCTGCACCAATGCTGCGGGGCGACAACCAGGCCGCGCTCTATCTAGCCGAGAAGCCAGGCAAGCACTCCAACACAAAACACATCAACAACAAGTATCATCTGGTGCGTCATCTCGTTGAAGACGGCAAGCTGCGCACGTTGCACGTACCAACGAACGACAACACGGCCGACATCATGACGAAGCCGCTGGTCAGAGACAAGTACAGCCAATTTCGGTCGCACATCAAAGTGTTGTCGATTGCGAGAACTGCTACTGCTGCCGCAGACGCCCTGCATGCAGCCACCACCAAACGCAATACGGGCAAACGAAGAACAGCTGGCTAATGCAGTGCGGTTTTCAACAGCGGCCTACGCTACGCCCCCGACACTTGCCATACAGCGTCAACGCCCAGCTGCATGCTGGAATCTTGGCGCGCGTCGTGTGCGAGTGGGAGTGTGAAGTACTACCGTACCAGAGCGGGCAATAGGTACGACGCGTCCGCTGTGAACAGGAGCTCGGGCTGCGACCCAAGACTCCGGGGCACGCACTGCAACGAGCCGTTCGGCGTAGCCGTTGTTCTCGGCGCCCTCCAGCACCAACACACCGGACAGCAACGTGCCAACGGACACTGCCTTGGTCCAGCTGCAGTAGCAGCACACTGCAGCGTTGTTGAAGCTCTGTGGCGGTGCAACGGATGCTGCCGTTGCCCAGACTGGGAGGACGACGCCTTCACTGGTAAAGCTGCGATTGCGTGTGCCTGCGAGTATACATAGCTATACGTAATGAGCGAATACATTGCAATGGGTTGCGAGGGTAGGCAGGCGAGCAGCGTGCGCTGCGCGCACGGAGCTGCAGCTCACAACTCAACTTACCTTGAGCCTGCTAAAGCCCCTCAAGTCCATGTGAGGCTGCGCCTTGCACGACTGGTGTCCACGTAGTGTTCCTCTGTCATCGCCACCTGCACGAACACAACACAAGCTTGGTGAGCACCATGGAGACGCCGAGCTCCAGCGCGCCCACCACTTCTCAGCACTGCACCTCGGGCTGCTGCACACGGGCGAGAACTGCACCGCGCGGCTGCCGATCTCCATGCGCGAGACCATCGCAGGGTCGGCTGATATTTTTTGCTCGGTGTTCTTTTGCCTCCAAGCACAGCGTCTATGGAATCAGCGTTTCAGCGCTCTATCAAGGCTGCATGCATGTTGCCAGAATGTTGCCAAGATGCATGTTGCCAGAATGTGCCAAATGCAAACAAACAAACCGACGCTCCTGGGCCGCCTAACGACAGTTCTTCGAACTGCGAATAGTGTGCTTAGATAGCTTATCTAGAGAGGACGACATTCTAAATACAGAAGACGTGGGCAGCAATGATCTTGAGGTGCACCGGTTTACTGCCTAATTGCCGCCCTCACCACCTTCAACTGCTCATTCCTCTCTCCGAATTCAACAAAAGCACATATCATTCCTCCATCGCAGAATTCAATAGGGAGCACGCTTTGAGCTCATGCATGGAGTACTGTAGCGTCTCCGGGATTTTGCCATGGCCGCGCCCGCGATCATGCCGAGGCTGCATAGCGAAGAGTCAGTGGCCATCATGATGCCGCGGTATTTGGGCAATACAAGCTCGCTTTCACATCGCTGTGAATACTAACATAACTATCTCCCCGGCGGCGGTGGCGACGGTGTTTTACTCGTCGCCGATTGATGGATCTTGATTTTACTGTTGGCAGCATGAGTGTATAGTTGAAAAATAATTAGGGGACCCGGGTGGTGGACCCGGGGGGAGGCGCAGTTCGAAGGATAAACACGATTGAGGACAGACATGTTGGACTGAAAAGATTATCAACCGTGAGATTGTATTGATGTAGCTAGTCACGAAGGAATGAGTCTGCATCTAGGGACCGTAATGTACCAGCAGATAGAGCGCAAAGACGAGTTTCTTCTTGTAACGCAGCTAATGGCGGTTTGGACCATTCTGCTAAAGCAGGAGTAAATGCAGATAGCGTAGAGAAGGCGTGACGAGACACCACACATGATGTTGGCGCATGCATGTATTGCAGTAGAAAACTAACTACAGGCTCCTCAATGCCAAGGTGCACAAGAGGGGGTATGGCGGTTATTTAAGCAGGGCAAGGAGATCGGCGAGAACGCTAAGAGGAACGAGCTGTGTAACCACACGCTCGAACTCTTCGTGGACGTGTACGGCCGTGACACCGGCAACGCGATGCTGAAGTAAGTACCTGCCGAGATTGCACGACAGTTCATGTGTAGAATTACACGTAGGTATGCGTTCAATTCGATTTATTAGATCTGGCTTTGCTGCCCTAATAAGAGTGACACGGAGCAGAGCCCCCTCTTGCTTTTCCGTTTGCCAATACACTCGCTTATGCAATGAAGGACTCGTACTTGGCCGGGTTCCAATCCAGGAAGAACTTGGCGGCCGTGTCCGCCACCCCCTGCTACGTGCCGGTCACGCGGCGACCCTCCTCGAAGATGGTCGTGAGGAAGGCCACGAAGTCCGTGTTGAAGTTCTTCTTGTTCTCCTCCAAGTCCACGCAGCACAGCTCGATCTTCTTGTTCAGCTTTTTCTCCAGAGGTCGCGGATCTGCAGCGGCGACAGGCGCTTGTACAGTCTGCGCCGCAGCTTGGCGGCAATGCGCTCAGCCACCACGCCCAGTGAGTACGTGCGCAGAAAGGAGCCCACCGAGCCCGTGAAGAAGGCGGTGAGCACCACCACCACGAAGCCCTTGCGGATGAGCCCGGTTTGCCCGAGGTCACGTCGATGACCTTGCCCATGATGCGCGGGAAGACGACGTTCATGGCCGAGGCGATGGTCATGCCCGTGACGCCCACGGTCAGCGGCAGCTTCTCCTCCTTGGTGAGGCTCAGGATCCACCCGATGTTGGACGTCTGCTTCTTCTTGCTGTTGTTATCATCGGCCTGTGAGTAAGATCAAATCCAAATGCAGCCGTGCGCCCACGAGAGCGTAGTTCTTGGTGCCGTACGCCTGACCGCACAGCCGTGCACACCACCGACACGGCGCCCAGGTGATGCGGTCCTATCCAAATTCATTGGACAAAATCCCCACATCAAGGCATACGATAGGCTATTAATTGCCGATCGTAACGATAACCGGGGTGTTGCATAAATGTTACATGATGAGAAAATGTTGCACCAAAGTCGTTCGATGACATCCGGAATCCAGCGCCTAACGACTGGTTCGCGGCCTGTTGGCCCGCCGGGCTCGCAGTTCGGTTGGGTATATTTGATTGATATTGACACCGTAGGGATTCTTGCTCGTTGTTTGCGTAATGTGTACTACGGTCCGTGTTTCAAGTCGGATCGTTCCATTTTGTCGACGTCCCGAACGTGGACAAGCTAATGCCCGCATCAATCCACACACACTTATCCGGACACGGCGAACACGGAGACACAAACCAACTCAAAGCACGTTGTAGGGGCATTAGTCCTAACCGTGACGACTCGTCCCCCAAGATATAACATACAAACGCGGAGCGTAAGCCCAACCTCATTGGCAGCCGTGTCCTGCAGCATACGAACTGGCCTTGACGTCTAATCGCACCACAGGGCACCAGCAAGCACACACACGAAATACCACTAATGTCATTGTGTATTCCCGTCTTTTTAGCGTCCTTAGAAGGTACTGTTGCATTACTAGGATCTTAGATTTGACGTGTTGAACGTAGCAGCTATCGGCTATTAGGTAAATACCCTCGAAACTAGCGAGTACCTAGCGGTTAGCAACTGCGTATTTTTTGTTAGCAATATAAACATTTTTGACCATGTTATGTCGTTCATCTACTTCACTAAATGATTATGAGACCTGACTGCTTCATATCGCCCTGATTTGTTGTCAGTATTGCAAACCCTACTTCCGTAATAGGCACCTACAAAGGTATCTCCTCTGCTGAAAAGACCGATTGGTCACTTTCAGCGCTGCTAAACGGGCCTTTTCTCCTTCGCAGGGCCTCTCAAAGCAGTAAGAGGGTGCTTCCGTGAGGATTCGCCGGTTACGCTAACGCTATTCTGTACTTCTGTTTTGATAACTTGGTGTGATAAACCTACCCGTTACCAACAAATATAGTATTTCATTGCCGTTTGGCCAAAAGAGATGAAATATACAAGATGTAGCTTTAAAAAAGCGTTTCTCACGGTACAGAGACTTGCAGAACGCAGGGAGGTTTGACCAGCCAAGCAACGATATCCTCCAATCTGTCAGTCATGAGGGAGCCTGAATGTTTGATTAAATAATTTCAAACCGCGTTGCTGGCGGTTGAGCAGGCGTCAATGGTTCAAGAGAGCACACGCGCAGCGGGCGACTCTTTTCCTAAGAGTGACGTCTTTACGCCAAGCCTTAGAAGACTCATGCGATAAGGAGTGCAGTGAAGATGAGTGGGAAGAACCTCACGTTTTGCAGGAGCTGTTGAGGACTCGCTACTGCCCGGCTCCGATATCGAAGTGAAAGGTCCCAACAAGAGATGTAAATTAAACACTCAGCAAGTACCTGCATCACCTGCCGGTGACCTGCAACGCCCAACGCTGTAGGTAAAATCGATAAAAATGGTCCAATGAAGGCATCCTGCACTGCAGATTGCCAGGCTGCAGGTACACTCTCATTGGCTCGTTTTTACCTTCACCGGGTACCTCCGAACCGTGAAAAGTACTAAAATAGAGTCCTTATGTGGTACATTGTAGTGTATAGCAATAATGGAGGGTATCCCGCAGCACCGGTTCAATTAAGGTGGACATAAAACGCACGCAAGCCCTTGCAACCCCCTCTCTAGATTTATAATCTGAAGGGCCCATGACGCCCCTGTATGCAGCCAGATGGCTAAAAGTGGCTCTAAATGACAGGTGTTTCTATTTCCTTTCGGTTGCCACGACTTCTTTTGTGTCATCCTCACCACATGTAGAACTTTGGTCACTTAAGTGCCTCGTATTCGAAAGCACTGCGGGTTGATCACCGACATTCAAATGGTCTGGGTGTTTGAAAATTAATTGATCAGGTTCTGCGGGATACCCTCCAATGTATCGTAGTCTATTTGGCATTATACTTAGTTTGGGGGTCTGATTTAGTGAATCGGGGATCATGTAGTTTTGCTAATCTTACTGATTTACTTTCCTGTAGACACTTTTCCCAACTTCTATAAAATCTTAGTCAAATCTTGTGCAAAATAGGTTTTTTATATCAATAGTGAGCCCAATAAATTCAGAGGGTGCTTTTAGGTATCTGGCTATCCGTGTAAATAACTTCATTTTGCGAAACGTATGCTAAATGATCACATACGTTATTTTGATGACACTATTTTGACCTAGCACGGTACTCGAGCCGGGATGTTCAACATGGCAACATCATGTTGCCATTAACAGAGCGGTTACCACTGCTAAGCGTCTGGACGATGCTCATAGCTAGAAATCAATAGCTCTGCCAATTAGGCAACACGAATAATATTCCAGTTGCCTTTGTTACTGCTGCTGTTGTAATCGTTGACATTGTTGCGGAGCTGTCTAGTTGCATACTTGCTCCACCGACGCTCTCATGCCCGTAGATAGTAGATCATCAGATGCTGCTGAGCTGCTCGTTATAATACCTTGGCTGGTGTTGCTGCAGCCGCTTATTGCATTCATTGCTGTTGTTGCAGAGCCGTACAGTTGACCCATTGCTCCTTAGATTGCTCCCGCAACATTAGCATTATAATGTCGCATTATGTCAAACCGCCGTAGGGGCGCAAGCAACAGTTCTTACGAACTGCGAACAGTTCTTCGAACTGGTTCGCGGCCTGTTGGTCCGCTGGGCTCGCAGTTCGGTTGGATTTCTTGATATTGACACCGTAGGGATTCTCTCTCGTCGTCTCCGTCATGTGTACTCCGTGTCGTGTTTCAAGTCGGATCGCTCCATTTCGCCAACGTTCTGAACGGCGACAAGTTAAAGTCTATATCAATACGGGGCACCAGCAAGCACACACACGAAATACTAGTACCGTCGAGTGACATAAGACTTGGATAGCGGTGACAAAACTGATGGATATCCGGGACAAAACTCATCCATCTTCACAGTCTATCAGATGCATGCTCCTGTCACTTTTGTCAAGCCTACCGAACAGCCTTCGATTTTGCGAATGAAAAAGGATAGGTAGCGTCCAAGGCCCTCATGCTGCTCCAGCAGCGTCAAGTGCTGGACCAACACTTGACGTTGCGCAATGCTGGACCTGCCGTTCAGCGACTTTAGCGTCGCGTGCTGCAAGAACGACCCGTACGTGAGCTTGAAGCGCAACAGCGCCAAGCCCCGCAGGCCGTGCCTCAATAATACATTCAACACTGTGCGGGATCCGCCCGAGCACTACATCTTCCCCATGCGGGACGCCACCAGCGCCGCGCTCAGCGTAGAGGTTTACGAGCTAGACGCGCTGAACCCGGACGATCTGGTGTATGTTTATATGTGGTATATGTTCGTGGCGCCCGTGGCCAAGTTGGTGGGCGAGATGGACATGTGTCGACACTCGAGTTCGGGGACCATGAGTGGGCGGCTGTAAATGAGCTTTGTGAGGTTGTGGGCTAAAAATGAATTTTGTGAGGTTGTGAAGCGAGGAAGGGTGCCATTTCGCATGTTTCTACAACATATTCACAGTTTTGTCAACTCCAACATGGATGAGTTTTGTCTCGGATATCCATCAGTTTTGTCACCGCTATCCAAGTCTTATGTCACTCGACGGTAACGTTATTGTGCCTTCCTGTATTTTTGAGCGTACTTTAGAATGTACTTTTGTGCTACTAGGATCTTAAATTTGACATGTAAAACGTAGTAATTATACTTAGTTTGGAGGTCTGATTTAGCGGTCATACACAGTTGCTGATTTACTTTCCTTTACACGAGCTAATCGCTTTTCGCAACTTCTATAAAGTATCAGTCACATCTTGTGCAAAATAGTTATTTATCAATTGTGAATCCAATAAATCCAGGGTGCATTTAGGTATCCGTGCAGCTTCCTCGTGGAAACGACTTCATTTTGCGAAACGTATGCTAAATGATCATATACGTTATTTTGTTGACGCTATTTTGACCTAGCACGGTACTCTAGCAGGGATTTTGCCATTAACATAGTCTGGCCGATGTTCATAGCTAGAAATCAATAGCTCACTGCCAATTAAGCAACACGGATATGTATGCCTACTATAGAACTGTTTCTCTCGAAACAAAATGCGTTCATTTCCGTTGCCTTTGTTACTGCTGCCGTTGTTATCGTTGACATTGTTGCGGAGCTGTCTAGTTGCATACTTGCTCCGCCGACGCTCCCATGTCCGTAGATAGTAGATCATTAGATGCTGCTGAGCTGCTTGTTATAATTCCTTGTTTGGTGTTGCTGTTGCCTGTTATTGCATTCATTGGTGTTGTTCTCTGGATTTTATCCAGAGTAGTTGGGGCGATACGAGTGCTCGTGCAATTCTCTATACAGCAGTATAAATTGTATAGATCTATAAGATGCCCGGACGATTATGTATAGACACCGACCTGTTATGTTTTATACCTGTGCAGATAGTATATTATCCAGCTGCGTGTTGCCTGTGTCTTTTAGCGGCAACGTTCGCGTAACATGATCAGTTGAATGTTGCTCGAGGCGTTTAGCGTTAACTTTCGCGTAACAGGAAAGGTTACGTGTTGCTTGAAAGATCTGAACAGCATAGAAATAATCTGTCGGATGGCATCATGTCTTGCGAAATGATGGCATTTTAGCGACTCGTTGCTTCGTCAACTACAGCAAGCTTACACGGATAAGCAGCGTCGCGAAGCCATAACCACCGTTGCTGGCATGCATGGGTGTGTTGACAACTAACGCCGAGCGTGTCAGCGCCGGCACCACGAGTCTATGTGTGGACAAGAGCGCTGTCGAGCAGCAGTGGTTGCTGACCCTGTCTGCATCACTCGCTATATAGTTGGAGCCTCCCTGCGAGGCTCGCAGGAAGAGCTCCACCGCTGTATATCCATACTGTCCGAGCCTCTGACACGGAGCCCGATGTTCAAATTGGACACCGTGTCGCACGGAGGGGTGTACGCGGTTGCGCCGCTACATTGTATTCATAGCTTACGTTCGATTTGCGGAACCACTAGCAGAAACCAATAGGCTACACACACTTTCCAATGCGGTATGCTGGGGTTAGTAGTACTTGCTGAAATAGAACACCTCGGTAATACTCGTACCCGATTTTTGGGGTAGTAGTGATACTACTACTGTATAGTACGGTATTCAATATGAGTGATACTATGCTATCATCAGCTCAGTACTATAGTACTCTTCAAGTAATACTTTTGAAGGACCGCAGCTCGGATAGTAGTGGAGTAGTACTACTAATATTGCTAATACTACTACCCAATTGTTGGTATCTCTACTAGTAGTAGTTTATCTTCAATTTCGAAGCCCCAATAGTTCCGGTAATACTACTACCCAGTTTTTTGGGGCTACTACTATTAAATAACCCCTGGCGGTAAGCTTATGATAAAATCCAGAGCTTCTCCGTGCTTCAGCACGGCTTAGTAGCAGAGCCGTACAGTTGTACCATTTCTCCTTAAGTTGCTCTCGCAACATTAGCATTACTGGTGGCCCGCTTGAATTCGCAGTTCTCTGAAATTTATTTCAGAGTATATCAGTGATCACATTTTCCGCTCACAAGCTATACTTGTCTAAGATCTGAAAAAAGCACAATCAGCTCTCGCTCAAAAGCTCACCTCCAAATTTAATAAGCCTCCAAGATCTAACAAAACTTCACGTCAATTTTCGCTTTTGGTCATGCTCCTCTCATAAACCAACTTCAATTTGTAGACTCTAGAGATTTCGACACTAAAATGATCACATCTACCTTCAATAACTAATATATATTTGTAACTAATAAAATATTTGGATGTTGCCTGTGGCGTGCTAGTTCAACATTCAGACGACATCTCACAATTTCACTTTTAATTATGACAATAGGTCAGCCCGTTGCGAGCTGCAAAACATAACTTTCCAAACGCAAAAAAAAAACTTTCCAAAGGCAAGATGCCGAGAGTCTCAACGTGAAGAGCACGCTCGTTTGCGTCGGTGCCTCCAACCCACCCCCGTCGCCCCCCTGTGCCCGCCAAGTTGGCGGCAACGCACAGGTGAAGACGCCCAGCGCCGCGGCCACGGCTGCTGCAACGCAGGCACCGAAGGCTGCGGCCACCATCGCTGCAGCTCCGACGCGTAAAGTGGCGTCGGCCGGCACCAACAAGAACTACAGCGGCGGCAATAATGCGAACGCGAGCAAAAGAGCGCCAGCACGAATGCCTCCGCCAAGGGCATCAAGCCCAACGCGGACATGAACGCCAAGAGCACCACACTGTTCGCGCTGAACGATCTGACTGCGGGCATCGTGCAGCGCGCGGGCCAGATCCGCAAGACGTGCTTCGAGCGACCCCAAAAGTTCTACAAAGTATTCGTCGCCAAGGGTGAGCAGGTGGTCCAGTGGATGCGTGGAACCGTGAACTCCAAGGCGCTCGCCAACATTCGCGAGATCCAGGAGACCCGGCAGACGCTGCTCGTGCTGCTCATCGTGTCACCAAGTACGGCAAGAAGGAGCTGGCTCGGCGCGACAGCCTCGGCGAGATGGACAGTGTGATTGGTGCGCGTTTCGGCACGACCAGCCTGCGCTCCAAGTAGCACGTGCCGCAGATGGTGGGTGTGAGCTCTGTGCTGCGGCTGATGCTGCATCTCGCGCGAAAAGGGCGCGGCGTGCCAGCTCCTGCGTGAGTTCCTGAGTCACGACGGGCCGTCAACGGCCACGCGCGACTCATGCTGACGCCGACGACCAAGGATCTGCAGCCCGTCTTTGGCGCGGTGACCACCGACGCGGACGACTGGACCAAGACGGACCATAACCTACAGAGGCAGATGGCGAGGCAGGCGCAGTCGGACCGGTTTCAGGAGGCCACGCACCAGCTCGGTGGACAAGATCTCTACAGCGCATGCAGCTCAAGCATGCCGGCGGCGCGGCGGTTTGGGAGGCCAGCAAGGTCAGACCCGTGCTGCAGGCGAATAAAATCACGCTGGGCTCATCGAGGCGCGCCTCGAGAAGATGAAGCAGATCCTGGCTTTCACGTCCGAAGACGTGTACGTGCACGAGGTGGTGTTTTATAGCGGGGTCATGATGATGTGCGCCGGCTACATTGATTTCACCCCCACGGTCGTCCTGGACGGCTACAACCTGCTGAATGAGACGTACGAGTTGGTGGCCAACCACCCCAAGGTCAAGGGATGGTACACACTGCAGAACAAGCTCAAGCTCACTTATATGCCGCTCCCTGGACGCGGAGAGCATATCCGTTTGGCCTTCTTCATCGGAGGCGTTGAGTTCGAGGACGAACCTGGCGAACCGCAAGCTGCCCTTTAACCGGCTGCCGGTGCTGGAAGTGGACGGTGAGGTCATTGCTCAGACTAACCACTCTGGGGCGCTTCCTACCGCGAGAAGGACACGGAGAAGCAGCTGGCCATGCGCGCTGAGCTAGCCAGCGGCATGATCGCCAAGACGCTGGGCTTCCTTGAGAGCCGCATCGTCAAATAGAAGGGCCCCTACGCAGCTAGCCCGACCCTCACTGTCGCCGATCTTGCAATCTACGACGTGTTGATCGGTTTAGGTGGCGTTTCATGTTCTTGTGATGAAAGGGGGTCGTGTTTACTTTGATTCCGTGGGCAGCAGCCACACCTACATGTACCTTATCGACGTAGATGCAACAGTAGAATACATGTATACTTCAGTATTCGATACGTAACACGCTACGCTACTGACGAGCGTCACCACCATAATTCGCTGCAACTCGCTCATTTTTCAATTTTAAATTTCAGAGCTCGCCCGGGCGCTTGCGCACGGCCTTGTTCTAAACTTTCGAGAATACGGTTGAAGTTTGCTCATGCGTTTGTTTTCGTAATTGGTTTTCCACGACTTGAATACAGGCACCCCCGGCAGATTCACGAAGGTGGGACCAACAAAGTCTGCAAGATAATAAGATTCAAATACGAGCACTTCTTCCTGTTCTGACATCATTTGGATGAAGTCGATCATCTATGCCCTCGATCACGAGCTTCCTAGCGACACCAGTAATAGTAGCGGACATCACATTAGCAGACTTCGCGTGCAGCGCGGGGCCCACGGGCGCGGGCGTGACGTTGTCTGCCTCTCCCTCCACCGCCGCGTTGGCCGACGGGTTCACATGCGGACACTACATGCCCGAGAGGCCGAAGTTGGCGAGCTGCAGCGACAGCTTGATGATCACGCGCTGCGACGCACCGTCGCGCACGGCCTCCACGATGGCGGGCACGAACTTGCCCTTTACTCGTTGACGAGCGCGACGGCGTCCGCGTCCGCGTACATGCATTTTTCTCGCTGATGGCCACCTGTTCTTGCTGCAGCATCTTGTCCACGCGCCGTCGCGCGACTGCTCGGGCACCTTGGCGTAGCCCGTGCGCACCTGGATGACGCACAGATTCTCCTCCAGTCCGCGCGCGTTGGGCGCCATCCACACGAGCCGAAGACGCGGTTGATGGCGGCCACGCGGTACTCGACTTGGAAGCGCACCTGCTTGCCCACGCAAAGCCTGCGCAGGTGCGCGCGGCTCTCCCACGCGTACGACTCGTTGCTCTGCTCGAGCGAGCGCGCCAGCCGCGGCGCCTGCAGCGACAACAGCGTCAGCAGCAATACCGGCAGCTGCAGCCACGAGACTCAGCAATGCCAACACGACTACGAAAACTTGTTGGGACAGGAGGTTGGCGAGCGCTGGGTAGCAGACCAGCGCGTACTCGTCGCTGGCGAGCGTGCTGACGCTGAGCTCGTTCCAGGGTTGCGTGGACGACTCTGGCTTCAGCCTGCTGTACTCGACGTCGATGCCGGACGACGCCCAGTACACGAAGATGTGCGCGTCGGACAACTGCAAGTCGCTGATTGAGTCGGTGGCTGCGCTGAGCCCGCCTGACTGCGACCTGACGGTGCCGACGAGCGGTCTGGTGCTGAACGTGTACGGCCTCACGAGCGGCTTCTTGAGCAAGTGCTCATCGCTGTCCTCGACGTCGACGACGTCGACCGCTTCCAGCGCTGCCACGACCACGGACCTTCCCTGCCCTGAGGTGCGAGTGTGTTCGCCGCAAAACACTCGACGATAACAATACACATGTAATGTATTATACACATGTAATGTAATACATTCGTGAAACAATGAAAAAGCAATGTTTCACAAATGTCGTTCGATGACAAACTTTTTGCCGTGGCAAGCGACTGGTTCGCGGCCTGTTGGCCCGCTAGGCTCGCAGTTCGGTTGGGTTTCTTTGATGTTGACACCGTCGGGATTCTTTCTCGTCGTGATCTACGGTTCGTGTTTCACGTCGGATCGTTCCATTTCGTCGATATCCCGAACGGCGACAAGTTAAAGCCCGCATCAATCCACACACAACCACACACACATAACAATCTATCCGCACACGGCGCACACGGAGACACAAACCAACTTAAAGCACGTTGTGGGCACCTCAGTCCCAACTGCGACGACTTTTCCACCAAGATATAACGGGAAAACGCGGAAGTGGAAGCCCTACCTCCTCAGCACCCACTACCCGTAGCATACGAACTGACGTTGACGTCCAATCGCACCACAGGACACCAGCAAACACACACACACACGAAATACTAATAATAATATTGTGTCGTCCTGTATTTTTGAGCGTCCTCCATAGGACTTTAGAATGTGCTTTTGTACTACTAGGGTCTTAGATTTGACATGTAAAACGTAGTAGCCACCGGCTATCAGGTAAATGCCCTCGAACCTAGCCGAGTACCTTCCTAGCGCTAGCGGGTCGCTACCGCGTATTTTTTCTAGCAATATAAACATTGTTGAGCATGTTATGTCGCTCATCTACTTCACTAAAGGATTCTGAGACCCGGCTGCTTCGTATCGCCCTATTTTGTTGTCAGTCTTGCAAACCGTTACTTCCGTAGTAGACCCCTACAAAGGTATTTTCTCTGTTGAAAGGACCGATTGGTCACATTCAACGATGCCAAGCGGGCTTTCTCTCATTCGCAGAGCCTCCCAAAGCCTTATGAGGGTGCTATCGTGAGGACTTGCCGGTTACATTACCGTTAATCTGTACTTCTGTGGTGTTAACTTGGTGTGATAAGCCTACCCCGCTACCAAAAAGATATTGTCCTGATAAGAACTGATGATACCAAGGATTGTGGCCGCTCACCAATTAAGACATTGCTAGCCACCTACGTGTCCGTTGCATTTCATTGCCGTCTGGTCAAAATAGATGAAAGGCACGATATGAAGCTGTACAAAATAGAGTCCTTCTATGATTTGGCATATTATGCCATTGCTCCTAGTTTGGAGGTCTGATTTAGCGAATCGGGGATTATACGGTGTTGCTAAACTTAGGGCGTGGTTGCGTTAACCGTGTCTGGTGTTGGTGTCGGCTTCTCGTGTCCGCCCTATCCCTATCGCGCTGGTTTTGCTTCCCGTGTCAGTGTCAAGGGTGGGCCATCATTTTCCAACCAACCTCTCACAGAAGGCACCTGGCGCTGGGCTGCTGCGCGCCATCAAGCTCGAAGACCCAGGCTCTAGCGCAGCAGCAGCCGCCACCCCCCACTGCCGACCATGACCTTGTCATGCATGCCATAGTTGAGCAGGTCGTAAGGCGTCAGGATTGGCTGATATCGCCGCAACCGAGGAATCGGAGCATGCTTGCTTCTTGCAAAATATTATTTTAAATAGAAAAATATTATTTTAAATATAAAAAGTTTCGTCTATGCATAGGTGTCGACCCGAGACACGACTTCTCGACTCGTGTCTCGGGTCGACACGAGGAAGACAAGAGCGGCCAATCAGAACAGGGCATGCTGCGTGTCTATGTCCCCGAAGGCCGACACCGACACCAGACACGAATAGCGCAACCACGCCCTTACAGGTTTACTTTCCTTTAGACGAACTACAGAAACCGCCCTCACTTCCCTTTCCACTATCCTCACATATCCTTTCCAAACCGATCATCACAGATCAAATCGTTTCAACGAGTAGAGTGATGGTCATAAGGTTGAAGTGTGTGTGTGTGGGGGGGGGGGGGGGCAACACGCAACACGCACAAGGTGGTGCAGCCGACGCTGACTAACTCCACGAAGACCAGCGCCAAGATGATCACGCGACTAGCGACTACTCGCTGCCGAGTCATCGCCGACGACGCGCTCACGCTCGGTGTTGATGAATAATCAGATGATGATGCAGTGGCTTGACCTCTTCCTTGAGATGAAGAAGATCCCCGTAGCATCGCCCAAAGGTCAGCGATTGAGTGCGAAGACGCCGTGGCTGTGCTTTGCCGAAGAACACCCGCTAAACCAATCTGAAGTGCACATCTACCCGTTATGGCGTGCGTTAGGAAGTATAGCTTGTCATTAATTGCTAAAAAAAAAGGTTAAAGCGATGCAACAATTAATGCAAGCTAGTGGTGCTACCGCTAGAAGTGCGCACAGAATGTGGGCGAATCCCTGTGCGAGGCAACGCCATCCAGGCGTCGTACCTGATCATCTGCCGGTTCGTGTCCATCATCACGTCGGTGGCGTCGGTGCTGCCATGCTTGCACAGGCCGGAGCCCAACATGGTGCCCGCGGCTCTGGATGATCGGTATGATCCCGATCCTGCCGCTGCTGCTGGTAGTCCGCCTCTGGGACCACCTCCGCGGGAGTCGCCAAGTCTCTCGCTTTGGGAGTGCCGCTCTGTTAATGGCAAAATCCCGGCTAGAGTACCGTGCTATGTCAAAATAGCGTTATCAAAATAACGTATATGATCATTGGGCGAAGCCCCATCACGGTGAGATTGCTGGTGACTTGCTTTTGACGTTTTTGGCATCCCTCATATTATCACCATTCTTTGCTTCGTTCTATCAATTGCAGGAAATAGTATACGAAATGCATATTATGCATTTCGTATACTATTTCCTACGCGCCATACAGCGCTTACACTACCAGCGCCGCCAGCTGCACGCTGTCCTCCTATACCGCTACCTGATCTCTGTCTTCATCCGTCGCTACCTGCACGCTGCCTCGACTGCACGCTGACTTCCGCAGCAGCACGCTACCCCTGCCTTCCTCTGCTGACCCCCGCCGCATGTAGTCACCCGCCGCCCTCCGCCGCACGCACTCACCCGCTGTTCTCCGCCGCACCCGCCCCCCCTGCCGCTCGAAGTCCTCTGCCGCCGCCTGCCCCCCCCCCCCCCGCCGCACGCAGTCACTCGCCCCCCTCCCTCCGACACCGCGTGCCCACGCTGCCCGCCACCACCACGTGCTCCACGCCGTCCTAGCTCTGCGGTCGCGTGCAGTCCTCCCCGTCGCCGCAGCCGCATGCCTGGTCTTTTTCTCCATTGGCTTTGAGCCAAAGTCTTTGACAGCTGCCCTACATGTAATACTTTAAACCAATACATATTTTTTAATTTGGCCAATCATAAGTGTGTCGCTGTCGGCACCGTCACGCTATGGTACTGAGTACTCTGGATTTGATATCGAGAGTCGGGATTGCAATGAGGTCATACTTGGCGGGCAAACTAACATTTCGAAAGGAATCGATGTAGTCAGCGTGAAGTAAACATAATAATAAATTATTCAGCATTAACGTTGGCATTTAAATGTGTCGCTTAGATTATCAGTGCCTATCAGGTCAACGTCGTTGCCTTCCATGAATGAAAGCGCTCCTCTCAGAGATTGTTTCAGTAGCGGCCAGATCGAATTGGCCACGAATTCACACGCGCAATGGAGCGCTAGTAGTCTTGGTCGGTGTTGGTACTGGTGGTGGCAACTTCTCCATCTGCTAGAACTGTAAGCTCAGCCAGCTTTGCCTGGACTTGGCAGCAATTCCCGTAGAGCGTCATCTTCGTCGGTTGGAATTCGATAATACTGCCTTCTTTAGGGAGCTTAGGGTTGTTCGGATTGACTTCAAAGAGTGTGAGCGTGATCACAAGTGAGTTGGCTTCATACGGGTTGACGGCTTGAGCTTCTTCCAAATCCTGAAATTAGAAAAATAGTTAAATCGTGAAATACGAAACCAAAGTTACAACGCAAGTTCCTACCTTTTTCTGCTCTTGCGCAGAGCCTGGGGTACTAGCAGGCGTGATATACAGGCGAAGTATCTTCAATCCATTCTTGGTCGTTTCAGCCACGATAAGGATTACGCGCCCTTTAATCTTGATAGCTGCGGTAGCGTTGTCCGCAACAACGGATTTGCCATACGGGTTCGTGGTCATGTTATCCTGCATGTACGGACGAAGCTCTGGTCGAGCAATTAGTTGTGATGCCCACCTTACCAGATAATAATTAGCAATACCTTCAGGGTCTTCCAGCACCCGTTGATTCTCCGCAATGCGCGTCTGCTCAATCTGTTTCAAGCGCAGTTTCTTCAAAGGAGACATCTGGGTTTCCAGGGAGGGTGGCGCCGCTCGTTTCTCAGGCATTGCGTACGCTTGGAAAGGTTTGGAGGGATGCCGTCAACAAGAAAACGATTGGAATGTGAAGAATGGAGAGAAGGAGCGGTGATGAAGAGGAGGAATTACTTGCGTTCTAATGCGGATTTGTCTATTTAAAGGGGGTGGGCGACATATTTGGGGACGGGGTGCATGTTTTAAAGCATCAAAATTTGCTTTGTCGTCCCTGTATAGTTTTGTCATACGCTGGACTGAGAAATTTCATCGATCAATACCATTCTGGGTTGCAGTATTTGCTTTTGTAGTAGCGACCATGACCCCGGAGGAAAAGAAGGAGCGAAATCGAGCAGCGGTTAAGCGCCACAGACTTCATGAGTCTGCTGAGGCTCGGATGGAACGACTGCGTAAGCAGCGCGAATATAAGCAGCAGCGGCGGCTTCGAAAAACGGGTGTTCATCCGGAGTCAGTGACTGATATTCACATACGGCCACCAATGATTCCAATACAAGCATCTACGAAGCGTGCGGCATTGTCACGTTTGCAGCAGGCCCTGGGTGCAGACAAACTAGACGAATGCGTTTGTGCGGTTTGTGACCGCTTTGTCTTGTCACGAGAATGTCATCGAATTGAAGTAAGTGATAACGCTTTTATGAAGCGGATGAAGGAGCAATTGGATTGTGAAAGCGAGTCCCTCACAGAAGAGCTAAACAAGCAGTATGATTGTTCCGGTATCTCACCTTCGCTATATGGAATATTGTTATCGCCGCGAGGCATAACCGCTGAAAGTGAAAAGTCGATTCCAAGGGTAGCAGTGTGTGAAGAGTGTGACGACAGTTTGTCGAAGAATCAGGTGCCAAAGTTCTCAATTAAGAATGGATTTTTTGTGGGTGTTCTTCCGAAGCGTTTTGCAGATACTTCTAAAGTTGAGCGCTTCATGATACAGCCCGTTACCACAGTAGCCGTTACGCGTGTGATGCGCGGTGGAGCACACCGAGCAATACGGTCGCATTGTCTGGCATTTGATGCGTCCCCAGGCCCTCCTGCTACGGTACTGCCACGCCGACTGGATGGCATAACCAGTTATCGCGTTGTCCTTGCTGGACCATTTACGGACGAGCAACAGGCAAAATTGAAAAAGATGCATCGGGTTCGCCGCCAGCGAGTGGAAGATCTATTGGCGTTCTTTCACATGGTAAAAAACGACTATTTCAGTGATATTCCAGTCGATTGTAGTGAGCTAGAAGCTGAGTCAAGCGCTGATCAGGTGTATTTGGAAGTCATTCAAGATGAAAGTCATGAGGAAATTGGTAGAGACCACGATCGCGTTACCGACAGTTTGGATGAGGCATTTCACGAGGAGGATGATGTCATTGAAAGGCGAATGGTTTTTTCTGAGGAAGCTGGAGAGATTCAAGCTAGTGAATTTAGATCCGTTCAAGAAATAAGCGACAATACAACCAATGAGCCCAAGTTTCTCGTGCGTCATTCCAGCCAATTCGCTCAAGATGATGGCGACACATTTGCAAAAATGTTCCCACTTTTATTTCCGTATGGCCGCGGGCACCCTGGTGAAGCTAGGAAGATTGATGTTTCGTTGCTTGGTTGCGTGCAGTACTATCTTTCTCTAAGTTCTCGTGCTTTTGCGGAAGATGAGCTATTCACATTGGTGGCCTTTGATCGCATTGCGATGAAGAACATGTACCTGAATGTCAGTTTACGTTGCAAAAGGTATCCTGAAGTGTTTGATGGATATTCAGACATATCAGTCGATGATCTCGTTGAGGCTCTACGCGAAAATGATCAACGGCGCAAAGGGCGACTGTCAAACGCAGATACGAATTTAACCGCTAGTCGATTTTTAAGAAGCGTTGAGTTCAGCGAAACTAGTATGTGGGGGAGCGACGCTGAACGCGAACAGTGTAGGCGTAGAGCGTTTGGATACCAGGCTCGATTTGGCCAACCAGCCCTATTTGTAACGCTCACACCGAATGTCTCGGGTTCATTCGTTCTTGCGCACTATGCCGGCATTACCAACGTCGACACTCTATTTGATGCATACCTCGCAAACCCTCCTAAGTCTGGTGAATTAAGATCGGCGGCTTTCAAGAATGATTTCGTGTCAGCTCGAATATTCATGCGGAATATGGACGCTTTCATTGAGCATGTACTAGGCGTTCACCAAAGTACCAATTACAAGATATTTGATGGTCTGTTTGGGGATGTCGATGCTTATTTTGGGATGGTCGAAACACAAGGCAGTGGCACGCTGCATGCTCATTTTCTAGTATGGTTGTCAGCTGCACCTCCAAATTCACCAGCTTACAAAACGGCTTTGGAAGAGCGGGGTGATTCATTTCTCTCGGATATCGCACAATTTACTGATAGCATTGTGACCACGGACTTTCCTATTGATGTTTCCAGCGGTGTGTGCCGCTTTTGTGGGGAATCTTACATAAACTTGAAGCCATTAGATATTCCATCACGTAGCCGGATGCAAAGGGCATCGGAAGAGGTGGAATACCGCGAGCCGGCGTTGCTCGAATGCCAAAAGTGTCGGATGAAAGTTAGTTCGCAACATGTGCTCCGTCAGCTTCTATTGCGAAATCGGCCACCTGTGTGGCCACCCCTGATGAGAGAATTATCTGGAGATGAGCTACAAGAGAGAGTTGTGAGTGAGGCGAATGCTAAAGATGGGCTGGCTCAAGCGAGAACAAGTATTTACAACCGAGAGCTTTTTCTTTATGAAACGGAAGAAGAACAGAGTTCTTACGGTGATTTCCTAGAGTCCGTTAACGATCCTCAAAGTGATGCCGATAGACAAAGCGATGATCCGTTCAAGAGGGACGAAATGAAACGGACAATTGAAATGATGCCTCCATCAAACGATGATTTACGGTGGACTACTACTGCGTTCACATTTATGATTGCGGTGCTCGTATTTGTATTCAACGTGCACTGGTGGAGTCACGCGTCAAGCTGCTTCAAAAAATCAAGGGCATGCCAGCGTGGGTTTTGTAGATACGGATACCCTCGTGGCCGGAGTGATCGTACTGTATTAACAAACAAAGGAATACAACTACGACGTCAACCAGGTTGTGAGTACGTAAATGGATTCAATGAAGTGATCATGGCCACGTTCAAATCAAATCATGACGTTCAAGTACTGATCGGAGGTGAAGATGTTCTAGATCGAATATATTATTGCTGTAAGTACGTTACAAAGCCCCAAAACCAAGTTGATTCGGTGACTGCAGTAGCGCTTTCAGCATTTAAGCGCCGACAGGAAAAAGAAGATCGTCAACGGGGTTTACAACACGCGCCTATTGATTTGGTCGTTAGTCGCCAACGCGTAGCCAGCATGGCCTATTCATTGACGAGTCGGCGTGAAGTTGCTGGACCACTCGCGGCTCTGTATATACTTCGGAAGTCGTGTTGCTACAAGAGTTCACCGTGCGAAAACTTACCACTTTTGGAAGTTCAAAAAGAACTTTTTGGTTTTGAAAGTCACGGTTGCGATTTAATTGAAGCTGAAAATGAGCGACGTGCCGCCAATAACGATGTATATCGATCAACTTCACTTCTAGATGACTATCGCTGCCGGCCACAGTTTCTCAATTCCGTCAGTCTGTATGAATACGTCATGCGGTATTTCCGTCGGAAGCGAACAGCATTCACAGGTGATGATTTGCTTTTTTCTTCTCATCATCCGCTGTACGGAACACACTGCATTGGTAAACATCGGAACGAAGTAGTACCTGTAGTGACAGGCATCCGAATGCCGTATGTAAATGATGAGTCACCGCTGGATATAGTAGTGAAGCGCTGCAAAGCAGCACTAGTTCTTTTCAAACCGTTCCGAGTTTTGTCTGATTTAGTTGCTGATTTTGCGAGTGATGAGAATTGGCAACGTGCGTTCTTGGAGTGGGAACCTCTACGATCACTGTTTGTGCAAGAGATAATGGATAACATGGACGACTACTACCGCGCAAGAGAGAAAGCAAGCGTAGATTTAGATGAGAATGATACAGTTGATGCGCATAGCAGTGATGATAGCGAGTTGGATGGTGACTTTTCCGACGTGGATGAATACGTGGATACATGTGACTTTGATGACATAAGTATAAGTTCAAGCGATTTCGACGAGTTTCACTCTCCCACATTACTGGAAGTCAATTCTATTCCTGAAACTGGTGATCTTAACCCAATTTTGTATCCGAGCTCACAACAGCAATGTGACATCGTTGGGCTTCTAGTTGAAAAGAACTTGCTTGCTTCAAGTGCTCAGAGTACACAATTGAAAAATTCTAATATTCGGAACTCGTTACAAGTAGGAGACAGTTTGGCTATTGGAGATGAGTCATTCTCAGTCCATGAATTACGTCAGTGGGTTAAGAATACTGATACGGATGATAGCCTGTTGGTTCAATGCTCAGTTGGTAGTGGCAGACCAACCGAAGTCATTGAATTGCTATCCGAAGCTCTAAGGTCTGAGAATATGGCTTGGAGTCCAAGCAACGGCGAGACTACCCCTTCCGTAATTGAACCTTACGCGTCTCTACAGTCGATATCACGAGCAAAATCTTTGAATGAGCGCCAACACATTGCTTTCTGTATCGCAGGAAAAGCATTGCTAAAGAAATTTTATCACCAAGAACTGGCTCAGCAGCACCTCGGTGATGGCAATTCTTCAGCTGATTATGAACGATCCGTTGAACGAGACCAGCTTTTGATGTTCTTAGGTGGAGCTGGGGGTACAGGCAAAACTCGTGTAATAGGTGCTCTTTCAGCGCTTTGTTCTAGTTGGCATCGTGAGAATGCCATGCAGAAGACAGCATTGACAGGTAAAGCCGCAACCATTATTGGGGGGCGTACCTTGGCAAGTTTTTTACTTAGGATCAAATACGCGATTAAAAGAAGAGAATTTTTCGATCTGGAGCTCCTCGCTATTGACGAAGTGTCGATGATGACGAAACCAGACTGGGTTAATTTAGACAATTTGCTTCGTCGATACAAAAAACTTCGTGGAATTACGTTTGGATCCATCCATATCATGCTTGTTGGGGACTTTCTGCAGATGCCTCCTGTGGGATCAGATCCAATTTACATTGATCCCAGCACAAAGCGTAACCCTAGCAGTATGGATATCACTGGGTTCAGTTTGTGGAGAAGATTCGACAAGATAGTTGTGCTTTTAGAATCAATGAGATTCCATGCTGATCCTGAGTGGGGTGAAGGGTGCCGCAACGCACGATTAGGAAACTGGACCCCAGAGTTCCTTGATCTCATCAACAACAGATTAGTAGCCAACTCGACCAATTTATCAAGAGCAGAAGGGAACAGTGTTTTTGTTACGCCTGAAAACGCAACGCGATTGTCTATTAACAACGCATTCGTAGCCGAGATAGCTTCGCTCCTCCCCTCCCATACTCACCCCGTTCGAATCGTTGCTAACTTCAAGAATTCTCTCCAAGGATTGAGTAAAAACGATATCCAGTTCATCATGGGTCTTCCGGACAACAGGTTTGGGCGATTAGCACCATATTTGGATCTGGTTGCAGGAATGCCGGTGCAAGTGACGCAGAATGTGGCAACTACAAAAGGAGTTGCAAATGGTACTTTGGGTACATTAGAGCACGTTCATTTCCCTATCGGAACAGGTTTTCGACTGACGAGAGACAGCACGAGCAAAATGGTAGTGCAAATACCAAGCCGGCCACCCGATTATGCGGTTCTCCGCATTTCAAGAGGTGAAATTGCAATGCCTATACGACGCGGCATATCACCAGACCTGTTTCCAGTTTTCTACAACACGGAAGCTTACAAAGAGAGTAATGTATCTTTGCCGCTTGCGCCTGGTGGTGTCCCTCGCAAACTAGCTGTGAAAATTCAACAGTTACCATTTACTTGCGCTGCTGGCTCAACTGTATACAAAGTTCAGGGAGAAACGCTAAACTCTATGGTTGTCGTTGACTGGAAAACAAAAATCGCCATCGTCAACAAGCCACAGCAAATTTATTTGATAGTCTCACGAGTAACTTCCCGGGATGCGTTCTTGACAATGAGCCCACTAACAGACGAGTTGATAGCGTGGGCGAAGCCTCCGGCCCATGCACTCAATGAAGAACGTCGGCTTGTTGACCTTAGCGAACAGACAATAGCTGAGTGGCGATTAAGCAACAGATAATAGAACGACAAGATACTAATTACTAATTAGTCTTTATTCCTGCCCTCAACAGTGTTTGCACTTGCGTTGTAGCCTGCTGTTGGGCTGTTGTTGGTGCCGACGGCCGCGTCGATGTCCAGGTGCAACACCGCATACTCATGCATGGCGTCCTCGTCGTCAATAGCTCACTCTTCTTCGTATCATTATCGTCTCCACTCACAGCGAGCTGAGCTACCATCTCCAGCACCAAGGGGAGCGTGTGCACACTCCCAGTTGTGCGGCCGTGATCTTCTGTTTATCTCGTCCCTCACCGTGTAGTCCTCCACGCACTCAGTCCTCCACGCACTCGTCTCCAGCGCGTCTTCTGTGAGAGCTCATAGTTCTCCGACGCCTGCTGCATCATCTGCACCACGTTCACGGCATCGTACGCCAGCGCCGTCTCCAGCACCGGCATCAGGTGGGCCACATTGTCCTTCACCTGCATAATAGCCTGCAAGTTCACGGCAAATCCAACCGCTTCCAGTCGACCCTGTAGCGACAGCTGATCCGCCGGGGCCTGAATAAGCGAACCTATCGTCTACTGGTAGGATTGGCCGCGTTTGCGCCCAAGCTCGCGTTCAGTTGTACCATTTCTCCTTAAGTTGCTCTCGCAACATTATCATTATAATGTCGCATTATGTCAAACCGCCGTAGGGGCGCAAGCAACAGTTCTTCGAACTGCGAACAGTTCTAACGAACTGCGAATAATGTCGCATTATGTCAAACCGCCGTAGGGGCGCAAGCAACAGTTCTTACGAACTGCGAACTGCGAAATGTCTTACGAGGGTGTCATATAAACAACTACCGCATCATTGAATCAATTTGTGCAGTAACACTGTGAGATACTAAGGTGTTGTTGAGTTCTCGAGATATCAAAATAATATTATCGGCGGTCTCGCGGAAATACAGCACACCAGAGCCGCTCTAATGAATTTATCTACGACTAAGTCACGCTCTGGCAGAGCGTGACTTAGTCGTAGATAAATTCATTTTCCCGTTCCAAATAATTGTGCAAATCTGACAACTTCACTTTGAAGCACTTCACCTCAAGATTTTCTACCCTATAATTTTACACTTCTATCACAAGAAATACTAACTCACATTCAACTTGGCCGTGAGCTTCAAGCTACCTCCTTGAGTAGATTGAGGAACCCACAGCAGCAGCGAACCACCTCCAGTACCAGGAAGACCAAGAAATCCGGGCCGCCACCGATCTAAATACAGCGTCTTGCCTCCCAGCGCCGTCACATTTGACTTCCACGTCGCAGTTTTTCCTGCTGGAACGTCCACTTCATCTATTTTGTCACCACCAGACTTGATATTCACGGTCACATCTTTCGTATCGACACTTTTGAAAGTAATATCCACAGATCCGTCTCCAACTCTTGTCCACGTGCCGTCACTGTTATTGAAAGCGCCCTGCACGATCGACATACCTAGTGCTTTTTCGGCATCGCCGTCGTCGATTTCCCCGATGAACTCGGTGGGTCCGCAGATCGGTTGGAAGTACTCAGAAATCACTCCAGTGAAAGACCATGGATCCCAAATAGCGTAGAACGAAAACGCTTTGTCGGCAATCTTGAAAGCATACTCGCCTGCGCTGAGGTACGTCCCATTGCTGCTGGTTCCTGAGCTGATAAGATCGTCCACAATGCCTCCAAATGTTTTACGTAGCAAATCGCGAGTGGCATAAGCCGTTTTCTCGTCCGATTGGGCAACTAACTCGCTCATGCAGTTGTTTGTCGCGATAGCGATGTCGCTGAACACGAGATTCGACTTACTCATAGCAACGCGAATGTCGTCTTCTGACATACTCGGGTTGTGCTTGCGAAATTCTGCGATGGTCATCCACGTGCGATCCAGCAGTCTCTTCATGTCGTAGCCGCAAGTGGAATTTGACTGCAGGGCAGACTTCAAGGATGTGATATCAGTCTCATTCAGGGAGCTGAAGGAATCACCAAGCGTAATATTCTTCATGAAGCTGGTAAACTTGTCCCAACTAGAAACGATCGTAGCGCCATTCGCAACAACTTCCCTTAGCACGTATTCGGCCGTCATCAGCACACTATCAGCGAGCTTGACGTTGTCTGACGCAGATTTCCCGATGCAGTAGGAGACAGCTATAGGTATATCGATAACAACGTTGTCGGTCTGGTACAGCATCGCCAACAATTTGTCTTGAGAAGTCTGCGGGTCGGTCACCTGGATGCTCCGAACATACTTGGCAAGTGCCTTGATCAAACCCATCATATACTTGGCGCACTTAATAACCACTTGCACACCTCTAGCCAGCTTCGATAACTTTCCAAATACATCGTACGTGACGAGAGATAGAGTCGTTTGTGCCAAAGCCGACACTTTGGTGACGATTTCAAGCGCGCAGTCGTCATTTTGTCGGATGCACTCGAGTCCACACTCGACAGGATACGCATACGGACACTGCGCCCAACATGTTCCAAGCTTGTCCTCGAACCCCAACGGGCATTTCTTGGCGATGTGAGCTTTTCGATAACACGCTGTGGCGATGGAAGTGTCGAGAGCGGAGCCTACCCAGTTCACGTAGGTGGCCTGAATCGTACTGGTGGCATTGATCGCGCTGCCTATCGTTAATGCTGCATTCACGGACCTTGACAACGCATTCGATGTCCGGACATCCGCTTTCGAAGAGGTGCTGTCGGTTCTGCTTGTGGTATGGCTGGGGATACTATCGTCGCTGTCGTCAATCCTTTCTGAAGAGTTAAACGAAGGCGAACTTTGCACGACTCTGGTCGTTGAGCTGTTGTCGTCACTGTCCAAGGAGTCGAGAGAATCGTCGTCACTGCTGGATGGCTCCGCAAAAGAAGTCACGGTCGCTTCTGGTGTATCGTTCGTTGGCATATTTCTCATTGTGGTCACCGCTGCGACTGGCGCTAGTCGTGGCGCCGACACCGAAATCTTGCTGAATGTGTACGAGCTCGGAGAGGAATCTGCTCCACACGCGGCTGCGAAGAGGGCAAACACCGCAATCCACCGTACGATCATGACTGACTAGAACACGGCAAAACGAAAAGTGAGCTGGTCCACTGCAGTAAGCTTTGCGTAGCCCTGCTCATAGGTCTTTCTTTGCTATTACAGCATTGGACTGGTTCAATTTTGACTCCAATGTCCGTGTCAAAAGAGCTTCTTCCTATCGTGAGCCTTTTTTTAGTTCAACACGCCGCAAGACTTTCCCGAAAATACATCTGCTTTCGCTGTGCGACCTAAACACGCCATCTCCGCCACTCACTCAGCAGGTAAAATTGCCAGGAAGAGAATCTTTGTCTGCCAGAGACACCACACTCTGTGACGTTTTGTCTGGTAGAAAGCGGGTGAGGATAGGAGGGTGAATCCTACTCCCTCTCGACAATCGAGCACACTTCACAACGCGCAGCTTACAGGCCCAAAGTCAACTTTCCCCACCATGGCGAGATGCACTGTTCGATTTGCGCTGACTGAAGATTCAGGCTCCAGAAGACACGCGGGGTGGTGTTTGTCAGACTTCGAACAAGTTGGCTTGAGAGGAAGATGCAGTCTTTGGCAAGCTCATTCAATCTGATGTCCAACACTGCGACCGGCGACGGATGAACGCTATTTGCTGTTTGTTGGTACAATTTTGGGACGTTGCAAAGTGAGTGTCTAACACCAGCTGAGATCGCAGAAACGAATCTTGTAAATTTCAGCTTTGGATGTCTGAGATTTATGATCAAATAGGAGCTGTCGGTCGCTTGTTAAACGAATAAAAGGAAGCTGCCGGTAGAAACTCATTACCATTCGGTCGATCGATCGGCAACGTGTCTTGAATGTGAGCGGGCGACCGGTAGCGACTTTCGCTTATACCTTTCGTGACATGATGCTTGACTACGAACACGGTACTGACGTGGGTTTCCGTCTCAGTATCCGACATATTTTACGTCTAGCTAAGCACTTTTCCTCTATCGTATTATATTTCCTCGCACCATGAGTATTGTCGCAGGAGACTTTCAGCTAACGTTGAGCATCGCGGTGAGCTGTAAATTGCCACCTTGAGTTGACCGAGGGACCCACAAAAGCAGCGAACCACCTCCAGTACCGGGGAAGCCGAGAAAACCAGGACGCCACCGGTCTAAGTACAGCGTGTTGCCTTCCAGCACCGTCAAGCTTGAATTCCAGATCACGGCTTTGCCTGCAGGTACGCTCACTTCGTCGATCTTGTCGCCGCCAGACTTGATATTGACGACCACGTCTTCGGTATCAACGCTTCGGAACGTAATAGTGACGGTACCATCGCCAAATCTCGTCCACATTCCGGCACTGTTGTTGAAAGCGCCTTGGACGATCGACATGCCCAGTGCCTTTTTCGCACTGCCGTCATCTATCTCGCCGACAAGCTCCGTGGGTGAACAGATAGGCTGGAAGAACTCGGAAACGACCGAGGACATATACCACCAGTCCCAAATGGCGTAGAAACCCATAGCTCGATCCGCAACTTTAAACGCGTACTCTTTGGCAGTAAGGAATGTGCCGTTGCTGCTGGTTCCGGAGCTAATGAGATCGTCTACGATGGCTGCGAAGGTCTTGCGCAGGGTTCCGCGTCTGACGTAGGCCGTAGCTTCATCCGATTCTGCGATCAGCTCGATCATGCAGTTGTTTGTCGCGACTGGGATGTCGTTGAGCACGAGGTTCGACTGACTCATGATCACTCGAATATCGTCTTCGGATATGTCCGGATTCAGTCGACGGAGTTCTGCCACAGTCATCCACGTACGATCCAGCAGCCGCTTCATGTCGAAGCCACAGGTCGAATTGGACTCGAGCGCAGTCTTCAAGTTCGTGATATCAGCCTCGCTCAGGACGCTGACTGTGTCGCCCAGTGTGATGTTCTTCATGAAGCTCGCAAACCTGTCCCAACTGGCCACGATGGCGGCTCCATTTGATATGATTTCCCTCAGCGCATACTCGGCCGTGGTGAGCACGCTGTCAGCGAGTTTGACTTCATCCGACGCCTTACTCCCGATGCAATAAGCGATGGTCACAGGAATGTCGATAATGACATTATCGCTCTGATAAAGGATCGCGAGCAGCTTGTCTTGCGAAGTCTCTGGGTTGTAAACCTTGATGTAGCGGATGTATTTGATGAGTGACTTGGCGAGGCTGATCAAGTACTTGCTGCACTTGATAGCGAGTTGAATACTCTTGGCCCACTTCGACATATCGCCGTACATGCCCCATGACGAGAGGGCCAACGCGGTCTGGACCACGACGGCAGTCTTACTCACGATTGCGAGCGCACAGTCGTCGTTTTGTCGGATACACTCAAATCCGCACTCGACAGGGTACGAGTACGGACACTGCATCCAACACACGCCAAGCTTCTTGTCGAATCCCCACGGACACGTCTTCGCAATGTGCGTTTTGCGCCAGCACGCGGAGGAGATGGAAGTGTCGAGCGCAGGGCCGACCCAGTTCGCGTAAGTGGACTCGATGGTGCTGGTAGCATTGATCACGCTGCCGAACTTGAACGCAGCGTGCATGGATCCAAACATGACCTTGGATGCGGCGACAGACCCGGTGTCGGTTTTGGAGTCATCATCCACGGAGCCAGGGTCGCTGTCTTCGTCACTGCCTTCTTCCGAGTCGCCATGATCTCGCCCTCGCGCCTCGTCATGGCTACTTGCCAAGTTAGCTGGTGATGCTGCCTCCCAATTATTAATAGTGGACGTGATGTTTTCGTGGTCGCCTTCAAACTCGATGCTATCGCTGGAATAGTGCATGATAGCAGCCTTGGTAGTATTTGATATACCGTGGTCGGTGGAATACTTGGCAGGGGTAACTGTAGCTGGCGAGATTGCATCCTTTTCAATTGCGTAAATATTTGCCGTTGACATCTCCGTGAAAGTCACTGCGAAGGCAGCGAGCAGCACCGCTACCTTTGTCATCGTGAGCCACCGATGCTGCTACTGGGAAGTAGAATAAAAACTGGTACACTGTTGATGTACTCTACAGGTTGTCTGCCATTTTGGCCCCGAGCTTACATGTATTCGTACACTAAGCTTACGGACGACGTTGATACAAAACGCCTATATTTGGTAAGCATTTTTCCGGGCTACATGTTAACGATCAACAAAGCCGTGGCAACGGATCATCGGGACGCGCTGACAGCCGCTGCTTCCTATCATGAGTATTATTTTCCTTTGTGCGACTGACGAACGAAGCGCGGTATCGCCTGCCGTGAAGGGTGCAAGCTTCCACCACCAGTCACTCGACCCTTGCCTCCAATCCGCTGCACCCCACAAATCTCGTGTGTGGCAGTAAGATACGAATCAGGATTGACCCACGATCCAATTGAGCCACCACGCGGTTGGACTTCAACAAGGTCGGTGAACTTAATAAGACGCTCCATTTCGCTGTGTGTGAAGCTGCTTATGTGTGCGATCGGCCATAGTAACCTAGTAACCGGAGTTTTGATTCTTTACGCGTAGCTTGGCAGCCCCTACCTGAACAGCTCTCTTAATTAAATAACACCACCAAACTCTGCATTTACGTCAAGTCGACCTATGTCCTGTATAAAGTTTTTGGTGGCGGCGCTGGGGTAGACACAGTGCAAATTCCACGCCGTGATGACGTGCAGCAAGTGTCTCTACCGGTACATGCATTTATCACGACAGACTCCGCCGCGGAGGATAATGAAAGTATACTTACACTTGCAAGATGCAATCACGCTTTTGCCTGCCTTTAAAATGGCTACATTTGTCCTGATTGGTGTGGTCCACCCAATTACATTTGTGGTACTGTACAGTAGACAACTGTTGTCTAATCCAGTTCTGGAATATATTATGTAATATATAGTATTCCACAGTGTGTTTACTATAACACTTCCAATATACTTGTTTGTGTTATTGAAGGGTATAAATTGCTAATGTATAGCATTGCTGAAAGTAAAGTGTGCCACTGTACGTATTAGCGAATCCGCGGCGCCACACATATTCGCTGCATAGAGGAAGCTCGCGATCGTCATGGTGCAGGTTTTGCTCGGTGTTCTCCGCGCTGCCGGGCGCCGCGCCTCCTCCACCAGGTTCTTGGCCACCCGTAGCGTGCTGCAACACGCCTTCTCCACGCAGTCCAGTGGTGCGTTTTTGGGTCACTACAGTACTCCAAGGAAGACAATTATGTGTTGCTTATCATTATTGTCCCTTATTATTGCTACGATTTCTTATTTGCACAAATAATTTAGTGTACACGTGGGGCAACGGCACGCTGGGCCAGTTGGGCCACGGCCCCGTGGTCAAGTCCGGCATTCGCAACGCGTACGAGGAGCTCACGCCCAAGCTGCTGGAGGCGTTCGAGGGCAAGGCCATCACCCACGTCGAGTTCGGCGCCAGTCACAGCGCTGCCAGTACGTCAATTATTTATTTCTTATTTTATATTTCTTATTTGTGTACATAAGAAAAAAATAGTGACCAAATTTTGTGTATTTGTGCAGTTGACGAGGATGGCAAGCTGTACGTGTGGGGATCCAACGAGTACAGCAAGCTGGGACTCGGAGAGAGCAGCGAGATGGAGACACTTCCACGGGAGGTGGAGGCGCTCAAGGGCGTCAAAATTGTGGACGTGTCTTGTGGAGACTATTTCACGGCCGCCGTGGACGCAGATGGCAAAATGTACTCGTGGGGCTGGGGTGGTTCCACCATGAAAGGTGCAGGTGGTCTCGGCCACGCTGGCGGCAAGGACGAGGCCACGCCGCGTCTGCTGACGACACTCGTGGATCAGGGCGTACCCATCTCGACGGTGGAGTGTGGCGAGTTCCACACGGTGGCGCTGTCCAAGGACGGCGAGATTTGGGCCTGGGGCAACGGCGAGTACGGACGCCTGGGCAACGGCGAGTCCGACACGTGCGAGGTGCCCGAGCCTATTGAGTTCTTCTCCAAGGACAATGTCGTGTCTATTGCCGCTGGCCGGGACTTCTCCTTCGCGCTCACGGACAAGGGCGAGCTGTACAGTTGGGGAGGCAACAGTCGTACGTTGCTGATGCTGACGTCTTGGTGCTTGGTGCTTGGAGGTGGTGGGGTTGGTGCTCATTTTTGTTGGTGTTGCTATTTGGTAGAGAACCAGTTGGGCATTGGCGGTGGTCTGGCCATGGATGTGTACAACATCGAGTCGATCCCCGTCCTGGTTGAGGCGTTCAACGGTCTGTCGGTCAAGCAGATCGCGGCTGGCTACGACCATGCGGCCGCTGTGACGGAGGACGGTCGGCTGTACATGTGGGGCGCCAAGATCTGGATCGAGCCGCGCGAGATGACGGCCGTGAACGAGCACAAGATGGTGCAGGTCGCTTGCGGACGGCAATATACCGTGGCACTCACGGACGACGGCGAGGTCTTCACGTTCGGCAAGGGCAGCTCGAACTGCCTGGGCCATGGCGACCGCAAAAACCAGCTGCAGCCTGTGCAGATCGAGGCTCTGGCCGACGTGAATATCACCTCGTACGTAGCTGGTTGTTATATCTGATGTGTGTACTCTAGGACTTGAGTTAACTTTTTCTGTGGCGCAGGGTTTCGTGCGGCGACTACCACATGGGCGCCATCGCGACACCCCACGCCGAGGCCGCGGACAAAGATTTTTCCTTCCGGGAGTAGGAGGCAAGACCAAAAAGCCAAGTCGTAGCCTGAACGTAAGCAACAATGAGACTGAAATTGCGCGCGTTCACTCAGTCTACTTATCGGTCCTCAGCAAACACTGTGCCCGAACCGTTTTGCTCGTAAGGCAAATGGCCAAACTAAGGCCATGATACCAATTTAAGACCGACTGTATTACTACCAATGAAAATGCCAGAACTAAAATAGAACTCCGCCGTTGGTTAAATATAATTATCGTATGTTTCTCCTCGAACCTTCGAGTTCTTATCGCTCTCTGGATAGGATTCACCAGGTACTGGGAATGGATGTCGGTGCAAGACCACCAAAGACTTCAGGTTATTCCACCCACTGTATAAGAGGGCTCCACTGAAAATATTCAAGAGGACTGCCCACCAACCACTATGGCAGACCCACCAATCGCCAATGACATTGGAAATGTGTTGAGCTGCATGAACATTGTTGTTTTTTATTTATTTACAGTGTCAATATCGACTACCGGAAATGTGTTGAGCTGCATGAACAACAATGTTCATGCAGCTCAACAACAATGTTCATGCAGCTCAACACATTTCCGGTAGTCGATATTGACACTGTAAATGAAGCGGCCAGCAAGCTGCAACGGGAAGCGGGGCCGGCTCCACTTTGGGGGCCCTGTGCAAGAAGATATTCGCCGATGGATTACCGGAGATTCTACCCCCAAGATCTTCTCGCGCAGGACCTGGGTCTCCCAGAGCGCCGAGTGCTGAATCTTGGCGCTCAGGTCCGTGATGCGCTTGCTGAGCCGTTTCGTCACCATCGAGTAGTTCATGCCAAAGCGCTCGTGCTCGCGCCAGATGCACTTGGACTCGCGCTGGGCGTTCAGGTCGATGCTCTTCCGCGTCTCGCTTAATGGCCAGCGTAGAAGGCCGGGCGCTGCCTCTCCACCTGCACGTGCTCCGCGAAGTCCAGGACAAAACTCCTGGACTCAAGCGAGGACGTCACCCTTGTTGGCCGTAAGGTTCGCGTCCTTAATCGGGATCACGCGGGCGTCCGTACGGCGTCCTTGAAAAAAAAAATGGAAGTGACGCAGATCCGTGTCGTGTGAAAGCCACTGCACATTTTATTCACTCTATAGTTCAATACGAATTCTGATTATGTGGTTGCACAGGGTTTTCGTACTTAAATGAAATTGAACTGTAGACTTTTGAGTCCAATCACGACAGTCTTCGCCATACTAAAAGTGAGTCAAAACGCGGCCTTAAATTGGCACACAGCCTACAAATGGACCCTGAGTTTGAATGCCCCGCAAAGCATGGAACCCAGGCCCTGGCAACTGTTGGTACCCTCTAAAAATCGTCCGAATCGCGAGGATTTAGGATATGCCCGCAATAGCTCGGATAGTCATCTGGTTGTTGAGAAATGTGCAGCTGAAGTTTCACATCGATATGTCGGCCTTAAATTGGCCATTTACCTTATTTTTTCTCAACACAGTCGCGATTCACAATTTGCGAAGCGACTGCAGTGAATCCACAACATCGACAGTCACTACGCCCGAGATTCGCGTTACGCAAAATTTGCAGGCCGCTAGCGTCGCTCATTAAAACTCCGTCTAGGTCACCGTGTTTTTCCGCCATGCATGCAACACAATCCGGAAGAAAGACGAGGAACTGTAGTGTCCCGGAGTCAAGTCACTTGCTAAAAAAATCACGCGTTTCAACCAGAAGCGACAATCATGTACTTCAGGTAACGTTACTATGGATACTGGTATTCCGTGGAAGCTGGCTCAAAAAGCGAAATTGCGAACCGTCGTCCCGATCTTCGAGTCTATTTTGCATCCTGGATCCAGAGTTGCTCATCGATGATTCGCGTGGTGTTGGTGTTGTTCGTAGCTATTATGCCGTGGGTGCTGCTACTCTTGGGACCTTCTCCGTGGTCGCCGTCAGAAAACGAAGCAAACTCAAGTTGGCGAACCCTGGACGTCCCGCTCGTATCTGTGTCAATGCTGAATGGTGTAGCCACTTTCGAGTGGCGAAAGCTTCTGCGGTGGTGGAATGGAAGACGAGAACTTGTACTCACGCTGGACACGTGGCCCGAGCCGGAGATCGACATGGACGAGTGTCTGACACGCTACCGAGATTCCAAGCACAACGAAGTCTGCGTCATCAGCAGCTAAAGACGAGCAAAACTCGTAGCTGTGTCTTCAAAAAAGTTCAATTGACGTAAATCCATGAAATACTGAACATCTATCGTTCTATACGTGTATCGAGTCGTGTGGATTGTTGGTTGTTCTGGTTACTTGCCGTCGCGCTTCCGTTTGAGGTTGTTGCGGCTCTGCATGACGGCGGATCCAGTGCCGTCCGATGATACGACGTCAGTGACGACGTATGGAGCTTGGACTGGTTCGTGAGCGGAAAGTATGATGTTGCCAAGTGGCATACTGCTACGCACCAGGAGGTTGGAACGCTTCAGCACCGAAAGAGGCAATGGACTCAAGATGAACAACTGCCGCTTGTCAGCATCCACCGCTCGGATGATTCCGACGCCTAGACACGGAGCGTGCACTGGCTGCAAAACAATCCGCGGGGGTCCGTCACGCGGATCGGATTCGTCATGTTCGACACGTTTGTAGTCGGGGTTGACACAGAGACCCACGACGGAGGCGTTCAGCGAGAACAAAAGTTGGCTTGGGGGCACGGAGCAACCTGCGAAGGCGACGTCGACCTGGTCGAACGACACGGCGAACGGCGTGAGTTGAGCGTAGGCGCGGTAGATGTCGCCGTCGACGCGATTCTTCTCAGAAAGCACCTGCAGGTTCTGTAGCTGAGCCCGCGGGAGACTGCAAGGTGTGCGGGCCAGGAAGTACGAGTGGAAGCGGTAGATTCGCAATTCCTTGGAGCTGCGAGGAGGTTGTGTGACGCCGACGGGATCCCATGGCGGAACTCCGTGGATACGCCACCTGCCTTCGGTAGGGACGTCGAACTGTTTGTTTTTCGTCGCGGCTACGAGTTGCACGACGTGGTCGGGATTTGTCTCCTGAATGACGTTGCACAGCAGGTCGTGGCCCATACTCTTGATCCATCCGTCCGTGTTGATCACCAGCGGCACACACGCGCGCCGTCGGTTCTTGGGACTCGAATCGCCACTACCTGCCGCCGCTTGGTCTCCCCACTTGGCTTCGTACAAACGCAGCAAACTCTTGACTGCCTTCATGTAGTACAGCGGGTCGTTGCCCGGGTTGGTATTGCCACAGAAAAACGATCGGATCGGATTCTTCATGTGTGAGAAGCCTGGTCCAAGCAGCGGCGTTGTCAAGGCGTGGAGCGCCACAAGACCCGACGGAGTCAATTCGCTCTGTCCCAAATCCGTATCCAGGAACGCCACAGTCCCAAACTTCGCGAGCAACCTGTTGACTAGAAAGCGACAGAACGTAGACTTGCCCACTCCCTTGCCACCGCACACGACGATCTTCTGCGAGACCGGGTTCTCCTCCTCCAATAGACTCATCTGCAGTCGGTCCACTGTCGCTTGCCAGGGCTCCGTGCACTGAAAAGTTCTGAACGAGTCCACCACCACGAGTTCAGCCAGCACCCGCTCCTGCGACTTCCAGTCGTGATGCATCGGGTCTGTGTTCGGGGGCGCGGCGCTCGTGATGTCAAAGCCTGCCGTTAAGTCGACCAGGTCGCTCTGGTTGTGCTTGGCGACGATCATCTTGAAGCCCGGCAGCACGGCCGACGGCTTCTCGGGCCTTGCATTCTCGTAGAAGCTCGTGACGTTCCCGTACGTAACTGGGATGGCTCGAAGCACCAGCACAATGGGGAAGTCGTCTACGAGCTGCATGGCCAGTCGGTCGGCGGCGATCTCCTCGTCCTCAGTCACCGCCTCAGAGGGCAGCGTGGGCTCCATAACCTGCAACAAACTGGCGTTGGTGGGTCCGAACGGCGCCTGTGTGTCCCCATTACCCGGTCGGCCCTCGATCACCAGCAGGTTGTTCCATTTGGGCGAATGCAGCGAGAAGTACACGCCCAGAGGCGGTCGGAAGCCCAAAACCTCCACATTCCCCTGGAAAACTCGGAACAGAGCCATGCCGGCGCAATTCACGGACGAAGTCTTCTGCATGCCGAGGGCCACGACATTGCCGGAGCGCACACACAGCGCGCGGTACGGCGCATCCGCCGCAGGACCGTAGTGAGACCTGCTCGCCATCCTATTGTTTGATGCGCAAGCGATTGGCCACGAATAATTTGAGGGATTCTCACACGTCACATGTCCTTAAATGAGGCAGTCAGCTTCAACTTGGAAGACCGAGGACTTGACTTGATGGTCGTCACTGCAGCTTTTGTCCATGCGAGAAGAGTCAATTTGTCCATGTTCTCGTAATTTTCAGCCGTCGGTTGCTACGAGGGTATAAGTCAACGGCTTCCACCCACGCACTGAGCAGACAGGTGTTCGTTCGTCGGAGATCTGACGCGGCAGGAAATAGCTCCTGCAAGTTTTCGTGACGAAATGCCATTAGAAGTGCTGAGGACTCGGACCAGAGCATCCTGCGCGCCTATTCTTGGCTGTCGAGTCGATGCGTCCTAAATGCAGCCGGCAGGACGTGGAGTTATTTTCGTGGGGGTTGTCTGATGATAACAGACGACCTCGAGTTCTGCGTGCAGGCATCCCCGTGTTTGCTTTCGCTCTGACTGCGTTGGCCCCACTATAGCAGCGCTACAACGAAAAAGCGCCATCGAGACCAGTCCAGCGACACGAACAACGTGCCGGGCGGGAGCATGCTGCCGGCGCTCACCACCAAGCCCAAGCAGGCGGTGCGCCAAGTCAAAGGCTTGACGAATGACTCGATCGACTCGTACTCGAACACGCCGCTAGGTGGCGGCTCCGGAATGGGGGCGATGTACGTTGATAACACCGAGTCGGGCGGCGGGACAGCGCGTGGGTCACCACCTTCGACCAGTAGATCGACTGTCAACACTGGACGGACTACCGGTAAAGCTGTTAACGAGGAAGGCGCGACAATGGCTCGTGTGATGCGAGACCGCAAGGCATCAGGTGAGGAAGAGCTGTCACTACGTACGGGAGATCTCGTCAAAGTGCTGTCCACGAAGCGCACCGGGTACCTCAAATGCGAAGTCGGTGACGAAGTGGGCTACGTGCCGTCCTCGTACTTGGAATTCCTCGACGGCGGTGCAGACGCAGACAATGTCAATAGCAAAGGGACTGCGGATGAAGAAGCACAACGCGCTGCTGAGAAACAGCGAAAGAAGCAGAAGAAGGAGAAAAGGAAGAAGGAGAAACGCGAGGCGAACGACGCCAGTGAACCCGAGGAGGCAGCTCCTGTCACGGCTCGCTCCCCTCGCAAGGAAGTTACGAACGCAGAAGACGAAAGCATCGAGTCACCACGCAAAAGCAGGAAGAAGAATAGAAAACATCGTCCTGATCGTGAAGCAGTTGATGAAGGTCAACGAGGTGGCGTGGAGGAACCATCGAGCAGTGCCAGGTCCCGAGCTGCACCGGAAGAGACCGAGCGTTCTCGTAGTAAAAGTAAACACGCCAAGAAGAAGCGTCATCGTGATGTAGATAGCAGTGAGTCCAGTGACAGCGATGGAGCGAAACGTAGTGCTCGACAAGGTCGTCGTCGTCGCCATCGACGTGGATCGAGCGCTAGTGAGTCGGAATCAACTTCTTCCGGTGACTCGGATGCGAGCTATCGACGGAGACGACGTCGTCGTCGACACCGACACCGACGAAGTTCTAGCGAAGAAGAGGATGAAGACGACAGCGACTACAAGCGGCGCTCTAGGCGCGGCAAGAAGCGTCGCGACAAAAATGACAACGATTCCGAGCCCGAGGAAGGTTCTCGGTCGGCACGGAAGGCCGAGAAGAAGAAACAAGCTGCGACTTTGCAGGAGGTGGAGAAGGGGGTGGGCCAGCTAGATATGAAGTCCGATGAGAAAACAACCGAGGCGAAAACGACCACGTCCAGCAAGAAAGAGGAGCCTGACCGAGACCGAGGGAAGAAGGACGAGACGGAACGGAGCGAGGGTTCGTCGGAAGGACGAGCGACCAATGTGTCCTCGAGTCGTAAAGATGATGAAGGTCGAACCAGCAGCTCCACCACCTCGTCTTCGAAGCAAAATGGTGGCAAATCGACGCTGGGCAGACAGATCGGCGACAGGATGCGGTCATTCTTGGGTGGCGGGAGCAAAAAGCAGCACAGTAGCAAGAATTCGAGCGGCATCCTCAACGCGTGTCCTGGTACAGTTCAAGGCGAGGAAGGATGGTATGAGCACGGCGAAAATGAGCGCTACTACTTCGTGCTCGTAGACGGTAAATGGAGTCTTCTCTACGGACCTATGACTGAGGACGACTTTGAGGTGTTCTCCAACCGGGTACGTGGTGATGGCACACTTGATACCTTGCCACATTTTCGGTCTAACATTGTGAACTCTATTACAGGTGTTGGAGCAAAATCGCGCTATCGAGCTGCCACCGACATATTTGCACAAGTCAGGCTACTATCTCAACCGCGAGTTGCGTGTGCAGAGGGAGCAGTAACAAGCGTAAGCAACTATCACTATCAGCGCTATCATCTTCTATCAAATATATCATGACAACAAAAGTACCAAGTAAAGAATACGTATTATTCATTCATTATGAAGTGCTGGCCTACGCAGCGTGAAAGGGGTATTTTTTTGGTTGACTTACAGTGTCGGGCCGGTCAACGAAGCACCAGAAGTTTCCAAGACAACTTCCTTGGGGAAATACAGCTCGGCCGCGATGGTCTCATCTTGAAAGCCTGAGCCCGTCAGCCACTGCGTTGGCGAACGCAGCAACTCTTTTAGCTCCTCGCTCAGGGAAAACTTTCTGCGGGGAGAAGCAGACTGCGTTGCGACCTTGGCTCCAATCTCCACCTTCAGGTCGTCAGCCTTTCCTTTCCTGGGTGAACTCGCTGAGAACGCCGCGTTGGCGGCTACGGCGTTCTTCACCAGCTTCCAGCTTGTCTGCTTCTCGTGAGGCGATAACGGCTGGGCAACCCGCTTCGAATGGGACAGCTCCTTCCATGCTGAATCTTCGACTGACTGGTTTGTCACGTCTTCATCTTCGCTCAGGTCCAAATTCAAACTCGACGGCTCTTTGCGCTGTCCAAGCCGGACTTCGTTAAGCTTACGATCCACAAACGTCGCTTGTAGTTCGGGGGCAACACGCTGCGCGGAAGCCGCCACTTTCTGTTCGTTGAGCTCTTCTGATCCCGCTTTGCCTTCTGTGTGATACTTCATTTTTCCTAACAATTCTGGCGTGCGGGAAATGCTGAAAGTGCCCTCCCTGTGCATCTTCATCAGCTCCGAGAGATGCTGTTGCTGTGGCAGCCAGTGTGTTGCTACTGTGTGGTAAGCCTCACGGTGCCGCTCGTTGAGTCCACTGGGTACCACACAATTTTGCTCAATCTTATGCAGTAGCACCGGGGTGTCTTCGGAATGCAACTTTCGGTTGTTCATGCACCGTTCCGCATGGGTCACAAGCTGCTCAAGTAGCTCGAGGTTGAATTGGTATCGTTCCTCAAGCTTCGCTTGCGCCTCCCGTTCACGCTCTCGCAATCTTGAGCACTTGTCACGAACCTCCCGTAGAAGCATCTCCGTCTTCACCATGTGCATCTTGTTTGCTGCCTCGAAAAGTAGCAGGCGATCAAGTAGCACCTTCACTCCAACACCTTCTCCGAAAATGCGATCGCACCATCCAAGTCCGCACTGCAGCCACCGGTTTCGCAACGTGAAAGCTGCAGAAGACCACACAAGCCGCTGCCGATGAGCAGCACTTAGCTTCCGCTTGATACTTAGTGCTGACGTGTCAAATCCTAACAGCCAGTCCGCGATTGACTGAGTAAGTGACGACTGCCTGCGTTGCTTTGGAATCACAACACCATCAAGAGAACTGCGTTCGTCGAACGGGAAGGTGTCCGCCAAACTATTTTTCGTGGGAACCACTCGCGATCGAAAGCTAGTCATCTCCTGGAACACGTTAGCCGCATAGCTGATAGCCGTGTAGTGCGCCATAGCACTGGCATTGTTGCCCTTTGGGCAACGCGCCAGAATTTCGTCGCTGGGAGTACGAATACGCCCTGCGATAGCTGCTCTTCTAAGCTCGTCCTCTGTAAAGGCCTCGGGAGGTAGGCGATAGTTCGCACCAACTACTTTTTTGTTCACATTGTGCAATTCCATGGCAATTTCTTCCTTCGTAATAACCTCATCCCGATTCTTTCCAAGAAGAGCTCGCACGCAGCGGTCAAGGGCTGCGTACTCGGCCAGTCGTCTCGTGTACGACTCGTGCACCAACTGCCGCTGAAATCGTTCCACAAGCGTCAAATAATCACCGCTCATGTCAACCTCCGCATATTCAACAGCGGCAGCGAACACGTCGGCGTTTGTCCTTTCGTTTTCATCGTCAAGAACGCGCGACTTCCCGGGAAAAGTGCGAACCAGTGAGTTTCGCTTGCGCAGAGCTTCGACCAGCAGTGTTTTACGCAGCAGTTCAATTTGTGTGTCGATAATACCCAGCCCCGTGTTGATGGCCTTAGTAGATGAAGCTGCCCCTGGAGATGTCAGAACGCTAGCAGCCCCAGTGGCCTGCGTGCCGATGCGAATTCCTCGCAACATCACAGGATCACCTTTGCGATCCATTCCTCGTTCCTGGAGTGAAGTTTGGATGGAGCCCGTATCCTTTGGCAGAGTGACTTCTTTGATTTGGTAACGGTCCATGATTTGAAGCAGTGTCGTTGGGTTGGCTGTCATTGGGACAGTAATACCCTTTTCGATCAGCACTTCCTTCTGCATCGTAAACGCTAGCGACTTGACAAGGTTTTCAACTTCAGTTGTTGGGATCTGCCGTATCGTCATCTCCCGTAGGAGCAGTTTGTAACTTTCAGGTACCGCCAGCTCACGGTTCTTACTCACAACGTGGTGGACGTTCCAAAGCAAATCCATTTTCCCGAGACTCTCAATTGCTTCGTAAAGCTCAGCCACACGTTCCGGATTCGGCAGTGAAAATGCCTGTTGATCGTCATCGCGATGTTTCTCAAGAAGTTGTTCCAGTTCAGTAATCTCATTCTTGACTGATATTGGCAGTGCTACCGACTGTGAGCCGGATTTCGGATCAGCCAGAGTCGGAGAGACCCATGCTTCATATTTGGCTTTAATGTTTGCTGCCGTGTCCGTGTTAGTCGGGTCAAAGTTCGAAGTCGTCGGAATGACGCCGCGCTCTTCCAACGCAAAACGAACGTTTGCCGGGGTGAAGACCATCTCTTCCTGAGCAATCAAGAGACGCGTGTCCTTCCCATCGCGCGAATAAGGTAGCCAATTTTTCTTCTCTGCTTCCGTTGCAATGCGGTGATACGGAATTCGTTCAAGCTCCAACTTCGCCTCCTCGATGGCGTACCATTCTATCATACCTTCCAGTTGTCCGTTGTCGTCGACTCCGCCCTCGGTTCTGAAGCTCCCCTCGGATGATAAGCGACTACTGGAACTTTGCTGATACAGGCCACGTGATCTGCCGCTAGTATCGTCCCTGTTTTTCGGAGAAGGCGGAAGTAGCCCGGCTGAGTTGGAACGTTTTTCAGCTTTGTTCACCTCGTCTTGGCGTCTCATTCGCACAGGTATCCACAAGTGCATTTTTTCCAGGATGAACGGTGTATGCTCACAGTCAATCGTGTGCTGCTGCTGCATTTGAACAACTTCATCCAGCCATTCTTGCACCTGTTCCCACCGGTTTTGAACAGTATCAAGCGCCCTAGCATCCACGTCTGCAAAGCCCTCGCACTGTTCATCGAGCAGCAGCAGCAGCTCATGTGTGCGTCGCCAGTGCAATCCCTTCTTCTCCATCAACCGCAGTTCACTCAAAGGGCCATTCAGTTGTGTGATAGCCATCCAACGGGACTGAATATTCGAGACTGCCTCAGAATGACGAATATTAAGACCCTTGCTGCAGCGATTCTCCACAATCTTCAAGAGCACAGGCGCGCGAGTCAAGTTTAGCTTTCGCTCCTGCATACTCACGAGTTCCTCCAAAGCATTCAGCAACACAAGCCACTTCTGCTTCACTTGGTGCCAAGCAGTATTCAGTCCAACATCGAGACCTTCAATCTCCCTTTCAATATCATCGAGCACTTCTGGTGTGCGCTGCGCGTGAATCAGTTCTGCGGCTTGAATATTCAGGAGTTCATCCAGCTCAGGTTGCAGGTTGACCCAGCGATCGTGTACCTTCATCACGACGTCCCGGTACTCATCAGCCATTTGCGTCACCTTCTGTGTATATTCTAGCTCATCCACGCCAACAGATTTCTCTTTACTGTGCGCTGGAGAGCTCTCCTGTAGGAAAAATATATCCCACACGAGGCTAAGTAGCACAGGCGTGCGCTCCCAGTGCAGCTTTCCCTTGGACTGCATCGTGAGTTCGTCCAAGTACCCTTTCATGATCATCCAGCGCCGAAGCTGGGCTGGTACAACGGCGTCGTGGATACGCCGGCGTGCCGCCTCATGCTGCGCGATATATTTTGCTTTCCACACCTTGTACACGTTATTCGCTTGCTCAAAAAATGAGCTTTCTGAAAGCTTCAAATGAAGATGCAAACGAACTTTTCCCCTTCCAACTCCTACAAGACTTTGAGCAGCATATGCGGTACCTCGCAAGTTTGTGGTCGGCAAAAAGAGGAGTTGATATACATCATCACGTGGATGCTGGTCAAGAAGGTCGATCAGCGGTATGCAAGCGGTGCCCAAATAAACGTCGACGTTATTGCGGTCTTCATCCATCACCTTCACACGTAATGAGGCTCTCATGATCATATCGAGTACCTGCGCTAGTTTTGCCAACCGAATACGCTGGTACAGCCGGTGGCGAATCTGCCGATCATCATACTCCAGCTCGTCCACTTCGTTTTCAAAGAATGACAGTAATCGTTCGCCCTTAGCGATGTTAGCCTGGTCACCCTGGGAATCCAAGACGTACAACTCGTCCAACCTTGGGATATAACGTCTCATGAACACCTCATGAAGCTTTTGGACGTTTTCGCGCACACGAAGAGTGCAGGTACCCACATTTGCTTCAACTACTACAACATCATGCCGAGTTTGCTTGCTCTCATCAACTATCGCGTCAAGGGACCACGGAAGCCTTCTTTCGGTCGTGTAGTCGCCTAGGCCCAAATCGTGAGCCGTCTCTTTTACAAACAATTTTGTTTGTTGTACAGAATGACGCAGTTGATCAACAGCGCGAGAAGCGAGATCACTGCTACTGGTTGTTGCTCTTGTTGGCACCGTGGCGGTAACTGAGTTAGAGGGCAACGTTGAGTACATCAGATCCAGAGTACGTAGTATACACCGAGCCTGAGAGATTTTTTGCAGTTGGGTCTCCATTTCAAGAGGCTGTTTCAGCACAATTTTCCCCCCACCAGAAATGGGTGGTCCAGCTGCAAGGAAACTGCAGGCGAGCTTATTTTCACGGCCCTGAAGCGTTGTTTTAAGCAATTCCTTAGGGCAGATGCTCCAAAAATCCATGCTTGATTTGAGTTGCCGAGCGTACACTTCTTGAGATTTCTTGGCAATTTTTTTTATTCGTGCAATAGTCAACGAAATCGTCCCAACCACGCGCTTTTGCTCCGATCCCTCTTGATTCAGGCGTAAGATTGGCTCGTCTTGAGGCTTTATTTTATCACCGATAGTATTCATTGGAATCGTGACAGCTCCAACCTTCGCCTGCGTTTTCTTATCGCGGATGATCAGCTTCACTTCAGAGACACGATCCAAATCAACCCCTGGGTATTTGAAATCAACCGACGGGAGGTCTTCCTGCTTGATCGTGTTAAGGGATCTCTGCTTTTTTGCTCTCCAAACTGCAGGCATCCTTTCCGACTTTAAGTTCGTTTTGGTTGCCAGTGTCAGCACAAAAGCCGTTTCTTGGGGATAAATCTTCTTCCCCTCCTCAGGTAATATAACGCCTGAAGAAGAAACCTTCACACCGAACGGCGTAATAACATTTTTCTCCGTAGCCATGTGCTTTCGAAAGTCACTTGAAATGAGATACACTTCCACAATGAGACCATCTGTTCCTGCGTTTTCTTTGAGAACCATATTGCTCGCCTCCAGTACTTCTATACTGAGCATGTCGAACTTTACGTCTGCCATCGGCACGTCCACAGCGTCTCCATATTCCTTCTTACCGGTGTTATTACCGGTGTTCTTCTTGAATTTAACGGAGCAGCGCGATGTGGGTCCATTGTGTAAAGCCTCTGTGTCTGAATCAACTTTAGCTTTGATGAAGGGGGTGACTGCTCGGCGAACACTAGCTTCTTCCAAAACATCGCGCATTCGGAAGTGCAGCTCGTGAACGCGATTATCAGAATCGCAAACCTGGACTCGGATATCCTCACGAGGTGCAAGGGATACTTTGGGCACTAAATCGCGTCTTCGATTTGAATTAGTGAAAGCAACAGGGAGTGACATGGTAGGCTTGCCCGAAGTCGCCAAGGCATACGACGCCTTATTCACAACTACCGATTCTGATGATTCCGTATCTCCATCCAAGGTCAAAGTGGTTACATTCTGTAGCCGCTTACAAATGGTGGTAGCGTCTTCGTAAGCAGCAGCCAAGGCATCGCTGATGCTATCTTGATTATCGCACGGTACGGTAAATCGGAACGTAATGTCAATAAAAGCATCTGCCATCGATATCGCGCTCAAATCTTTGTGAGATGTACTACTGTCGGCAAGTGGCATACCAATAGATTTTAAGTCAAACACCACATTGTGCGCTGGCGCGCTGCAGAACTCCACTTTCACGCGTTCAATAACCACACAACACTCTTTGGAAGCTGACTTCAAATTGGCGGTGCATTCCTCACGCAGCAACCTCTGACAAAGTGGCACGATAGATCCAGGAGTTTTGTTCAGAGTAGCTAAGACCAGATCCTTGAAAAGTGCCTCCGATTCGGAAGATGAACTGAATCTGACAAATCCGTCAACTTGTACAAGCGGTGTAGGAGCTACAATCAGGCAGAAACAGTTTTTCTTTTCAAACTGCGGTGTGGTTTTTGAGACTGAGTTACAGGTGCGTCGTTTGCATGCCGCAGTATACACCAGATCAAGCTGTTTTGCCTCATCTTTATCCCAATTCTCTCCTTTCACAAATCCATGATACTGTCCGAGAAACCCCGACTGTTTTTCATTCTTCTCAGTAAGGAATCCCTGGATAAGCGAGTTTGTCGTCGGGTCCCGTGCTTGAATAGATTTCACCGGGGAAGGAAGGATAGCATATACGGCTAAAACTTTTTCGCTGCCCCACCAAAGATCCTTATCCGTTGGAGCTGTTGGATCCCTGCATTGCAAACTTGAACTGAAAGTTGCACCAAGGAATGCTGTGTCTGCGACAAATAATTCGTCACGAACACGAAGCTGGCTTCGCACCAAATGTTCAACCAGCTCGCCATTTTCGAGAAGGACGTTGTATCGTACTGAAGGACGAGAATCATCCGATACAGCACTCGGGTAGTAAGCGCTGATCACTTTTCCATCATACAACGTATCATCGGTCTTACTAGTCAGACGTCTCCGTGTCACCAACTTTTCCTCCTTTGGGCGACGACCATCGACATAGATGATGTCGTATCGTGCATTTCCATGATTGTGCAAAACCTTTGCAAGCCGGGACTGGGTGTTCGTGTCTGCCTTGCTCTCCATAACGCCTTGGCTGACTTCCACGTAATCTTCTCTCTGAAGTTGTCGCATTAAAATTGCCCCCTCTACCAGCGCGGTCACAGCATCCATCGGTTCGCTTGCGAGTTCTTCTTCGTGGGGATCTTGATTGTCGAGGTATTCAAGTAGATATGGTTTTTCCGGGTTTTGCGTTTCCGACTTTTGTTTGAACCTCGCAAGGCGTCCTTGCTTAATCTCTTGAGCAGGCTCATGATGTTCATCGTTACCATGTGCGCATACAAACACGGCATCTTTCGAGTTGGCACCTACTAGTTTGATACCGTAGCGGTCACCTCCGTACTCCTTGACAATAACCGCAGCTACAACCTCATTATTACGTAACCGTACATCCACCTGCACTCCGGCATGTTTAAGGAAAGATAACCGAGCAGTAACGCGGTCTTCAACGCGTATGGGACTCATCTTTTCGTGATCCGAGTTTGGTATGTTGCTAACGCCACTCTTTGGGCTAGAATCAGCTTCTTTTAGAGATGAAAAATCATATCCAGTCCACTCGCACTCCATGAAAAGCGCTTCGAGTAGACGTGGCGTCTTCATACCGTGCAGAGTTCCAGTCATGTAGTCTTTAGCCTCGTTCACATGGGATAATATGCGTGACCATCGATTGAGCACGTCATCCAAAGCAACTGCATCAGCATATGAAAGGCGATCCCTCTCTCCACCCGAAAACACGATTTCAAATACATACGCCAGGAGTTGAGGCGTAACTTTCCAGTGAAGCTTAGACGCTTGACTCATGACTCGCACTTGAGTAAGTAACTCCTGCGCTAGAACCTCCTCAGAAACTTTATCACCCGACGAAGCGTTTGCGCGACACATATCCCACAGAAAAATCTGTGCGTCTTTTGCCACGTTGGGGTTATATCGCCCGCTGTTAAATGTTCGAGAGTCAAACGTGAGTCCGGCCATGCGGAAGGTATCAGCTAAGATTCGTCTGACGCGATCTGCCCGAAGGATTCCAATCAAGTTTAGGTCAAAGGTTAAAGTCACCTTCTGCTTGGAATCTTCTTGGTCGATTAAGACGATCGTTTCATCGCGAAAACTTGCACATTGCAGCGGGGTTTTCAGCGAGAATTTAAGCTTCTTCTCCGCCTTGCCGTCTGACTTACCCTCAGATTTCCGATCCAACTTTCCTAGCTGTCCCTCAAACACCCTCCCTGTCGAGTCTGAAACCAAGCGCACGGTGATATAATCCACTTTCGCTAAGTCGTATGTTCGCCCAAGGATTTTATATGCCTCTCGCGGTAATTGTACGCTCTCAGCTTCAGCTCTGGCAGTAGGTGCAGCTGGTTGAAGTAGATCTTTGAGCTTGTACGGATTTCCGAACCCAAGGTCTTCAGATGCTGGGACGTACTGAATTCGCAGCCCGCCTTCGCCATGAGGCTGGAAATAGCAAGTATACTCGCCCAACTGTCCTAGTGGGTCCGCCTTTTTGATTGCGATCTCGGCTGAGTAACTTGTTTCGAGCAGTTTAATGTTTGGATCCGCGTAGTTTTCGTTACGCACAATCTCAACCAAAACTCGCAACTTTCCTAGCAACCCGTCTGGCACAGGCGTTTTTTTCCTTGGACTTCTCTGGCCTGCATAAGGAAGCAGCTTTGCTTCGACGACAACTCGGTTGTCTTCATCCAACTTCAGCTCTTCCATGACATTGTTACCCGAATTATCAGCGTGCGTCAGCGTTATTCCCCTGATGTACCCTGTCTCGCTTCGTTGGAACTCAATAGTCGCACAACCCAATGGGTCATTCGCCGAGGTTGCATCGTAGTCCATCACGCGCAACAACACCCCCGTCTTATCGCTAAGCTTGGTTTTTTCAGTCTTTCCCAGTAGGAACTCTTGGTTCTCCCACTTTGGATTGAGCGTTCTCATCTTAATGTCTGTTTTCAGGCCCGTGTCATGCTCTTTCGCAACGTCATCGCCTAACAAGACGATTTCCACGAAAGGGTCGCTTGTGAGGAAGTCTGCCACCCGTAAACTTCGCCCCTCCAAGATCGAAACTTTTACGAACGATGGTTCACGCCCTACTGCAAACGGAATCGGTTTCTTTTGGGTTTTGCTTGAGTCGCCCTCCTGCGCCGATTGCGACGAGATTTCACTCTCCACTGCTTCGATGATCTTCTCACTGCGCTTTATTTCTCGCTTTTGCACACGCTTGAGCTCCACTCTGATCTGGCCAAGTCGTGTTTTCTGAAGCATATCGTTAGCAGGTCCAAGGGGGTACCACGCGTCGATGGTGCGGTGAGGCGAAATCATCGTGACAGGAATTTTAAGAACCCCTAGTGGCTTGTGGTGGTATCGATGCTTCAGCATCCGTGAAACGCAGTTCTCTAGATCGATGGCCTTGAACATAATATTGAGATCTGTGCACTTGTCACGTACTTTATCAGGGTCCAGGTCCCCTTCATTCGTGCGAATGTGCTCCCGCATCAGCCCTACTTCAACAATTCGTTCGTTGGCATGGCTGTACTCCACGTCGTAAAGTAGGAACATGTCACGCTGCGACTTCGGCAAGTTCTTCCAAGATGTCCGGTCGGTCACATTGTACTTGGTTAATAGTTTGACGAGATCATCTGGAACCTCTTCTTTGTTCTTCATATCGTATTTCGTTTTAAGCATATAATCTTTTTCAGTGAAGGGGGTGCGAATACGAAGAATTCGCGCAGAGTAAAGCGAGCCGTTCCTGAAGTTTCCGCTGTACTTAGGCTTGGACTTCAGCTGTTTGCCTTTACCATAATACGCCATCACCACCTCACCTTCGGCACCTGCCTTCTTCAGTTCACTTCGCAATTGCGCACGCTGGTCTCGCCTCTCCCTCTCGTGATCTTGATGTGACATCTCTTTGTCGTGACCAAATAAACGATTCAGCAAACGATGGAAACTTCCTTCAAGATCATTCGGCTTAAATCTTGTGGCATGTTTGTTACACTTCTGCTGCAAAACAACGGGGTTTAACCGCTTCATGAGTACTCTCTGGCCCGGGATCATATCAACACAAACGCCTGCTTGTGCTAGCGCATGAATCCACTTCTGGGTATTCAGGGTCTTAAGTTCAATCACCTTTTCTCCCTTTTCTCGAAGTCTTGCCATTTCGTCGAGTGCTTCTGCGGTGGCAGGAACATAATCTTGCGAGTCCGGCTTCCTTTTGTATACAGTGGGGTTCATAATGTCCAGCTGACCGCCTTTTGCATCAGGCGTGACGTTGTAGGCTACTTTGCAGGCTGCACTAGCCATGTCAATAAAGGCCATCGGGTATGTGGAGGTTTCTTTTTCGTACATGTACAATTGCTTACGACTTGGTATGAATAGGCAATATTTCCAGTTCCACATTATTTTTTCCACAACTTGGGAAGTATCTTCAGTCTTCGCAGCAGCGCGTTCGTCGGGCTTTTCAGAGACGGAGGGTTTGCGCGATGTCCAACCCTTGACGGAGAACAGTAGATCGGATATCATCGAGTGCATTCCAAGAAAGCCGTCACAGTGCTCCGTGAGCTTTTTTCGATATATCTCGCTTAATTTGACGGTGTCGTTAGAGTCTTTGCCAGTCTCCTTTTTTAGCGGGTTCGGCATTGGCGGGCAGTAGCAGTCAATCTCCTGAACAAGGTCCAATGGGAATAAACTCTTTTCGCGTGGCAGCTTCTCAATCGACATGTCAACTTCACGCAATCGGTAGAAACGGTCTGCCTTGTTCTCCATGAGAACTTGTCGTTTGCCCAGGTCAGCCAAAGCAACAAGTCCTGGAGTGACGTTTTCCACAAAACCAGCAGCGCACAATGCACTCATCCATTGCACTGCATCAACTTCCTCAATGGGTTCGTGAAGCGCTCCAACACCTCTGACTTTATCTTGAGCACCCCAGCCCAACCTGACAGAAGCACATGCCGGGTCCTTGGAATACTTTTTCCATTCGTCTGACCACAAAACAGAGGGTTTGCGCAGAATCCAAGCAACGATTCCTTTGCCGGTGAAGCTTCGTGGGACTGAGACGATCGAAGTACTCGTTTGATCCGACATAAAGAAATCACCTTTATCGCGAAGAAGCTGTTGTCGTTTTGTACGGATTTGCACCCACTCCTCCCGGGAGATATCAAGTTTGGGATCATTGCATTCGTGTTCCACGCCTGACAAATCCAAAAGCTCATTTTCCAATCCTACTACAATTTCTCTTCGCGCGGCGGTCGACAGCTTCTCAAATGTACGGCCAATATAACCGCTGTTCGGATCAGCATTCACGGTGTGAATTAGACGACACTTCCGCATCTCGTCTGTAGAAAGCATTTCAAACTGCTCAAACAGACGGATCTCGCGTAAGATATCTACAATACGCTTCATAATGACCACGAGAATAGTGTGCAATGCGTCGATTTGAGCGTTCCCAAGAGGTGTCAATGACGAACGAAGCAGTTGTCGCCGCTCAATCCACGTCGCTCCCCGAGTATAAATGGACGATGGCTCAGTTTTCAACTGATGTTCGTACCACGAGCTTAGTTCGCGATCCCACAATCGTGGCTCCTTTTCTTCAGCATTGGTGACGGTCGGTGGTGTTTGCTGTGGTAGATGAGTGTCGATCTGTGTCGTAATGTCCACGAACAGAGATCCCAGCGACGTGTAATAGGGCACGTTGTGCGTGGCAGCATTTTGTTGAGATTTACCAGATGCGTCAAAAACGGGCACAATTTCCAGGCGCAATTCCTTCTGTCCAAGTTCCAGGCTGGCAAGATCCACTTTTGCATATCCAATAGTGTGCTCTACGAATGTCTTCTCTTCTGCCTTGGGTTTAACGCCCTTATTCGACTTGGGAGACTTGCTCTTCGCCTTATTTGTAGCATCCTGGCTGTTTACCTCCATTTTAGCATTCACACGTATCAAGATGCTTGAGGCCATTTTGAGAACTCGAGACCCCATATCGGCTTGGATCGTATCAATCTGGTCGCTGTCCGTATCATCTGCGTTGCAATCGCCAGGCTTGGATGAGCACACACCAAGTACCAAGGGATTTTTCTCGAATAAGATCAAATCGTTGACCTGCGATGTGTTGTTATCTTCATGTTTTGGTTCTTGATGCTGCACCGATGCAACGTGACCTTCAGATAAAGTTTCATCATTTCCTGCATCGCGCTTTGTAGTCGCTGTTTCCTCATCTTTGGTTGAGGTTTCATCATCTGTTGGTTCTGTCGTGCGTTCAGTTTGGGACTCAACAATAGCCTCCAAAGGACTCTTATCCTCCCATGTCCGCTTACTTGACACTGCAATTGCTTTTGCCGCGAAGAGTTCACCATGATCACTCAGGTAGCAGAGGTCGTGCTCAAGCTGGCCAGGGTTGCCGAGCAAAGTAAGTCGGCACGTGGGTTCGCTGGATTCATCAAGTGGTTTGAGCTTCACGAGGTTTCCGTTATCGTCATATACTGGCATCAGGAGGTTTGAAACAGACGAAATGTCGATGGCGATTCCGGAAAAATTGTGCTGCAATTTTGTCCACCGTTTCTTTTCTTCTTCCTTGATGTCAAAGCGCCTGGCCATCACCATCTTTACTTCATCCGTCAAACCTTTTTCCAGTGGGGTAAGTTGAGTTGGCATGACAGTATACCGTGAACTGTCTTTCAAGTTCACGTTTCCACCTAACTCACTGCCACTTAGCTCATTCTCAATGACCACGTCCACTCTGCCGTCGTTGCGTACCGCTTGAACCACCCCTTCTACATCAAAAGAATACAGATTTCGAAGCTCATTAATCGTATCTATTTTGTCCTCGAAATGGACTTCGTATTCGTCGCGTGGAAATGGGATGTACTTCTGAACGCGTGCCGGGTAAAAGCGTCCGCCATCCTCGCCACCACGAAAAGCCAATACTCGTTGGTCATATTGCAAGATCTCGAAATCATCGTCGTCTATCACTCCAGCCGGGGATAACTTGTGCACTTGATAGCGCTTGAGCGTTTTCTTAGGAATTTCGTCGAGTGTTTTTTCTTCATCTGGAAGCAGCTTGGACAGAACCACTTGCTCATCATTTTGCACATCTCGCCCGTACACGTGAAGAGAGAGGTACGACACATTGGAGATATCCTTGATCTTCCCGAAAACGAATTTTTCTTTTGGCCAAGACGGATCACGTGAATCGTACACAGTTAGACTCTGTACTCGCTCGGCATCTTCCAACGTCCCATCGCCACGAACAGGAATAACAGTGAAGAAAATATTTGCTGCGTCTTGTGCACGTCGAAGCTTCTTATGATGGCTCTCCGATGAAAGTTCTGCATCAGGTTTTAAGGAATCGCGGCTCGTAGGATTACCTGCCGCATCGGAGAACACAAGATTCCGAGCCTCATGAATACGCAGCTGGAGCAGTTGAGTCTCAATACTTGGATACTTCGCATCACTAAATATTCCTGGATACGATAGCGAAAACGAAAACTTTTCCTTGCGCCATGTGGCAGTGTTCTTGCCAATGTTCTTGTCAGTGTTCTTGTCAGTGTTCTTGCTAAGCACCCTCGAAGTAGAGGTCCGTATTGGGGCCCCACGCTGAATCGTTTCAGTCGTTTCATCTTCCAGCTCCGTTCCGTCAAATTCCGCTGCAGACATACCCATGTCCATTGAGACTTCGCTTTGGATGTTTGCCTCGGAGAAGCTAAGAATACTCAACGATTTTTCCATCGAAATGTTAGAAACTCGTTGCATCAGCTCCGCCAGCACTGTTGCATTTCCAACCATCTCGGTCTTAATGCAAAGTTCACCCAAATGCTTAGCATGTTTTTTCATCCAAGGTTCGGGTTGCAGCTCATATCGTTTCACAACTTCTTTCGACGAGATTGACGTGACGTCCGCAGACGCTCTACAAAGGTCGTACAAAGGAATTTCCACACGCCCGAGAGGGGTGCTTCTCCCAATGTTGTTGTGATCTTTTATATGGATCAGCAATGATCTGGCCTCAGAAAGGGGGACATTCTGCGATAAGAAAATACAAAGGGTTAATAATGTTGGCTGTACAAAGTGAAAGCGAGGTGACTGCTTACATTGCCAAATATGAAGTTCTCATGCGCCCACACAGGGTTCAGCGTTTTCGATATCACAGCTGTGCGCTTTTTTTCCGTTTCGATGTCCTTGCCCGTTGTGCGATCAGTGATAGAAAGCGTGCAATATGGATCGCTGTATCCATTCAAATCAGCGGGGCTAAGTCCATGTCCAGTAAGAATCTCCACCTTCAAAACAGGCTTGTCAGGGTTGATGTCGATAGACTTTTCCGATCGCATTTCGTTTTTCACAAGCTTCGCTCGATGCAAGGATACTTCAGCCTGAGTGCGCTTCGAAAACCTCGCGTTGCGTGCTTCCGCTGCAGCTGCTGCGATTCGCTTACTCTTCTGAGGAGATAACGGTGCACTTGTACGCTTACATTCCTCAATACATAAGGAGGGGTCGATCTCAATAACCGCGTATGGAGTCGGTGTGCTACCAGGATCAGTAGACTGATTTTGGTTGAGTCTGAGATCAGATGCTTGAACCACCGTTACTTCGAGTAGCGCTTGCCCTTCCAGACCAGCTCGGGCTTGAAAACCTTCATCAGACGATGTTTTTTCTTGGTGTGCACGTGCTATCTGGGTGTTTAAATAGTGAATGCACCCGTTAATTCCATAAAAGCGTGGGTCGCGTGCCTGATAGTCGATCGCTGCACACGGTATGCGTGCTCCATCAAGCTTGCAAGCGGCATCATGAAGCTGAAACTGAGCATTCTCGTATTCGAGCTGCTCGATAGACTGGTTGTGTGCTTTCACATTCAGCTCTCTGTGAATTTTCAGTCTGCGAACGTGTTCACCGCGCCTCTCCCCAATCAACCAGAGTTGTAACTGGATCTGGCCAAGATTCTCGCGAACAGACATACCTTCTTCGGGTTGAAGAACGTGCCATTCCGTCCACCTGTGAGCCGAGAGTTGGTCCAAGCCGATTAGAACGAACCCGAGAGGGTCATTCCTGTTGGCCTTGTCGTAGTCGATAATCCTTACTTTGAGGCTGGCTGCCTTCTCAATATGGCAAATCAAGCCAAACACGTGGTGCTCGTTAGCCCATGCGGGATTGCGCGTACGCTGCATGACGGCAGTTGTGCCGTATTCACCTGGAATGGACTTCCCGTGATCATCGAGGAGCGTAAGCTCGCAGTAAGGGTCCGACGAGTTATTGACGTCGGCACTGATGAGGTCCCTCGCAGCTATAACAGTAACCTCTAAGCGGTTGTCAGTGTGTTCGTTGCTCACGGTAGCTACAGGACTCGTCGGCACAAACTCCAGCTCTGTACTGAGGAAGAAATTAACAAGGTTGGGCCCAGATATGCTCATCCGAACGCGCAGCTCGCCCCAATCTTTCACAATTTGCTCTTTTTCTCTGGTGTCGTTGCGTCGGGGAGACGACGAGAATCCAGTCTTCTTCGGCGGCTCCACGCGGAACCAGTCATCAATAGGGCTTGACTGGGCCATGCTTGCTGGAGACACTTTGAATCTCGAAAATGGCACTTGCACCGATCCCAGGCTGTCGTGCCGCTTGAAAGTATCGTGATCCCACAAGTCGAACCGAACAGCCTTCACGGAATTCAGGTCGACAACTCGGCCAATTTGAAAGTGCTCTCCCCAATCCGGCTCTAGCGTAGCCGTTTTCACCTGAGTTCTCTTCTCCTCGATGTCGATAATCTGTCCATCCTTGCCCACCAGCTTGACAATGCAGTACGGATCGCTTTTCCCATTAAAGTCGGCTGCCTTGAGTTTGCGAGCCTCCTCAATGGTGACGTCGAGCAAGATCCTGGCCGGTGGGGCAGGAGGGGGTGGCGGCTGAGGGGGCGTCGGTACTGCCGAAGGGGCAGCCTCTGCCTTTGGCATTTCCGGAGCTGGTGTTTGCTGTTGCGCCACGTCTGCTGTTCGACGGTAGGCGTTGTAGATGGCGGTGAGCCACTCGTCCTTCTCCACGTCGTTCTCCGCCTGCATGAAGAAACTCGGCTGTCCAGGAGCAGGCTGGAACTCGATGCACAGAGAGTATCCTTGGTCATTCGTCCGAAGCACATTTGAATCCAGCGTCAGCTCGTAGCGGCGGCGCGGCGCTGGGTCTAGCGGCGATTTGTAGTACAGCAGCTCGGTGCGGGTCAAGCGGAAGTACCTCCGCCGCCAGTTGGTCACGACCCTGCCCGACCGGCTGCGCTTCATGAGCCATCCCTCCTTGATGTAGCGCTGGTCACTCATCGCGGGGAGACGGCAGCAACGCCAACTTCACCTTCACTTGTCTTCTTTCTCTTGTTGCCTGCGCAGCTCTCTCCTTCCTTCACTTGCGCAGGCGCTCGCTTCTTCTCTTGTGAGCGAAGATCGTGAGCTTGAAGCGTCGCACGCGTCCCTCCGCGGCATGTGTGGTCCACTCGCAGGATCGCCAGGAGTTAGCTCCAAGCACAGCTCAGACACCTTGTGATACATTTTCCATAGCTGTTGTACGGCTATGACTTGGTTCGCCGGGCTTTCTGAAAGAAAAGTGGCGGTGGGAGCTCTCGCGGGAACAGCACATCGCCCTTGGCCACAGCTGCAGCAATCGGTGAAGAGTTTGAATCTCGCCTGGGTCTCGAACGAATCCGACGTGGACTCGTGGCATCCTTTGCGCTGCTCTTGTGGTATAGAAGCTGTCCCTCAACACTAGCACTCTTGGTCTTCACCGCTGAGTCCAGTTGAACCGCACCACTTCTACCGCTTCGCAGAGACATCGGGGTAGGCATCGGCTCCGCCGTGTCTTGGACGATCATGTCTTCGTCGCACTGGACACCCGAGTCCTGCGTCTCCACCTTCTCCCCCTCTTGCAGCTTCACCTCTGAATCTGCAGTCGGCGGCTGCTGTGTCTCCTCTTCTTCCTCCTCCTTGTCCTGTGCCTTCTCCTGAGGACTTGAAGCCTGCGGCTTGCTCACCTGCACGCCCAATGCCTGCGTGAGGTGCGGGGCCAGCGTCTTTCCGAGACACGAGAGCGTGACAGCTCCTGTCACGCGACCCACCGCCGCGTTGCGGTGGTCTCGGAGCTCCCACGAGCCGCTGAGACTCGCCCACTCACACACGCGAAGCAGCGAGCGGCGGCTCAGCGCGTCATTGTCGTCGAGTCCCACGTGCAGCTCCAGCGGCACGGCCGCGAAGGCGCGCAGCCGGGCCCGGCCGTGCTCTCGAGCCAGCAGCAGCAGCGTCAGCGGCGCCTCAGCGTCTCGCTGCAGCTCGAGCCGCAGCTCGTCCGGGTCCGCCTCGAAGAGACAAGACTTGCCGTGACGCAGTCGCGTCACCGTGGGCTCTGGAAGGGCGGCCACCGCGGCGTCGAACACGACGATCTCGTACTGCAGCAGCTGGAAGCCCAACAGCGAGTCCTTGTCGAGCGATTGCGAGGCTTCTACAGCGTCAAGCGACACGCGGTCGACATAGAATTGAAGTGAGAAGAGCAGAGAAGCAGGAGAACGTACTGACGACGCGTTGGGGGCGCTGTGGGCACCGCAGGACGCGACGGAGACCAGCGGCGGCGCCGCAGCTTCCATCAGTTTCCGAATGACCAACACTCCGCCTTTTACGGAATACAATCCCCTTAGTAGTAATATCCTCCTATCGGGAATATAATGTATAGTATACGATATACCGTATAAATAGTATACTGATGATGCTGTATACAATACCGTCTTGTGCACCCCACGTTTTCCAAGTGTCAATCAAGTGGATCGGTCCGATCATGATGTTGCGTCGTCTCTTCAGCTCCGCGCCGCGCATGGTGCAGCAGCGCGTGCAGACGCAGCTATCGCTGCTGTCCGATGCCGCTTCGACGCCCAAGACGCGCGTCGTGTTCGTGTCACGTGCCGCTGCCACCTCCTCCGACCTGCAGAATGCGCTGCCCTTCCCCGTGTCTGCCGCCGCACTGAACGACTTCAAGGCCAAGCCGCAGGAGAAGCTGTACCTGTACCCAAGTGTGGACGACGCGGCGTTCAAGGACCAGCGCGTGCTGCTCGTGGGGCTCGGAGACGCCGAGAAGGTGACGCCCAACACGCTGAGGGATGCCACGCACGGCGCTCTGAGCGTGCTCAAGGCCAAGCACGCCACGGACGTCGTGGTGCAGGTGCCCAACCTCCAGGGCAGCAAGCTCGACGCCGCCCGCGTAGTGGAGCTGCTGTCCCAGGCCTCCATGCTGTCCAACTACCAGTTCGACCAGTACCTGACGGACGCCAAGGACGCCTACGGAGACAGCAAGCTGCGCCTCCCGCTGGAGAAGGTTTACGTGGACGCGTCGGCCGAGTTCCAGAAGGTGAGAGAGAGTTGATGTGTTTGTATGGGAGGAAAACTCTTTGACGGCTGGGTGTTGTGTGTCTTGCTGCAGAATGTGGCGGAGCAGGCGACGGTCGGCGAGGAGACCGTCTTCGCGCGCAACCTCGGTACGCAGAGGGGGTGAATGTGGTCATTCTTACGTTGTTTTTGGATTGACGGAGTGTTTCTTGTTATTGTGCAGGCAATGAGCGCTCGCACATTGTGAACCCGGCGTTCATGGAGGAGGTGGCGCGTGCGTCGGCCGACCTTCCCAACATGTTGGTCCGTGTGCTGCAGCAGGAGGATCTGGAGAAGGAAGGCATGAACATGTTCCTGAGCGTCGGTCAGGCCGCCGTTTGCCCTCCCCGTCTAGTGATTCTGGAGTACCGTGGCAACCCCGACTCGGACGAGAAGGTGGCGTTGGTGGGCAAGGGCATCACGTTCGATACTGGCGGCTTGAACCTGAAGCCCACGGGTGGTATCGAAGATATGCACACGGACATGTGCGGCTCTGCTGCTGTCCTGGGAGCTGTCCGCGCTGCCTCTCGCCAGGGTCTGAAGGTGAACATTGTCTGCGCTCTTGCGCTCGCTGAAAACGCCATCGGGTCTAAGGCTGTGAAGCCGCTTACGATTGTCAAGTCGCACAAGGGCATCACCGTGGAAAACAACAACACCGATGCCGAGGGTCGTCTTGTGCTTGGTGACGCGATGTCGTATGTGCAGAAGGAGTACAAGCCCAAGAAGGTCATCGACGTCGCCACCTTGACTGGCGCGTGCATGGTCGCTCTGGGCGAGCACTGCGCTGGTTTGTTCTCCAACTCGGACGAATTGGCCAAGAAGCTGCAGGAGGCGGGAACGGAGTGCCACGAGCGTTGCTGGCGTCTGCCGATTCTTCCTGAGCACACTGCCGCGCTGAAGGGTTCGCAGTCGGACTCGCGCAGCACGGGCCGTGGTCGCTACGGCGGCGCCTCCACCGCAGCAGCTTTTCTGCAGCAATTCGTTTACGAGGGCGTTGACTGGGCACACCTGGACATTGCTGGACCGTCGAACTACAGCGCCCCCAAGTCGTACTTCCCCAAGGGAGCCACGGGCTTTGGTGTGCAGTTGCTCTACAACTATCTGAAGGAGCATGAGCAGAACTAGCAGGTGGGTTCCTACTAACGAGTCGAATCCCTAGAGTTATCTCGCTTCGCGTTTGTTGTACTCACAATAGAGATGGCAAATATGCAAAGCGTGTTGAAGCTATTGGGCCAGGCTAGAATAGTTACTGCTCGGTGTACAGGTTCCAGACGAAAACGCAGCCATCGTCGCCCACGGAGATAAGCTGTCGGTCATCAGGACTGAAAGCGAGTCCGCGGACATTACCCGAGTGCCCCACACCGTCCATGATCAACTGGTTGGTGTTGAAGTCCCAGAGTTTCACGAGTCGGTCGTTTCCACCGGTGGCAAACACCTCGAGGTTATGCGCCACAGCGATGCACGTGGCTTCTTCGTCATGAGCCTTCTGGATCACTGTGACTGGAGTGTCAATGCGCAGGTCCCAATGCGATATGCGCTTCTCCTGACCAGCACTAAGAACAAGTCGCTGGTCTGCAGATAGTGCGACGGTGTTGATTCCGCCCATGCGCTGGATATGGCTTGAAATTCTGCGCTCGTTGCGCAGATCCCAGCAGAGCAAACTACGATCTCGACTGCAGGAAATCACATGCAGGTCATCGCGATATAGTGCTAGACTCGTGACTGCCATCGAGTGCTCCTTGAGATGTGAGACCAAGTCACGCTTTCGGATATCCCACACACGGACTTCACCGCCGACACCCGCGGACACGATGAAGCGCTGGTTGTGACTCAAAACTAGCGCTGTGACCCCACCCGTATGGGCATTATCGATAGACCACGCGAGTTCACCGGAATCGCTGCTGTGAGATCGGATGCAGCCGTCAGTCCAACCGGAGAGAAGGATATCCAGCGAATACTGGAGTGATGTCGGTGCGCCGGCATCCCCAACAATGCAGCGAGTCGCAACGCTGTAGTCTGAAGCATCCCATATGCGAATAGTGCAGTCTCGGGAAATGGTAGCGAAGCGATCGGATACCTCTGGTGCGTACGCAATCTGCACGACACCGTTCGAGTGGTTTTCGGATAGCAAAGTAGCTTGCAAACTCCGCTGTGAGGTACCAAACGCGAGACGCACCGTGAAAATACTTCCAGCTTGGGTGCCAGCAACGACCTCATTTTGTGTTGAGCTTAGCGCCATGCCAACGATGCCGCTGTCAAGCGCGACGTGGCACGTATCGACGAAGTCGTGGCCGTAATGGATAATGCTGCCATCTCCACCACCAACAAGGATGCCGACGTCAAAGTACAGAATCGAGTTCACGCCGCAGGAGCAGGCTGGGACGACCTTGAATAGTTGCCGGGTTTTCACACCGACAACGCAAAAATCACCACTGGAGCTTCCAGCCACGAGAGTCTCCCGATCTGGAGAAAACTGCACACAGGTATAGTCACGAATGAGCGTTTGCTCGATCTTGTGCTGCGTGAGCTCCCCCGTGACCGGATTGAGCACCCAAAGCTGCAGCAAACGATGCCCCACCGTTGCAAATTGGTAGTTGGCAGTGTCTCGACGCTTTACGTCGCGTGCCATTCCTCCGAATACAACTGCAGTGACGATGTTCGACATCTTTTGGTGCGTGGCGCAGATATTCCCTGTCAAAACGTCCCAAATGTACAGCCGTGGCCCGTCCTCCGGTACACCCACTGAGCAAAGCAGTCGCTCGTCGTCCGAAAATCCGAGCGCAGCGATACCTGCATCGTGCTCCGACAGTCGGAAGGCTAACCGTCGAGCTGAATAATCCCAAACTAGGACATCTGCACGTCTGCCACGCTCGCCCGAAGCTAGTATTCTCCCCGAAGGAGACATGGCGATGCATGACACGTTACCCTCGTGACCACGCAGGAACACTTGACTGTGTGCGTCTTGGAAGGATGTAAGCAGCACCGATCCCCCGGCTGGATACACGTAGTCTCGCCCAGAAGGGTGGTAGTGAATCGCGTTTGGCACGGCTGAGAACCCGATGGTGTGCTCCAATTCGATCACGGCAGGGAACTGCGACTGCTTGTCAAATCTGTGGTGGGGTTCGTTTGACGCTATAGCGAATCCTCTTGAACTTGGCTTGCCATCCATTGCAGGAACACCTTCATAACCCCGAACGTTGTTGCCGCCATCATACTGCATTGTCTTTTCCGAGAGCAGCGAGCGACTCCTTGGTACAATCAGCACTGCGAAGAGACCCCAACGAGCAAAAGTAACCACTACACGTACACTAAACATATATCCCGAACTTAGCTCGCCTACTCGAACATGGTCGCGGACTCCAGGAGCCCCGTGGCACCTACGTAGCTCAAGCACGTATAGTACGGAGGTAAGTTGTTCTCCTGCATCCACCGGGCGACATCCAGGCCAATGTCCTCTTGTCTGTCGAACAAGTTCAGGCGCAGGACTCCTCGGGACAGGAAGACCCTCGACGGCAGCTCGAACGTTTGCATCTGCTCAAAAGCACGTCGACACTGTTACAACACTTCGTCTCCTCAAGCGTAAAAAAAACAATCTGCCATTGCCATGGGCCCCCACCTTCATATCCTTGACAATACTGAACACCATGGACTCGTAGACCAGCGTGCCGATCTCGCCATCGTCTCGCAGCTCATACAGAGCAAATGACACCCTCTTCGGAGAGTACGTGGGGCTGCCCGGGTACCAGAACACCCGGTACGGCACGATCTGCACACTGTTCACGAGGCAGTTCTCCCACAGCGTATAGTCCATGTGGTCCGTCGTCGAAAACCCCCACGTCGAGGCACTAAACACCATATCGATACCACAAAATAAAAAAAGTAAAAAAATAAAAATGAGTAGCCTAAATGAAAAAAAAAGCATTATAAGCCATCGCACCTGCTCCAGTAGCACGGACGGCCTCTCGCGCAGCCGCACTCGAGCTGCAGCCGCTTGGCAATGGCCTCAAAGGCCATGGGATCGTCCGCCACCACCGTGTTGGACAGCAGCGCCACTCCAATGCCGCAGTGCGAGCGCGTCAGCGTGTTCTCCGCCGACTCGTTCGAGTGGTCCACCGACGAGCAGTCTGTCACGACCACATTGCACCTAATTAGCTGCATTAATGCCCCCTATTGGAGCCAGAACGGTCAGTCGCACCGCGCACTCGACGCAGCACCGAGAGCTCTTCGCCCACGGGCCTCTGCGTCATCAGAGCGAGGCCCTTCCACTCCGCGGAGCTCCTGGACACGCAGTCGCTCGCGTACAGCGCCATGCGCTGCGCCAGGATCCGCCACGTGTCTGCAAACGACAGCAACAAGTTGAGCAATGGGAGAAGACGGGGGACTGAGAGATGGAGAGGCAGCGCACCACACTGGACGACGGTGTCGCGCACGCGGCGGTTGACAGCCTCCAGACGCAGCAGCGCCGCGTGGTCGGCGAACTGCAGCGTCGCCGCTAGCAGGTCGCTCGGCAAGTCGCACAGCCCCATGATCAGAGTCGCGTAGTGACGGTGAGTGTAGCTTCTCGGCGACAAAGTTGAACCTTTGTTGGATGATACCGTTATCGTATGATTACCAGTTATAAGGTTTCAAAACCGCTTCAAAATAACATGGTAATTATAACCTGTGATATGTGATAATACTGCATAATCTGAAAAAGACAGATAGAGTATATCAAATGCTGTTTGAGAACCAGCACTTTTTTGGGGTTACCTCATGAAGCTGCATTACTGACGTGATGCAATTCAAGCAGCATGCACAAACCTATCGATACCATTGTTAGCCTCTCCTTACGTATACAACACTAGTTGACTGATGTTTTGCAAAGAGGCCATGACGTCTCCACTCTAGTCGTTCCACCGGTTCAAAGCCTGGCGCAGCATACGCTGGAACTGCGAGGTTGCAACGCGCTCCTTCTCGATCTCGACTCGAAGACGCTTCATCTCGCCCACTGCGCGATACTTCTGCAGCGACTCGTCCACTGTGCTCAGGCTCCCAAACGTCCGCCGTACGCTCTGCATGGAAACTTGCACAGGCTTCTTCACGATAGCACGGTCACGCTTGCAGCTGCTATGGTCGGCGGCCAGAAGTTGTCTGGGAGCGGCGGTGTGCACAGCATCCACAAGTCTAGCGACACTTGAGCCGAAGCCACGCCAGCCGGCGGGATAGTAGATGTTGATGTCGCTCAATGTCTCGAAGAAGGTCTCGTAGATCTCCTCGAAGATTTTCCGCCACGGCAGCAATGTGTCTGCCTCCTGTGGAGTCACCGGTTCTGCCTGGCCGTCTTGTGTCAGACGCTCGTGAACCGGCAGCAGCGCGGTGTAGATCCGTTTCTTCAGCTCGTACGTCGACACCGCCGTGGACGCTGGATACAATAGAAACAGTCGGTCAATGAAGTCCTCCACCTTTTTGAAGTAGACGTCGCAGGTTTGGTCACGTTGCACCGAGGACGTCTCAGCTGCAATGCAAGTGACTTCAAGCGCCGTCAGCACCGTTCTAATCTCGTGTCGCCTCTCTTGTGAATTCCAACCTCGTGGTGGGTCCATGACGGCGAAATGCAGCTCAGGCGGTGGGTACGTGAGATCCATGACACCAGACGACAAAATATCTTCACGTACACGCGGGAATACAGCACAGATGTTGCCCTGGATACCCATAGTGGACTCGTACTGGTTCATCATAGCCTTGACGCTGCCCTCCAGGAGTTCCTTCAAACCGACGCTCTTTAAATTGCGTACAGGAGGAGTCAAGGCCGCAATCTTCGTCAGTGCTTGCCCGAACTTCTGAGGAAGGAGCCTGCCTGCATCAACGATCTCGACGCTGACGTGGGCCAACTGCGAAGAGAATCGGCTTTGCACTCGTTCAACACAGCTCCCAAGCGTGCTTACGAGGAATGCTCTCGAAGACTTGACTTCCGCCGAAACGAATCCCAGCGCAAGGACACTCACACGGCACCCCGCCGTAAGTGATGATAGCAATTCTCCAACTCGCTGCTCCCAGCTGCTGCAATTGCCAGCTTTCTGGAGTGCGCTCAGATCAACCGGGAGGAGAATGGCTGACGTCGCGGCAAGCTTTTCTGCTTGCATTTCGTCGGTATTTCTCAGGGTAAACGTCGAATCGAGATACCGAGAGCACACAGCCACACCCTGCGCCATACCGTTGCTCGACTGAAAGGTTCGATAACAGTCGTGCTCAGGTTCAGCAGCATTTTGGGTTCCAGCCCTGACCGCGCACCACAAACCAAACGACGAGGAAGTCCCATCCAGTAGGTCTGCTATCACCAACTTCCACGCGATTGACGGAGCCCCAGGGTTTTGCCGTCGAAGTGAAGCACCGACCAATCCTAGGATGTCTTCGGAGCTCCACAGCGACAAGATTTCTGCATCCGAAGACGGCAAATCAGCTTGCGCGTTTGCTACCTGCTTCAGCCGCTTCGTGCCAATCGGGGTGCCAATCGTGCCGTCCGCTCCTCTGAACAACCACTGCACGCTATCTTTCGCCTTTTGATGAGGGCGATCAAGTCGAAGCTTTGTCGCATCAATTGCAATGGGGCCGGGACCGTTGCGTGAAACTTGCACATACTTCTTCCACATATGCAGCTTCAGCTTCAGAACAGCGAGCCTTCGCTTTTCGATGCGATGCACGCGTTTTCTTTCTTCTCGCTCCTTGGCCAGTTGTGCCTGACGTTGGGCTTCAAGTGCAGCTTCTCGTGCTTGCCGCGCTCGTGCTTCTGCCAGCTCTTGTTGGCGACGTCGCTCCAGCTCTTCTGCAGCTTTCCGTCGAAGTTCTTCCTGCCGTTTTTCCTCTTGCCGACGTCGTTCGTCTTCGGCTGCCTTTAATCTCAGAGCTTCAGCTTGCTGCAGCGCTGCAAGTCGTTGACGCTCTGCTTCCCGAGCGGCTTCTTCAGCTCGTCTGCGCTGTTCTTCCAGTTCACGTTGTTTCTTTTGTTCGCGAAGCTTAGCTTCGAGCTCTTCTTGCTGTCGCTTTGCTTCTGCTGCCTCCTTCTCAGCTTGGGCGCGAGCAATAGCCTCCTTCTTTGCCTGTTCTTCGCGTTGGGCAGCTTGCTCAGCTGCAGCCTTCTTGCCCAGATCTTGGCGAGTTTTTTCTTCTTTCGCCTGCTCAAGTTCCCGCATCCGCTGCATCATTGCTTGCTTCTTTTGCTCAAGCTCCATCTTTCTCTGAGCAATCATATCGAGGTCGTGCCTTTTCTGGTTAATCTGAGGTGGTTGTTGCGCGCTGCCGAAGGCCATAGAGGTTTTTCCGGGTGTGTTAGGAGTACTTGATGGGGGTGCCATTGATGCTCCTTCGTTGTAGTCAACGAAATATGAGTAGTCATCTGCATACTGAGGCCTATCCGGGTACAGCCTCGCTTGCTCTTCTCGCTCGGAATCTTGGATCAACTTGCTCAGCGCTGGGTATTCATCTCGCGCGTACTCCGTCACACCACGGCAAACATCTCGTCGTAAGTAATTGCTGCAAACACAAAGAGCGCATTAGTGAGAACAACTAAAGGTAGCTTGCGCTCGACAAAAGATCCGTACCCCTGCTTCATCCCAACGTAAATCTTGGAACTTCGAGTCTTCAACGGCGTATTATTCCGCCGTAGTTGAGCATCTACACGCAGAATCAACACGCAACCGTCACCATACATGTACACATCACCAAATAAACCCCATTGAGTGCGAAACTAACCTGTCTCAAAATCGCCACCGAACTTCACAACAATTGAGCTGTCGTCACCAGCTCCAGGCCGACCAGATATCCTTAGCTGATGTTCCAGGCACACGGAGTATGCGTGCTCAATGTCATCAAAGCAGAGCAATTCTACTAAGTCTTCCAGTGGATAAGTCTGGCTGCGATAAGCCCGGTTCATACGAAGCAATGCCGAGGACCGAACATTCGGGATGTACCGGAACAGCAAGCACGATTGCAAATAAGTTGCTTGCCGAAGCAGGGAGAAAAACTGGAAGTAGTCACCAGTGTGCCGAGCAACGAATACACGCATCGCGAACTTCATGTGGGGGCTCTCCAAAATGTGGCGCGGAAGATTCTTCACGTACTTCAGCACATCCATACCACGACCATTGTCCAGTGTACAGAGGATAAAATACGCTCGACACTCGGCCTCGAACGGACTGAGGTATGCGGGATCTCCGACCTTGTGGCTTTCATCGTACAACTCGTTGAGGGACTTGAGGGTTTGACCGAGTTGCTCCATGTTTTGCTGCGCCACGAAGCTTGGAGTCTCGATGAGTTCATGCTCACTGAGAACGTGATACCGTGCAATACGTTCGTGAATGTCAAGGGCTATAGGGTGCACTCGACCTCCTGCGCCACGATAGTTCTGGAGGACAAAGTCCTTGCGAATCATTCGAAACCGATCCCAGCAGAAGTTGTAAAGCTCGATGGCCTCCGGAACCCGAGGCGGCTGAAAACGCGGATCCAGACCGCACTGCTCCAAATCCATGATCGCCTGCTCGATATACAGTTGAGTTCGCCGAAGAACACCAGGAGGGCGAATCTCCTCCGGAATATCGAGCTTATGATCAGCCGAACTGCGCTGGAAACGCTTAATGATCATGTCACGTTCGGTTCCTGGTTGATCAGGGAAACACTTCTCGAAGACGCTCAATTCATCCACCCGAATGTGCAGCTCCCGTTCTGCTGGACTGCACATGTCAGCGCAGGTTCCATCCAAATTAGTAGCGGCTGAAAGCTCCGCTTTGCTGTTGTCATCGCGGGATGAAGAGGCCGCGGACGGCATGGCAGCAAATTGAGTATCTTCGTCGCTTGTAGCTGGAACTTTTTTCTTTGCGCGGGTTTGCCTCTGCTTCGGATGCTTTTCGGTTGGACTTGCCTTGGGTGCGCCGAACGCGTTTCCATCCGGCAGGAATTTCTGGTTGCTTCTAGGCTGTTGCCCGCCAAAGGGATTCGTGTCCTGCTCTGCTGCAGCTCCAAACCCCTGCGCTCGTTTGCCCTTTCCAAACGGAGACTTCTTCGAGCCGTTCATTCGCGCCTCCATTGATGCCATCTTATCAGCATTGGTGAGCCCTCCCGCTGAAGCATCCGAGCCGAATTTCGGCGTAGTCTGTCGTCGCTTATCGGTGATACCACCAAACGTTGTCGCAGATACAGGACCACCAGGAGGCGACGGCTTGCCAAAAGCTGGGGAAGACTGAAAACCGCTTGTACTCGATGCTCCGCCAAAACTTGTGTGGACGGTGGGGGCGTTTGAAGTGCCGCCACCAGCAGCGAAGGGGTTATCCGCACGTGCCCCTGCAGCATTTGGAGTGATTTGTTTCTTCCGTACTCGAGCACCAGACGCTTGGCTTCCAAATGAAGTTCCGGGCGAGGACAGCGGCGCTGGCGCACCGCCGGATCCGAATCCACCAGAGTCCTGCGAAAAGGAGCCCTGGCCACGCTTGGGCGTAGGTGCGCCGAATGTAGTCTGTCCTCCACCAAGTCTATTGTCGTGCCCTCCGAACGTTGCACTACTCCCACCAAACGACGACGATCCACTACCGCCAAACGAAGTCTTCGAAGCATTCCCACCGAACGCGTTGCCTCGGTTCTTGGGCTTTCCACCTCCCAATGCAGCGCCGAACGTCGTGTGTGCGGCCGCTGAGTTTGCAGAGGGCGAGACGCCGCTCTGTCCGAATGACGCGCCTCCAAACGCAGTCGTTGAGCTGGCCTGTGCTTTGTTCTTGTTGGTCTTCTTCTGTCCGAAGGGGTTCCCACTGGTTGAAGCTGCACCAAACCCGCCCGAAGGCGCCGGAGGAGCTCCAGCCAGACCTCCAGGCGGCAGAGGGGGCTGCTTGCCGAACCCACCGCCTGCAGCGCTGGCCAAGCCGCCCGGAGGCAGCGGAGGCTGGCTGCCGAAGCCGGAGCTCTGTCCGAACGCCGTCTTAGCAGCTGGAGTACTAGAACTCGACTGAAATGGGTTCACCGTCGTCGACCCTGAACACGCCACGGGGCAGCCACCGATCAATACCTAGAGACGCGAAGCCACAGCCAAGAGAGAGCCTCCAGGCGTCTGTCTGTCCGTCCACAGCACGAGCACGCCCTCCCTCTCGCCCTGCAACAGCGTAACCGTAACCCTGTACCCTGTCTTACCTTGGCTTTGTGCAAATGGGTTACTGCCCTGCGCCCCGAAGCCTCCGAAGCCGCCGCCTCGATCTGCGCAACAATAGGGGGAACGTATCAGCGTGTAACTCGGTAACCACGCGGTTAATTCGAGCGCAAGAAGGCGCAACACGGAGCGAAGAGAGTGGAGAACGCACTGCCTGAGCTGAACATCGCGTCGTTGTCCGGGGGGTCGCTGAATACGCCGCCGAGAAGGTGTCGCGTCCTGATCCGGCCCAGCCCACGTTGGGAAGCTCTGAGGCTTGAACCGTACCCCCTCTATGAAGTGGTACACTGTACCGTTTTGAACGCTCCATGTGGGCCACCTTAAATTAGATGTAGAGGGCGCCTAACCCAGGCATCGGACTGCGATCTGATTGGCTGCTTCGACGGAGCATAGTGAGTCCAAGTGAACTCGAGGACTGGAGAGCCTTGCGCGTTGGGGAACCACCAATTCTCTCGGCCGCTGGCCCCGCTGGCTGTTGGTGCGCTCCAAGTTCCAAATTGCCCGCAACTTTCTGAGTAACTTCGCGCGAAGGTAAATTCCTCGGCGCGTGTGTGTTCCCCCCCCATGACGCCACACACTCACGCGTCTGCCCCTCTGTGTGTGCCTCTCTCTAGTTGAAAAGATGGTGAAGCACAACAACGTCATCCCTAACGGCCACTTCCACAAGTACTGGGAGTCCCGAATCAAGACTTGGTTCGACCAGGTAAGAAATTGAATCCACACACCCATACAGCTCTACAATGCCAGCCAGCCAGCAATCAGACAGCACGCGTCCACAGTCTCCGCAACAACGCAGAAGTGAAGTGGCGTACAGGTCTTTCGACATCAATAAGCACGCGGGACAGTGTAGATACTTAGGGACGACGGATATATCAGGACCGTGTGCTGGCTGATTGGCTGGCTGGCTGTTGCAGACCCGACATACTACGAATTTAGGGACTGATGGCCGTTGTTTGACCGCGCGTACAGGCTTCCAAGAAGAAGACCCGTCGTCTGAGACGTAAGGCTAAGGCCGCTGCCATCGCCCCGCGTCCGGCCGCTGGTCTGCTGCGCCCCGCCGTGCACTGCCCTACGATCAAGTACGGCTCGAAGGTCCGTGCCGGCAAGGGCTTCACGCTGGAGGAGCTGAAGGAGGCTGGCATCAACCGCAAGCAGGCTCTGAGCATCGGCATCGCCGTTGACTTCCGTCGCACCAACAAGTCGGTGGAGTCGCTCCAGGCCAACGTGCACCGCCTCAAGGCCTACCAGGCCAAGCTCGTGGTGTTCCCGCGCAAGAGCAACAAGCCCAAGAACGGCGACTCGGCCGCTGAGGAGACCCAGAACGCCGTGCAGCACACGGGCCCGATCCTCCCGATCACGCGCTCGAGCATCAAGTCGACCACGGCCGTCATCACGCCCGAGATGAAGGAGAAGAGCGTGTTCACGCAGCTGCGCGTGGCTCGCGCCGACAAGCGCATCTTCGGCAAGCAGGCCAAGCGTCTGGCCGACAAGAAGGAGAAGAAGTAAGCGTCGTTTGCGTCGACATCTACTGGCCAGAACTCTTGATTGACAAGACTCGTTGTTGAGAGGGACGGCGCTCCCGAAGGTCTTTTGCGGAAAATTGGAACACAATACATCGCGCATCAAAATAATTCTTGGTCTCGGTGTCATTGCTGTGTTTATGATTCGGTGTTGAAGGTGGTTTGCACGGATGATATAGCACATTTAGATCACATTTGTCAATGTGTATAATATCGCAATGGACCAGCATTTCATCTACTTGGTGCAAACTTCCATCTATTTAGCTTACACTCTGACGTCTGCATACGCTTCAGGCTCCGAGAGTAGAGGCTGCTTCTCTGGTTCGTCCGGCAGCATTGATATCGACTTTAGTTTAGCCCTGCCTCCTCCCACGCTTGAGTTTTCAGAGGTGTCGACCTTCTCTGGCAGCACGCAGAGGAACGCCAGGACAAGCAGCTGGCTCACAGACGCGATCACCACGACGAGCCAAAGACGATTCCAGTCCACGACTTTCGTAGTCGGGTCAGGCACGATCCCCAGCGCCGACACCAAGAAAGAAGAGAGTACTCCAGACACGACACCGCCGAAGTCCATGAAGGACAGGAACAGCGCGTACGTGAGTCCTTGGACTTCGGGGTCCGCCGGGCAGTAGTACGTAGCGACTACCAGTAGCTGCAGCAGTGCGAACTCGGAGGTGAAGGACGTGATGAACGATTCGGCCGTGCTGAACGTACACACGGACACAGGAAGGTCAACAACCGGCGGGGCCAGCAGTAGTCGCGGCAGTCCCGCAACGACAGAGCTCACTGTGGACAGCAAGAAGACGCTTCGGACGTTCTTGTTGGTGCACCACTTGGCGTACGCCAAACACGAGAGGAACCGCCCGACCACGCCAGCTAGAGACATGTACTGCAAGCACTCGCGCTGGTCTTCAAGGAGCGAGAACGTGTACTGGTACCAGACCGTGCCATCACCCGGCAGTGCATTGCACAGGAAGAAGAAGAGCATCGGCGGGAGAACCGGCTTGATAAGCTCCGCTTTGCGTTGCAAGTCTTGCTTGAACGGTAGCCACCAGGCCGTCAACACACTGCCGCACGTCGAAGACGACACCACGTCGCCACTGTCAGTCTCACTGCTGCCATCCTCATACACCGGCGTCTCCTGCAGCCCCAGCAGACAGACCCCCGCCGCTGTGAGAGGCAGCATGCTGGTCCATCCGATGATCTCCTGGGGCGAGATGTTCTTGTCTCGGTACACTGGGATGCCGAGCGTCAGCGCCGCAATGGAGGCGGCGTTCTTGACGCCATTGGCCAGCGACTGCACGTGTGCGCTGCTCCTGCTGGTGGCGTCGCCCGTCGTGAGGTGCACGAGGAAGATGCCGAGCATGAGCTGCGCGAAGGCTTCGGCCACGGCGTCCAGCAGCTTGACGACGAAGGCGCCGGCGATGGAGTTCACGTAGACGGCGGTGAGCACCAGCGACGAGGCCGCGACCCCCTCGCAGAGCACGATGTACGACTTGCGGCGGTACCCGAAGAGCGGCACACTGTCGGACAGCAGGCCGTAGAGCGGCTTGAGGTTCCACGGGAAGAACGAGACCGAGTAGTAGAGCGACGTGGTGGCCGGCGGCATGTGGACCACGTCGAAGAGCCACTCGCCGTACGCCGTCATGGGGAACGTCATGAAGAACGAGTGCAGGAAGTACAGCGCCAGTAGCGCCAGCGGCATCGTCGGCGTCGCCTTCATGACTCTCTTCCCCACTATGATGGTCTGATACCGCATCAGGTGCTTCAACACGACACAATAAAACGAGCTGATAAAGTGTCGTCAACGGTGTTTTCTTCACTTTGATTGGCGAGGAGTCGTACGCTGCGTGGATTGGGTAAAATACTGACCAAATACATCACTTATCGACCAATGAGCGTTGTTATTGCGCTGTCAGCCAAGCGCTGCAGACACTTGACTATCGCCTGGCGGAGGACGCTCGAGGGCCATGGCGCGTGACGAGTTCAACATCGACGAGGCCGAGGACTTCGACGACGGCACGCGCGCCGTGCTGCACGCGGAGTCGGACTCGGATGGCGGTGATGACGCGCAGGACGCGACGCGGCTGCGCTCGTCGCGCAAGCAGCGACTGCAGGCGGCGCGTCAGGGCGGCAAGCAGCGCGAGCAGGCGTCGGCTCTGCGCGTCAAGAACTGGGACGCCGGCGTGCTGGAGAGCGCCGAGTACGCGGGCAAAGTGGTGAAGCGCAAGGACCTGCAGGAGGACGAGGGCGTGGACTCGCCCGACGAAGACGCGATGGCCGAGTGGTCGGACGCGGAGCCCTTCGGAGCTTCGGAGGAGGAGGAAGAAGAGGAGGAAGAGGCTGAAGAGGAGGAGAGTGATGAGGACAGCGACGACGAGGACAAGAGCGCGGAGACTTGGATCCGCGGCTTCCAGAAGGAGGACTCGGCGCGGCTCATGGGCGCGCAGGACAGCGAGAAGGTCGTGGAGAAGGCCAAGCACGTGCGTCACCAGAAGCTGCTCTGGGAGCGCTGTCTCGAGGTGCAGATCTACACTAAGAGGCTGCTGACGACGGCCAAGGACGCTGCAGCGCACGAGACGGACGGAGAGACGACGGAGGAGGAGACTCCGACGAAGACCAAGCAGCAGGTGGTCGAGGAGCTCTACAAGAGCATCGACGCTGTGTCGGCGTTGCAGGAGAAGCTGTGCAATGTCCCGGAGCTGACGGCGCCGTCGTCAGACTCGCCCACGAAGAAGCGCAAACGCGCGTGTGACGAGCTGTGGCAGGAGATCACGACCAGCAACCGCGCCATGCTGCCTCAGTACAACGACATTCTCAACACATACACGCGCAAGACCGACCTGGCAGCGGGTGGAAAGAACAGCCAGGCGAAGAAGTTCAAGGCGGTGAACCAAGACATCCTGGCACAGGTCGAGTCCGTGCTCGTGGACCCCCAGCGAGTCAAGAGGAAAGCTCACGCTCCGTTGGATGCACCGGAGGCTGAAGCCGCAGATGGAGCCGAAGACCTGCTGGACGAGCTCATGTACGACGACTCGGACTTCTACCAGCAGCTGCTGAAGGAATTTATCGAGAGTGGTGGAGGTGGTGCCGGCCAGGACGCCATGGTGAGGCGCACTCACCGCAAGAAGAAGAAAATCGTCAACCGCAAGGCCAGCAAGGGCCGTCAACTGCGCTACACGGTGCACCCCAAGCTCGAGAACTTCATGTTCCCGGAGCCTTTCCCGAAGCCGGAGATGGACGTGGACGAGCTTTTCCGCTCGCTCTTCGGACAGGTTCGGCAGTAGAGCTTGATATTGACACGATGTGGACGATGAATAGATTGATTTTGGATCATAAACTATTGTTGCAAGACTTCTACTCTAGGTGCAGAAGATATAACGCGCAAAATTCTCTCCCTTCTTACGATAAAGGTGCGTTGTGTTCAAAGGATTTCTCCTTAAAGCACATCGTCCTCTTCTTCCTCCTCCTTTTCACCTGTTAGATACTCTTCCTTGACCTTCGCCAAGTTTGCTTCGACTTCCCGCAGACGCAGCTCGTTGACTCCGTTAGCGCCAATCTTCTTCACAATGCCCACCAACGTAATCGCTTTCTCAGCGACGTGCACTACGGCCAAAGCTCGGATTTTCTTGGCGCGAGTTGCATTTTCCAACGACCGGAACTCCTCTTCTGCCAGGTCCATTGAGGCGTCAGCTAGCACCGTTGCGGAGTCAATTAGCGCAGCGCTATGCTCCTCAAAGCGCTCGGGGATGTTGAATTCATGCAATTGCCGCACTTCTGCCGCGTAGGATCCGCTCTTAAATACTTTGTGTTTGAGCTTCACTGCGTCCTTCAGCAGCTGCGTGAACTTGTCGATCAGCTCAGGTTTGCCCTTGGCGATCGCGCGCATGGTTGCGGGAGCATTAAGAATTTGCGCGCGTTTTGCGATCAACTGACCAGCATCGCGTTCCAAGAACGAAAGCCCCCAGAGCCGTCCATATGCCTTGCCGGCATCCAACCTTTCCTGTTCCGAGAAGTACCAATCGCGAGTGTCCTTGTTCTTGATGAGAAGACGCGACGACCAGGTCTGGACGGAGTCGGTTCCCAGTGCAAGTCCAAACTCTTCTAGCTTCGGGCCAATTGTTTTGTAGAAGGAGATCGCCGCTTCGTCGGTGGAAAGCTTCGTTGCCAGCAGCTCCGCCACCAAACGATTTACCTCTTCGCGGTTGTCCACAAGTTTCTTATTGCTCTCCTTTCGTGCTTTCTTCTCAAGCTGCTCGATCATGCTCATGCCTCCTGGTCCCTTCGACTGCTGAGATTCGTCACCGAAGATATCGTCGATGGCACTCTCCGCAGCAGCGAGTTCTTGGGCCATCTGGTCTTGAACTGATCGCGGTGGCATACCATCTACGGTACCGCCGCCACTACTGCCACTGCCCCGAGCACTGCTGGCTAAACCTCCACCATTCGACACTAAAACAATCGAAAAGAAACATACCAAGCTCGTCAGTTTGGGTTTCGAATGTGACTAAGCAGCTGATTTTCACCCTACCTTGCTGAATAATTTGCTGGTGCTGCATGAGGATGCTGAAAAGCTGCTCCATTGAAACAGGCCCAGTTGGGGAGGCTGGAGCCTGAGCAGGCGGCTACGGTAGTTCATGCATAAAACGCAACATCAAAAGTTAGTGAACCTTGCGTAGTAGCACGAGCAGGAGAGTGTGATTCACCACTTACACCAGGATCATTGGGAGACACTTCATCCGGTCGGTCCAGCAGATCGGGGTCCAATTCCTCTGCCTTCATCTTGAGCTTAATCTGCCCATCAGGCATGCCCATTTGCCGGAGTTTGAAATACTTGAGGAATTTCGGATCATGTTTCACAGCAAGTGCCTTGTAGGGAACGACGGGGGCCGCTGCAGGCATTGAAGGCCAGCTAAAGCCGTTTGCTCCTTGTAGTGGAGACACCGGTGACGAAGGATACCCGGCCGAGATTTGCACCGGCGGCTTTCGTCCAAAGCACAACAACATACACAGTCAAAAGGTTGTCAGCTCACACAAACTGCCATTCGAAGCGAACACACACGTACGCCAGGGTCATTCGGCGATGCTTTGTTCGGTGTGTCCAACAGCGTGGGGTCGACTCCATCGGCCTCCATTTTCATCTTGATTTGATCGACTGGCATGTCCATACCCTTCAACTTGAAGTACTTCTTGAACACGGGGTCTTCCGCCACAGTCAGCGGGATGTACGCGCCCTTTTCCGGCTACAACAACAGCAACAACAACACAAAAATTCAGTCACAACGATAACAACCTGCGTCCAAAGCTCCAGCCACCACATCACATACACCCAAGTCATTCGGAGAAATATCGTCGGGCTTGTCCAGCAGAGACGGACTGACCCCATCGGCCTGCATCTTGGCCTTGATCTGGTCCAGCGGCATGTCCAGACTCTTGAGCTTGAAGTACTTCTTGAACTCCGGGTCGTCCTTCACCAGCAGCGGCGTGTAGACGCTCCTGGCCATGGGCGCGTAGGCCACCGTCTGCGTCTGCGTCTTCTTCTCGAGCTCCAGGAGCTTCAGGTGCAGGGCCTTGATCTCCTTCAGACTGGCGCCGGACGCGCCTCTCTCTCGGGTGGCGCCTCCGTTCTTCCTGTCCGCCATGAGCTGCGAGATCTGGCGCTGCAGCTTGTCGATGGACGAGCTGGTGGTCACGGCGTCCGCCTTGGCCGCCAGGTCCAGCAGCTTCTTGATCTGATTGGGCGTGAGGCCGGGGACGGCGACGCCTCCTCCTCCTCCTCTGCCTGCGGACAGCGGGGCGTGGGCCACATCTTCACTCTCCGAGTCGCTGTCGTCGTCGCTCTCTTCCGACTCGTCTTCCTCCTCGTCCTCCTCCTCCGCCGCCTCCTTCTCCATCCGCATCTTGATGCAGAAGTTGCGGTGGGCGCTGGCGTGTCGCCGCTTGCACGTCTGCACCAAATAGGTCAGTAATTTATACTATAAATGACCACTTCTTAGTCTTAGGTGCGTACGTCGCTGCAGTAGAAGGCCTTGTTGCAGATGGTGCAGGCCAGCGCCGCGTTGTGCGTGGCGCAGTAGGCGCAGTCCTCGCCCGAGCCGCCGAAGCCGCCCACCATGCTGGTGAGGCGGCTCATGAGCTCGTCGTCGCTGTCGCTGTCCGCCATTTGATGGACTCGAGGCTTCTTGGGGTCTGGGGTGGCCAAAAGTGCTCGGCGCCGTTTCTCAGCTTCAATCTCGAGCCAAAAAATAGCCAAAAATACGCCCAGAAACGGGCCGGCCCGGAGCGCTCGGAATCCCGGTGTCGACTGTGGATGGCTCCGACGATATCTTGGACAGCGTCCACACCTGACAGTTTGGATGGCAACACGTGGATTGTTCATGGCCAGCCTGTGGCTCAGATGTCTAGCGGTCGATATCCTCTGCAGCAGCAGCGCAACGCGAACGAAACTGCGGACCTCTATATGCTCTGGTCTTGTTGCTTATTCCGCCTGCTGGCTGCACTGCAAGTTGCAACTGCTGTCAGTCGGATCAGATCGCATGGGCAGCAGAACACTTCAGCTGGCAGTGAACGTTACTCTTGATGATACGGTATTGGACTGAAGTGTATTGAATTGAATAAATATGCCACGGAGCTTTTGTGCGTTCTTCGATCGAACGCTGCCGTTTGAATAGATAGAGGGGTGTCTTAGGCTGCTGCCCGGGACAGGCGGCGCTGCGAGAGCAGACGCATGCGCGCCATGTCTGGCGACTTGTCGGTCTCGCTCATGTTGAGCAGATAGTCGGCCCCCACTTGCTCGCTCGTTGCGAAGCCCGAGAACCTCTGGAACAGCTCGCAGATGGTGGCGTGGCCGTTGGCCTCGGCGATCATCATGGCGTCGCTGTCGTTCTTGGTGCGCTTCTCCGGGTCGGCGTCGTGACGCAGCAGGTACTCCGAGATGGCCAGCGACCCGAGCTTGGCTGCAAAGTGCAGCGGGGTGATACCGCTAGCAGTCATGACGTTCACGTTCGCGCCGCTGTCCACGAGCAGCGCCACGATCTCGAGGTTCTGGGACACGATGGCGGCGTGGAGCGGGTACGTGCCGCGCTTACTGCAGGCCGCCACTGTGGCTCCAGCGTCCAGCAGAAGCTTGACAACGTCGACGCACCCGTTCCGACACGCTGCAATGAGCGGCGTGACTCCGGCGTCGTTGGCCATGTTGACGTCCGCGCCTTCGTCCAGCAGCAGCGCCACAATGTCCGTCCGTCCCATACGCGCTGCAATGTGCAGACACGAGGAGCCGTCCGCCATGGCCGTGTTGGCGTCCGCGTAGTTGAACAGGATGAGCTGCACAGCGTACGTGTGGCCGATGCGGCACGCCACATAGAGGCAGATCTCCCAGCGACGGGTCTCCGTGAGGTCGGGCGCGTTCAGCTCATCGATGTCGCTGGCGAACTGGCTCAGCACGTGCTCGCAGAACTCGTCCATGAACGAGTGCATCGTGTGCACGCGCACCGTCTTGACCTGCAAGGACGGCAGCGTGACGCGCTCAGTCACTTCGTCGTCGTCTTCCGTCTCCTCCACTCTGGCTTCCAGCTCTTGCTCCTGTTCGTCTTGGTTGAGCATCTGCTCGGCGCATTGCTGTCTCCAGCCATCGAGTGCCAGAGGACGGTGCAGTGCGGCCGAAGCGCCGGTCGGGAAGTGCTCCGCTGCACCGAGGAAGTTGGCGTACGCCTTGAGCACGAAGCAGCTGTCGTCCTCCAGCTTTTGACGCAGCATTGCGCCGCCGAAGCTGCTGAAGAACTCGTGCAGCAGTGCAACGAACGCCGCGAGTGCGTCACGACGTTCATTCACAGCGGCGTGGTCGAGTCCCGTGAGCTTGGAGCGCAGCGAGCGGCGCGACGGGAACGGGAACGACTGTAACATCGGGTACAGCGCGTCGAACTCGCAGTGGTCTTCAGAGCAGCGGCACTTGAGGCCGAGGGTTAAGTGACGGTGGCGCTTTGCTGGCTCATTGACGCGCGCACGCAGCGTCTTCCAGAGGCGGCGGAACTGCGAGTACGAGCGCAGCGTCGTGCACACGCCGTCGCTCTTGGAGAGTTTGATGGTGAAGAAGACCTTGCCGTCTGTGACCTGGTAGGCGGGTACAGCGACGTCGAACTTGTCGATCCAGCTCATGATGGTGCTGCGTCTTGTTGGGGAATGAGTCGGAGGAAAGCCGCTCGGTGCGGAACGTTCGGTGGAGTGATGTCGAGAGGCTTTCGACAATCAGATAGATATGTCTATTAGTAGCGATGGATAGATCTCGCCGAGACGGAAATAGAGGCGTTCAATTGGTACGAGTCCTGCTGCTCGCAGGACTGCGTGGATCTTTTGAAAAATGCAGATTGACGCTGCTCTCCTCTCCGTGCGCGGTGGAGCTCAGCTGGCACCAGGCAACAAGCAGCATGATGCTCGGCGACCATCGTCGTAATGTTGGACCGGCGCTCTGGTGTCACACCCCTTGAAGACGCCTGATCCGCCAATGGGCGCGCGTTAAATTCGACTTTTGACCAATGCGCGCGCAGTCCACCCCTTCACAATCGAACGCAAAAAATACGCAGACGAAAGCGCACCGGCTCTGTCGAAGCTCCGGCAACGATACCTGGCTGAGACTCGCCGGCCTCGGGCTCCGCTGTTACTTCGGAGCACAAACCCTCGGTCAGACTCTCCAGCCCAAGACCAAGATGCCCAGGGCCGCAAGCGTGCAATTGAACTGACCGCAGACCGACATGTGCAATGCTGGAGCGCGGCTGAAAACTGGCCGTTCGACCGGGCGCTACGGCTTTATATAGTACAGTAGACTTGAGCGGGCTGGCGACGCAGCTGAAGCTGAAGCGCCCGGCCGACCGCATGTCCGTTGGCCGAACGAGTCTCCTCTCATCTCAATGATGCCGGCCCCACCCACACCCCTCGAGGAATGTACAATGCAGTATAGTACTACATGTACTTTACAGTGTTGATGCAAAAACTTTGGGGCAGGGCGCACTCGTTAGCAACGCAGAACTTAGGTACATGATGTACATGTACCGGTATCTCTACTTTTCGGGGAGGAACACGCACTTTGAGTGCGCTGGCAAGTTGTTCGAGACAGCCGATGGATTTTCGCAGCTCCAGCTGATGATCGTGTCAGCGTACGGTCAGCTCGGTTGAAGCAGCGTGGTCAGTGAAGTTGAGGTCGCAGATCCAGCGGCGAGGCTGCCAGGTCCGTACGCTGCACGGCGTTGAGCTCCGGCGCCAGACACTGCGCTTGCAGCAACTGCAGCGGGTCGAAGCGCTTCTCGACGCGGCGCTGTCGGTGCGCGCTCCACGCGTGATCGCAGTTGCAAACCCACGGACTGTACAGCAGCAAACTCGTGAGTGGATTTTTGATGAACAACATCCACGTGCGACTTGCAAAAAATTGGCCCGGCGTGCGCACGCACCTGTCAAACCCCGAGCAGCCACACTTGGGCTTGTTGCAGACAAAGGGCTTTTTGCTCGGGTCGTGGTCCGTGTGCCTATGTTTACAGCGGCATCGAAGGATCCAAGCCCCTTCCGCCACGACGTAGAAGAACCGTTTACACGAACACTTGGCTGAGGTGCACGCAAAGGCGCGGAATCCTACTGACGACTTCACGCGCGGATCTTCGGCACTGCTCGGGTGCTCCTTGTAGCGGTGTCCGCTGCATACATTTTAGTAGAAGACGCACACACGGGTCAATCATAAGACTCCAATTTTTAGTGAACCCGTGAGTAAAGATCAGCGGACAATGCAAAAATGTACCAAAGACAGCGACTCTCTTCGCGAATTGGAATGCACTCGCGCTTGCATGAGTCACAGGACCACTGGATCACCGTCTTCGTGTAGCTCTTCAGATTCATTGGAAACGGGGTCGGAGTGGCGCTGTCTGGCCTCGGAGCCTTCGTCACTAACTTAGAGAACTCCTTCTTTAGTTCCGCCACCGAAATGTCCTCTTGGTCTTGGTTACAGTCGGCCTCGATAGTTGAAGTTGCAGCGGATAGTATAATTGCGCCTTCAACAGCTTCAGGCTCGGAATGCTTTGGTTCATGCAGACGCTGTCTCTGTACATGTTCAAGCTGCTGACTCGGCTTCGCTTCCTCCTGCTGGTTCGGAGTCAGATCTTCGAGCGTCGCTGCGATGCGACTCGACTTGGACCGCCTTCTGCCGCTAGATCGTAGCTTGCTCTTCAAAAGCTGCAAGGACTGGGCTCGCGCTGCAAAGCTCCGATCCATCGTCCAAATGTCCTCGAGACGTATCAACTCGTCGCGTCTTTTCGACTACACGACACAGCACAACCGTTAGAGATCCATTCGAACTGTAGTGTAGTTGCAATGCGACGATTGACAGGAGCGGTATGCTGTGTCCTTGCAGCTTCTGTGCTACACAGAGCCGAGGCGTTCGCTTGCAATGCTGGGACGTACTTTGATGGCGTCAAGTGTTCTCGATGTCCAGGTGGAACGTTTGGCGCTGTACCAGGGCTCAGCTCACCCTCGTGCTCTGGTTTGTGCACGCCGGGGTTCTTCTGCCCAGAGGGGTCCACTTCATCTCGAGAGAAGCCTTGCGGCACCTCCATCTTCTATTGCCCGGCTGGTAGTGCTGAGCGTCGCCGTGTAGATGAAGGATACTACACGACCACATTCCCAACTGATCAGAGCAATCTGCCCATGGTCGACAGTTCACGGGGTGGTGCTGGGCGGCAGATACGCTGTGAAAAGGGCTACTACTGCGTCTTCGGGATCCGGCGAGTGTGTCCAGCTGCAGTTTTCGGGGACTCGACAAGACTCACCACCCCGGCGTGCTCTGCACCGTGCCCGAAAGGGTCCTACTGCCCGGAAGCTACAAACGTGCCAATACCGTGTCCTGCTGGAACGTTTGGAGGCGAAGTCGGTCTGATGGATGCTCGGTGTAGCGGTCTCTGTCCGATAGGACACTACTGGTACGTTCGACTTTCTTGGTTCATTGTCCTTGATTTGAGTAACGTTACTTGATTCTACCATTGACGTGGTTCTTTGTAGTGAGATCGGGACGATAACCCCCACTCCATGCCCTGCAGGAACGTACGGAAGTGTAGAGGGCCTCATTAGCTCAGCATGTTCAAGCACGTGTTCATCAGTCAGCGGTGTGTTATCGTGCATTCCATCCCCTTGCCCAGCAGGGTACTATTGCCCTTTGGCGACAACAGTCCCACTCGAGTGTGGATCCACAGCAATGTTCTGTCACAAAGGCTCGCCGGTACCAACTACAGCAACGACAGGCTACTACACAACTTGGAAAGCGTACTCAGGGACGTCCGTGACCGGAGAACAACTAACACTGCAGTACGTCGAAGGTTACTCGCTTGCCATCCAGAACCAAACGACTCGATCAGATCAACACATTTGCGAAAGAGGTTCGTACTGCAGTGACGGCGTCAAAAAGCTTTGCTTGGCTGGAACGTACGGCGGAAGCGAAGGCTTGTCGACTGTTGCATGCACGGCGCCATGCCCCGCTGGATACTACTGGTAGGAAAATCATCACCACCAACTTGTCCATACGCTCAAGCTGACGTTTTCCATGTTTGTTCAGTCCGAAAGGAACAGCAGACCACACGCAATATCCCTGCACGTCACGGACATCATTTTGTCGTCAAGGTTCTTCCGTACCAAATGCTGTCGACACCGGCTATTACACTGTGGTAACGCAAGCAGGACTTCGTACCGACGAGATTGTTTGCCCGACAGGAAGCTACTGCATCGGCGGCGTTCAGTATCTTTGCCCTGAAAGAACATACGGGAACACCACCGGTCTTGCTACGAAAGCCTGCTCTGGTAAATGCCAAAACGGATTCCTGTGCCCGCAAGGCTCGACGTCCGCAACGCAGTCACCGTGCCCAGCTGGAAGCTACTGCATCCGCGGTGTTAAATTTCTTTGCCCTGAAGGAACATACGGGGCCACAGCCAACCTTACTTCGAAAGCCTGCTCTGGTAGATGCCAAGACGGATACGAGTGTCCACAAGGCTCTAGGTCCCCAACACAGTCGCAGTGCCCAGCAGGATCATATTCACGGAACGCCAAAATGTGCGCGCCATGCTATCCCGGTAACTGGTGCGATATCACCCCACCCGATTGTGGGACAGACTACGCTTTCTGCCCGCTGTGATCGTTGGGAGGCATCTCTAAAACACTCCATTCCACTCACTGTCGTTCAGGACAAGGTAGGAGTGAACGCAACCGTTAACAAGACAAACCTGTATGAAATCCTTACCATTCGTGAGACTCTGTACCGCCTAAAAGCTCTTGAAGGTGTGTTCCTCCGGCTTGACGCGCCAGGTCGTGTACTGCTGTAGCTCCTGGATGAAAGCTTCAGAAGGCTGCTCTCTTGTCTTCGGCATTGCTGCAAGGTCGAACTCCGATAGCTCGCCGATGTAAAATTGCTTGAGGTAGCGAAACGACTGACGACTTGCGTGGTAAATCTCAAACATGACAGTAGAGTCGACGTTCATCGCCTCCTGAGCGATCAACTCGGAACCACCTGGGTGCTCTGGGATCCATCGCGTAATATCCAACACCATTCCTTGCATAACGAGCCACACCTCGCCCGATTCATTGCGCCGGACGACCTCTTCCCAGCGGATAGCTTCCTTGCGCACGCGGGTCTCGAACTCTCCAAAGCGTCTCTGGCAAACTTCCTGCAAGCCAATGCACCCCACCGTAATCGCAGCAGCCAGCAGATCGTCCGTAACTGCAGGATCAAACTGAAATTCAGTGCCGTCGTTGCGCGCTTCGTGCTCGAGGTACAGCAACACCCGATCGAGCGTGCAGCAGTCCACGTCAACCTCGATTGTTGTGGACGCATCCTTGTGCACACCCTTACCCGACAACACAGCAGACGACAACTTAATGCATGGGAACAACAGCTTCTTCTTGACTGGGAACTCTTCTTCATCGTTTGTCAGGACCGTGACGACGTCAGACCGCATTGACGCCAGACCAGCATCGCTAACCACTGTAGCGTTTCGCAGCTCAAACGCCGACGACGAACCTTCCGACGACACAAACACCTGCACGTCTTCATCCACTCGACCACGATACGAGTCGGGCATCGTGAACTCCGTCTCGTCTTCATCCTCCGCATCGATCTCCAGCACGCGGACGAAGTAGCTACGACCGTCTTTATACGGCATCACGATACGCTCATGCTCCGTCAGCACTCGCTGCCACGTAAACTTGGCAAACGCCGTCGCAAACTCCTGGGCATCCGTGACTATAGCAGCGGGTGCAGTCACCCCCTCCTCTCCATCACTATCACCATCACCCTCGTCCTCCTGCTCCAGCAGCGGTCGGATCTCAATTGCAACCGCGTTGACAACCGGCACGCGGTCCGTGAAGAGCGTCCACTTCTCCGTCTGGAGCTTGCAGAGCTCCAGGTTGATCATGTGCAGCTGGGACAAGGCGATGCAGCCTTGAGCCACCGCGTCGTGCGGACGCGCAGCCACCACGAACTGCGCGTGCAGTCGCGGGTGCAATTGAGCCGCTCCGTCTGCCCCCACAGCAGCAGCGGGGAAGTCGTCCGGGTGCAGCAGAGCGCAGTGACGCAGCGCCGTCAACTGATCGCTAGGAAGCTCCAGGTCGTCCAGCGCCTCCACGCGCAGCGACTGCGTCCACGTCACAGCTGCGTCTTTGGCCCCTTGTTGCTGTTGCTGCTTGAGACGGAGCGCAGCCGCCATGGCGGGCGCGCGGATGTCGCCCGCCGGGTTGTTGTTGGCGTTCCACGGCATCGTCTTTTGGTGGTCTTTTCGGTGGTTTGGGTGTTGTGTACGACACACAATGTGTGACGTGTGCAGACACTTTTGACAAGCATGCCCATCCTACGAGATCTACTGCAGATCACAAGTGGATTTGCCATTGATCGAAGCACCAGTGAGTGAATTGGACGCCATGTGCAGCGAGAGCGAGCGCGAGCAGAACGTGGCAATGCAAGGCGACGAAATCGAGGTGCTGCAGGTGGGATGCCGTCTCGGAGTTGCAGTTCTCCGTGCTTGGACTGAACAAGCTTTGTGTGTGACTTCAGGCAATCTTCGCGGACGAGTTCCAGCTGAGCGCCGAGTTTGATCAGACGCATGGGGCGTGCTCGTTCACGATCGACGTGCCTGGGCCTCACTCTATTGTACTGCAAGTTCATCTGCCGAGCGGATATCCGTCAACAGACGCTCCAGTCGCCGTCGTGCAGGAGTCTTTCGGGCTCACGAACGCTCAGCGAGACCAGATCACGACCAAACTCGTGCGTCTCCGCTGTTACCGCATTACTTCCACGTGTTTATGACTATTATTCAAAACATTGTGCAGGACGCCATCTTTGACCGCTCGGATGGCCAAGTCTGCTTGTACGAATGGATCGCGGACGTGCGGGAAGTCTACGCCATCCGTCAAACAGAGGAACCCGAGCCTGAAATTGTCAACAGCGATGATGCAGCGCCTCAATCAGTACCACAAGATCAGAAAGCCTGCTTTTCGTCTGACCCGCATACATTGCGGCCGCGTACACGGACAGCTCAAGCAGTGCGCGACCGCGACCGCGAGGTGAGACTGCACCCGTTGATCTTCCACGGCGGCACCATTGTCGACCGCAAGAGCGTCTTCCAGGGCCACGCCTGCCCCGTTTCCTGCGTTGCTGACGTGCGCTCCTTCTTGGCCGTGCTGCTGGACGACCGGAAGATCAGTCGAGCATGCCACAACATGCTGGCGTACCGACTCACTGGCGACTTCACCGTCAAGGACAACGACGAAGACCGCGAGGACGGCGCCGGCAGCAAGATGCTGCACCTCATGGAGCTGACCAAGGCCGAGAACGTGGCGGTGGTGGTCACGCGCTGGTGCGGCGGCATCCACCTCGGGCCGGACCGCTTCAAACACATCAACGCCTGTGCTCGGGAGGCCCTGGAGGGCGGCGGCTTCATCGACGTCTCGTTGCTGCCACAAAGCAGAAAGAAAAAGCACCGCAAGCACTGAGGTCCTCAATGCTTTGAGGAGAAGTGTCGACCTCCGCCCTATACTAACGTTACGTCTACAAGTATAAGTACAAGTGCAAGTATTAATACCGGTTCCTATAGACGACTGACTGGTCTCATTTCCGCATAGTGAAATCAAGTCACGCGTTGCAGTTGAAGTGCCCACACAAGATCAACAAATCAACGAGTTTGACGGGGTTTTGGGTACGACTATCGATCCATGTCGTCACTCTTAGATCTGAGCCGTAGACATCTCGTCTCGACTCCACTGCACTCCAATGCTGCGTCGTGTTCCCTCCTCCGTCCTGCGCTGCTCCACGCAGCGCAGCATCTCCAGCTCCGCCCTGCGCCAGTGGGACGAGGTGCGCCCCCACTTCCACGCGGGGGAGCACCGCAACCCGCTGCTGAGTCTGCCGCACACGGTGTCGGTCATCGGCGCCCCCATGACCTGTGCGCATCGAGTCAATGCTCTGACAACCCCTTACTATGCATCTAACCTGTGGGTTGCTGTTGCTATTGGGCAGACGGCCAACCGCTGCTGGGCACGGACGGCGGGCCGGATCTGCTGCGGGAGGCGGGTCTGCACAAGACGCTGGTGGACTTGGGCTGGTCCGTGGAGGAGACGGGCAACCTCAACTTCGTGGCGCCGTCCTTCAACGACCCTGCACTGGACCGTCGCTACGGCAAAGCCAAGCAGTGCTTCTCTGGTCAGTGTGACGCGTACAGTATATCTGCTCCATTTCTCTAGTCGAAATAGCGACTGACTGTGGATTTGTTTGACGTTTTTTGGACAGTGGGCAATGGGACCAAGCAGCTCTACGAAGTCTTCAAGCAAAAGTCGGGGGAGGGGAAGTTCTGCTTGGTGCTGGGAGGGGACCACACCATTGGAGCGGGCTCGCTGGCCGGCTTGCTGTCGGTGCACCCGGACGCTGGAGTGATCTGGGTGGACGCCCACGCGGACATCAACACGCCCACGGACTCCGACTCGGGCAACATGCACGGCATGCCTATTGCGTTCCTCATGGACGGAATGGTGGACAGCTCCAAGGTCCCGGGCTTTGAGTGGCTCGTCAATGGCCCCACGCTGAAGCCCGACCAGCTCGTGTATGTCGGCTTGCGCGACGTGGACAAGTTCGAGCGTCGTGTCATTCGTGAGAAGGGGATCAAGGCGTTTACGATGCAGGATGTGGACCGTTACGGCATTGGAAAGACCATGGAGATGGCGCTCGACCACCTCTGCGGCAAGAAGCAGCGTCCGCTCCACATGAGCTACGACATTGATGCAGTGGATCCGTTGGTGGCCCCGTCCACGGGCACGCGCGTGCGTGGTGGACTGACGTGGCGTGAGGCGCACTACGTTGCTGAAGCCGTGGCGGAGACCAACCAGCTGGTCGGTCTGGACATGGTTGAAGTCAACCCGACGCTGGCACCGGGAGACGGCGCCCAGATCACTGTGGACATGGCGCTGCTTCTCATCTCGTCGGCGCTTGGCAACCGCATTTTGTAAGGTGACGGTAGCTGGGCTGTGGTCATCCCTAAAATTCACTACGAGAGTGCACGCCACCTCGAGCATTTTTCAAAATGTTTTAAGTATCGAAGTAGGCAATCGATAAACATGAATACACGCATTATCCAGTTGAATGAGATTCGACATGGCTTCCACTGCAAAATGAGAGGAAGTCTTGAATGAATCACCGTTTGTTTTTCTTCTTGGATCCGTGGTGAAGGTTTGCCTCGTCCAAAAAGCCACCATCTTCCAGTACTTGCCGTGCGCTCGCGTTGATATGTTTGAATCGGTCCGGGCCCAGCTTGATTCCACCGTACCATCTCGTCACCACAACTGCCACGTTTTCAGCCTTCAGCAGCTCTAACAGGTTCGAAAGCTTGCTTCCAGCTCCGTGTTCTCCGTCCTCGTCGTTATCCTTGACAGTAAAGTCGCCAACGATACGATAAGCCAGCATGTTGTGGATCGCTCGTTCAATCTTGCGGTCGTCCAGCAGCAGCGCAAGAAAAGAGCGGACATCTTCGACGCACTTGACCGGGCACGCGTGCGCTATGAAAGTGCTTTTACGGTCGACGATTGCCGTTCCGTGAACAATGAGAGGGGCGATCACTGCTTCTCGCTCGACATCGCGCACCAACTGCGCTGTCCTTACCCGAGGACGCAGCGTTTGTGAATCCGACTCAAAGTATTCGATTGCATCAAGTCGAGTAACAGCTGCAACCCCTTCGTCGTCACTGTCATTAGCCTCAGCTTGTGCATCTGCATCGAGTTCAGCATTGACATACTTCTCTCTGACGTGTTCGATCCACTCGTAGAGACACACCTGACCGCTCGAGCGCTCGAAAATCACAGCCTGGCACCAGTCAAGCACAACAATGTTAGTAAAATCTATCTAACCTCCCCACAAAACCCCTCCATGCATTGCAGTTATTAAAACACCGCACCAGGTTATCAATGATCTCGTCTCTCTGGGCGTTCGTCAATCCGAACGACTCGTAGACCTCAGCGATCGGGGGATCCTCGGACGGATATCCCTGCGGCAGATGTACCAAAAGCACGATGGCATGAGGCCCCGGCACTGAGACGGTGAACGATCTGGCCACCCCCGGCTGGTCCAGGTCGCTCTTGAGCTGGAACTCGTCCTCGAAGATGCACTGCACAATCGAATCAGTCCCCACTCAATGGTATCAGGTCAATAGCGGACGAAATACCTGCAAAACTTCGAGTTCCTCGCTCTAAAACACGTCAAAACGCACATCACCAACACGACAACACCAAAGCAACGTTAATAACGGTGGATAACCAGCTATCCCCGCAGTGTTCGGCGTCAGGATTCCTACCTGGAGCTCCTCGTTGTCCTCCATGACTTGCAAATTCGCAACTGAGTTTTTGTCCAATCCGACGTCGTCCGTTACTTCCTTTCGTCCAATCACCGACTGACGCAGGCAGCTCCAGTCAGTATTAGAGGACCCCATGGAGACCAAGCGCAGCGCAGAGCAGCTCGGCCGCGACGCCCAGCGGAAGCGCCGCAAGCAGGTTAAAGCTGAAGCGAAGGACGGCGCCCAATGGGATCGATGCATGTTCAAAGTGGTGCGCAAGAATCGCTACTGCAACATCGCCAGGTACGAAGTTAGAGAATGTGTCAACGCGTATCGAAATGATTGCAAACTTTGGTTGACGGTGTTGGTGCTGCAGGGTCCCCGGCTCGCTGTTCTGCGGCAACCACCTGCCGGACAATGACGCGGCAGTGAGCAAGAAGTCGCAGAAGTTCAAGGCCGCCACCCGCCGCCGCGTGCCGTGTCCGGTGGACGCGTCGCACACGGTCTACGAGTTCGATCTGGCCAAGCACGTGCTGGTCTGCAACCGGGTCAAGGACGCCGACACCATGAAGAATCTGCCGTACTACGACCACAACATCAACTCGGGCACCCACTGCAGTGACAAATCATTGGGTTCTAGTGATGCAGCAGGCCAGGAAGTTGCTGCTGACAAGGAGACGGAGGACAAGGAGCACTCGGAGCCCTCCGTTCAGGAGCAGCAAGGAATTATTGACAAGCTGCTCGCCATTGACTTCGCGGATCTCCGGAGACGCATTGAGGCTGCGTATGATTCGTATGTTGGGGAATTGGCGCTGGAGAAGCTGCACCATAAGTGTTGCGACCAGCTTTTCGAAGAGAAGAAGAAGGCGGGCGCGTCTCAAAGCGTGCTACGACACATTGAGCAGCAGGCCTCCATTATCGGGCATATGGAGCAGGTGAAGCTGCTGCAAGACTCGGACGCTGCTTTCGTGGAACTTGGAGCTGGAAGAGGAATGTTGTCGTTGGCCCTGGCTCAGATGTTCCCGGACAGTCTCTACGTGTTGATTGACCGGGCGCACACGCGCGGCAAGGCGGATCGATTCATCGGAGGTGACGGCAAAGGTGAAGAAGCTGCGAAGGACAGCTCCACTACGCTGCGCGCAAAGATTGATATTCGACACCTGAACTTCGCAGGAATGCAGGAAATCCTGAACAAACCTGTCGTCTGCATGTCCAAACACTTGTGCGGCGTAGCCACGGATCTGTCGCTACGTGCTATCGCACAAACGCTACCGGAACGTGAGAATGATCGCGTGGTTTCACTTGAAGGTGCGCCAAGCTCAGTCAGCTCTAACTTCCAGGGATTGGCGATCGCGCTTTGCTGCCATCACGTTTGTGCTTGGGAGGACTACGTGAACCCTGCGTTCTTCCAGTCCCAAGGATTTACGCCCGAGGAGTTTCAGCTACTCACCAGCATGACGTCCTGGACTACTTGTGGCATGGGCCTCGAGGGCGACGCTGTGAAACACATTCTTGGCATCAGGTACGACGACTCATTACGTGTATATGAGTTCCTATGTTTTCCTGATCGGTTGGTTGTTATTGTAACTACAGCAAGGACGAGCGTGCAGTTCTGGGACGGAAATGCAAGCGCATCATAGATGCTGGTCGCGCAGCGTATCTGAAGCAGATGAAGCTGAACATCCGTCTTGTCCACTATTGTGACACGAAGGACAGCCTTGAGAATTGCCTCCTGCTTGCCTGGCGATAACTTCAAATGCAATTTGTTATCATAGCGATTCTCGAGTCGCAGTTGGGGTGACGAAATATCCGCCTTGCAGGAAGTAAGGCTGCTTTACTAAGGTTGGGAGACACGTAAGGCCGCTGTTGCTGTTTTAAAATCTACACGTGAGAAATATCTTCTGCTCGCATAGTGGTGCCGAAGCAATTTCGCGCTTTACTTCTGATGCTTTCTTCTCGACACTGAAAAGTTGTGGTACTGTAGCTTTCAAAGCCAAGAAAAAAAAAAAATCCTTTGGTTTTATGTAAACTTCGTAGCTAAGAAGTCTTTTTGGATGCCACGTTCACTGTCGTGATAGTCTCTTCTTCGTTCGAATCCGCTTCACCAGATTTCAGAGCATTTACAATTTCTATGCCCTCTTGAATGTACTGAAGGGTGGCTTTGATAGCTTCACCGTCAGTATTCTTAAACATATCTTTCAAACTTTCATCTGTCACCTTCTGGTTGACCTTGTTTTGGAGAGCCCGCTCCAACTCGCTTGGCCTAATCTTTCCACGAGAAACCACAGTTTTTCGGACGAACAGCACGATACGCAGTTCGCACACCATATCCCAGCAAATACTTGACACGCGGCTTGCAAGTTTTAAGTTCGCCGCCTTCCTGTAACTTTCTTTACTTACTTGATCGTAGGCGTCCAATACGATAGCTAGCATCATGTTCATCAGCACGATCCCGACAACGATCATGTAGCTCCAGTAGAAGGCAACTGAGAAAGAAACATTCTTGATCGAGTCAAAATTGAACTGACCGAAAAGCATGTTAATGCAGGACGCCATTGAATTCACTAGTGATGAGAATTCCTTCGCATGATCGCCGAAAATCATCGAGCCAATAATTGTGAATCCCGTGAAGATCACAATGAACACAACGAAGAAGGCACCAAACTGCGTTAATGCGCTGGCTACAGTGCGGGTGAGGATGTTGAGCTGTGGGTGGAATCGGAATCGGTTGAGAATCTGGAGACAGAGCAGAGCGATCACGATTGCGCCAATCACACGAAGAGCTTCGGTGTACTGGGCGATCGATTCGAGATCGCCAATGACACTGATGAGAGAACTGATGGCCTCTGCACTCCCTTCTTCATCAACGTTGAATGGGTCCGCGTAAGTCGAGATGGACTCTTGGAAATCCGTGCTATGGAGCAGACTTACGATGGTAGCCCAGACAGCGTAAAATACACAGATAACTACTTCAACGCTGAATAGGCTGAACACGTGAGTGATCATGCCACGACGGGACGGACGGTTCTCCTTGTATCGCCACCTCAAGACTCGAGACATTGCCCAAGAGTTTGACGCAGCCATGCAGATCCAAACGAGAACGTCACTTGCATAGGAACTTTGATCTCCGTAAGGAGCGGAAATTGTTGGTCTCGCCAACGCTGTTGGGGTGACAAAACCGCCTTGGTTGAGCGTCAGTGTTAGTTCTGTGACCACGTATCCCTCGAGCTCACCATTATATGTCAACACTGAAATCACCGCTTTGTCCGTCGAGTTGTTGATCCAGGTGTCCTCAGTTTTCCACTCAGCTAGAAACTGAGAAGCCTCCGTTGTATTGAGGGATAGAAACAAGATGTAGCGGAAGTCGGGAACCGGGTCTTCGTGGCACTCTTTGTACAAATCGTACAGATAGTTATCTGGAGTGCAATCAGTGATCTCCCTATTAATTACTTGAATCATGACTCCACCTAGAGCCTTGTTAAACAGACCTATGCGAGCATAGTCTTCCGCATCCAGGTCGTAGCCGTTCTGGTCTTGGGTCACGAATACCGAGGGCACAAACGAGTTGTTCAGCCAGTCGAAGGCGTCACTAAGCTGTCCAATATTGAAAAACTTCATCGGTGAACTTCCGGTAACTGCATCACCGCCAGACGTAGCCAGTATCGAGTAAACTGCGTGCGCTTCATCATACATCCGTGAGGTCGGAATGTGAGTGAACAGCACGGACGTAAAGAACCCAAGGTAAATGGCCGAGAATATGATTCTGCACACAGACTGCAGAATTGATTTGTCGTGGGCCAGAGCTGCGCGCACGTCTTCAAGTGAAAACTCGGTTGCGTTCGTCGTTTGTCCGCTTTCGATGTCTCCCGCTGCATCGGCATCCGCGACTCGTCCCGTCATCTTGTTTTGCCCCGGTGCAGATCAACTTTTCTGCTGCGAGGCTGGGTCAGATATCTGTAAGTGAGGCTGGCGAGAGGTGTGGTTTCTCCAGGTTGTACCTGCAGCAGTTGTGGCTAATTTCAGTTGCACATTATGATCACATTGACCGTTAGATTCAAGTGTAGATGAAACTACACTGTAGTTACTACAGCCCGGTCGCATCTTTTAAGGCAGCAGCAGCAGCGTAAGTGCTCGTCATTCCTTGAAATCGTCGCTTCGGAGCAAAACACATGAATATACCTACATCTCAAAAAGCCTCAAAACCAGCTACCGCGGGGTTGAAAGGAGAGAATCGGTTTCGATCCAAACAAAGAAAATCGCGTTCCCCCCCCCCCCCCCAAGCAAGCGAGAGGTTCCAAAGCAGCAGTTCGTGTCACAGTCGTCGGCTCCTTCAGCGAAACACTTTCCAAAGGTGGGGCGTTTAACGATGATGCAACAAATCAGTCGACAAAAGTATGATAATGGTCCATGTCTCGAGCTAGAATTTCTCTATGTCGTAATAAGTTAGCTCATAGCTCAAAAGTCTTCACACGACCTGAACGTGCGTGAATGATATAGGATGTTTCTGTCTTAAAAGCTTTAAAATACTACTTCGAAGTAATTCGAAGTATAGTAGCCAGGCAGCAAGTCTTGCTTCGATTCGGGGTCAATACTAAGAGGTTTCTACTCTTTCTTGGAATCCTTTTCTCCGGATTTCAGAGCATTCACAATGACGATGCCCTGCTCGATGTGCTCAAGGGTGGCTCGGAACTCCTCGATGCTGACGTCAGGAAACAACGACTTCATCACCTCTGGCGTCAAGGTTGTGTGAGGGTGGTCCTGGAGCTTTTCCTGAAGAACCAGCTCCAGCAGATATGGTCTGATCTTACCTCGGGATACAACGGCGCCTCGAGAGAACAGCCATATGCGCCCCTCACAAACCACGTCCCAGCAAATTGAAATGACGCGGTTGGCGAGCGTCAAGTTGGACGACTTCTTGTAGCTATCACTGCTTACTTGTTCATAAGCATCAAGCACAATAGCGAGCATCATGTTCATCAGTACAATGCTCACAACGACCATGTAGATCCAGTAGAAGGCGACGGAAAATTGGAGATCCTTGATCGATGTGAAGTCGAACTGGCCGAAGAGCATATTGATGCAAGACGCCATCGAGTTATCCAGCCGGGAAAACTCCTTCGCTCGGTCACCAAAGATCATTGAGCCGATGATTGTGAACGTTGTGAATATCACGATGAAAACCACGAAGAAGGCACCGAACTGCTTCAGTGCGTTGCCTACGGTGCGGGTGAGGATGTTGAGCTGCGGGTGGAACCGGAATCGATTGAGAATCTGGAGACCGATCAAAGCGATCACGACGGCGCCAACGACACGAAGAGCTGCAGTGTAATGGGCGATTGCCTTGAGGTTGTCGATTACGTAGTTGAGAGATGCAATATCGTCTTGAGTTCCTTCAGTATTGATGGCGTATGGGTCTGCGAGCTTCCAAAGCGATTCTTGAAAATCGTAGTCTTCTAGCAGACTCACGATGATCGCCCAGACAATGTAGAACACGCCCATTGCAGATTCGACGACAAACAGGCCAAACACGCGAGTTGCCATTTGCCTTCGAGACGGACGGTTCTCCTTCAGACGCCACTGCGCAACGCAAGAACCAGCCCACGTCAGAGCCATAGCAATCCAGATCCAAACGAGGACATCACTCGCATACGAGTTTTGCCTTCCGTAAGGAATCGAAAGCGTTGGTCTCGTCGACGCTTTCGGGGTGATGTAGCCACCTTGATGAAACTTCAGACTCAACTCTGTGATCACGTACCCCTCGAGCTCACCATTGTAGGTCAGCACTGAAATCACCACTTCGTCCGTGGAGTTATCAATCCAATTGGCAGCCTTCCACTCGGCGAGACCTTGCAGTGCCTCGGTCGCATTGAGGCTGAAGATCAGCATGTACGAGTTGTACTCGCTCGGAAGTCCTTCGTACACATGGCAGACCGGGTACACCTGAAAGAGAGACCCACTCGCGCCGCAATCGACAGGCGTCATACTGTAGACTTCAACCAGTACGCCCCCAAGCCCTTTATTCGTGAGGCCTATGCGAGCGTAGTCTTCCGAGGACAGGTCGTAGCCATTTATGTCTTGAGTCACGAATACGGCCGGTACAAACGCGGTGTTCAGCCAGTCGAAGACGTCGCTGAGTTGTCCAATGTTGAAGAACTTGATGGGCGAGTTGGGGGTAATCGCGTCGCCTCCGGACGTCGCTAGTATCGAGGAAACTGCGTACGCTTGTTCGTACAACCGCGAGGTCGGGATGTGAGTGAACAGCACGGACGCGAAAAACGCAAAGTAGATCACCGAGTAAATGATCCTGCCGACAGAGCGCACGATGATTTTGTCGTGGTCAAGTGCTTTGCGTGCGTCCCTGACTGTGATTTCAGGCAGTGTCGAGTTTGCGGGCACCTCCCCGACCTCGACATCGCCAACGTTGGTCGCCTCCATCGTGAACGAAGCTCTTCCTGAAGCCGACGACCTCTAGAAGCTTGGGAACTGGAAAATCGGGAACTGTGGGGCTGGCATTGCTGTCTTTCATCTTCCAATAGCGCCAACTCGAATCCGTTTCGGCTCGTTCGGATTGTTTTGAATAGCGAGTGCTGGAGGAGGTTCACACAACACATTCCCACGTCTGAATTTAGCATCACAAAACCAGCAGCGAGCGCCCATCTCAGGTCATGTAACACTTCAACCAGTGTAGCCATCTTCACATAAGTACGAATGCCACTTTTCAATGCCTGTTTGTGGTATTTTCCGTAATTGTGGCATTTTACCATCATGGGCAGCGACGCCAAGGCCAAGACGAGCAAGCGCCTCCATGAGGACGAGGGCGACGCTGACGAGCGCGACGGGGGCGCCAACGTGCAGCCGCTGGACGTGCTGTCCATGCAGCAGCTGCTGGAGTCCATGGGCGCCGACAAGCACGAGCCGCGCGTCGTGGCGCAGCTGCAGGAGTTCGTGCACCGTACGTGCCGAAAAGAATTTTACAATAGCTCCTGGCATTATTACAATAGTAAATGTTATTTATATATATTTACAATATTTTGGTTCTGCAGGCTACGTGACGGAGATCCTCGTGGACGCGCAGGAGTATTCCATGTACGCGGGCAAGCAGGTCGGCGACGGAGACAATTGGAGACTTAAAGTTGTAGAACGAGGCGTGACGCTGCCATTTTTTCCTAAGCTTATTGTGATTTTTTTCTTTTGTGACAGACTATTGACCAGGACGATGTGCGGCTGGCCGTCTCGTCAAGATTGAACCACCATTACGCCCAAGTGCCACCCCGAGATGTGGGTGGATGCTTTTTCTTGAGTGTATTTGGCTGTAAAGTCGACTGGACTAATGATGAGGTTGTGTTGTGTTGCAGGTGATGATGGAGCTGGCTGACAAGCGCAACAGTATTCCGCTGCCGCCGATCTCGAACGAGTACGGCGTGCGACTTCCGCCGCTTCAGCACCAACTGGTCACGAAGGAGAGCGACCGACAGGACCCGGTACGTCACTGTCGATTGAAGCTGGTTGGAAGGTGTAGACATCGCGGCTAACCTTTGTTGCTTGCGATCCTTCTTGCTTTTGTACTGCAGAAAACGCCGAACACGCCTCGTCTTGGTGATGCTTCAGGGTTTGGCGCTGGGATTAGGGGCGATGTGGTGCGGCCGCCGATGCATCCGCGTATCGAGGGCTCGCGCAACAAGAAATTCTCTCGCAGCCCCATCCCAATTAACCTTAACTCGAACATGTAAGGCGCTCACTGAACGACTGGTGTTTTGGTTTGATGCGGTGATTGGCGATCAAAGAGGATGTTCCTCGATGGTGCTCGTGCTAATTCAGTGCTAATTCAGCACGGCGATCTTGGCTGACCTGATAAATTTAGCTGGATAAATTGCGCTGGACCTGAACGAGCCTAGTTTGGCTTGTCTACAGCTGTGACCAGCCTCGGTGAGATTTCCAACGCTGTACAACCATGCCGCCTTCTCGATCCGGTTCTATGATTCCACCTCAACGACGATCTCGGTCGGCGTCCATGAGCTCCCTTGCTCAAGTCGATTTGAACACACTCGACATTGAGCTGGTCCTGGTCGGTAGCTCCTTCTTGGTGACTGCGTTGTATTGCTGCTGACGCACTTTCCCCTCCAGGATTATGCGAGAAAAGTGATGCACCTTCAACTGCTGCCAGCTACTTCACCGGTAGGTAGCCACCGAGATGGCACGGGAATCATCGGAACAGAAACAAACTCATTCAACTGTTTTCCTTGTTCTAGGAAAAGATGGAAATGCTATTTGCTTTATCACAAAAGCTTCTGAAGTATGCACGCTCACTGCTTGATCCGAAAGCTCGGTGTTAATTCCCATTCTGTCTTCCAGGTGGCTCCTCGAGGACCGCGACCAATTTCAAAAACGTAAACGAAGAACTCTTGTGTTAATCAAGCGGGGAACTCACGTACTGACCACTGATGTTATTGCGACAGAGCTTGAGAAAGAACGATGGAACCTGCTGCATTCGACCCCTGCCAGCCGAACCGATGCAGCTATTCGCCCGCTGTAAGTAAACATTCGCACTTGTGTCGAAACGTTAGTGAGCTCACATTCATCCTGCATTTGATGCCGCTAGAAACATCCAGAAACTACTCCCCGAAGCCAGCCCACCGAAAAAAATTGACACGCCTAGTGTTGCTTCGCGAATACTGGCGTCGGCTGTAGCCCCAATGCCATCTACTGTGGAGCCAATTATTCCGTCAGACGTCAAGTTAGCCACCACATCCACTGCCCCTGCACAGATCCAGAATATCAACGACAGTTCAGCCATCCGACCACCAGAAGCTGCTACGATGCCGATCGGACTGAATCAGAGAGGCTCCTTGCAATCCGTCAGGGAGAACGAACCATTCACAGAATCGGTGTCCAACGTAGTCGTCCCCGCAGCACAGCAAGTTCAGGCGCCTCAAGAACCGGTGCCATTTTGTCCGCAAAAAAAGCCTGATGCACTGGAGGTGTATCTACAGGTCCAGCGCTCAGTGATCTGCATGCAAAAATATGTTCGGGGCTTTATGGTACGTCCCAATGCTTGAAGCTGGTTCAATATAAATTGAGGGATCACAAACTGTCCCGCGCTGTAGGCACGAAGGCGATTCTTTCGGGCACTGGAGGAGCTTTTGCAAGGCCGCGCGTAGTACAGCACAATTTTAAGCCATACTGACAGGGCTCAACAATCCATACAGTAGCGGCAGAACGAAGAATCAATAGGGGTTCACCACTGTATCCCGGCGCTGAAGAAGAGTACCCACGTGTGCTTTGAGAGATGAAAATAACACATTTACTGTAGCGCATCACCGCAAGAACTTGACTCGATGCACAATTGCATCAGTGTCGCGAGGCACTCGCATAGCCGCAAAGTCGCCGCGCGCTACGGCAGCGTCAACGGCTGAGCGATCAATACTCTCTTCAGCCAGCAGGCTCACAAGCAGAAGATCGTCGTCGGGCGACCACATACCCGACGGTGAAGCACCCTTCAGGAATTCTCTTGCCATGTCAATGTCTCCAGTGCAGTAGTATAGCGCGTGAACCACACACGGCATCTCCTGATGCGTCTCAAGCTGGAGACCAGCAATGATCTCATCGGTTTCGGGGTCCGTCGCAAACTCGACTTCCGTCTCCCTTGGTCGCTGCTCTTCACGGTCGTCGTCCTGCACTAAAACCTCCGTAGGAACATCACTGGCAGCAGATTCAGTGCTGGTTGGGCTTGACTGATCCCGAGAAGGAGCTTCTGGCTGCGGAGTCGAGCGAAACAGCGCCTGCAAGTACGCCCTCTTCAGAGGATCCGTGATCAGCTCAGTCCACGCACTTCGGAAGAATACTCCACGGTCACCACCAGCTTCTCCACTCTTGCTTTCGTCGTCTTCTTCACGCAACGAACTTGTCTCCGTATCCACGCTACTCGACGTGCTCCGCTTCCGCTTCTGCTGTCTACTTCCGCCACGCTGACGTCCTCCAGGTGGCGAACTCGTAGCCGGTGTGGTCGGGTCTGCTCGAGCTGTCGGCGTCTCGGGAGTCGCCGCCTGTCTCCGACTCGCAGAAGACAGCGGCGTCACTGCAGCATTCCCCTTCAACCGTGCTCTAATTACTGCCTACATCAACCACAGAGCACCAGGTCAGAGCCCCCATCTCTCAGTACCTCTCTCTCTGTCTCTCTCACCGCCGCCTTGGCCAGAATGTCTCGCTGCTCCTTGGGCGTCTTGGTCCTCAGCTGCTTGCGGAAATGCTCGTGCATGCTCTGCGCCGAGTGGTGCGTGACCTTCTCGTGCGCTGCCAGCACCCACGCGCTCTGAGGGACCGAGTGCATGCTCTGCCAGCCGCGCTGCTTGGCGAAGTGCAGCATGCGCGCGTCGTCCTCGACCGAGTACGCGACTTTGCGCTTGCCGCCTCCTACGTCATCTGCCGAGTTGCTTCGCCCAGTGAACAGCGAGCCCGAGTACCGCGCGGGGTCTTGCAGCGTCCCGGACGCCACCGAGTCCACGATGTACTCGGTGGAGACCCACTCCTGCCGCGAGTTCAGCTGATCGTAATCTACGAGCTGCGTGGAGCCCGCAGGAGACGCAGACACGACCCCACCGTGCTGCTCGATGACGCGGCTCAGCTCGGCTGCGTCATGTGGGGACAGCGTGCGCGTGAGATAGAACTGCAGACCCTGGAAGAGCGAGGGTGGTGCCATTCGAATGCGCTTCAACAATAGGGTTAATTAGGTTTTGAGTGGCTGCTAGGGCTTGTCTCCCGCAAAATTTACCGGTATATCGGTATATTTATGGTAAAACAGTAGCATGCGGTTATAACCGGTAAAACCAGGTAAAAATCGGTCAAAAGCATGTTTTGTTGGCGTTTGTTTTTCAATTGTGTGAAAAGGCGACGATCCGCGATGGCGATGTGGAGCAGGTTTGACGCACCGCCCAAAAAGGTCAACAGCCTAGGCTTGTCTTGAAGCGTGTAGATCACGTGTTGTTGCTTACAATTTGATGTTTACTTCTATATTTCAGTCCTTTCATGTTGATTTCCTAGCCGAAGCCATCTACGAGCCTCGAGACGCCTTTGTGTATGCGGCTTCACTCAACCAAGTGGAAGTAGTGAGACGCTGGTTGATTTACCGCGATAGCAGCAGTGGCGTCAATTGCTATAAGTAGTCGTAACATTTGCATTGCTGTCGCTTGTTGTCAGGATCGTGAAGAAGTTGAATATCAATGAGATCGACAAGGACGGGAATCACGCACTGTATATGGCTGCCCAGAATGAAAGCCTCGAGGTGCTGCAGCTGCTGCTAACGAGTGGGGCTAACGTGGATCAACAACAAGGAGATGTGCGGTTTTGTATGCTGTTGCCATTTTCTAATGTTGCTTGCTGACATGTGAAGGTGTTGCAATCCATGGCAGGGCAAAACGGCGCTGCACGCAGCCTGCACGTGGGGGCGAATTGATGCTGCACGAATGCTTTTAGCTAACCAAGCAAACGTCGGGTCGCGTGACAACGACGTAAGGTTTGTCAAGTCCTTAGACATTGCATTCGCAGCTGATGCTTTTGCTTCGCAGGGACAAGTTCCGCTACACTGTGCTTGCCGCAATGGACATGAAGAACTCGTGCGACTACTGCTCGATTCGGGAGTGGATCTCTTCGTTGCCGACGATATTGGTGCCACACCAATTGACGTTGCGCGAGACTGGCAACGCTTGGACATTCTTGATACGCTTGCAGGTAAAATGGATACGCGCAGAGCATTGTGCATAACTGCTTGCGGGTATGGGTTTTCTAAAGCATTCATGTGATGCACCTACACGATATTCAGCCTATCGCGCCAATGAATTCCTCGAGGCTAACCGAGAACGCGTCGAGTTAGCGGTGAACGGTCTGAGTAACCAAGTAGAGCTTCCTCAAGGCGTTCGGGACATCATTGCTGACTATTTGTGCTAATCAAGCGCCGCTACAGCGAATATATCAAGCTGAATCGTGGCTCGAAGCAATACATAGTTTGACTGGAGTATTATTTTGAAGGTTACTTCATCCTCGCACGCAACAAGCCCATTTGCACTATTCGCATATCTCCTATTCCCCGCGAGCTTTCGGCACAACGCCAATTTCTACAGTAGAACCTACTCCCTCTTGTCCAGGCGCACCTCAATCAGACGGCCTTCTATTTCCAACCCGTTCAAGCGCTCTGCAGTATCATAAACCCATGAAAATCAGTAAATCAACACGCTGTTCCTCTCACAACGCAGAGATTCACTTACCGATTGCTTGCCATGCGTCCGCAGCATTCGTGTAGCGAATGATACCAAAACCACGCGAGCGTCCATCAGGGTATTCCGCAATGTCGGCACGCTCCACGTCACCCACAGTTCGGAAAAGGTCCTTCAGCTGCTGCCAGTTCGTATCCCATGGGAGCTACGAAACAGAAAATGTTATGAGAACCAACATTCTAAACGGCAGTCACCGTGACAAAAATCACTCACGTTGCCGACGTAGAGCTGACGGCCTTCGCCGCTTCCACGAGGAGCAGCAGCGCGCTTGGCGAACTTGGAAATGCTGCCGCCCTCGGGTTCCCTGTCCTCGCGCACGAAGATTAGTCGACCCTCCAGCTCGGTGTTGTTCAGCTCAGCGATAGCCTGTGTGGCTTCCTCCTGAGTGGCGTACTCCACGAGACCGCAGCCCTTCGAGCGGCCATTAGCCTCCTCCAGCACTAATCGCAACACCAACGCTCAGCTACCAGTTTCAATCAGCCCCACGAAATCTCTGTCGAGGTCTCACCGTCCGCATGCACCACGTTCCCCGCCTTCTTCATGTGGTCCTTGAGCTCCTGCCACTTGACGTTCCACGAGAGGTTCCCCACGTACACACGGAAGCCGCGCTTGGGCTTAACCGCCGAGACCGTCTTCGTCTCGCGGTCTTCACGCACGAAGATCTTGCGTCCGCCCAGCTCCGTGTCGTTAAGCGTGTCAATTGCATTCTGCGCCGCCTCCTCCGTCGCATACGTGACGATCCCGCACCCCTGCAACAGCCAGTCAGCCAGTCAGCACTCCAGAAGATACTTCCAGTCGATAGACGACGCGCACCTTGGAGCGGCCGTTCGACTCGAGCACATTGGCGAGCTCCACGGGCCCTGCAGCCTTCATGTGGTCCTTCAGGTCCTGCCACTTGACGCTCCACGACAAATTGCCCACGTACACGCGGCAGCCCACGGGTGCCGTCTCCTGCTCCATGTCCACGTCGTCGTCTTCCTCTACACAATAGTCAGTCAGTTGGGTAGTCACAACCTCTAACTGTTGCTGCGTACCGTGACGCGCGTGTCTGGCCGGGTACGGACTGGACTGTGCGATGCGCTCGGCGCGTTTCCTGCTCAACAGCACAGTACCCGTCAGTGTCCTGCAGCCTACAGAGCCACGTCAGTTCTACACCCACGTGCTCTTGGCTTTGCCCACTGCATTGGCGGCGTCCGCCTTGCGCTCCTGTGCGATCTGGTCCAGCGTCATGTCCAGCTTCTTCTCCGTGTCGTCCGACGCCATCGCTGTGGTCTGAGTCGGAGTCTATTCAACCTTTTGCTTGTCACTTGGGAAATGAGCAAATGAAATGCGAATCAGGCCACGTAGATAGCGGACTATAGTGGAGACGAGTGAATCGGTTTGGACAGGAAGATCGGGGACGTAAAACGTGCGTGGTAGCTGCTCATTGGTGCAAAAGGTCCGCCGTCGGATCGAGGCGATTGATTGGTGCGAAGAGCTTTTTTTGTAAAAATGTGCTTTTTTACAAGAAAAGCAGACCACTTCAACTTGGCGTTGCCAAGTCGGTGATGGCCGAGCGCAATTCCTCGATAAGCTCACAGATCTCGAGCACCTTCGGGTTTTGATTCGCTCTAGTTGCCAATTCCTTCTCCAGCGCCATCGCTGCATCTTCCAGAGGCTGGAACAAGTTGCTGTTAAATGCAAACACAGAGTTGTCAGTCAAGCGACCACAGAAGTTTGGGTGGAATTGTCCTTACCCGAGAGCTTCCAAGGCTGTCGAGTGGGTGGTATCTGCATCGCACGCATCACAATTAGCTTTGCATTTAGTGTCACTCATTCAGTGCTGAACGTACCGTTGGCCGACGCCACGCTCGGTGGTCGCACAGCTTCTTGTGTGACGTTGGTGTCGTCTTTAGCGCCATACCCGCTCGTAAAGTTACTCAGGGACACATCAACTGGAATTCGGTCCACGTGTTCAGGAACGCTTGCTGGGCTTACAACTGCTGCACTGTATCCCGCGGTAAACGCGCTCATGGACTGGTTCATTGACACATCTGACGGAGATTCAGCATCAACTTTCACACCACCGCTGAAGCCTGCTGTGAAGGCGCTCAAGGACGAGGCTACACTTGCATCCATAGTCACGCTGCGCTGCATAATTTCCTTATCTTCTTGAGGTTGAGAAGAGGCCGTGAACCCCATCGTGAATGAGCTAAGAGAAGCGTCCACCTCCAGCGTCGGCGAGTCATTTGGTCGATCTTCACTATCAACTGAATCACCAACGTGCTGACGTATTTGCGAGCCGTAACCATGGATATGCATACTCAAGGATGCTGATACTTGCTCGTCTACTGGGGGTGGCATTGGCGGTTCTTGGCTGTTCAGTACGTTCAAAGCTTGGTTCACTAAATCGTCGGTAAACTTCTCGGCATCTTCGTCACTGCTACTGATGCCTTCGGTCACTTCCGTGGTAGGCAACCCATTAGAGCTCCTTACTGACGTTGAAAGAGTAGATGTCGGATCATCTCCACTGCTTCCTAGGGTCTTTGGGGGTGTTCCAATTGGATCCCCTGTTTCGCCTGAGGTATCTTTGACATATACAGTGGATTCTTTGGTCAGCGCTTTTGGAGCTGGAATCCCCGATGACTTGAAAGCATTGGAGCTGAGAGAGTTTGCCAATGTAGGCGAAGGCAGCGTCAGACCATTGTTGTTGTTCATAGGTGAAGCTTTGGGTCTTTTTGGAGGAGATGGGGTCGTCGTATTTTCTTGTCTTGATTGCGCTGTGGGTGTCGTTTTCTGCGGCAGTTTAAGCAAACCCAACTGACTCAATCGGGTGTTCATAGTAGCCACCGCGTTAGCCGTATCCATCTGCCTCTTGCGTTTTTCCAACTGCTCGCGCTCCAGTGCAAGTGAGCTTGACATTTTCGGGTTTGCATCTAACATGTCGACAGACAAATCTATCAGCTTGTCTTCGCTAGGAATCTTGACAGACAACGAGGTCACTGCACCCGAGACTTCCAAAGACGCACCACTGCTACGATCTCCCTGTGTTTCTATCTGTTCGAAGCCCATTTCGTTTTCTGGATCATTCACAATGGTAGCATTATTCTTCGTTGGCAACGAAGCTGCTACCTGGTTGCCCCATTTTCCATGAACGACTTCTTTACCATTAACTGCTTCGGCCACCGCCGAACCTGCTACTGGTGCAGTTTTTGCCCACTCTGGTGTTTGGAGCCGATCAATCAAAAGAGTACCATTGTGAGTCGGCACGTTAGGTGGAGATTTCAACTCGGCGCTACCATCAGTGTCATTAGTCACATGAATCGTTGGTTTTGCTGATGCTCTGGTCCGCATCCAATCCTCCATGGGGATGCCCGCCATTGGTCCAGGAACTGCTACACCGGTTCCTTTCCATTTGGGGGGTGATCTCTTCGGAACACGCGTTGGTGTTGTCTTCTCTTTCTCACTTATATCTAAGGTATGTGTGGGGGTAGTGATAGGAGGAGCACGCTTGTTCAATCCAAAAATTGGCGGTGCTGGAGGCGGCAGTGCAGATGTCTGATCCCCAACAATTGTTTCTCGCGAGGGAGCTGGAATTGGCCGTTGAATGTCCATGATTCGTGGCAACCTCGCCTTGATTTCGTTCTGAATATCATCAGCGAGTCGCCAAACAAATATACAACCATCGTTACTTGCCGAGAGCAATCGCCGACAGTCTGGTGTAAATTTCAGTGCTGTGACTGCTTCTCCGTGGCCTGTACCTGTTGCTAGCGTTTCTCCAGTAGCCATATCGACAATGTGAATTGTTTTATCGGCTAGAGATCCACTCAAGGCCACGCAGTAATTAGCCGGACAAAGCGCAATATGGTGCTGCTCTCCGACCATAAGTGTACTCTGTTGCTGCCCAGTACTAGTGTTGAGAACTTCCAGCTTATTGGTACAGCACGCCACAACCATGTCGGTATCGGGAAGCAAAACTGTGTCAAATACTTTTGGATCGGTGAGAGGCAACACATTGGACTCAACCACGTCGCCCTTGGCATCAAGTTTAGATATCGATACAGCGTTGTCAGCACCACAGCTTAAGAGCGTTCTTCCATCACGGGACAATGATACTGTTGTAACAGCGGCGGAATGGCTCTCCAATGTGCTCAGGACAGCATGCCCTCTTTGGCAATCATACAACTGGATTAATCGGTCTTTTCCTCCAGACGCCATGAACATAGCGCCATCAGCGTTCAGGCCACTGTACGCAAGGCAGTTCACCTTGGAGCTATGGGCCCCAATTCGAATGACAGATTTCTCAAACGGCACAGGTACCACCACAACGTTTCCGTCTTGGTCCCCCGCGGCGATTTCTCTTTGGTCCGAACGCACGGCAACAGCTCTAAAACCCTTGTTCCGCCCCAGCTCTGTTGGTGGTGAATGCACACTATAGCTAGCTTCATGAGAGCATGTCCCTCCTAGTACGACGCAGTGTTCGTCTTCAAAGTCTCGCTCATGATCATTGTAAACTATCCGAAGCATTTCCTGGCTGTAAGGATTTTTCCATAACTCGTGCTCCAACACATCAGCGGGCTCGAATCGATTCGACTTCACTGGTCGTCGATGCAATTCGAGATGCCAGAGACGGACAGTATTGTCATCTGAGCAAGTAACAAACGTTCCGGTCGGGATATTATCAGCAGACACCCCTCCAGATGAACTTCCATCACTGTATACCAGTTTCCCCTTTGTATTGACGCCACACACCGAGCCGGCCACCTGTAAGTCACGAATTCCGCCGCTATGATACAAGAATGATCGCTCAATTGTGACTGCATCTGGATTCGTCGTGCCGTAGATGAAAATGCTCCGATCGCTGTAGAATACAATCACATGGGAGCCAGTGATGCGGGTGGCGATCGCTGCCGGATACCGAAAAGGTTCCGCTGGATAGAGAATACTAGACGACGGGGTGCGATTCGGCGGGTCATTCGCAGCACCAAAAGCCGGAGGAAAGGGTAGCGTCGCACGATACTCCAGCGTCGACGGACTAAATAATCGCACAACTCCACTTGATCCGCCTACCGCCACATAGGACTCCGTAACAGAGATCGCATTTCCGCGATTCGACTCCAACGACACCAACCGTTCCATGATACCGGACGCTCCAAAGCAGCAGAGTGTTCCGTCCGCAGTGACAGCAAATGTCTTGAGCTCACAGGTGCCAAAACCGCAACCAACACCTGTAAACGTCGCGGACGTCTTCGCGTTCACCACGGCATCTCTATGCTGGAGCTCTGGGAGGTCGTTCACATGCAGTCCAGTCACCAGAAACGACCCCGTATCATCCAGGAACCAGTACTGCACACAGAAGAAGAAGAAGAAAAACATTAGCCCAGCCCCAACTCAGCTGTCAACCCAGCTGTCCCACCTTGAAGTGTTTCTCCCCGACGGTGACGAAGAAGTTGCCCGCTTGGCAGAAGTCCGCGTCCAGGATCTTGTCCTCGACGACGGCGCAGCCCACCGCTGCGACCTCGAGGCGTCGCGCCGCGTCCTTCCTCTTCGTCTTGAGCTCCCACGCGTAGACGTGCTGGTCGTGCACCAGCCCCGCCGAGAGCAGGAAGCGCCCGTCCTGGCTGAAGGCCACGCACGCGACGCCGAACTGGTGGCGCTGCAGCTCGGCGCACAGCGTGCCGTCCGTGCCGTCCCAGATGGTGATGGCTGGCAGGTAGCCCCTCTCTCCAATAGCCAGGAACTGGCCGTTGGGCGAGAAGCTCAGACACGCCACGCTCTTGTCCACGCGGTAGTACCGCACCTGCTTGTTGCGCCGCAGGTTGTAGATCACCACGATGCAGCCGGCCGCGTACGCCAGCTCGCCCGAGACCGGGTTCACGGCCACCATGGCGTTGCTCAGCGCTGTTAGCCCCAGCACGCGCTCCAGGATGAGCCGCGAGCGCGGCGGGGGCAGCACATGCGCAGGCATCTCAGTCATGTTGCGCTTTGCTCGCGTCGTTTCGCGTCGGAGATCGCTGATTGGTGGAAATACGTTGAAGTCACTCACTCACACGAAGGAACGTTCCGGAATAGTGACTGTTTTCTTGTTTTTTTTTCATGCGATGCGACACGGGAGAACTGAAGTACTGTACCGTACTGTGCCATAATACAATACGAAAGACTCGACGTCATGCTGCCTCTGTACAAGCGCGGCATGCGCTACGCGTGGGTCCCGTACCGTCGACTGCGGCGCGGTGCAGTGCTGGGCGGTGTAGTGGCGCTGCTGCTGCTGTTCCTGCTCTTCTCGCGGCTGAACCCAGAGGTGCCAGAGGCTCCGGCCGCTGTCGACGTCGTCCAGCCGGACATCGCGGCGCCAGTAGCAGCGGACGGAGGCGTCGACATGGACGCGGAGGCGCACGCAGACGCAGAGGAAGCGACGGCCGTCCCCACCCCAAGTCCGGACGCTGTCACGCAGGCCCCACTCGTGCTGCGGCTGCTGATGCCGCTGGTGGCGGGCTTCGTGTTCGGCTTCCTCGGGTCCGTCCCCGTTGCAGGCCCGACCAGCGCCATGGTGCTCAAGCTGGGGATCCAGGGCAAGTACACGGCCGGGATGACGATTGCAGTGGGTGGAGCCATATCAGAAGCGGTACGGGGAGAGTGGAGATGGGATGAGAGAGGGGAGTGGAGAGGGGTCTAACTCGTTGCTTGTTCTGTGTAGACGTATGCTGGCATCGCGTTCTGGGGCTTCGGGAGCTTCCTGGCTGGGGCCAAGTTCTTGCTGCCGGTGTCCAAGTACGTTAACCTCTGGGTTGTGGGGTGAGAGGTTATGGGTCTTTTGACGTGTTGACTGAGGGGTGTGATTTTTTTTCATTATCTGCAGGGTGCTAGGAGCGATCATGTTCACGCTCATTGGACTGGTGTTCTTGAAGGCTGATATGAAGCCGTCGTTGGACTCTGACGTCGAAGCCTCTCATGGGAAAGCAGCGCGACGACCTCAGGGGGAAGTGTTGAAGAATATTCTCATGGGACTCACGATGTCCGGTATTAATCCTGCATTGCTCGCGTCGTATACCGGTGCAATTGCATCAGGTAAGCGCGTTCGTAGTAAGGGGTATTATTGGTGTTTATGATGGCTAATTGGGTTTGTGATATGTGTGGTGGCGGTGAAGTGTACGGCACCGGTATGCTGGAGTTCACATTGTTCCTGGCTATCGTGTTTGCAATTGGCGTCTGCTGTGGCGTTTCTACGTGGTTTTACTTGTTGCTTTCGCTACTCAAGAAGTACAAGCAGGTATGTGACTGTATATTACTTCGGTGCTGTGAGATTAAAGCTAACCATTGTATTGCACTGTGTCACCGTATGGGCAGCGTCTGCAAAACCACACCATCGATTTAATAATGCGCGGACTGGGCTGTTTCCTGCTCACTCTAGGTCTTTTGTGTGCGAAGTCATCGCTGGACTATTTTTTGTCAGCATCACCTGAGACTAAGTAGGGGATTCGGTACCAACCTGTTCCTATAAACTCGTTGGCAGTCCCACACAGGCAGCAGGCAGCAGTGATTCATGAGAAAACATAATTTACTAGGACAACAGCAGTCTTCAACAAAAGTCAGATTTGAGTGCTTGCAGTGGCATGGTACTACGTAGTAGTTCGAAGTATTATCCAAGTCGGAACTTTTCCTTGAGTCTTGCCAGCGCCTCCCTGTCCTCCTTGGGTAAATCTTCCATGGTTTCCAGCAAGTTGAACAGTTCACGCACCTTGTCCGTTTGATAATCGTCGAAAAAGTCCAGAATGAGAGAGAAGCGAGCCGTTTGGGACAGCGCCTTCATGGTGGATAGAGCGAACGCTGCTTGAGGTTGTTCCTCCGGGTTACTGTCTGCTGTTTTCTGGCGCCAAGAAGCTACCAGCACTTCGACAATCTCAGCCATCAAGTCCGAATCAATGTCCAGTTTGAACAGGTCGGCGATCCGCTCGGGTGTGGTAACTTGCAGATATCTAGCACGAAAATAATGAGGTAAAAAGTAAAGGTTTTCACACCGGCAAGAACAGTACCACGCTACCTGAACTTTGCGTCTGTGGTCTTGAGGTACCGATTCCAAGTGCGACAAAAATCCACTGATGTTGCCGGTGGTTCATCCAACGCTGCGGCCGTTGGCTGAAAGCGCCGTTCCTTCGCAAGTTTCGTCCGGGACGTGTTCTTCTTGAACGAGATATTGGTCTGCCTCTCAGATCTGGAAAAGTCACGCAGCTCTCTCTGCGAGATGGGCTTCAGGTCCGCACACGCCACAAGATTCTATAATACATCATGAACTTCATTAGACAAAAGGCCAGCAATGTTGTTTCCAGTATCATGATCACCTTGAACTCGTCGTAGCTGGCAGCGGTGTGGATGGCGCGCTTCTTCATATCGTCCGTGAGTTTGTAGACTCGATCATCCTCCAACGCTTGCGCCAACTCTTGCTGCAGTGCGGCCGTATCAAAGGCGCCATGCTCGATGGACGTGAGCTGCTCGGACGTCTTCTTCGTCATATCAGAGACCTTGAAGATTGTGACGCTTCACACCCGAAAAGTATCTTTGTGTGCACTACATGTACTCAGAAATGGCTACATTTGTGCGCATGAAGCGACGCGATAAGGGCGTCTTATGACAAGCTAATCCTGGTATTACCAGTTGCAGTGTACTTCCAGTGATAGACTGGCAAAAATAGTTGAATGGGATAGATGACTTCACGTCCTCCCTTCATCTTTGAGCTTCACCATATTCAGATCGTCTTGCTGTGAAGAACCCATCGCTTCCATCGCCATATCCTGCAGCCAACAATGGACCGCGGACGAAAAGCCATCCCAACGCTCAATAAGCACACGGACTCCAAGTACTACCAGCGGTGCCAGGAGATCCACCGCACCAAGCTCTACACCATCAAGAGCGCCATCGACAACAGCGAGCCACACCGGCCAACTCACCTGCGCAAGAACCTCAAGAGAGAACAATTGAAGGAAGAACGCTACGCCGAGATTGAGCGTGAGAATCGCATCTTGCTGGAGAAGATGTCGGCCATCATGCAGGGGGAGACGCTGGACAACAAGAACCAGTCCATCGTTTACTCGCACAGTCTGAACAAGGGTCAGCGCAAGCGCGAGTTGCAGAAAATCACGTCCGAGAATCAGGCGATTCTGCGTCGCATCCAGATGCGTGAGCCCACCTACGACCATGTTCAGTGGGAGGAAGATGCCAAGAAGAATGATCGATACGCCAACAACATCCGCGAGTATCCACCGAGTGCTAGTCAAGAACAGCTTGAAGAAATGCGAGCGATGTCTGCCTACTCGATGGGCGGGACAGGCAAGGACTACTACTGATATTGTAGTTTGCAACAAGTGTGCTTCAGCTCAAATAATCTATTAACCAAAATTCCTTCTTACTTTTGAAGCGACTTCATTTCCATGTTCTGATTACATCCTATAGTAGCTCGACGACGGATTTCAAGATTGCTGAAATTTCGCAAGTTGCTTTGCTCTCTCCGAAAACAGCCAGAAGTTTGTCTCCCCAGAGCTCCATCGCCTCATATTCTCTCTCAATCTCGGAAAGAGGAGCACGGCTATCCGCAAGAAAGTGGTGGAGAATATCTCGTGCCTTGCCGTCACGTTCTTCAGATTGTCCTGAAGATGAAGTCGGACTCCTGTTGACAAATGACTGAATTGGTCTCATCCCGGCCACCAGACGATTCAACTGCTGCTGCACCTCCACAAGCTCCACCCCCATCGCTTTATCAAGATCACCACGAAATGATCTGAGCTTCTCGTCGATTTCTGGCAGATAACCTGAAATAAATGAAGTCCTGTTTTCTTCGAAAGCCGAGAAGGAAGTTGTTTTGTGTTTCTTGAAGAACTACAGTAGTGACACCAAATAAAAGCAGTAAGTTACCGACCGTATCCTCAAATTGGGCATGCTCGGCAACGTACCTGTTCCAGTGCCTGGGTAAATGAGTAGTTTTCTACCAGATCCCGACACGCTCGTTTCACGACAAGAACTCGTGAAAGCAGGCTTGAGTGTATACGCGCGAACTCCATCTTATACAGAAACATGTCGATTCGCTCCAGCATTCCCGGAACTTGGAACAGCAAGCAAAAAAAGCGTTCTGCTTTTCCCAGCGTACTGACGGAGCCTTTGAAACTCTGCAAAGCTTGCTTTTCCTTTTCAGTCGGGAAGAACCGCTGGAGACATCCTAGTAACGCCGGATTAACTACGCGCTCGTCCATTGTTACGATGTCATTCACAATTTGCTCGTAGTGGTCGTGGATTTTAAAGCTGGCGAGTGCGAGAGCCAAGTTGTTCGCACGTTTCAGCTCAATCAACTGAATATTCTTGGATCGGCCACGAGGTGAGGACGCCCGAGACTGTAGCAGATACAAGAAACAGCCATCATTAACGGTAAGTCCTGCGTGCGTAAAAACAATTAAAACGAACCTTTTCAAATGAACCGCTGCTAGCATCTTCATCGACGCCTTCCGCCTTCAAGAACTTCTTGATCGGACTCTTTGATCGAGGGGATGGAACTAATGTAGGGCGAGAAACTTTTTTCAAAACAGACAGTTAGATTGAAACTCATGGTTCGGCAAACAGCAAAAATCGTACCATCTTGAGCAGGTGGAGCAGCAATGTCGACCGAAAGCTTCAGTCCTGTTCGAGCTTCGTATTTTGACGGCTCAGAAGGCGTGGCCACAGTGGTCCCTGGTTGCTCTCGGACAGATGCAGGATTAACATTGTCAGGCGCTACCATTAATTCTTGTGCAGTTGACTCCGAGCGAGGCTCGACAACTTCTCGTCTGATAGCGTTGATAGGTTCAAGCGAACACAGAGTAACCACAGGCTGGCATTCCAGTGTAGGGGTTGAGCAAGAAGTTGCCAGTGAGCTGGCAGGTGATGAAAGAGATGTTTGAGACTTCTGCTTCCGAACTTCCGCCAAGCGCATCCGAATAATCGCATCCGGTGCAAGCGATTCTGGTCTGACATCGGGCTGCATTTCTGGAGTAATATAGCTACCGTCGGTATTTTCATCACCAGGTTTTTCCCATTGCGATACACCAGTGATTCGGTTAACATAGTACGGGTAGCCTTCGTCAGTGTACAATGTTTCCCACTGTGACTCCACTTGATGATATGAATTAGTTGGAATTTGGCTGCACTGACCCCAAGCTGTTGGAAGCGTCACCATGGTCGGAGGGTTCATCACCGCACTATTTTGTCTTGCTGATGACCAGTAAGCCTGTGTGGGTTGCGCATACTCTGGCCTCGCTGACATTTGAAATTGCATTCCATACTGAGAATGACCATTTTCGTGAGGATAATGATTCCAGGATTGCCTTTCAGAGTAATGAGGGTCAGTGTCTCTAATAGAATACCGTTCGAATGGCCGAACACGCTCACGATCCAGTCTCTCTGTTGCAACTAGTCGTTCGTTGTACTGGGGATACGTCCCGTAGCTGGGGGGATCTCTTGCAGAATAATACGAGGCGCCACTCCACGGTGGTGTACATCCACTTGGTGACAGGGAGTTCGATCGGTGTTTTCTAGTAAGAGCGTCACGAACTTGCTCACTTGGTGATAGTGATAACCGGCTGGTAGCATTGCCTCTCGGCACATAACTTGATGCCCGATGCTTAACTGGGTATGTTTCGAAGCCATCCTCATAGCCGCTAGCTTGGTTAATCTGCGCGGGTTTCCAAACCTCAGCATGAACAAATGCTGAAGGAATGTGCTCTTCGATCCCCTCTTCAACGACTTTACCGTTGTCTCTACTCACGATGGGGCTGTAATCTTGTTTTGGCCTTCCAAGAAGCGTCGATGCAGGCTCAATCCGAGAGACTGAAAGACAGGCCTCTTTCTCATTAGTCAAGTAGTATTTTGCTATGAGCTCAGCGCACCTCTGCTGTTTCTCGCGAACGGCGATATCATAAGGGGTCTCCTTATGAATATTTGTTGCGAAGACATTTGCCGCACTCTCAAGCAGTAACCTTACAATAGCTTCATTGCCTGATAGTGATGCATAGTGCAGTGCGGTGTCGCCTTCGTGATCACCGGAGTTTAGCACAGAGTCCCCGCCCACATCCAGCAAATATGCCACACAATCAAGGTTTCCATTCGCTACCGCGCAGTGCAAAGGAGTACGTCCGAACTCTTCTACGACACAAATATCAGCTCCATGGTGCAAAAGAAGTTGAAGACACGCCAAATCTCCATGACGCGCAGCTACATGCAGAGGTGCGTCGTTGTTAGGGTCGATGTGGTTCACAATCTCCGAGTCCATGTCACTCTTTGCTGCTGTCGAAAGAAGCAGTCCGACACAGTGAGCATGGGAAGAATTTACAGCGACTTGCAGTGCCGTCTCGCCAAATTCCGGGTGAGGATCATTCTTCGCTCTTCGAGAAAGACACAGCTCAACCAGTTCAGCATTTCCTAGCCGGCATGCGAGCATCAACAACGTGTCACCAGTTCCACTCTCAAGTAAATCGATAGGACAGCCGTCTTCCAGGCACTCCATGATATCATCAAGCCTGTCATGACGAGCAAGGTTAAATATGCGATTTCTCCACACCGCTATCATTCGTTTAGTTGGAGGTACGGCAGCACTAGGATTTCCACTTGAATCACCGTCTTGTTCTCGAGGTGAGAGGGCAGACTGCTTAAAATCTTCAATCGTACGCGCTGACATCAAAGATGCATCCGTTGGTGGTTCCGAAGCAAATAAAAGCTCGCGAAGACTGCTGACCCAAATACGAGCTTCTTCTTTGCTAGCTGCCACTAAATCCAGTGTTCTTCCTCGTGTCACCAGCGAAAAACACTTGTCTTTCTCTTTGACTACGTTGCTCTCGGTTTGGGCAGTGAAGGCCTCGGTTCCGTGGCCCTCGCGAATTTCAATAACAAGGGCCAAATCAAGCGACCGCGCTTTCTTTCTTTCTGCAGACCCCGACAGCGTTGGATCACCCCATGTTATCTGCAGGTGTGACGGATTGGTCACTCTTCTTACTGCAACCCATTGACGACGTGGTCCAGCAGTGCGCCCGACCATGCTATGGGTGTGATAAGGGATCTTGAAAAACAATCCACCATTCAAAAGATCTGCAGGTATTGACTTGGCACTGAGAGGACTTTTCACACTGGAGTGCACAGTCTCCGATCCAGAGAAAATTGGCAATTGGAGAGGAGGAATCACCGCAGAAGGTAACGACATCGACACGGTATCTACAATTTTCATCTGGAGATGTACTCGCCCTGCCGATAACATCACTGGTTCGTTGGAGTTTTCACTAGCGTCATCACTTCGGAAAAGAGGGTAGTGCTGATCATAAAATAAATCGCCAACTTTGTCCAAAGGAACGTTGGCTTCGCCCACCAGGATCTTGCTGCTTGTCTTCACTTCCACATGTAAAAATTGAGTCTCCTTTGAGCACAATGTGGTCGTGAACTGCTGATTCCATTGCGCCTCGCTTCCACCTTTCTTGTGCAGTTCTGTCCGCATCAAGTATGACGACCAGCTAGTTATGGGGTTGCCATCCTCCGCAGTTGTGCCATCAAACAGCCTCATCTCGAGCAAGCATGACTGCGTTCCAAACTTCTCGGCTTTGAGTAGGCCTGTTGCACCTAGCGCATTGATTATCAATAGCAAGCGATCCCGGCCAAGCTTGTTTGTTTGTCCCGCCACTGGGATCTCCAAAAGAATAGGGCTCGCTTTCGCGACAGGGACTGCTGCAGATTTCGTCATCGCAGGAGCTGCAACAGCACCATGACTGGATACACTGCGCTGTACGTTACTACCAATAATCGGGTTGAGAGTTGCGAAGCCAGCTTCACTGTCTCCGGAGTGAATTACCACCTCGGACGGGCCTCCCAGCGCAGCATCTTCCGCGCTCAGACGCCGCTGCTCGCGACTAGGCCGAGCCCCTCGAGGCGTTTTAGCGGAGCGATCGACCGCCACTTCAATGCCTTCCTCCTCTTCAATCGTTAGATCCACTTCATTTGACATGTCTTTTTCCTCCAACCTCGGCGAAAGGTTTGCCACCTCGGCTTCTTCTCCAGTAATGATACCCGTGATGTCATTTAGAGCGTACTTTTTCTTGGTGGAAGCCACTGGAGCACCTCCCGTCAAGCGACTTAGAAACCCCTTGCGATGCGGTTTGTAGATGGATTTCTTCACGATCTGGTAGTTGCCTGCGTCTTCTTCTTCGTCGTTGTCGATGCTCGTGGATGAGAACGCATGAAATCGTGCTTCAAGCCCAGACTCGGCTATCGGTAGAGACTGCTTGGTCTCTGCGCCACTCGCAGTGTTGTCATGAGTTGCAGCATCTTTTCCTCCCCCTGCGTCTGCATCTGAGTCTCCGTCTTCCTTCACGTCCTTCGTTCTTGGAGACGGCACGTCGCTTTGCTCTGCTTCTGTATCTCTACAGCTTGCGGCAGCGTCGGCGCTCAGCTCCCCGTCTTCACGTCTCCCAGCGTCTCCGTCCTCTTCCATCATGTGAGTGACTCACTCACGTCTGTGCCGGACTAAAGGAGAAAACGACCAACGCGACGGCGCGGGGCCGGATCCCAGCTCCTGTCTCGCCCCCCGCGTACACCTGCTACACAAATAGCCGTCACTGTTACCATACAGCCAGCAGCAGAGCAAGAAGCTGCATCGCATCACACGGCGCATAACGGCTTCATCCCCAGAGTGCGCGCAACCGCCGACAAGTTGAAGTGACCATCACTCCTCGGTCGTACCTAAGCGGACCAACCCCATCCCTTCAGTCAAGCACGTGGCGACCGCACGTTTTGTCTCGACGCCGACTGATTTCTCCCCTTTGTGGCGACGCTTCCTACAGAGGATGAAGGAATGATACAAAGTCTTTAGAGTAATGGATAGGAAAAAATAGCAAGGCATTCATTGAACTCCCTCCCTCGATGTGTGGAAAATAACCTTTTGTCTATGTAAAACAGCCTCACCATTTCTTCCTGGGGGTGTCGGTCTCTCGAGTTCACGGCGCCAAGTGCCGCTCCGTCGTGAGCAACGAAGTCAAGCCGCTTACTTCATCATCTTCTTGAACTCGTCGTACAGCACCAGCACGATGGCACCGCCCGTGCCACGCAGGACGTTGGAGCCAGCGCCCTTGAAGAAGGCACCGCTGCCCTCGTTCTTGGCGATCTTCATGGCGCAGTCAAGCGTGGACGTGTACAGAAGGTCCTTGCGGCCAGCCTGCATCATCATGCGACGACGCACGGTGTCGAAGGGGTACGAGATCATACCGGCCAGGGTGGTCACGGTCTGAGCCACCATCCACTTCTGCCACACGGGGGCCGACTTGGGGTCCTTCAGGGCAACGTCACGCAGAGTGTCGTAACCGCCGAAGAAGGCAGCACGGTACACGATGATACCGCCGACCGACACGCCGAAGCCCTGGTACAGGCCGCCCAGACCGTCCGACTTGTAGATCTTGGAGATGCAGTCCACCAGACCCGTGTACATGCGGGACTTGCCCTTGCCAACGTCAGCGCCAAGACGCGTACGGGCAAAGTCAAGCGGGTACACGAAGAGCAGCGAGGTGGCACCAGCGGCACCGCCCGAGGCCAGGTTGCCGAGGAAGAAGCGCCAGAACTGGTCCTTGTTCACGCCGTCCATGAACAGCTTTTTGAACTTGTCCTTGAAGGCGAAGTTCAGGGCCTGCGTCGGGAAGTAACGGATGACGTTGGCCATGTTACCGCGCCACAGCGAGTTGACGCCCTGCTCCTTGGACACGCGCACGAAGCAGTCCACGATGCCCTTGTACTGGTCCTCAGGCTTGATCTGCGACGAGGCGGCCTGCACCTGCAGGAGCAGCTTGACGCGCTCGATGGGGGCCACGACGGTCTTGGAGATACCGCCAGCGACACCGCCGGCAGCCAGGTCCATCAGGAAGGACATGGCGCCGCTCTTCTTGTCCGAAGTGGCGACGGGCTTGTAGGCAGACAGAGCGCTCATCTTGGCTTGGAGGGGGGAGGCTTTAAAAGTCTTCTACGCTGACGCTTGGGCGAAACGGAGAAAAATCCTAAATGATCAAAGGCGACCTCCCGGGCGGCGAGCCTGCGGCTGCGAGGGGCCGGCTTCTCCGCCACACACTCGCCGTTTGACGTTGGATCCCGAGAGACGCGTTCCCATTGGTCAAAATCCCGGCAGTTTCAAACCGGCGATTCTGGAACGAGTGGCCTCCATGCACTGCCACGCACGTCGGTCGCGGCTGTGCACGGTCGTTTCGCCTTTGCCCAGCTATATTCCTGGCTATTCCTGGGGCGGATAAGCAGGAATAGGAGGTTTTGCATGGGGCACTATAAGCTATTTGTATTGCTGAAGTCGCCATGAATAAGAGCCTGGGACGCTGTGCTTGACGCGCTCCATTTTGCCGGCGGGCGATGGAAGCGAGTGGTCCTGATTCCGAGCCGAGGTCCGGGAGGCGGGTTGTCGACTCGCGCTGGCCCTGCTGCGCGCCCGGCATCGGATTGGGCGGGTTCCCCGTTGCGCTTCAGCCGATGCCACCGCGACGCGCATCACGCGCTGACGTGTTCACGCATGCTTGGTCTCCTCAAGTACGTGGCCACCACCCGATCCCGACGAGCGCGATTGCGGCAACAGCACGTGCTGGGATGCACCGCTCCCTCGCTGCTGGGTGGGCGGATTCCGCGTGCAAACGACGCCTTCCTCCGAGAAGTCCTCGCCATTTGAGCAATTGAGCGTTCCGCTGCGTCGCAGCCCGTTGCGGCGCCTGGCAGTGCCACGGGTGTGCGCACTAAGCTCTGCGATGTGGAGCTTGACGGCGGCGCGCAGCGTAACGGCTGATCGCGCTGTATGATACCGACCGTGCTCGTAACTTCAGAACAGACGGCCAAACCTGCGACGGGGCAGCGGAACAGCCGAGGCGGATGAAAGCATGTTGCTCGCCGTGTGGTGCTGCCGCTGCAAGTACGAAGTCGAAGCGTTAAACAGCGCGGGTGAGTTCACTCAACTGCTGTCGCTCCAGTTGAAGATACGCAAGGTGCGGCCAAGCACCACTGCATGTCTATGCGGTGACAAGCATCACCGGACTGGGCTTCGACACTTGACTGCGCTGCAAGATATCTTCGACTTTTGCCGCTTCATCTTCGTCGTCGCTGCCGCTGGCGCGCTCTCCTCTCGCTCCAACCATGACCAAGATGGTCGGTCACCTTGCCACATGGTCGTCAGTGTGTCGCACTTGATACCTCGCTGCTTCCCTCCATCCATTGAGTTGCACCCATACCGGTACATCAACACCCTTGGCCCCCGGCGATGATCAAGCACGCGGTGGAGCTGTGGATCGCCAGTATGTTGGTCGTGGTCGCCCACGTCAATGTTGCCACGATGCCGATGATCGCCACTCGAGCAGCGAGTCGGCTCGATCCTCCGTTGCGCTTCAGCTCCTGCGCCTGCTTCTTTTGGTTGGGCAGCAGCACCAGCGTGACGAGTCCAAACAATTGCACACTGCCTGCGATGAATAGGCAGTACGCCACCTGCCAGCGCACATGGGGCGTATCGGAGGCGATAGAAGCATCGGACACGTCGAAGTTCGCGTCCACGAGGTTCGTCACACTCTGCGCGAACGGCCAGGCCAAGTTGTGGACGGTGGTCAGCAGCGCGTACGTGGCACCTTCGAATCCCGGCTCTGCGATTTCCACGGTGACGAAACCTGCGACGACGCTGCGCATGCCCTCCGGGATGGCGGCGAGCTGAGGTCCGCCAAGGTAGAACCATTGACTGCGCATGATGTCAAAGGTTGTGACCAAATTGACGCCGACGAAGACCACAGTGGTGAAGAATGAGCACGTCAGCATGATCCAGCGCCAGCTAGTGTTGAGGAAGTACTCGCGCATCAAGAAGGTCGCGAAGACCACCAGAGCAGTGGAGACACAGCCGGCCAAACTGTTGTTCATCGGCGTGACGCCCACCCAAAACTCCTGAATGGCTGCAAGGTCGGAGAAGTTGACGGAGGTGAGGAACGAATGCCAGAAGTGGAAAGCCACGAGCTGCCAGATCGCGCGCTGCTGCAGAATGCGCCACATTTCGCGCAGCGGTGTGACTGGGATTGGTTTGCTCTTGCTTGTGTCGCTTGAGCCGGCGCGAGTCTCGTCGAAGAAGAGCAGCGTGCCGCAGCAGCCAACCATGGCCACACCAGCGCAGCCCCAGAAGACGCTGTTGGGGGCTACGCTCCAGGAGAAGGTGCCGCCGTAGACCTCACCGTTGAAGCTCAGCGCCGCGACGAAGCCCGCCATCAAGCTGGCGCTGTAGCGCACCATGTAGATCGTTGCTTGAGCCTGTCCGCGCACCTCCATGGGCTCGAGCTGCGCCATCTCCACCATGACACCGTCGCACGCGACGTCAGTCATGACGTATCCGGCACAAACTACGAGAAGTCGGAGGAGGTATCGACCTCCAGAGTTGGCAGCGTCTGCGTTCTCCACCACGCGCAACTCGATCTCACGCGTGCGTTGGATCTCGCCCGCCTTGTAGTACGGCGCCTCGATGGGGTTGTACGCCAGCACCGCGAGTGCAATGATGCTGATGACCCAGCCGATGAGCATGTACGACTTCCGTCGATAGCCGGCGATCGGCAAGTGGTCGGACAGCAGTCCGAAGAGCGTCTTGTACGACCACGGCAGCCGCACCACCGTGGCAGCCGCCGAGACCTGGAAGCCGTCCATGTTGAGGTAGAGCTTGAAGAACGGGTACACGAGCGCAGGCAGCAGGCCGTTCAGGAAGCCGATGCACGCGTAGTTGACCAGCAGTCCGAAGCGAGTCGCGTCCAGCAGATCCACGCTGCCGTCGTCGCTGTAGGGCTCGGACCAGCGTCTGGCCAGCGCCTTGCGACTCTTGCGCTGCTCCTGGTCGCTGGCCTCCTTGAGCTTGCTCTGGTATCCCTCCTCCAGTATCGACGCCGTGGCTGCCACGAACGACTGAGGCACCGCGATGGCAGAGCCGACCAAGGACGGACCTCCGAGCAGCGCGTTGCCCTCTTCATCGCTTCGCGACCGCGTTGCCATTCGCATTCAATTGTGGGATACTGTAGACCATTGGCCTTCTTGCCCCCAGGACCCGAGGCGTCGGGCAGCAGACGCTCTGGTCCGCACACTTGTGTCGCTTCGTGCAAGGATACCTATGTAGTAGATCTTGTGTCGGACTACGAAATACTTCAAGTACTTCGTAGTAAACGCTTCGACTTTACTAACGTTACAATGCACTCGGTATCTTACTGTAAACTACGAACATTTGGTGCTGGAGTACCATCTTCCGTTGGAGTCTCCAACTTAGAGACAAGTGCAAGGTCGATCAAAATGCCATTCACGAACTCGCCCTTGCTCTCATGTCAGTGTGTTCACTCAGGATCTCCATCCCACGGAGCTCATTTATCCTATCTCAGTAGAAGACGTCGGTGCCGCTGCTGGTCTGCGGACGACGTCGACTGCTCTCCAGGTTGAACTTGTCCACGAAGCTCTTGAGTCCCGTGTTGAAGAGGCTGCAGCGGATCGGCATCTCCAGCTCGTAGAACGGGTTCTACCGGTATCCGCACAAAAACAAAAAATCCCGTCAACTTGATGGCAGCAAGTAAAAAATCCCTCCTGGTGCAGAAGTAGTAGTATACCTTGAGCACGTAGTCGACGTATAGCTCGTACACCGTCTGCAGCGCCACGTCCAGGTCGGGCGTGCCCAGTGCCGCCGTGATGAAGAACTTGATGCCCGTGGGCGTTTGCAGACACTGCAGACGGAAGGTGCCCGTCTCGAGGCTGTCGATGCCGCCTGAAGCCGTGGGCGCCGCCAGCGCCGTGATAGCGTGCATGCTGTGGAAGGTGGAGCCCAGGCGCAGGTGGTCGTTGGAGCTCAGCTTGGGCGCTGCGGGGCTCAGGTCCTGCTGGTAGATGAGGCCCCCAGCCTTGTTGATGATGTACAGCGAGTGCAGCATGTCGCCCAAAGTGTCAACTGACCGAAATCACCCAGGAGACCGTTTCTATTCACTTAGAAACGACGTTTAGAAATGGGTACGTGAACTTCAACTACTTCAGTACATTATTAGTCTTACCGGTACAGTTTCGTAATGTAAGTGTGCAAAGCAGTCGGCATCTCCTCATCCGCGATTTCGTACGAACATCTAGGATGTCGTTAGCTTTGCCCAAAACAACTTGGGCTCTTTGAAGAGCAACCTTTACCATAAAAAATTGCATTAACGCAACATACCGAAGCAAGAATTAGCTGAGATAACTCAACGAGGGAATAGACCCAGCAACCAGTCTACCTACTTCACGCGCCATGTCCACGTCGGGGCCTAGTACACTGGCGATGTCATTGTATCTTTCAATACTCTCATGAACCCCACCACTTTCACTTGCCTCGCTCATTGGCCGCATCACTTGGGATAGCTTCTGACGCTTCAAAGGGCCCTCGGTGCTATCAGTAGGCTTCAGTAGCTGCCTGATCAGCTCGAAAGCCTTGCCTGGGGTCGAAATGTGCACTCTGTTGACGCGGGTGGTATCGTTTTCCTTCCCAGCGACCCAGAAGAACCGCCAATCGCGGTTGCAGTCAGTAAGCAGCGCAGCCACGGGGTCGTCGGCGAGGAAATTCAGAGCAATTAGCTCTGAGATCGTGTGGTAGACCGATTGCCTTTCAACCTTTTGCTTCACTTCAATCAGCATCTTCACTTCAGGTAAGTCATACGCATAATCATCACTCTCCATAACGATATCACTGAGTATGAGGAGATTGGTGCGGCCACAAAACTCAATGTTGGAGCCCTTTGGAACAACTCGGAGAATATCTTCCGTATTTTCCACATCAAACACGCAAAGCCGCTGCTCCTGGAGAATTTCACCAATGTTGCGTTCAAGATACGCGCAATATTCATCTTTCTTCTTCTTTTTGCTGAGTTTCGTATCCCATGTGAACCCTTTGACTTGATCGAACTTCCCCTCGGTTGTACGCACAGGGTTCATCCTAATATTGAAGGTGTCCAGAAGCTCCATGAACTCGGTAGAGCCCACCTGCGAGTGAACGTATTTCTTGCGCTGGGTCAGCACAGTTCTCTCATGTATTTCTTTGATCATTTGACAGATCATGGAAGTCTCGTTCGCTGGACCAACCGCATCCTCCGGAACCACCACCAGCACGTGAATTTGGCCAACATCCGGTTGAAAGTCCGCTCCAAAGTGCTTGGTGTCCTGGATATTCAGCACTGGATCCATCCACTCCCCGAAGTCTCGGGGAGTTCCATCTTCATCGAGCTCCACAGATGCCGCGTCTGCGCTATTCAGCCATACCCCGTCCTTCTTCGCCAGGTAGAGCTGTAGGTTCTTCGCATCGACTCTGCTCAAGTCATTCTCGTTTTTCTTCTTGATCGCCTCTTGCAGCTTGGCCACCTTCTTGCCATCGTCAATCTTCACACCGAACGCTCGCCCTTCACCAACAATTGTGCAATTCAACTCGAGTCGCACCATGTTTCTTTAACTCTAGATTCTCGAATGATAAGGGGGAGAGTTCGCAGTTCGAAGAACTGTGTTTAGGCGGGCCCAGAAAAGTTTGGCCCTTGACATCGTGCAACATTCGGTCAACCCTATTTAAGTTGCACTTCCGGAACATAATATCTCAAGTTGCACCACCAGAACATAATATCTGAACGTGCACCAGCGGAGGGCAACTTGCTCAAGATCACGTGGATGCTACGCTACTACTTGTCATTAGACACCGAATTGTTTCACGTCGGACGACGCGTCACGTCTAGTACACCCAGTGGTCGTGCACGACATCGGGCTCGTGCATGAACCACCGGGAGCGTGAGCTGGATCACCTGGTATGGAGGGGACTTCGATTGATCGCTCATTGACCGCTGGAATACGCTCGCGGGCTACATCTGGGCTGGAGACTGGGCGTGCTTGGATGAATTCAACCGCATTGACATCGAGGTCTTGTCCGTCGTAGCTCAGCAGTTGTTGATCCTCCGTGAAGGTCGAATTCAGGGGAAAGAGCACATCAGCTTCATGGGGATTGAGATTTTGCTCAAGGACCACCACGTTATCGTCACGATGAATCCTGGATATGCCGATCAAACGGAGCTCCCCGACAACCTTAAGGTGTGTTTTCGCCCCGTGTCCAATGGACACTGTCCATGATGGTGTCGGATTACGCGTTGATCGCCGAGAGCATGCTGTTCGCTGAGGGGTTCGGCGATGCGCGCGCCTTGTCGCGCAAGATGTGCAAGCCCTACATTCTGATTTTTGCCTAAATTACAACGGAAGTGGTTAGAGTCACCAACGAGATTGCATAAAACCAACGCATTTGCCCTAACCACCAAAGTCGCCGGCCTTCGGCCGGCGAGATCAAGCGCAGCGCGTAGCGCTGCAAGATTAGGGTGAGCCTACCGGACTCGGCCAGAGAGGTTTAGCATCGACGTGCGAAGCGAAGTCTTCGCACGGCGTGCTAAACCTCGACATTAACCCGTTTTCCAGCAGGGTCCCGCATGGTGTTTGGGGTTAGGGCAGGGTGATAAGGTACATGATGTTGCTGGAAAGTCGCAGGAAAGTTACAGGAAGGTTGCAGCAACGACGTTTTATGCAATCTCGTTGGTGACTCTAACAAGGTCCAATTACAACAGTACTACTACAGTAGTTGGAACTAAATTACTACCAGAGTAGTAGTAGTAATTTCGGCGAGCTGGATTAGGATAGTAGTAGTACTATAGTAACTTCCAGTAATTTCCTCTAGGCCTGATCAAAAGCGGGTTTGAGTGTTAAGGTGGTCATGTATGACTAATTCCGCTTGCGAACGTCGTATCGATCGGCTATCTACAGCCAAACAACAGGCTTCGCGCCACCACGGAAGCTTGCGAGGGTGCTGCGTTGGTCAAAAGACAAGATTTCCTTGATTTCTTCAGCTGCCCAAGCAGTAATTAGCAGTAGTTAGGCAGTACTATTTGCCCTCGATCTGAACTATTACTTCGACAATAGTAGTAATTTATCGCCACGTCGCTTACTGCAGCGTTGGTTTTGTATTGATGTCACTCAATAACTTGTAATTTGTCGGAAACTACTGTTCCGTTACTATTTACTGGAAATTACTACTCAAATTACTACTACTGGCAGTAATTTGGTTACTCCTCAATTAGCACACACACACACACACAACACGCACACCACGCACAGCCTTGAGCTCAAAGCTGTTAGCACGATGGAACTCCAGCCCCCATCTGAGAACTGCGAATCCCCAATTGATATTTCACGATTGAAAGCAACAGAACCGGACCAAACTTTTTGTAGACAATTTTTTTAAATGTGGAGTACGCATTGGCTTTGATTTTTGGTGAATTGATGTTTTGATGTTAGCCGTTCATTCGACTGCTTGAGTGTTCCCGAGGCCTTGCTGGGCCGTGGTGTCGCTATCCTCGATGGAGAGCATGAAAGAGCCGTCGCCGCAGAACTTGTCGTTCAGCCACGCACCGTCGTAGCACGAGCCGTCTGTGAAGGTGTAGCGGCCGTTGCCATGACGGCCGTCGTCCATCCACTCGCCTTCGTACGAGCACCCGTTGGCGTACTTGCACACTCCACGACCGCAGCGCACGCCGCCGACCCACTTTCCATTGTAATGGGCTCGAGTCCGAGCGTCATCGAAGACGCCGAAGCCATTGCGTCGACCATTGTGCCACTCACCGCGATACACGGATCCATCGCGCAGTGTAGCGACTCCGTGTCCTGAACGACGACCGGTGACCCAAGTTCCCTCGTACACCTCGCCTGAAGCGTGGTGGTGACTTTCGCCTTGGCCGTGAGGGACACCATCGCACACTTCACCAACATATCGACATGTGCCGTTCTGACCATCGTCATACCCCTCGAGACAGCTCTTTTCACGCGTGTCAAGGACGTCGTTGATCCACGAGCCGACGAGCTGCGTGTCGTCGGAAAATGAAAGTGTACCTGCGCCATGCTTTCGATCGTGCACCCACTGGCCTTCGTATTTCGTCGGCAGACGCTGCTGTACACTACCGTTGTGCTGAGTCTCTGGCGTGTGATATTCGTAGATCCCGTAGCCGTGACGCTGGTCGCTTTCCCACTGGCCAGCATACACATCTTGGCTGCTGACATACCGCATGACACCTTGACCACAGCGTTGATCGTCACGCCAATCGCCGTCGTACTCGTCTCCATTGACGTACGAACACTTGCCTTTGCCGTGGCGTTGCGTTTGATCTGAATTCATTTCTCCGACGTACACGTCTCCATTGCTTAGCGTCTTGGTCTTGATCGGGTTTGCGGCAGCTTGTCGCTGGGCTTCTTCCTCTGCTTCGCTTGGAAAACCTGCCGGCGTCTCCCAAAAGTCCAACGCAGTTGTTGAGTCGAGATATTGCTGCCATGAACCATTGTCAACATATTCTGGAATAGGGATGCCACCGAAGAGGAAGAACCCTCTCTTGTCGGGACGCACAACCGAAGCATGCCCCATGTAGCTTTTGATTCCAGCCGTAGAAGCCTGCACCTCGCGGATACGAGCACGGAGAGGCTCAAGAATGATCATCGACGATGAACTCAGTGCTGGCTCGTACTCGGAGAAACCACCAAAGATCAAAATGCCTTCCTGGGGACCACAAGGCTTCTCGCTGACTTCACCGTCCTTGATTCGGCGGATGATTCCTGTTTCCTCGTCGATAGGGAGCTGCAAAGCTAATGCTGTGGCGCAACATCGGGCTGTGAAAACTCGTGGTACTGAAAAGTTGTCAGGACTGCCGCCTCCCGTTGTTACAGATGTCCAAGTGTTGGTTGCTAGATCCAGGATGTGGATGCCCGAATTCATTGTTGGAGTGAGAGGGTCGGAGTGCTGCCTCCCTCCGACAACTACGACTTTGTCACCGTCACCAATGGCTACTGCATTGTGGAAGGCCAAAGGCAGCGGACTGTTACCGGTGGGCTGCAATATCAAGCAAAACAGACATTAAGTTATTCCAATCTAGTGCACGCATGGAGTGAAACATATTCACGAACCGAAAGCTGCATCCAGCGAGGCTTCTGTCCTGCAACATTCACAGTGAGTAACCAGATATCCGACAAGACAGCACCTTGCGAAGTTTTCCCTCCGAGAATGAGCACGCCTGGAGTATGTGGGATTTCTGGGTCGCTTGTGGCTTCCCGATAGCGCACTGGGGCACTGGCATGCCATGCTCGGGCGCAAGGTGCTGGAGCTGGAGGATCGGTGCTATCGCCACTGAGAGGAGAGATATCGATGCAATAGAGAACGTTGTTCTCGTAGCTCAGCTCGTGCATATCGCCCATCAATTGTTGTTGCGAGGACTCGAAGACGTCGATCGACTCGCCACCGAAGGTGTAGGCCTTCTCACCCAGTGTCACCACAGAGTGACCAATACGGTGAGTAAGCTCGCCGTGGACATCGTAACCAGTCAACCATTTCGTGGTAATCAAGTCAAATAGATCGAGGCGCGAGACGCTCGTGAAGCTCTCGCTTGGCAGCTCTTCTTTGCCCCCGACTATCACCGCACTGGTGGTGAGTTCAAGCAACAGTGGTTAACGTTCGTAGACTTTTGTCCAGGAAAGCACAAACTCTACGCACATGTGACCGTTTAAAGTCCCCGCACAAGCACCAGACAAGCTGTATGTCTCCTGTGGCTCTGGGTTCTTTCTCTCCAGCGACCGGGACACATGGGTCCCCCACGGATAGTAGTCATGCGACTGGTAGATGTGTAAGCCAAAGACAAATTGACATCAGCACCAAACCAACGACAACCATAGATGATCGTTCACCACGTCGCACCTCGAGCCACTTCAAGTCTTGCCCGTCCAGCTCCATATCTCGTGGCGAGTCGCCCTTGAATTGCTTCAGATTTGGGAGCAATGAACAGCCGCACTACGTTCAAAAGGTCGACTGAATCAAGATGTCCACGATGGTGACATCAACAAGGTGAGAGTTTGCGGATATAAGGCCTTAAAATCCAAGACGAAGCTGGAGAGCAAACATGACCACCTATTCTTGGCGTTCATTTTGAAAAAGGTCAAGTTAACCAGGTTGAATCCGTGAGACTTCGCCATTATGATGATAAGCACGCTTGTCGCGAAACTTGGGGCCACCTCCAAAGCTCCTCGAGAGTCTGCAGCGCCAACTCCAAAGCCTGCGGAACACCGACCGCGTCCTAATGAAGCGATCTTCAATACTCAGTTTGCGAGTGCCGGGAAGCGGTTCCTGACCAAGATCAAGAAGAACCGCGCCATGCAAGTTGATCGGCGAACGCGCGGGTTCCAGCAAGGTCTCGAGCAACGGACAGTCGTGATTGACCCATTCACAGGTGATCACTACCGAGTGATGCTCGTGGACTCGGACATGATGCGGCGCGAGAACCTCGCGGATGAACTTGAACAGCGTTTCGAGATCTTCGTCGCCCCGAGTAATGAACGAGCGTTTGCGCTGCTTGGCCTTTTCCAGGTGAACTTTGTGATCTTGCACCTGGACTTTGGGAACGACCAAACTGCAGCGACCAGTCCAGCGCTAGCGTTTCTGCGTGAGATGAAGCGTAGCAGCTTTCGGACACCCGTGGCCGCGCTTGTCGCCTCCTCTTTTAACACTGATCACGAGGCGCAAAAGTTGCTGGCGCGTGCACTGCAGACTGGTGGAGTGTGCGGATACTTTGAAGAAGGACTTGCAACCGAAGCACTGACCGAGAGAATCACGAAACTTTTGAAATCGCTCGCAGTAGCGCAGAACGAAGTTGCCAAGTGCCGAGGAACGCAGTCTCAACTCTCTCACCCCGACAAGAGCAACAAAGCAGGGGCTCAGATTCAACCACACACGTCACCACCGCGAGAGCAACAACAACAACAGCATGACAATCAAGCCGTTAGTCAGACTCGAGTGACTCCACCAAGTTCTGCCGCAGGACCAAAACGACTACCGACGACTGAAGTTCCGAACACTCGCCCAAGCTCAGTCAAGTTCGATCGGTCCGGAATGCTGCTCGAGCTTAGTCTCAACCAACGCAAGCAATGTCTCCATCAGCGCGAAACAATCGAGGCAACTCTCGCGACAGCTCCACATTCAGTGCTTGGTCTTGACATTGACTCGAGCCTCGAATCCCCCGGAGTTCCCGCCACACCATCAGCAACGTGTGTTTCTCCACTGTCTCCGGCTTTCAACTCCGTTCGGCGACAATCGAGAGTGGGGAAGAAGATTCCTCCGCTGCCGTCGCCGAAGCAGGTGAGTCAGCTCATTTACACGCGACCGCAGGAGCTACAGACACGAATTGGCCGACATCTATACGAACGTCTGCATATTGCTGGGCCACCCGGCGCGGTTCCCCAAGACCCGTTACTGAATCACTGCGTAGTGATTGATCCGCGCGCTCAGGGACGAGATCTCGTCGTCGGCAAGGCCTATATGCTGTATTGCGAACAGCGACTTGATGAGGCACTGGTACACTGTGATCGCGCACTACGGACTTCAAATGCAACACTAGAAAAGCTGGCTCGACTTCTGCGAGGCGCAGTTTACGACGCTCGTGGAGAACACGTTCGAGCTGAAGCTGAGTTTCTCGCTTGCATCCAACTTGATCCAGCGATGCATGAGGCCCATTTCAACCTCAGCGTTGCTCGACTCAAACTTGGTAAAGATACTCTAGCGCTTCAAGCACTCACGGAGGCATTGGCGCTTGACCCGCAAAATGAAAAGTACTTGCAGAACCGTGGACTCATGTATCGACGCATGGGTCATTTCTCGCAAGCGCAAAGCGAATACTACAAGCGTGACCTCGTTGTCGGAATGGCCTCCGCTTCCCCAGGTCCTCGAAACACTCACACAGCTAGTAGCAGAGGGAAGCGGAGAGTAAATTCTGCTGCTACATCTGCGTCCTCCGTTCCTCGGAGTCCACAGCCGACAACTCGAGGTAAATTCAGCAAGTGCGAGCTGGAAGACGGCTTGTTCGCTCATCTGTATGGCAAACCCACGCCCGACAAGTTGGCTTTGGCTTGTCCTGCGAGTGAACGCTCGGCCGACATGCTCTGCGCCATCGTCGCTAGACTGCAAACGCTGCTATTTTTCCAGGACTTCCCACGCGAGGTCCTGACCCAAGTAGCCCAAGCTCTGGATTACGATGTCGTGGCGTGCGGGAAGAGCTTCGTGCTAGGAGAGAGCCATCCACACAACTTTTACGTGCTGCTAGGAGGTAAACTCAGTGTCCGCAGACGCGTTGGGACAACGGACTTTGGGTCGACAGTGACAACGCACCACTTGGGACCCGGTACAGTTTTCGGCTGCGCGGGGTTCACGATATCCACTCACGCAACTCTCATTGCTGACGAATGCGCCGAGATCGGTCTCCTTTGGCCTGGTGACTACGCAGCCACCATCCGCTCCGTGACATCGCAGACGAACCAAGATGTGTTTGCCTTCTTGCAACAACTACGTGGCTTCCGTCTCCTCACCACCGGTGACCTCGGTCATGTCGTCGGGATATCGGAGCGGAAACGCTTCCGCAAAGGTGACGTCTTACTTGAACAGAATGAACAGCCTCGTCACCTCATTGTCCTCTGGAAGGGGAGCTGCTCAGTGTACCAGGACTTCGACAGCCTGCCACTCAACCGTCGAAAGCTCCGACGTACTGCCAATTTCGACGGATGGAACGAATACGACGACGACGAAGACGCTTTCGACTCGGAAGCCGAGGAAGATGACGGTAGTAGTGGCGAAGACGACGCCGCAGGAGATAAAAGGAGGTCGCGTCGGCGTGCCGAACACGGTGACAACTGCGACGAAGCAATCCAGCCACCATTCCACCGCCTCATCGCCAAGACCGACTGGCCGTTAGGCTTCCAGGCTCGCACACGAGCGCGTAAATACCGTCGAGGACGTCGCGATGGGTTGCTGCTGTTTCAAGCTCCGTCAGTTGTCGGGTCTCTGGGTTTTGCGAGGCCTTCACCAACGATGTCGTTGCCCATGCGGCGCTTGAAGGGCAAACTCGCTGCACATGAGAAGAACGCTCTGGTCCAGAAGTGCGCAGCCCCCGCCGTGTTTGGCGAGTCGAGGTTCCTGGACCCGACCCACGCGCCGTCCAAGTGCTGCGTGGTGGCTGAGTCGCTGGTGGAAGTGCTTTTGTTCGACCATATGCGGCTGCAGGAGATGGGGCTCAAGCCGGAGGTCATCAGCGAGTTGTTCGACGCTGCGCCCAAGTACCTGAGCGAGAAGGAGGTCGCCCAGAAGCAGGCGGATGTGGTAAGCTTGACACCGTCAGGTAGTTGACCATTTTTGGTGCATTAACGGCATTGCTCTATACGTGCAGGCCACGTGGGATGAGTACAGGAACCTGCGCGTGCTGGAGCTGTCCAAGAAGCGCTGGCCCAAGGCCAAGGCGAGTTGCCTTTGTTGCTTGCTGCTTGCTGGATGATGGACTAACCGGGAAGCAAATGCTTTGCTGCTTGACCAGAGACACTTGCGGGCCTTGTCAAACGGCTGCAGCATCATGCTCACGGACACCAGCAGCGCCGGGCTCGAGGCGAGTTCGAGCAAGTAAAATGAGCATATCATGTAGCCATGTCCGTGGGCCTGTCTCAAAGATACGCGCGTTAGCAGGATGTCGCCCCTCCTACCACTTTTGACTTATCGATACACTTTTATTAGTCACTGGGAGGGATGACCCGAAACATAAACGCTGATCCCGTCCGATTTGAATCGACGCGACGATTATGCTGTACGACAGGTCCACCTGCGTTGCAGCATGGCATCCCGCCCGACTATGGAAGAATGCAGAGCCAAAATGCAGGAACCGGCGGCGTCTTCGCGCGGGCGCTGGCTGGCGCGTCGCCGCGCGTCCCGGCTGGGCAGTGGGGACAGCCGGGGCGAGGCCAGTCCGCCGCTGTCCGCGCTGGCGGCGCTGATGCTCAGTTCCCAGCCGCGCGCGAGCATGACGGACGCCATCTCCCGTGGGACGTCCGTGGGCGACGACGACGAGCGCGCGGAGGTGGGCGAGGCCTCGCCCAACGTGTACAAGTTCGACGTGGCGCAGTACAAGGACGGGTCCTTCCGCTTCGTGCCGGCCTGCGCACGCGACCTCATCAAGTACACGGGCCGCCTGCTGCACCACGGCGCGCAGTCGACGCGCAAGACCAAGATCAACACGGTGCAGTTCGACTGGCCCGCCGTGGCCTTCCAGATCTCCGTGCGCGGCACGAGCAGCGTCGCGATCCGACTCAAGGGCGACGGTGCGTAATCGGCTTGTGTGGGCCGGTGGCCCAATTGGGTCCGTGTTGACGGCGTCGGATTGATTGGTCTGGGGCGGGAGAGAGAGCAAGATTTCTTGTTTCACTTGACATGAAAGATCTCTTGAGCTAGTCGAACCTAGTGGCCGGTTTGCGATGCCACGTTCTGAACTCATTTCGGTCCGACGCCGCGACCGAGCCTGCTGTTTTTGGCTGTTTTTGGCTTTGGAGCTCACTGGAGTTGGCGTGTTGGCGTGTGTTGCAGGCAACTACTTCAACGTGTTCGTGAACGACGAGCTGCGCTGCATCCTCCGCGCGTCGCTCAACGCAACCTGCTGCGATGGTGAGTGGAATATGATCGACCTGTTGTGGGAGTTCTTTTGCTGACGAGGCTCGTGGCTCGTGCGTGCAGTGGCGACGGACCTCGACACGGAGCAGGAGTACGCGATCCGTATCTGCAAGCGGACGGAGCCGCAGATGCGAGGAGCAATGTCTACGTTCAAGGTACGACTGGGGCAGCGCAGTGGCGTTGAGCTTGCAGTAGATAACCTTGCTGTGCGAATGTTTCGGCGGCCAGGTTTGCACGTTCTACGGATTTATCGTCGAAGAGAATGCAGAGATCCTACCTGTAGACCAGCCAGAGCCGCAACCCGTGCGCAAAATGGAATTTATTGGCGACTCGGACACTTGCGGTTTCGGCAACGAAGGCAAGGCCAGCAGCGCCAAGAACCTGTTTGGTATGAAAGGACGGATGGAGAACGTCTACAATGGCTACGCGTGTATCACCGCGCGGATGTTCGATGCGGAAGAACACGTGCTTGCGTGGAGCGGGTAAGTGCACGATTTAGCTGCTCGCCTTCGTTAATGTTCTATACACTAATTGTTGTCCTCTCTTTTTCGACTTTTGAAGCAAGGGAGTACATAGCAACTCTGCAGATTGGGGCCCCAACATGCCGGCTTTGTGGAAGAACACGCTGGCATCTCGACCAGGTGACTGGGATATGTCGAGTTGGGTACCTGACGTCGTGGTAATCAACCTCGGAATCAACGACCTCTCACCGCCTGCCTCTGCGGAGACAGACATAGTAACAGGCTACGCTTCATTTTTACTGGAAGTGCGCTCTTGTAAGTGCTGAGTTTTTTTTTTGCGACTGATTGCTGCTGAGAGCTTCACTAACCTCCGTCCTCTGTTTCAGATCGCCCAGACGCACATATATTCTGCGTTGTGTACGACGACGGCTGCATCAGCTCGGAAGACTCGGAAACGAACCGCAAGTTTGTGTCTCTGCAGCTACAGGAGATCATCAAGGTGGCCATCTCGAAGGTCAGCAAGCACGACGACAAGATGCACTACACCTTCATCAAGGTCAGTAGCTTGATAACTCTTCACGTTGTTTGCAGTGTCTTGACGTGATGTGGTTGGTGGTCATTCGCAGGTGGACGAAGGCCTCGAGAAGGAAGACTACGCGTCCATGATGCACTACGCAGTGAGCGGCCATGTCAAGATCGCCAAAGTGCTGGCCGAAGAGATCGCGTTGCGCACAGGATGGAGCGTGGAGAAAGAACCAGAGACGATGACGTATCCGCAAGCCAAGGACCAGATCCTGACTCCTCGAGATCACTCGAAGACCTCCTGTACTGTATCGTAGACTGAAGTTGAAGTCGTCTGAGTACCAGGAAAAAAGGCAAGACCTATTTATTGTCCTCACCAATTTTCGTCCATTTTTGGTCCCATGCTTGTCACAATTGTACTGTATCGTAGACTGAAGTTGAAGTCGTCTGAGCACCAGGAAAAAAGGCAAGACCTATTTATTGTCCTCACCAATTTTCGTCCATTTTTGGTCCCATGCTTGTCACAATTGTATCCGAATCGCAGACACAAAAGATCAAAAGATCAGATCATGCTGGCGGCCGAGAAGCTGCGCGAGCTACGCGCGCTCATGAGCCGCACCAACGTGCGTCTGCTGCCTCTGCGCCACCACCTGGGCAAGGCGGAGAAGGGGGAGGCGGCGGAGCTCTCGGGCAGGCCGCTGCAGGCCTTCCTGGTTGACACGGCCGACGCGCACCAGAGCGAGTACGTGGGGGACGCGCACAAGCGGCGCGAGTTCCTCACAGGCTTCACAGGCTCCAATGGCACGGCGCTGGTGACGCCGGACCAGGCGCTTATGTGGACGGACGGCCGCTACTTCCTGCAGGCGGAGCAGGAGCTGAGCGAGGACTGGACGCTCATGAAGAGCGAGGAGCCCGGTGTGCCCACTATTGAGGTACGTAATTAAGACTAAATTTTGGTCCTATATTTATTTTTTGACCTGAATTTATTTTTTGTGTTGGTATGATAGCAATGGGCGAAGAAGAACATGCCGAATGACAGTTGTCTGGCTATTGATCCGTACCTGACGTCGGTGTTCGCGGCTCGGTATGTGGAAGATGAGAGTTTTGCTTGTTGGCACATTTGGGACTAAATTTTGTGTGGTATTTTTTTTTGTAGCAATTTTGCCAAGGCGTTAAAGGAGACCAAGATCGAGTTGGTGGCACTGCATGAGGCCGAGAACCTCGTGGATCTCATCTGGAAAGACCGTCCGACGGTGTCTCCCTCTCAGGTGACGTTTTTGTCAGAAGCGTACACGGGTCGCTCTGTAGCCGACAAGTTGAAGACGCTTCGCGAGGCTGTCCAAGAGAAGGGCGCTGATGCCATTGTACTCACTGCCCTCGACGACATCGCGTGGCTGTTCAACATTCGCGGCAACGACGTCGAGTTTAATCCTGTCGTGTGAGTCGAGATTGACAACAGCTCAAAATTTTGTGATACCGACTCTAATTTTGTGTCCGTGCCTCTATGTTCACAGTACGTCGTACGCCATTGTGACTTCCGACTCGGCGACTCTGTTCCTCGATGCGGCCAACCAAGACGAGGTGAATCAGCATTTGGGCCCGAGTGGCGTCGTCTGCAAGCCGTACTCTGATATGCTGAAGGAAGTGTCAGCTTTTGTTACTGCTAATAAGGAACAGAAGATTCTCGTGGACCCTGCGCAATGCAATGTCGCGGTGTTCTTGGCCATTCCAGCGGCGAACCGTAAGGAGGAAACCTCGGTCGTCATGGCTCAGAAGGCTATCAAGAGTTCGGTGGAGATTGAAGGTATGCGCCAGGCGCATCTTCGTGACGGAGCTGCACTTGTCAAGTACTTCAGCTGGCTTGAAAAAGAGATGGATGCTGGTCATGAGAACCAATGGGACGAAGTGCTGGTCGCTGACAAGCAGGAGCAGTTTCGCCAGCAAGTGAAAGATTACGTGTCGCTGAGTTTCGACACCATCTCTTCCATTGGCGCTAATGGATCCATTATCCACTACTCACCGAAGCGTGGCGACTGTGCCAAGATGTCGACGTCTGCTATGTACCTGAACGACTCTGGTGCTCAGTACCTTGATGGCACAACGGACGTGACACGTACGCTCCACTTCGGCAAGCCTACTGACTACGAGAAGGCGTGCTTCACTTACGTGTTAAAGGGGCATATCGCTCTCGCTAGCACCGTCTTCCCTGACAAGACCGAAGGTGTTAGACTTGATGCCATTACTCGTGCTCCATTGTGGAAGGCTGGTCTGGATTATCGTCATGGCACTGGCCACGGCGTCGGCGCGTTCCTCAACGTGCATGAAAAGGGTGTGGTAAGTAGTTTGCCATTGGTTTCCTGGGATGATTTACCAATGTCGTGGCTGTGCTAACGCGACGTTTTCTATATGCAGCTAATGTCTTTCCGCTTGAACCCGAACGGCTTAAAGATTCAAGACGGCATGATCCTCAGCAATGAGCCGGGCTACTACGAAGATGGCAAATTTGGCATTCGTATCGAAAGCGTCATGGTCGCCAAGAAGGTCAGTCAGCTTACTCGTTTCAGCTATTCAATTCGTACAATCGTCGGGAATGCTTATCATTTGTTTGTATTTATTGCTCATCAGGCCCCTCATATCAAGAGCCCACTCAATCGCGAGTTCTGTGAGTTTGAGACGCTCACGATGGCACCGATTCAGCAGAAGATCATTGACGTGAGCTTGCTCACGTCCGAGGAGATCAAGTGGCTGAACGCATACCACAAGGAGGTGCACGACAAGTTGCAGCCGCTACTGAAGGACGACCCCGAAACGTATGCGTACCTCGTTCGTGAAACGAAGCCACTGCCGCTTCCTTAAGTTGTGTTGGTTGCTACAGCGACCGACATCGGCCAAGTCGACTAAATGTACGTTCCGCGCTGCTTTAAAGCAATCGTGAGCCTTTTACTCTTCTTCTTCCTCGCTAAGCCCAGTATCATCTGCTGGCCCGCTTTCACGGTCGCGACCACTGCTCGGGGACGGACTTCGACTTGCTCGATGGTGTCGAGCTTGAATTCGAGTTCGTCGCTCTTCTCTCTCCTCCAGCCGCTCGATTTGGTGCAGCAAACGCGTCTCCATCGCCTCGTGCCGCTTCTCCTGCCGCTCCAGGCGTTCCTCCTCGCGCTTCCTGCGCTCCTCAATCTGGTGTGGTGTTTCGCCTGTCAGAGCTTGTGCCACACGGTCAAACCGCTCTTGGTAGACTTGCATCTCGCGTTCAATCTTCAGTCGTCGTCTCTGTAGCTCCTCCGTCGACATCAAGTCGTCCTCATGATACACCTCAGCAGGTAGCGGCAGCTCACGTCGCAGCGCACCTTCCGTCCCTCTCGTCTCGCTTGAATCAAGTTGCTCAACCGTCTTAGACGGTGCTGTTTCAACCACAGGAGGAGCTGATAGGATTTTGTCTGTGTCATTAAACGTCGGGTACAACGTCGTCTTGGTCTGGAATTCCTGGACTCTGGGACGCGTCGGTTGTCCGAGATTTTGACCGGTAGGCAGCGGTGAGGGGCTCGGACGCTTGGTAGGCGCCAGCGCTTCAGGCTCCGGGGCATCGAACGCGTCGATTAACTCGTCTTCGTAGGCATCCTCCAGGAGCTCCATCCTAACGTTAGTTCTTAGTGCTCAAATGCTCAATGGGGTTCTTTCTTCAACGAGTCACAATCAAAAATCTGAGGGTCCTGAGCATAGCCAGTCGATTCCAGATGAGCGCCGAAGCGTATCGAGTGGTGGTGATCGGCGCCGGGATGGCAGGTGTGGCGACTGCAAACGCTCTGCTGGAGTCGAGTCACTTTGGTGTTGAGGACGTGTGTGTACTGGAGGCTCAGGATCGAATCGGAGGACGGATCTACACTCGCCCCTTTAGTGACGAGCTGCCGGTGAAGGTCGAGGCTGGAGCGGCGTGGATTCATGGCACGGAAGGGAACCCTGTGGCTGAGTTGGCTCGGAAGTTCGGCGTCGAACTCAAGGAGATCAGCGCTTGCAACCCGTGGCTGCATCCGAGTTCCTGTCCGGGGTTCGTGGTCTATGACGGCAGTCGGAGGCTGAGTGAAGTCGAAGTCGACGAGATGTGGCAGTGGCAGGAATTGCTGCTGAGGAAGCTACAGAAGTTGGCACTGTCGGGTGAAGCGGAAGGCAGAGCGCTGGATACGACGGTGAAGCAGCTTTTGGACGAGGACTCGGAGCTATGCGAGATTGTTGAGTCAAGTACCAATGGCCGTGAGAGGTTGGCTCTGTGTCTGCATCTTGTCGAGACGTGGATGGGCAGCACGAGCGAGGAAATGCAGATCGACGCGTTTGGGGAGATTGACCTCATGGGGTACGACAGACACACTGTGGAAGATTGGATTAGGTAGTACTATCTGCTAACATTCTTGCTTGTTATTCAACGTAGAGATGACCCTGGAGCTCACTGCATCGTTCCTGACGGAATGCACAGTCTCATCGAGCACCTTTCAGCTCCATTGAAAGGCGTTATTCACACTGGCGTGTGTGTTGCGTCTATCAACTACGGATGCTTGGAAGGTGTGGTGATTGAGTGCACGGATGGAAGAAAGTTGACGGCCGATCGTGTGGTAGTGACGTGCTCTTTGGGTTTGCTCAAGTCCGGCAAGCTTCACTTCCACCCTGAACTGCCGCTTGCGAAGGCCGATGTCATTTCTCGTTCCCAAATGGGTCAGTGTATGAAAGTCATGGTGCAGTTTCCGGAGGCGTTTTGGCCCAAGAACGCCTCCTTCATCACACAAATCAACAGCACGTCCAGACCAAGCGAGACGGAGGCGCAGCGCATTTATTTCCCTGTTGTCTTCAGCTACTACGCGGCTAAAGGAGTACCCATTCTCGAGGGTGACCTCATCGGAGACACAGCGCAAGAGGTCTCGGCTACACTTTCCGACGATCAAATCGCGTACGCGTTGTTCTTGCAGTTGCAGGATACGTTTGGGGCTGGTATTCCAGAACCTGTGGGTCACTATATCACACGGTAAGGCGGCCATTTGAATTCATGAAAACTCGATAGATACTTACTCGACGATGTTGATGTATGTTGTACGTTAGATGGGACCAAGACCAGTGGGCACACGGTGCTTACAGCAGTGTTACTGTGGACAGCACGTACGAAGACCCAGACATATTGCGCCACCCCGTGGCTGATCGCTTGTTTTTTGCTGGCGAGGCCACAAATTACGAGTACCAGGGCGCACTTCAAGCTGCATATCTTTCAGGTACGTGTGCATACGATGCACTTCGAAGTAGAAGCCAAAACACACAAAAGAGCTAACCGAGATTGAAAATTATCTTTTCACTCGTAGGCCGTCAAGCTGCCGATGAAATTATTTCTGATGCATATTGAGCTGAGCATTCCGCACCTACATCGTCTGCGGTTCTCCTCATCTTCCCACTGGTACGGGCACACGTCATCAGTCCTTGTTCGTGGCCCGAGTTAGATGACCGAGGTTGCATCCGGCGCACGTGTAAAATCAAGGAAGCATTGGGGTTGGGTGGGGCCAGGAAAGGGATCGTCGTGGCAGCAGTGTACCCGCCAAATAAACCACTAGCAGCAATGCGAATCACAAATATGTTCTTGAACACTCGCCAAGCAATCCACAAAAAAAAATCATCGAAAGCAATTCCTTGCTTCGAAACCCGCTGAAACGGTTCAAGCTTTCACCAGAATGACCATACTTCGTATTAGGGTAGCCTGAACGCGTTTTACCGCTAAAATAAAGTGAGGGAGAGCAGCAAGTCCTCTTCGATGGTCGATATCAACAGGAAAAAATACCCGGATTGAGGTGCCACTTTACCATAAGCAAACTCTGGGGGTCCGCTTTCCAAGGATGACGCACATAATGACTCGCTGTCTTGTTTCAAACGAAATAACTGCATGTTAGTTTTCATCGTCGACTTGACACCTACCTCTGCACTTGAGGTGTGTGCACTCATCAACCTGTGTGCGTCCAAACCCACAGCCACTGGCACCAGTTTCGTGTCACCACAGTTTCGACTATCACACAGCCCGTCGTTCACATCTTCTAGTGTCGTAAGTTTGGCATGGTCCATCAGTGCCGACGCCTATAGCGATCGGAACTGCGACTTCGACTGCGACTGTAGCTTCGACTCCGGCGTCTCCGGCTTCGACTACTCCTCGACCGATCAGCCGATCGACTGCGACTGCGTCGTCGGTAATTCCGCGATCGATCTCTTTCTCTACATGTAGTAGAAGTATCACGTCTACGGTAATCCCTCTCTTGGGACCGACTGCGAGAGCATCTCGCGCGAGCATCCGGACTCCGACTTGGCCCTCGCCGAGACTTGGTCTTCGCGTCACCCCAGCGGCTTTTCCGTTCAGAACTTTTCCCTGCTGATGACGACGTAGAGGCTTTAACTTCTTGAGAAGCTTCGACACTGTCTGCAGCAGGCGTCGAGGCTGCCTCCACACTCACGAAAGACGACGGTTCCTGCGGGGAGACGTCCTTCTCCGCCTCCGTCTTCCCGTCGACAGTCACACTCTCCTCTGCCTCCTCGACCGGATGGTCGTCCACTGCGAACGGGTTGGTCTCCGTAAGTGGCTCCAGCCACTCGATCCTCTCCTGCTTGTACAGCTCCATGATGGCCACACTCACCGCGTAGAGCTGCGTCTTGTCCACGTCGAAGAGCGCGTACCAGGGCGGGCGCTCGGGCAGCGCGACGTGCTGGAACCTGCTGGCCAGGAAGATGGCGGCGCAGGCGATGACCTGCGCGCTGTACCGCACGCACAGGTCCGCGCGCAGACTGTCGTTGATGTAGCCCCAGGCCTGCTGCGCCAGCTGCGGACTGCCGTCCAGCACTTTGACGTAGTAGAGCACGAACTTGTGCGGGTGCTGCGCCACGTTGTAGACGCTGAAGCCCAAGTCGATGAGCACCTGGCGCTCCACCATGATGAGCCACATGCGCCACTGGGCGAAGGTGGCGCCGTTCACGTCCACGAGCTGCTGCGCGACAGTCGAGCGCTTCCACTTGCGGCGCCTCAGCATCGCGTAGAAGACGGCGAGCACGTCGCGGATGCGCTTGGGCTTCTCCTCCACTTTGGCGGCCAGGAACAGGCAGCTCACGGCCACGCGGAAGGCGTCGAACTGGCGCAGCGACTTGCGGTAGAAGAAGCGCTGCAGCAGCGTCTGCGCCGTGGCCAGCACCACCTGCGGCAGTCGCAGCAGCACGCCCGCCTCCTGGATCAGCTCGCAGCCGAACGCGCGGTGCAGGCGCTCGACGGCATCGGACACGCCGTCCTCGCGCGACGGCGAGCGAGCCAGGACGGACGCCGGCAGCACTACGCGCACGGGCACAAGTCTCGTGGTCATTGCGATGAACAATTGTGACGGTAGGGTGGGGTTATTGTGATATTCTGGTGAACTATCGTAGTTTTGTACACTATTACGGGAGAATTTTGGATGGTGGCGTGGCTGGTGCGGTCTGGGAGGAATGAGGTGGAGGTGACGTTTGACGGGGAGGATGCGGCTGCGTGGAAGGAATTTCAGGCGAAGGCGCTCGGCGTCGCGGCGTTGAAGGAGGTTGTGGTGGAAGACGAGAGATTGGTGCAGTCTAGTGCGAATGTTGCATCGGAGACCAAGAGAAGACGATATTTGTCACTGGTTGAAGCGTACTACGCGGCGGCAATTGAAGGGATTTTGCTGGTTGACGAACCGTTGAGAGTCTTGTGGGGACGATTCGAGAGGTAAAATATTGCAATTGTGCTTTGTGGAGGATATGTGAGCTGGCTAACAAATGAAACTTTCAACTTTCGCCTTTCAGTTCCAGTGCGACGTTCACGAGGCATTTTGTGGTGTATCAACACTTCCGACGACTGGGATGGACGCCAAAGCCCGGACTGAATTATGGGGCGCAGTTTGTGCTCTATCGTGGCTCGGCGGCGGAATTCCACTCGGAATACGTCTGTTACGTGCAAGACAGCGACGAAGCCTCGTCGTGGAACACCATCCAGTCGCTCACTAGGATTGCAGCGGACGTCAAGAAGACCGTGCTGCTGTGTACCGTGACTACCGGGCGTTCATCGATCACCGCAGCCGCCGACCTCACATTCGGTTCATACAGATTCCACGACGTCCAGTACACGGTGGAAGCCGTGGCGATCCGCTTTTGGGACGTGTCGAATGCCGATACTCCGCAGTCGTACGCATTCCAACCACAACCAGTCCTACCCAAGAAAACCAAGACTGCAAGGAAGAAGAACAAGATGAAACGACCCAAACTCCAGCTCGAAGGCGAGGCTGTTCCCACTGGATCAGGGAAATCCACGTAGCGTGACTCAATCTGTAAAAAGCTTTGTTGCATCTCGAGTTTAGTCGAATCCGTGTCATCTATTAGCCCAGCACAACCTTTTCCAGCACAAGCCCCACCGTGGAGCCCAGCACGAGACCAGAGTTCAGGAAGAAGCTCGTGAAAGGACCGATGAGGTGCTGCTCGTCCGAGTGCACACTTTCACTCACGAAGATGATGACCAGCGTGCCCAGGTAGCCATTTCCGAGCCCGAGGATCACCACGCTGAGCATCGACCAAATGTCGCTCTGCAGCCACCAGCCCTTGACGATGCCGATGATGATCGGGACCAAGATGAATCGCGCCAGGATCGGGATCCACACGTTGCCGGGTGTGAGGCCGAAGCGGTGGTTCACGACGAATCGTCCGGCGCAGTCGCTGACAGAGAAGAGCGTGAGCAGGATGAGCGACCACCAGCCGCTCTCCTGCAGCGACGGGAAGTTGTACGTCTTGATCTCCGTCACGAGCGGCGGCCAGACCGAGAGACTCGCGAGGAAAACCGCCAAGATGAGCACCTCCAGGTGCCACACCTTCCTCAGCACACTCCACTTGGTGGGCGCAGGTCCAGTGACACTGCAGGGGTCGCTACCTGACTGTCGCTTCTCCTTCAGCAGTGGGGAGCGCTCCGTGAGCTCTACGCTGCTGTTGGCCTTGCGGAGCAGATACTTCCTCGTGATCTTAAGCGCCATGACCTTGTAAAAGGCGCCGATGCAGAGCGCGATGGTGAGCGCGCCCGTGTAGAAGTAGATGAGCGACGACGCCAGCAGCTGGTCGGCTGGGAAGACGAGCTTGGTCAGGTCTCTGTAGAGGCTGCCGATGAGCGTGCTGAGCCCCACGCCGAGCTGGAAGCTCTCTTGCACGCGCTGCGGGTACTGGGAGACCAGCGCGATGGTGGAGCTGTCGATGAAGGCCGTGGCGATGGAGGCCACGGCGGTGCCACCCAGCACTGCGACGGCGTTGGCGTGCTCGGACGTGAGCAGGAAGTAGGACGTGGGCACGAAGGCCAGCACGAGCAGCTGGCCGAGGAAGCCGCCGACGATGCGCCCCGTGTACCAGGGTTTGCTGCCGAAGAGCAGCACGATGACGCCCAGGAAGACCAAGTTCGTGTACATGAAGGTGGAGGTGAGCGCGAACTCGATGTTGAAGTCCGGGAAGAGCAGGTGCCAGTAGTCCACGGGCTGCGTGAGCGCCGAGAAGGGGAAGAGGTAGCCCACGCCCACGAGCGCGAACAGCCAGCAGGCCTGCGTCTCCTCCCGCGCCTCCTGCACGGCGCTCAGCCTGCCGCCCTCGCGCTGGTCCTCGAGCGGCACCTCGGCGTCGTATGACAGCGACGCGCGGCGGATGCCCGGCGTGCGTGGCAGCGGCGACAGCATTATACGTAGTAGTCGACTGCGGGGTATCTGGTGGGATGGCGAATGGAGATGAGATGCGTCACACGGAGACCTCCATCACAGTCTGCACACGTCGCAGATCCCTCGTTTAAGTTAACAGTGAAGGCGCATCACTCCCCGTTTAAGTTGACGAGCTATCTACCGGTGGACATTTCATGCTGCGTGAGCGCAACACCTTCGTGCTCAAGGCGCGCAGCGGCCGCGACGAGCGGCAGCACGCGCTGACACTGAGCGTGAACGTGCGGGCGCAGGATTTGAGCCACTTCAATGGGAGGAACGGAGCGGGAGGGTCCAAAGCGGTACAGCGGCTGCTAGAAGCGCTGGATGATGAGGGATTCCAGGCGCTGGTGAGGGAGATGGACGACCTGCGCCAGCTGGACGCACTCGTGAAGGCCAAGGCCAAAGACGGCACGCACACGCTCGAGCTGCCGGACATGACGGTGCAGTGGCAGGTGGTCGAGGAGTCGGGTCTGCCCAGCGTGCTGCAGCGCGTGAAGACCGAAGCTCCTGCTGCTGCGGCTTCGACCGAGGGCGGGCGGTATCGCCCCCTGCCCGTGCGGAAGCTGGTGGTGGCCGTGTGGTTGTACCCGCCGCACGTCGAGATCCCTCCGACCGGGGAGCGGATCCCTGTCGGCGACGCGGACAAGCAGGACTTCTTCGCAGACGCGGACGACGACGACGACAGTGTCGAGGAAGTTGACGAGTAGCGCAAATATATATACCGTACCGGGATTGAGATCTAGCTAAGCTTACTTGTCGTTGCTGAATGCCAGCCGAGCCGCGGAGATTGATGACAGCGCAGGCTCACTTGCAACTCTCGGCTGCTTCGTCAACGCGTTTCTTGTCGTCGGCCTACTCCCGAACTGGACCCCCACACTGAATGTTGAAGACGAATGCTCCAATTGACTTGACAGCAGCAATAGTTTTGAGCTGCAGATGATTAGCTTGCACAGCAACTGGGTGCTGCGTGAACTGTACTGTATGATGTCGCAAAGACTGTTAAAATGCAGAGCTGATAGGCATCCAGTCACTCTTCATTCCTCCTTTCACTAACTCAAAGTCAAGTCATGGGGTGCGCTGCTAGTACCGAACGCCACGGCGAATGGCGCGACACCACGTTCCAGTGCTTGAGTAAGACGCCATCATGATGGTATCGAACATACATTGAAGTGATCAATGCTGACTGCCATCCGTTTGACAACGCAGGAGAGTTGCAGGGAGTGCTGAGGTTGGTTTAGGTTCCTATCAGTGCTGTAGCGATTTTTGTGCTAAGCTGGTATTCATGGCACTGCTGCCCCGGTAGATGGAGCGGACTTCGTTCGACAAATCTCATCATTGGTGTAAGTTGATAATTGTGTTGATTGCGGTGACGGCATTGTGGTGCTGAATTTCTGATGTTGAACGACGCAGGTCGACTTCACACGCTCGAATATGGTAAATATTGTTGTTGTAGGAAGAGCGCAAGCACGACGCGAGCTAAATGCCTCTTTGTTGTGTTAGTGGAACGGCAAGCAGTCATTTGGTGGGCGCTGTCTCCACTTTATGGATCCAGAAGGCTTGGTCCTCAACCCTTACCAGGTAAGCTGGAGATACATGTACTGAATCACGCACGAAGTTGAATGACGAAACTGAACAGGGACTTCTGTGCAGGTTGTTATCAACATCATTGGCCGGACTCTACTATCTCGCAGAAGTAAAAGGCCGATCCATGTGTTTGGCTTCGGAGATGCTCGCACGGCTGATCGCTGCGTCTTCACGTTTCTCCCCGACGGGAGTCCGTGCCGAGGAGTGGACCACGTGTTGGCGCAGTACAAAGAGATCGTACCGAAGCTCGTCCTTGGTGGACCTACCAACTTTGCTCCCATCATTTACCAAGCTATTCGCCAAGTCAAAGCAACCGGAACTTGCAGCATTCTCGTTATCATTGCAGGTAAATTACCTGCGTTGATATTTTTGCATGCCGATAGACTCAACTCCTTTGCTGAGTACCGCAGACGGACAAGTCGCAAGCGAGAAGGAAACGTCTCAAGCCATTGTTGAAGCCTCTAACTACGCACTGTGTAAGTTTCCACTTTCCACTATAGGCTCTACAAGTTCTCATATCTGCGGATTTTAAACATTCAACAAGCCATCATAGTTGTTGGCGTTGGTGACGGACCGTGGGAAGACATGGAACATTACATGGCCACTTTGCCAAAGCGGAGGTTCGAGAACTTTCGCCTTGTGAATCTCAATCAAGTGATGAGTGCGAATCCCGAACAACCAGCGTTAGGCTTCGCGACTGCGGCATTAGCGCACATTCCAGGTATTCCATCATTACGACGCTTGCTGCTGTAACATACTAATTCAATGTCTATCGAGCAGACCAACTGGCAGATATCCGTCGACTCGGACTTCTCCAGCGCGATACGGTTTCGGAAGAATCAATCCCAGGTGATAACGCGTAACGAAAATGTCATCTAAGCGAAAAACAAAGCATGAAAAACAAAGCAAAATGACAAGCAAGATCAAGTTCGGTGTGAAAACACCATTTCATTTTACGAAACCTTGAATACCACGCCAAATTCCTCGACGAAAACCTGCCCAGCTTTAAAGACGACTCCGCGTAGCCTTCACCTTTTCGTTTTCCCTCATCTGCAGCACACGACGTAGGATCTTGCCCGACAAACTCTTTGGAATGCTGTCAACAAATTCCACCTCGCGGACACGCTTGTATCCCGTCACCTTCGTCGCTACGTACTCCATCAGCTCATCCGCACTGAGAGAGCTGCCTTCTTCCAGCACCACGTAGACCTTCGGGATCTCTTCGCCTGTCGTGGGGTCATGGCCGCGCACACACCCGGAGTCCGCCACTTGAGGGTGCGAATTTACAACATCCTCAACCTCCGCTGGGGCCACCTGATGGCCCTTGTATTTGATGAGCTCTTTGAGTCGGTCCACAATGAACACAAACCCATCGTCGTCAATGTACCCGATGTCACCTGTGCGAAGAAAGCCATCTTCAGTGAAAGTCTCGCGAGTCGCTTCCGGGTTGTTAAAATATCCTTTCATCAGAGTTGTCGCGCGGAACAGGAGTTCGCCATGCTGATTCGGGCCTAAATCGACACCCGTGTCCAAGCATTTCACCTTGAGCTCCACATTAGGGTACAACGTTCCTGAGGAGCCTTCACGGTGGCAACTGATTGAAGAGTGCGTCCCAACACCAGCAAACTCCGTCATACCGTAGCTCTGAAGGACCTGCACGTTCAAACGCTTAAGCACGGCCTGCTCCAGCTCCTTGCCCAACGGCGCTCCTCCAGAACTGGCTTGGGTCGTCGCAGACAAGTCGTACTTGTCAACCAGTAGGTGCTTTGCAAGGAACTTGATCAGCGGCGGAGCAAGATGCAGCCGCTTGATCTTGTACTTCTCTGCTGTGCGCAGCAGCGTGTTCGGATGGAATCCGGGCAGCACCACCATCGACATGCCCATGTACAGACTGATGTGGAAAATCAACGTGGCCATGATGTGGAAGAAGGGCAGCATCCCAAGGAGATAGTCCATCTTTTCCACAGTGTACGCGGGGATCATCCCTGCCGCAAACATTGCTCGAGCCGTCAGCTCCACACCCTTCGGACGGCCCGTCGTGCCACTCGAAAACGGCAGCGTCACCACTTGATCGGGATCGATAGGAGCAATGTCCGGGAACGGCAGATCCTTCGCAATTAGGTTCCTGGATAAAATACACAGTCCTCCGTCAGAATGCAACCCCCTACAGTCACGAACAGAAACAAATCACACGTACTCAATCGTTTGCGGAGAAGAAGGATCCTCATTTCCGAGAGTGTAAATTTGCTGGCTCGATATCTCGTGCATTGTCGCGGCCTTCGTGGCCACCGCTGCGAATTTCTTGTGCGAGATCACAGCCACCGCCTGCAATCATGGAACACGTCAGTGGTCTACAGTAGAAGGACCCAACTGCAAGTCACACGAGTCGGTCTGTACCTGCGCTGCTTCAATCTGATCAGCGAGTTCTTGCGCCGTGAACTGTGGAGACGACGGCGAGCAAATGGCCCCCAGTCGGTTCAGCGCTAGGAAGACCACCGGGTACTCGATGCAGTTCATCGAGTGCACGACCACAATCTGTATTGCATTTACACAAGCAATTTGAGCATTTTTTGCAGCTTCAATTTGGGCACTTTCACAGTTGAAATGGTACGCACGTCTCCTTTCTTCAGGCCGTTGGCTGCGAGACCAGCGCACAATTTCTTGGCCAGGTGCAGCAGCTGCGCGTAGGTGATCGTCCGCTCCGTGACGCCGCAGACGAAGGCCGGCTTGCTGCCAATGTTGCGCGCGTGCTGCTCCACCACGTTCCATATCGTTGCGTCTGCGGGGATCGCCAGCGTCGGGTGGCGAGACGTGAAGATCATCGGGACACTTGGGCTCGCGCTTGACAATTGCGAAGTGATTGTTGCACGAAAAATAATGCTGCTGCTTGGAGCTCCGGACCGCTGATTGGCTGAAACGCAGCTGAACCACTTCAACTTGGGTACCGTATGTGTGTCGACTCAACAAGGCCTTTTGGTTTACGCGCTTTTGGCTCTCTGACTTGGCAACGCGGTAGGTGCATTGGGACTGCAGTTGGGCTTTACTGCTAGGTGTTGTTACTTGTACTTTCAGTGCTATCTGCTCGTTCGCCATTGCGTTGCTTCTTCATCTCTTTGAGGGCCTTCCCGACGGCACTCATCAGTGCATAGTCCCCCGGTGCTGTGTAGAAGCGAAGCTGGAGCTGCGCTACTTCCACGTCCATTGTCCTCTGCTCGCAGTCAGCCTTCACTCGACTCAACTCACTGGCGAGGTCCTTCACCTCGACAGTCGCGGACTCCACTCGGCGTCGCAATTGATCGTTGGCGCGCCTCGTAGCCATGCAGTCCTGCTGCAACTTCGCACAATCCTCTTCGAGAAGATGCTTCTCCTCCTCTATCTGCGCAACCCACAAGTTTTTCTTCTGGAGGTCTCTAGACAGCGCGTCGAACGGCCGGGAGCTGAGCGTCGCAACGGCCTCGTTCAGCTTGAGGTTCTCACTCCGCAGGAGATGGACTTCCTGCTGGAGATCCTCCAGTTGTGCGCTCTGGTCACTGTACACGTGCAGCTTCTCCGCCTGTGCTGCTAGCTGCTGCTGAGCCTCGAACAATTGCGTGCTCATTTCTTCAAGGCGGGAGGTGCTTTCTCGATACAACGCGGTTTTAGCGCGAGCTTTCTCCTCGAGATGCTGGTAGCGTGCCTCCAGCACCTTCACTTGCTGTTGAAAAGCATCAACGAACATCCGTAGTGACGCTTGGTCTGCTTCGCTTGCACCGTTGCTGTCATCCACTTCTCGGGCAGGTCTCACCGCTTGCAGTGGCTTGTTGTTACTCTGACATTCCTCGAGTTCATTCCGAAGCAGCTCGTTCTCCTTCTGTAGCCGCTCCAGGTCAACCTCCAGATCCCGCAAGTGCGTTTTGAGCTCCAGCACCAATGGGTGGCGTGCTAGATCGACTGAGTTGCTTCTTGGCAAGTTCTCAGCTTGAGATTGGGAATTCTCATCCCTTTCAACCATATCACTTACTAGTACGTCAGAGATCTGGTTTGACGCTGCAGCGGTTGCAACCTTGGCCGCCAAGTTGGCGGTCTTTTGAGTTGCAGACTGTTGCCGTCGCTGCACCTCAGTCGATAACCTGCGGGTTCTCTTCGAGCCTGGACCCTCAAACTTCACGTCGCCAAGAATGACAAGTCAGTGCAGTAGGGACTACAGCATCAAGCAGCTTTGTTATATCCGAACGGACGGACCTGCATGAGCCGGCGCTGCAGAGCTCGCGTCTCCCGGCGCAGTGCGTGGTTCTCATCGACGAGCTGCTTGGTGAACACGTGATTGTTCGGTAGTTTCGGCACGTTCTTGACCACTGTGCGCGATCTACGAACACGCAAAGCAAACACAGACACTCACTCAGCGCGCTCAGTATTCAGCAGTCGAACAGCGCGCGCACACACCTGCGGTGCGCCTCCTCCACCTCGGCAACGCGCTCCCGGAGCCGCGCTTTGTCCCGCTCCAGTCTCTCAGCGCGCTGCTGCCATCCGAGTGCGGCGGAGGCCAGCGCCTCCTGTGCCACCACTACGATGGCGTCGCTGTCGTTTACGCGGGGATCTGGCCGTGGAGATAGCACGCGTCTGCTGCTACTGCTGCCGCCGAGCCTGCTCCGACCGTCGTCCTCGGCACCGACCATCGCGATACGCACAGACGATGCCTAGGCAAATCACGTCGCTAACCTCAATCTCGAAACGACGCGCGGGCGGAACCACATCTTAGTCGGCCGGCACGAGGTGGCAACAGGAGGCGTCTGCAACCGTGACGGGTCCGCGTGGTTGAAGTTGCCTCCCGCAGCGATCTTTTTCTCAGGAGAGCGGGTTTTGTATGGGCAATTGTATGCGGGGTCGGTTTCTGCCTCGATCGGACGACACGACACGCACCTTGGTCTCGATGGGGACGCACTCGCCTGTTAAAGCGCGGCTGGCCTTGAGTCAAGCATGACAGCCCCGCTACTGTGCGCTGTGCACTGCCGCCGGCCCCACCACTGTGCCTCCGCTATGGTACGTCCAGAAGCGCTCGGGTGCAAGAGCTTGTGGGCCGACCATTACGCACGCCAAGTGAATGAGGCGCCGGCCAGAAGACGCCAGCGCCACCCGCGCTGCAACCCACGCTCCTCACTTGAAGTGACCGACGCCGTGTCTGGCCCAAAACGCGGCACATGCGCGATCAGACCACAGCGCCGACGTTGGAGTGTCCACACCAGCCTCGCCACACGGAGAAGCTACCGCTACCGACATTTCGATGGTGCTGACTTCTTGCCAAGAAGTTCTTGGCCAAGCCATTGGCAGCGACGACAGTGTTCTCCCGCTGCGTGTAAGTTGCACTGCAACGTGTGCACCGGCCCAGCTGCAGGCGTTTCTACGGCTGCCTCTCCTCCTCGTGTCGGAATTTCGTAGCGGGCCACTCGAATCGAGTGATCGAGTCTCGAATCGAGACTATCGAGACTCTCGATCGCTGTTGCCGAGGCCATGTAGCGCAGCTGGGCGTCCGAGCGTGCTTGGCTCGCCGACACAGCTGAGCGAGGCCGCGCAGTGCCGCTTCTGTAGATTGGGTAAACCGTGGGGACCCATTTCGCCCTCCCCCTAGCTGATAGTTAGCCAAGTTAAAAATTCTGTATTCTCTCTCTTCCAAGGCAAGGACTTACCAGCAAGCACCGCGGTGTAATGCACAGAGCTGTAGTGGACGAGGAGGATAATTTCATTCAACTGCGAATGAAATTCTGCCAACGTGCTGTGGGACAGCATACATTTTCTCAGTGCCGTTTAGCGCCCATTTTCCTCTGGCGTGCTCATTTGCGAAAATTTGCCGAGAATATCGAACAAGGCCAGTATACTAAACCCAAGAGGCCGTCGCAGCTGCCTCTCGTTTTAGGTCGCGGGCCCAATTTCGTCTCGAATTTTGGCCTGTGGGAGGCCGGCCCGGGCCAGTGGCCCTCTGCATAATAATGCGGGGAAAAGCCAGGCTGCGTGCCCGCTCCTTCAAGGGGGGAGGGGAGTCCCCTCCCCTCGCAAGGAGTCCTTGCGAGGGGAGGGGAGCGGCCCAAACCGAGTCACTATCCTCCGTCAAGAAAAGCGAGCCGGCGGCGGCTTTGGAGCGCATTTCTTGATTTGTCGCACCGCCCGGAGCGACGCCATCGGTTTCCTGAGCCTCTGTGTGGAACTCGGATTCCGCCAGCACCCGCAGCAACCCACCGACTTGCTTGCAGTCGCCAACTCGCGCCGTACCCCCCGAGTCGCCCAGCCGTCATGATGAACTCGCAGAGCCACTCGAACATGCACGTCGCGGCGCTGCAGCCGTCGCTGTCCCCGCAGTCCGTCACGCGTCGCGCCACCGTCGCCAACGACGGCGAGCTGTACCGCCACCGCGTGTCGGGCGCCACCATCGAGCGCGCGCCCCTTGCCGACAGCAAAGTGGACGTGCAGATCCTGCGGAAGCTCTCGGCCTCCGTGTCCCACTTCGAGGGCCCGCGCAAGAACCTGTCCTTCGTCGTGTCCGTGGAGACGCTGATCCCGGGCCGTCGCGCCTTCTCGGACGAGCGCGAGTCCTGCCAGCTCGTGGCGCGCTCCTTCGACGACTTCCGCCGCTTCCGGCGCTCGCTGCTCGCGCGCGTGGGCAGCCTGCACGACCCGTCGCTGCTGCTCTCGGGCCGCAGTGGGAAGTGCCGCTGCGAGGGCGAGAACGGCTGCCCCTTCGACGTGACGCGCGGCTTCCTGGAGCGACTCAAGTTCACGCGCATGCCGTTCCTGAGCCTGGGCGAGAGCGAGGCCGACCTGACCAAGCGCCAGCAGGAGATGGACAACTTCCTCCACATCATCTTCGCCATCTTGCACCGCATGCAGCCCGGCGCGTGGCACCCCGAGTGCCGCTTCCTGCAGGACGTCATGGGCTTCCTCGAGGTCGAGGAGTCGTTCTCGCAGCAGATGGAGCTGCTGCTGCGCGCCAAGAACCGCCACATGAATCTGGACGGATGGAAGGCGCACACCCTTGAGACGTTTGGCTCGGGTATCGGCGTCTAAGCGCCTGCGTCTTGACCAGCTGAACCGGTCGCTCCTGTGGCTTCTGGATCTGCGGATCGCGAACGAAGGGGTTCGCCGCCTTCAGAGCCACAGAGGGGAGGGGGGGACATCCCCACCGCCATTTTATTTATCCGACGACGTGAAGTATTCGTACTACTTGGGCCCTGCAGCGGGCAGCTAAACAATTTATTAACCCGAAAGCCCCATTCCCACATCAACTCGTCCGTCAAAATCGCTCTCTACATGTACATGTTCTCATTTGGCAGGTGTCGGCGGGAATGTGACTTGGCGCAGCAGCTCCATGGGTCCGCCGTGCGTCTCGAAGAAGACACGCTGCTCGTTTGTGCGCACGAAGAAGGAGCCGATGAAGCCGATCGAGTTGACTTCGATGCCATTGAAGCTCTGCGCCTTCCTCGGGATCAGGAAGAGGAACGACGAAGTCAGCAGCAAGTTGTAGGCTACGGGCAGAGACGGCGTCGAGCGGGTCGGATACTCCGTGCTGTTCATCTGCTTGAGCACCTTCTCGTAGATAGCGACAATTCGCGCCGCAGCCTTCTCGCTGTCAGCGTCGGCTGCGAGGTCGACGCGGTGCAGGAAGTGGCAGAACGGGAGCTCCGGGAGCTGGACGGTCTCGGTGGTCGGGTAGTCACGCAGCTTCTGGTCGATGAGGTGCAGCAGCGGCGGCTATTTCGACAAGAGCACACACAACTGTCAGCTCCTCAGTTGCCGAGATGAGAACGGCGTGCGATTAACTGTACCATGTCCAGGCCTGTGATCATCTTCATGGACGGGTAAGTCATGAGCTGCATGTGCTTGTGGGGCTGGCTAAGCCGCAGCAAAGAGGATACAGCAGAACAACAAGCCCATCAGCATCACCGCCACCATCCCCACGAGATCTTCTTGCCATTGCTAATCAAATCACAACTCTCCGCGTACCTGGCGCCGCTCTCAAAGCCGCAGTTAAAGAAGGCGAAGGCCTCGAGACCCTGCATGGCCGTCCACATGGCCCGAAAGTCGGCGGCGTCCAGCGGCTGCCCCTGCGGCGCGAACTCGATTGTCGGCAGCACGACGTGCTCGTCCACGACGTTGAACTTGTTGAGCACGAGGTTGTGCGTGCCGTGCAGCTGCGTGACGAACAGATCCTGCTCCAGGTGCTCCTTGGCGAACGGGTCGCGGAAGACCTTGGGCTGCTCGTCCTTGGGCTCCTTCTCCGGCCTGGGCTTGGAATGCGCGGCGTCCGCGGCCCACAAGATGTAGCGGACACCATTCTCCGACGCTGGTAGCAGCTCGTAGCCCGCCGTGATCTTCTTGAGCGCCTGCGACTGCGTCGCGCGCTGGGTCACGTCCAGCATGCTCTTGCGCAGCATCTTGAATACCAGGAAGTCACGGAACTGAAAATGATATGTGTGTGCACCACACATACAATCACTCTGTCTAGCCAATCAGACGTCGCGGAATTTCATCCAATGGTCGCTGTTATTTCTTCTGACTGGCCTGGAACGGCACCATTTTCAACCAAGTGACTATGGTGGCTACGTCCTTGATGAAGCGCAAGCTGAAGCGGCAGCAGAAGCAGGAGGAGGATGAGGCCGCCAAGAAGAAGCAGCGCGTGAAGGTGGCCACAGTCAACGCCATCGACGTGATGAACCAGCTGCTGGCGCCCGGCGGAGACGCGGGCTACGAGGTGGCGGACGCCGAGTGGGAGAAGCTGGTGCAGCTCACGCAGCAGAGCGCGCAGTTCGCCAAGCTCTACGCGTTCCCCGAGGACGCGCCCGGCTGGGTCACCACCAAGAGCAAGAAGAAGGCGACGCACCTCAAGATCGTGGCCGTGGATTGCGAGATGTGCGTCACGCAGCACGCGGACTCACTCGAGCGCAAGACCAACGCGCTGTGCCGCGTGTCGGCGGTGGACGGAGAGAACATGCTGCGCAACATCATCTCGGACTTCGTGGTGCACCAGCCGGAGGACGGCTTCCACATGGTGGACCCCAAGACGGACATCCACGGCATCACGCCGCAGCAGATCGCCAGCTGCAAGATCACCATGGCGCAGGCGCAGAAGAAGATGCTCAAGTACATCAACAGCGACACGATCGTCGTGGGCCACTCGGTGAACGGCGATCTGGCCAGCTTGCGCATCAATCACCGACGTGTAATTGACACGGCGCTGATCTTCCGGCGCAAGGACGGGAGTCCGTCCCGCTCGACGCCCGGACTCAAAGACCTCACCAAGTTCTTGCTGGGCTTCGACATGCCCCAGGGACACGACAGTACTGTCGACGCGCAGGCGTCGATGATGGCGGCCAAGTACGCCGCAAGACACGAAACGGGAAGGATCATCCCCTCGGCATTGGAGCTCCACGGTCCTAGAGAGGATAGCCGCGCCGAGAGGATAAAGGTGCTGGACGAGTACACGGGCCCAGTGCAGCTCGTCGCCACGGCTTTTGAGGCCGGACAACTGCCTAAACCCAAGCCCATTAAGATTCCTAAGATTCCTGTGAATGAAGCGTCCTACATCGATGTGGCCGCAATCAAGGAGGGCGCCAGCGCTGAAATGGGCAAGAAAAACGGGATGTCGGAGGTCATGATCGCGCGATCATGCCGTTTGCTCGTGCATCGGATCCCGAAGGGCACCTCGAGCAAAGACATTGAGAACTACTTCATCCAGAACACATGTATCGTGCCCACCGCGGTGGAGAATATTGCGTGGCTGGCGAACCAGAACCGCGGCTCGTGTAAGGTTACCTTCTCGACCAATGCTCACGCGGCTCTAGCGTTCGAGAGCGCCCCAAGTTCGAAGAATACCAAGGCCACGACGGACTCCATCGGCCGCCCCAAGAAAACGATTACTGTCGTGAGCTATTTGGGAAAGACATACAAGAACGTGGTTCTCGGCGTTCTTTAGACTCAGCCTGAAGCAAGCAACGACAACTCCTGGTTAGAGCCTCTCTTTGATGAGGCCCGGACCAAGCTTATTTACGCTGCTAACTTTCCTGCGTGGTAAATAGAGATACATGTCTTCACGTTTCAGCTGTTGCTGGCTTGCTACTAGGAAAATCTAACGCTTCAGACGTTGAAGCTGCTGTGGCTACGAGCAGCTTCTTTTTGGTTGCTGCTGCCCGCTTAAAGAACTTCGCATCCTTCTCGGCTGCGTATCGGCGCTGGTCGTCGATGAACTGCTGCTCTTGCTGCAGTTTGAGGATTTCTCTCCGCTCCTTTTCGATTAACCAGTTCTGTAGCTTTGTTTGCTTCTCGATAGCTTTTCGTGACATTTCCAGCTCCTTCTCGACAGTCATGACGGGTGCCGCTTGGATGTCATTTTTCCAGCACTCTCCATTTCCATTGGCATCAATACTCGATGATCGGCCTCGTACTCGATAAGTTAAATCCATTGGGGCGACAGGTTTTGTTGCTGCTGGTCCGGGTGATGTGAACGAACTGAAGGATCTGAGCTTCAATGCTGCAGTTTGCAAAATCCTTGGTTAGATAAATCTACATCACATATTGCAGCAAAAGTGGTCTGTTACGCACGAGGTCGAGGCTTCATAACGTTGCCTCCTCCAAATATTCTTCCACCAGTGGATAGAGGGGAGCAAGATGCTGTCAATGGCGGATTGCTAGGACCACCCTGGAATCCTTGGAAGAGCCGCGAATGGATAACTTTGAGCTCTTCTTCCTCGATCTCAAAGCGGAAAAAGCGATCCGAGGCTTCTTTTAGTTGTCGGACTGTGTTTTCTAAATGCTGCACGTTACCTTTGTTAGACAGATATCCAACATTGATGGGAAGAAGACACACGATACCTGTTTTGCCTGAAGAATTTGCGGGTCGACAGCAGCGCTCGAAACCGTAGAACTTGCACAAGGAGATTGTTGCAGACGCAGCTTTTCTAATTCCTTTTGTTGCTTCTCGTTCTGGTGTTTGAGCTCGGTATTTTCATGAACTAGTCGGAGAACCCTCGCTTTCAATCCAGCCGAGGCCTGATCACCGTCTTCTTCGTGGTTTTCGTCATTGTCGCCGCCATCTTCGTCACCATCGTCTCCATTTGCGCTGTTTGGTAGTCGAAGTAGACGAACGACTTCACGCAGCTGCTCAAGTTCCTCCTGGAGTTTTTCAACGTAAGCAGGGTCGATATCACGCTGCTCATTGACACGCACCATAACCATGACCTTCTTCGCTCGATCGGCGAATTTTAGAGTAGAGATCGACTCGTCAACGCAGTCAATCGATGGTGATAGCGTAGCGATAATTTTGGTTTTGGTGTTGCCGCCCAGACTGTCTTGGAGTAGCCTCGTTAGCTTCGAGTCACGATACGGCACGTGGGTAGGACCACCCGTTGACTTGCTCGATAGAGAGGCTATACATCGTCCAAGTGTATGCAAACTCAGGTTGATATTTGTCATCTCCGAGATGTGGTGCTCCTGCATTTCGGTTCCCATATTCCACTTTTCAGAGCCTGCGAGGTCGACAAGGTTGAACTTGGATTTGAGAACTGTACCATCCTTCCGCCTTTGCTCAAGCAGTAGTTGGAAGACGCTGTGACTTCGACTACTCACTTGGTTCATGTGAGTAGACCGCACAGCACGGTTCTGTTCACCGCACTGTAGCAACTGCAGACAATCGCTTACGCCCCGCACTGCATACTCGGACAATCCTTCGACGAAAATGCCGTTCTGTCGGTCTTCATGGATCTCCAGCGGCGCGTTCATTCGCGTATCTCGCAACAGGTCGAAAATCTGCTCGTTGTAAATCTGAACGAAGGAGCAGAACACGGTTGCTTGGGCGTCTGCCTCCATCTGCACGGTGGCAGCGAAAATCTCTTTGATAGCTCGTGGAATGATACCAGCCTGGCTGTTCTGGAGTCCAGGGCGATACCGCGAGAGATCGGTCTCGGCACCAAACATCGTAAAAGACTTGCCACTTCCTGTCTGGCCGTAGGCGAACAGCGTGGAGTTGAATCCTTGAAGAAAAGACTGGGTGCACTCGCGTACTCGGTCGTATACTTGCTCCTGCGAGAAGGTGTGGTCGAAAACGGCATCATACGCACACTTGATTGTAGACTCGGGCGTACGCACTTCAATGGTCTGTTCAAGGAAGATGAAGAAAAAACACATCGTTAGCCCTGCTCTAACGTTAGATCTGTAGCTATACAGTGAATTCTAGGACAAACCTGGTAGTCAGTCGCACGAATGGAGTGTGATCCAGCACATCGTTCCTGCGAAGTCTCGCGCTCAATCAGCGGACGGATGCGGATGAAGACCTGGATATTTTCCGACGTTCCACCTCGTCGAACTGCAGGAGGCACAGGAACTTCTGGCTTGGAATCGAAGGATGTTGTTTCCGGCATCAGATTCTTTTCCACCGTCGCGGTGGCCCCTTTAAGCTCGGCTGTTGCTTTCCTACCGACAGGCATGACACGTTTCTTGGAGGTTGAACGCCCTAGCGTTGCTGACCCACCTCTTGCAGGAACCGGCACCGACTCGCCGTTAACGAGTTGACAGAAGTGCGGCACGCGCGGGTCGGACCACGACTGGCCGCAGCGGCACGTGGCAGGCAGAAGCTCCTGAATGGTTCCTCGTCGCTCACAAGAGCCCAATCCTTCCCACCACTCTATGAAATGAAATGGCTCTCACACTGCTAATTTTACTCAGCGGGGCAGGTTATAACAGTCTACACTTGTTGAAGCTTATCTTGGGTTAGTTGAAGTTTACTTTGGGTTAGTTGCCTTTACGTGGTCCACCCCTTCCTCTTAATTTGGGCTCCTTTCGAGTCCGCAATGGTTTGACTGGTCCACACCTCAAGTCACCCGCATCCATGGACGTCGAGGGCTTCTCCTGGGACGCCGCGCTGTCGCTCGTGCGGTGGCAGCGCATGCGCCGCGGCTACGACGGCGACGCAGAGCGGCTTCACACCGGCCTGCAGCTGCTGGCGCCGCCGCTGGGCCCGCAGTCAGCGCTGCAACGCGCCGAGCGCGCCTTGAACCTGCCGTGGCAGCGCATCGCGGCCGAAGTTCTGCAGTTCGCCGTGTTCCTCGTGACGAAGGCCAAGCGCGACGAACAGCTGCGCCCAGAGCAGCCGCGTCACGCGTTGCGGCTGCTGCAGCTGGCGCTCAACGCGCTCGCCGTCGAGGGCGACGCGCAGCTCACGACGCTGCCGCTGAGCTCGTGCAACCTGCTGCTGGCGGCGCTGGCCGAGGCGCTGGAGCAGCAGCAGACGGACGTGCTGCAGACGCTGCGCGACGTCAACGCCGTCTTCCGCTTCCTCTTCGGGCTGTCTAGTGGACGCAGCAAGGGGTCGACGGCCAGCTTCCAGATGTACAGGCCGCCTACGAACGTGTACGCGGACTTCCTGAAGCGCGCGCTGCCGGCGGCGTTCAGGGCACTGCAGCAGCTGCAGGAGAGTGACGAGGAGGAAGAGAAGCAGCAGCTGATGGAGCTGTACGTGGACGTGGTTTACGCGGCGCTGTTCGTGTTCCAGGAGCTGCAGAAGACGCAGACGAACAAGAAGAAGGTCTTCCTGGCCATTGCCAAGACGTCGCTGAGAGACGTTGTGGGCTATCGCCACGCTCTGGTGAAGCTGCAGAAGCAAGGCGTCCCGGGGGTGGAGGCGGCCACGCAGCTGCTGGATCACGTCGTGGAGGACGCACTCTTTGATGCCGAGCACATTCGCCAGTACGATGGCGCGATGGTGCACGCGGCGATCTGGAAGAAGGACGGCACCGACAGTTCAGTTGAGGAGGAGAAGGACGACAAGAAGGCGAAGAAGCGACGCAAGGCTGGAGGTGCCAAGGCGTCGGGCCTCGTGTCCTACCAGAAGAACCTGTTCGACGAGTTGCTGAGTTTGCTGTCGGACAAAGAGGCGGAAGCGGATCTGAAGGCATCGGTCGGTGGCTTCTTCGAGGTGCTTGTGCGAGGGTTCGCTACCCGGATCCGCGATGCTGCGAACACCAAAATCGAGGATACCAAGACGGATTTAAAGACAAGTCGCAAGCGCGCTGCTATCGTGATTGCGACGACGTCAACGACGTACTCGCCGTTCAAGTTCTGGTCGGAGCTGTGCGCTGTGGCCTTCTCGGCTTTTCAACAGGAGGCAGACAAGAACGATTTCCTGCCGGTGCTGGTGACCCTGTACAACGCGCTCTTTCGAGCTCTGTGTGAGTGTGACGTGTATCGTGTGACGGAGGATACGGAGGACCGTGGACAATTTATGACTATGGAGAAAGTTCTCTCGTCATTTCTCGACTTGCTTGACGTCGAGCATGGTGGTGAAGTTTTTGTCGACGCTGATCGAGCATCGGAGGAGTGTGACGTGGTGTCCAGCGCTGTGCGATGCTCTCCCAATCTTGTCAACTGCTGCATCGTACGAATTCTTGAGCTGCTGGGGCTCCAGGCTGTTCGAAGCTACCAGGTGAAGGATAACGACGATAGCAAGGATAGCGCCCTTGCAGCTGCCAGTACAGCAGTTGTGGAGCTTATTCGTGCATACGATTCGATGCGTCTTTTGGACACTTTCTTGAAGGCAGCATTTACGATTGAGCGAGCTCATGAAGGCCTGTACAAGCTGTTTGCGCTGCCTTCATGCGAGGCCACTCTCCGTAAAGCTTTTATGGCCCTGCCTCCAGGTCAAATCGACGTTTTGTGGAAACTTCTTGTGGAGCAGATTGCCTCCTTTTCTTCAAAAGATGACACTATCGACAATGCGCGTGGAGTGGCAGTTGCGCGCCTGCTTTTTCAGACTTTCGTCCAAGAAATCCACGTGGTACCTCAGAACCGGTCAAAGGTTTTGGGACTGGTGTCTCACACGCACGAAAAGTTACTATCGTCATTTGCAGATGAACTAGCACAAGTAACTGGCTCATTCACGTCCTACCAGCGCGAGCTATTCTGCATTTTTGGAGAGTTGCTGATGTTTGATTCAGTGTTAAGCCCCACCGTTCGGGAACAAACGTTTGATCAGTTGTTTGCCAAGCTTGAAGGTGATCGATTTGGTACAGTGATGAAGCAACTATTAGGCACTGCTAGCGCGAAGAAGAAAAAGAAAAACAGCAAGGGCAAGTCTACCGACGGTGTTGCGAACAATTTAAGCACGAGCCATGGGCTGGGCGCTGCTGGAATCGTCAAACTCTGCGTGTATTGGCTGCGTAAAATGGGAGCTACAAGCTTTGAGGCCAATGATGCTGTTACGGTTTCTCGCGAAGGTAGAGAACAGGTGACTCGTTTGGTTGTTGAGTACGTGATCAACTGGAAATGCTGGGAGGCTGTTAGTTTCCACCTTCCCGAACTTACGGCGAACGCAAGTAACGACGAGTGCGACCACTTTCTTCGCGAGATACTGAGCGCTTTCCTTGGTGAAGCCGTCGCTGGGGAGCTGGATGGTTCTGCCAGAAGAATTATTTGCGACGCAGGATTTTATGAGATCCCAAACCTTCGCAAGCTTGCGCCCGCCTCGTTGAATACCCTGGGACAACAGTTTGTTGATGAAGTACAACGAGGATCGCTGAAGAATCCGGCGAGGGCCATGCATTTCTTCCGTTTCTTGTCCGAGATTCCGGCCAGCTATCTGAAACCTGAAAAGTGTGGAGACTTATTGTCCACGGCTTTGTCTCTTTATAATGCCATTAGCGTGTCCACGGTGAGTGCTGATGGCAAGACCGAACTTTGCCGCGCTGTGTTGACCTGGATTCAGCAGCATTTTAAGTCTATCGGGATTGAAGTAAACAATTCGGGCGATTCTCACTTAAAGGAGCAGATGCGCAACGGAGCGCGCTTTATCATCTCTCAGATCGTTGTCGACAACACGGTCAGTGTTTCGTTGGTTTCTGAAGTGATGGGTTTCTATTTGGACATTGGTGACGGTGCGTTTGTCGGCGAATTACTCAGCAGTGTCCTCGGCATTAAGGAGAGTGCAAAGGAAAACTCTTCGTCAACAAAACTTCAGCGTGCTGTCATCGTGGTGGAAGCGTTGGCTTCGTACCGTGACACTACATCAGAAGTATCCAAGGAAGAGAAAGAATTCGTCGAGAGCGTTGTAGATGTTGCCACCCGTGAAAACGTCTGCGAGATGTCGAGTGGACCGTTGTCCTTTGAAGTGCTTACTGCTCTTCTCAAATATCAGTCTGTACTGCACAAACAAGCATACCAGCAGAAGAAGACGATTACTGAGGGTCGCGTGCTGGAAATGCTCGTGAAGCACGTCGGAAGTGCGTTGGCAAGTTCTATGAAACTGGTTTCAGCGACTAGCTACTCGACGGATGATATCAAGGTCCAGGATGCCGCTTGGTCCTTCTACGCAAATTTCTGCTCGGAATATGGTTCTTTCCGTTCGTTTGTGTCTCCGCTAGAGACATACGGATGTTTGCTGGCGGTGGCGCTTTCACTTGTTTCGCGCAACGACGCGGCTGTACTCAATCAAAACAAGGTGGAGCAAGCGTTGCAAGCAGTGGTTAGCAACGCAAACAAGGATGAGTTCCGTCTGTTGCTTTCAACGATTGTGCAGGAGCTGGTAGCAAATGAAGGTCAACGGAAGCTGGGCGCGCTGCGTGCCCTGTGCTTGCTTTTGGGCGGAGACCGAAAGTTAAACGCAGCTCGTCGGCAGCTTCTGAATGAGCGCAAGGAATCTATCGTTGAAGCTCTGCTCCAGAACTTCGCTGTTCAATCGCTGCAGGTGGGGGTTGTATCGTCAGGTTCCAACGACGACGCTGTTGCCTTGCGTATATGGAACTTAAAGGCGTTCACGCTGGTGTTCTGCAAGGCAGAATTGTTCACATGGAAAACTCACGAGCTGCAGCACGTTTTTACGGGCTTCCAACCGCTAGTCGCCGCGGTATCGTGCTGGCAGGCTGGTACGAACCCATTCAACGCCCAAGACCTGCACGAATTGTGGACTCTTTCGTACACGCTGCTGTTGCGCATCGTGCGGAATCACTTCGCGTCGTTGGTCAATGGTATCCCGCATCTTGTCCAAGCAGCAAACGCACTTCTGCAGCTACTGGTGTTGACCTCTGCTAGCCCCGAGTACTCACAGTTTTGCTCCGGGTGGAGCTCTAACCTGGCACGTCTGTACGGGTACATGAAGGAGCACGATGTCCAACTCCGCAAGCATGTCGTCTACATGCTGATGGCCTTCCTTGTCGGTGTCACTCGCGACAAGTTAGCGGTGCGTTTTCAGCAGAAGCTGCGGCCTGGAGTTTTTGCGCTGCTGGACGTGTGCTCACCGTATGAGAAGGAACAGCTCTTCGGAGCGCTGGACTCAACCGGCAAATCGCTGCTTAAGACTTTAGACACAAACTACAAGCTCACGCATCGCTACGTGGGCAAGGTCTAGACTACCTGACTGAAAAGCGCGTAGCAGGTGAGAAAATTGTAAGACTAAACGATGCTGCTATGAGAGAGCTAAACCAGGTCCCAGCGACTTTCGCCCGTTTCTTGATTGTAGTAGTATGTGCTGCCGCTGGCTGGATCGATGCAGGGAATCCACGGTGATTCGGACGGCGTATGCCTTCTGGTCTCTGTGAATTGCGGTGCGGCGGATGCTGATGGGGAGTTTCTGCGTGTCATGGCGTCCGTGTTCACGGCGGATATCGACAAGTTGTTTGCAGCGTTGGCTCGACGGCGTAAACCATGTAAGGAGACCGTGGATGTGGAAGAAGCCGTCGATGGGCGATCACTGTAGTAGTCGCGCGAGGATAGACGCTCCATTGTGTCTTCGTAGTCGCTCCAGGCGGAGTCGCTGGTGCTGCTGCCTGCACGGTACAGCATCCCGCGTGATCTGGCAATCGGGGACGTTGATAGCGATGATCCGATAGAAGATGTCGGCGACGCTGGAGGGCTGGAGGTATACCCCGAGTGCACCGACCGTCGTGGACTTCCAGCTCGAGCTCCGGCGATAGCAGCAGCCGCTGCAACCGTTTTGAACACTGGCTGCAACACCTCGTCATCGCTCTCGCTGTCACTGCTAATGAGCGAAGATACGTCGCCGTCGTTATTGTTTGAGCGTTCCGTTCGATCGGGGGATCCGGGTCCCTGGAGCTGCAGCTCCCGACGTTGGCCACCTCGAGCTGCCATTGCGTCTGCAAGAGCTGTTGCTGCAGATGAAGTTGTGGGTTTTCGAGTTTGAATGGCCTTCTTCTCCAGAGACGCATACATTGGTGGGAGCTAGTAGTGGACATCACAAACACAGTGAGCAAACAAATGCCATGTAAGGAGCCTGTCATGGATTGAACTAACCTTTTTAGGTGCTGGTGGCGGTCGTGTGAAGTCTTCGACAGTTGTGGGAGGTACACGATTAAGCAAAAAATCAGCCCTGAGTGACGCTGCTGGTGTCTTGTCCGCCTGTGGAGATAAGCCAAGATGAGTACTGGTACCAGACAACCACAAGCTGATCGATGAGTTACGTACGTGTTGCAGGAAAAGCTTGAGTGTCACGAAGAGCAAACTCCCGATGTGTGCTATCGCCAAGAAAAATGGAGCACGCAGCATTGTCCAATGCACAGTGCCTCCTTCAGGGTTGATGGCCGACTCGCGTAGTCGGGCATTGAGTCTGGCCCCCATTGCCCCCGAAAGTGCGACGAAGCTGGTTGTGTACAACGACATGTTGGCACGTATTCTCGCGGCGAAGCAGTGGCCGTGCGCCACGCTAGCAGCTCCCACGAGGCAGCAGCACTGACACGAACAGAGCGAAAGCTGCACCAGTGCAGCGAACGAAACACCCAAGGCCGCCATAATTGGCAGGTACACGTACGACGTCGTGAGAGAACTCGACAGGTAGGAGCCGTAGAGCGCGAGCGTAAGCTGTTCGTCGGTCAGGTGGTGGTCCACGATTCCCCCGATGATGAAGAAGGCACTGAAGGCACAAAGGATGAAGGCCAACTGGTAGACGGCGCAAATCTGTCTTCGTGTAAGCTCAAGCAGCAACGCGAACCCCAATGCTGCGAGTACAAGGACCGCTCCCAGCAGGTCATCGATGATATGGACTCGCCGATGGCCCTCAGGCGAGTCGAGCGCGCTCATAGTCGCAGTGGTTGATCACAACAGTTCGACTTGCACAACTTGGTTATCAACGCATGCAGACACTTCCTGGTGCACTCGTCCGGTGTGGCACATATATTAAAATAGTAGCGCGATAAGGTCAAGCCGCCCAGCATCGAGGTCGAGCGAGTTTGATCAAAGATAGACGAGGCCGTCACCATTGTGCTGTGGTTGACGCAACATGGTGCGGTGGCTCTGGCATTTGATGTGGTGTTGCAAGTTGAAGTGAACAATGGAGGTGAAAGGTCGAGGTGCGACCCTCGGTCGAGCGGATCCTGTCCATATCTCGAGTTAGCAAGTCAGCGATGAAGTCGCAAGCGTTGGTGGCTGCGCTGTTGGCGTCGTTAACGGCGTCGAGTGCCACTACATTGTTAGATCCTCTGTTCCTCCGCTCCATTGCTCGAGCTGAGTTGGGTGATGAAGTCGAAGGTGTAGCGGCGAATGATTTGGTCACTCCGATCATCTGCGCCAGCTCTTCGGCGACAGCATTCCTCGGTTTTCAGTGCACCTCAAGCTCAAGCTCGAGCTCTAATACGACATCGACATCGGCTACCGTATCCCATTCCGCGACGTACGACCTGCACGCGTTGGCCATCGGCGACTGGGGAGTTGACCTCGGTCTCGGTTCGTGCTGCAACGTCTACCGCAAGACTGGAACGGGCAACAACGAGTACTACAAGGACCAGCAGGCACAGGCGAATGTGGCGTATCTGCTGACGCTTTCAGCCAAGAAACTGCAGCCGAAAGCAATTCTTGGTCACGGGTACAGCGACATCGAAAGTTCTTGCGAAAACGTGTAGGGAAGCCTAACATTTTTTGTGTTTGTTTCACAGCGACAACTTTTACTGGAACGGTTTGGGCTCCGATGACGTGAACTACCGCTTCCTGAACTCGTTCGAGGCCATGTACTCGGACCCAGCTCTGCTGAACATCAAGTGGCTCAACGTCGCTGGCAATCACGACCTCGGCGGATCCATGTTCATCTGCGGAAAGCGCGACAATGAGTTTGTGGAGTGCTCGGGGACCGCCGACTTGCTCAAGCAACTGGACGAGAAGTTCACGAGGCAGAGCAAGTATGTGAGCCCCAACAACGATCGCTGGCAGATGCCTGATCGCTACTACGTGGAGCGCTTGGAAGATCCGGACTCGGGGGTGACCGTCGACGTCTTCAACATCGACACCAATGCTGCTGCTGTTCACGGCGGTCAGCAGACTTGCTGCCAGTGCTACGGCTACAAGATGAAGTACGGCTACACCGAGAGCTGTTCGGACGTGGCGCGTGGCGACCGACTGTGTGCTGGAGGTGACACGGAGATGTTTGACGCCTGTATGGCCCAGATCGAGGCGTGGCAAGAAAATTCCTTGAAGCAACTGGCGCGAGATGCTGCCACCTCCACCGCCACGTGGAAAGTGGTGAACACGCACTACTCGCCGCATTTCCACATGAATCCGACCATGATGGCGGAAGTGAACAACATTTTGAAGAAGGGAGGCGTCCATTTGTTCATCAACGGCCACACCCATGCCGAAAGCCACGAATTTGGGTCTTTCAACACGCATTTCGTGACCAACGGCGCAGGAGGCGGCATCCAGAGCGAAAGTATCGGCGAGCCTCCTCCATACGCCACAGATATCAAACCAATTTGGCGTGGAGTCAATGCCCCGTACGGAATTTTCGAGCTTTCGTTCGCGGTCGAACAGATGAAGATCCAATTCGTGACTTTCGACAATGCATGGGTTTTTGCCTCCAGTAAAGCCGATACGGTCAAGGGTGGGGCCAAACTCGATCACTGCTGGCTCATTCCCAAGGACGGCTCGCTCGGAGAGGCATGCTAATTACATCTTCGTACAAATCTGTACTGGTACAAATCTTAAAACTAGGTTTTGTATCTTATACACATTTTTGTACCACTCAAAAACATATTTTATTCCTATCCAGAGTGGTTTTTGCGAGCTAATAGACAGACTAGTGATGGAGTTCCAGGAGTGCTTCTCGCTGCTGGCCACGCGACCTGCGCATGCCCATGAACACTGTGAGGACGAGCAGCACGCCGAGAACAAGCTGCAGGACGCGAAGAAGGAAGAAAACCCGGACTCACAGGAGACTCAGGAGCCGGAGGACCTGGCGCTGCTAAGTGCCCGAGAGCTGGTGCAGACTTTCCACCGTCTGCAGGAGACACGTGTCCAGATTTACACCGAGTTCCGCCAGTGCGTTGCTGCCAGTAAAATATTCTAAATGGGGAGGCGTTATCACATTTTAATGTGCCCATTTTGCAGGGGCTTCCAAGCGCACCAAAAGACGGAGCAGTTCCCCGGCTTCTGTGAGTTGATAGGGGTTCTTAAATTTAGAATTTCTAAAAGTTTGGGATCTGACGTCTAGCACTTTTCTTGATGTAGGCTCTGGGATTACTGAGCGCTTCTCGGCTGTCAGTGAGCAGGTTAACTGCGTCGAGAAGCTGCTTCGCGACGAGAAGCAGCAAGTGGCCATTGCTCAGCTTCTTCGCAAAGTGCAGCTGGAAGAGAAGGAAAAACTGCTACTGGTACAGAAATATTCATATTCATTTGGTAAAATTTGTTTGTTGTTGTTATTTAACGCAACTGACTTGGTGATGTTTTGGAAGACGTCGGCAGTGCTGATTGAGAAAATGCGTCTAAGCGATGCAACGAAGCAGCCAGAGCCCGATGAGTCTACGATCGCGTTTTTGGAGCGGTCGGTGCAGACGCTGACGGCCAAACACACCGACTTTGTGGTCCGCATCAATGAAGTTTTGGAGGACCTGCGCGCTGAAAGCGCTGACCTTGAGGACGCTTAATCGCCAAGACAGATTCGACAGCATTTTGTTTTGAAATCGTGTGGATTGTTCAGATTTTAGCGTTCCAAGGTTCTGGTGCTTGTGACTACACCGTGTACTTCCGAGACCGAGAGATGGTACTGAGTCGGCCGCGCAGCTCGGCTTCATTTTGCTGCAACGTTCGGTAAGCTTCGTGCTCATCGACGTATTCAGGAGGAGGATCACGAATGAGACAGCGCTCCTCACTTTCGTAGGCGGCGAAAGCGGCTGGATCTTGTCGGCGCATAAACTCTAAGCGGGTTTTCTTGGCGTCGAGATGAAGTTGCATCGTGGAGTTCTGACGGCGGTTAGCGCGGTGGAATTCTTCCGCTTGAGCTTCTTGGTGCTTTTGGCGCAGAATCTGCTCGAAGAAGGCGTCTTCACGTTCTGTGTTCTGCTGCCGTGAGCGTGTGAACACTTCTTGTTGGGCGAGCTTGGTACACACGGAAATGTTGTAGGCGTGCTCGATGTTCTGGCGGATGTAGAGAGCATCCGCGTAGATCGGGCGTACACCCTCAGCATGCAGAGCGCGCTCCACATTTTGCCACATCTCGCCGAGCTTGAACGTCGGATACTCCTTTGCAATCTCCAGCATGACCTGATCTTGTGGCGTGAGGCTTTCAGTCTCGCAAGCGAAAGACACATTCGCCAGGACGGAGTAGATTTTGGCCTTCAAATTCACTTCTGGGTGGAGTTGATGACTCTCCAGCTGCAGGATGGACTGCGTTGCCTGCTTCTCTGATGCCAACCCCTGTCCGGCCTTTAGAGCGTCTTTAAGCCGAGCGAAAGCGGGCGATTCTGGTCTGCTCGTCGGTGACGGTGGTGCATCGCTTGGGCCGATGGTCTCTGGCGTGACGATAAAAGGGCTCCTACAGGTCGTGACGGACTGGAAGGCACTGTGCCGCACATTGGTCGATGCTACCAGGTCGATTGTCGGTTGTACTGCTGAGTTGGCCTTGTTATCATCAGAGTCTTGGTTAGCACGCTTTTCAGCAGCCTCTTCGTCTGCGTAGATGCGAAGCAGCACTTCGTTCGCACTAGCATTGTTGTTGTCACCAGGTTGATCGCAACGCCACATTTGATAAGACGGAATTGCTGCAGGGTTCACGCATATTTCGGCTAATGCCGCTAGCGCCTGGTGTTTCAGCGCCTTCGGTGCTGATCTTAAGATCGAAAGTAGTTTTGGCACGCCATCCTCGTTGATGAAGGCCGTCTCGCTTTCAAGATCTCCGATCACACACGAACGCACCGCGTCGATGATACCAACGAGGATGTTTTCCTCCAGAACCGAGTGTGACGGGTCAAACTCGAGGTGCTGAACGAGTGCGTGGACGCCATTGGCAAGACGGAAGCGCTTGCGATTCGAGCCATCGTCGTTACGGCACATACTGGCGCACGCCAAAATGGCATTCCGACGAATTGCAAACGTATGTCGCGATGGGGGTGCCTCGAATATGTCCATTGCAGTCTCGATGGCGCCAAGGTTACCCAACTCGCTTTGAAAGAACGGCTGTGGTGGAGAAATCTGGAGCATTAACAGCCAGGCAGAGGCTAGAACATCTTCGCTTCCCATGTTGAGCTGGAGAAACTCCAGCAACTTGACGTGCCCCTCTATCTCGTAGAAGTGATCGACCACGAAAGGGGCTACGTGATTAAGCACACTGAGCGCCGTCCATTGCAGTAGTTGAAGCTGAGGAGTTGAATACTTGTGAGCCGAAGCACGTGATGGAGCACCCTGATCCTGTTGCGGGTTCACGCCACCATTATTGGCAGTCGCGTACGAGAGCCACACCTCCATGAATCTGAACTGCACGAGCTCGCTCAGATTGGCTTGATGATCGCAGGATATCTCAGCGAGCAGAAACCACAGCATCTGCTTAAACTCGAAGTCCTCGTCACTGTTTGTAGCGTAAAACTGGCTGCTGGCCGTAATAGCTGACGCTGTAGCGGAGGATTTATCCTGCTGAGAACGCCCTGGCGAGAGTCCGGAAGCATTCGCATGAGAGAGTTCCGCTGAAGTGGCATAGGAAAACAGGCAGGCGGTCAAGCCCGTCGAGTAAAAGAAATCCATGGAGCGTCGTCTTTTGGCCAGCAACTGCAAGATCATCAGGCACTCGTTACGCATCTCTTTGTCTTGCTGGCGATACCCGTGAGCAAGGAGAAGTTCCAACACATGCAGCAGCGCTTGAAATGTGAACTCGTTGCCCAGGAAGAACGTGGCATTTCGCAACCGGAAAACTTCAAGGAGTTCCTTTCTCGAGGCACACTTGGTGACCGCCGATATTTTCTCGTGGCTAAGTTCCAGCACATTCCACAAGATTTCGAGACATAGCGGCAAGAGCTCGTCCTGCGGGTTCGTGACGTTTTCGAGGATGAAGACGATGTAGTGGAGTGCACCACTCACAACGAGCACCTCTGCACAACGTTGGTACGCCGAAAGCTCGTACAACAAATCAACGAGTGGGAACAGCAACACTGAAATCCTCATCTGAATAGGAAGTGCGTTCCCAATCACGCGTACCAGTTCCTCTTCCACGTTGCTTCCAGTCTCTTGTTGGTTTTGTTCAGCATACATAGAGGCCGACCCAGGTCTGCTGGAAGCACTTTCGCCGCGTTCGGGAGTTTCGTCTCGGTTCTGCTGGATACCAGCACTGGATGAATCAATGCTCGCATTTCCCACTCTATTTGACCCTCGGTGAATTGTGCTGGGGGCTGAAGCTGGCTTAGTAGAGCGAGAAGATACTTGACCAAGCTCTGATACAACGTCCCCCTCCTTCGCATCTTTATTCTCATCGATACGGGTATCCCCATCGCGATGAGAGCTTTTGCGGCCAAACGGAGGAGCAGATACAGGCTTTTTAGTGGATTGCATCATCTCGACATCTTGTGGACTTGCCTCGACAACCACTTCTTCGACCTGTTCATCCTCATCGATTGCAGATTCTTCCTCCTCTTGATTTTGCGTCGGAGTTTGCTCCTCTGTCAGCTGAAGAACTTCTGTCGAAGCTGGTGCATCCTCTACTGGTTGGAACTTTTGCTCTTCTTCGTCCTTAAGGTCATCGTCGGGGAATAGATCGTGCATGACTGCCACGATCGCGTCCACCGCCCCCGTTTCCTCCATGAGATTCTGACTAAAGATTCGAGGTGTCACTCGCAAGTCATCCGATTTACCGTCAGCATTGTTGCTCCTCGGTTTGGACGCAACTCGTGGCAAACCTGGTTTCACCCACACCAAATCCAAGTAAGCAGCACACACTAGCAAAAGCCTTCAGCTATCGTCTTACATGCTCCGGTTGCAAACACCCGCAACGCCTCCGCAGCTGCAACTTGCACCTCAATGTCGCCGAAGGACAAGAGCTCTCCGAGTGTAGGGAGAATGTCGTGGAGCAGACTCGGGTTGGTGATCTCTTCGTTCGACTTTTGCCGGATGAACGGCTGCACACAGGAACCACCATCAGCACGACACAAACTTACGACTCGAAGCTGAGTCCTTCCTCACCTTGCAGCATCGCATGACCGCCAGGACAAGTTGCTCAGAAAATTGTGGAACTCCGTCCAGCACTTTGTTGGCTACCAACTGGAGCAATTCACTCACGAGCGGCAACTCCGCCACCTTCCACCTGTAAGTCACCGAAGCCACCGTGTCAATCTTTGTGATAGGCATTGGATCAGTCAAAGCTTCAGCGTACTTCGTACCCGAGTTCGTTCTCGTAGAGGATGTTTTTCGTGAGAGCCAAGTGCCGCGCATGGTTGTTGCGCGTCTGCGGGTCTGCAGCAGATGCAAAAAGCTTTTGAAAGCTTTCATACGATGAATCAACCGAGAACAGCGCTGTGCGTTGAGATGCAGACACTGGCGTCAAGTAGCGTCGGGACATGGCAAAACTCTTTGTCGTATGCGCCGCTTCAAGATCCGCTTTAAAAAAATAGGGACAAGTTGGTCCCTATTTTTTATGTTACGTGCAGGGTTTTGAGCGCATAATGCACAGTTGTTTCGTGCACGAAACGTATAATGCTGCATTGTGCACATAGAGAACCCAGCACCATGCTCTTCGCAAAGTAATTGCAACGATGTATCATGAGGTGCACGAATGCATTATTCAATGCATCGGCAAGTGTTCTGTTAGATTAGCAAAACTAACGATACGCTACTGCAAACAATCACAACTTAGGTCACCCGCCTCTAGTCTTGCCTGGTGGCTTGCTGAATACTTTCGTGAAACTTTCGTGCAGGATTCGTGTCGGGTTTCGTGTATGATACGGATATAATACTGTTTAGTGGCATTGTGCAGGGTCTTGCACGTAACAACGCTAGGACCAACGTCACGTCCCATCAAACAAAACGCACAACAATGGCAGAACCGCCTGCAGATCCAGTGACGGCCGACGAGCACCGTCGCCAGCTATTGACCAAGCGTGTGACTACAGTAAATAAATTGCGACGCGAGATATGCGATCGTCGGAACAATCTCCCATCCGCAACGCAGTCGTCCCGAGGAATCCCGGTACCGTTGTTCCCGATGGAGAGTTGGCTGAAATATTCGCAGAGATTCGAGCGTTGGCTGGCGAAGCGAGGCCAAAGTCTGGCTGCCTTGAGAAATGATCCGAGCAAAGAGCGCAACTATTGGTTTTCGTACGCCTACTTGAGAGTCGGCCCCATTGACACGGAGGTGGATGCGTTCGGGAGGAAGCGGAGCTATTCGTATACAAGCAGCCTGCAGTATGAATCCGAGAGCAAACGACTGCGGCGTGACCTGAACGACGGTGTTGAGATGTCGAGACAACTCTGGGGCTTGGAGGCAGCGGACGCTCGATTGACGACCAGGCGTGCTGCTGCGTATTCGGGAGAAGAACAGAGTCGACAATTTTTGTCGTCGTCGTCTTGTCCTGAGCTGACCCAAGCTTCTCTTCCAAGAGTTCGAGACGAACAGCGTGTTCATGACGGTAAGCTGAGTGGTATCTCGCCCGGCTCCCAGCACAGGTTAAAGGAAATAACAGTGTCGCTGCATCCTGGGAAAACAATTTTGCCACGGCGCTCTCAACTGACTGAAGAGCATGAGTCCCGTTGTCAGGACGCTCAGCAAAAAACTACTTCGGGCTCGATGAAAATTAAGACGACGCCAACACCAGAGAATTACGACTCCATGCGTCAACGGAAGGGTGGAAGTCCTACACACACTGATAAACCGAAAGCTTCAATACCAGGACCTCCACCTTTACCCAGCGCAACAAGTGATACTGTTGCTGCTGCTACGAAGTTTGTTGGTGACGCGAAAAGAAAATCTGAGCAAGTTGAATCTGGCCCTGGTAGACCTCCGTGCCTGACGGAAGTGCGAGCAAACGTGAAAAACTCAGAACAACTTCCTGAGTCTTGTGGCCAGAGTGCTCATTTATCAAGAGACCCAACTGATCGTCACCCAGAACCTTCCAGCGCTGACATCACGTTGCAGCCCGTACCAGAAAGTGGTGCACAAACAGCGAAAGTTACATCCTCACCGGAAGCTCTTCCGAGCTGGGCAGCATCGCTTATCCATCGTGTGCAGGAGCTTGAAACTCAAGTGGTGAAGCTCCAAAGAGAAGTTGAGATTTACCACAACGCTGCTGGCACCCAAAGTGTTTTGAATCGAGATTTGCGGCGTGATGAGAAAGATCATCGGGTGGAATCGTGCGCAAAGGCTTGTGATGATGCGAAGTCACTCTCCCCGTCAACTGATCCACCTCAATCCGATTTATACGAAGAAAACAGCGCCATTCAAACGAAAGGCGACCACATCGAAAGCCAGGGCAGGGTCGAGGCTGATACGGAATCTTCACCGCCGCGTCTTGCTATCCCAGGGAAAAACTTTACTCATTGCAATGATCAAACGTCGCCCGCTCCACTTCTCGTGGACTCTGGCTTGAAGCGTCAGCTGATTGAGGAATACAAACATCTGAACAACTTGATCATGACAAATGAAACAGCAGTCAACGATGCCCTTGAATTCGCGAAGACAATCAAAGAGGTTGACGACGTCCAGGCCAGGGAAAGCCAAAGGGAGATGATTATGGAGCTTGTCGTAGCGATCAACCAGAAAAAAGAGCAACGTGCGTCTGCGTTAGCTGCCTTGATTACCTGCAGCTGGACAGGTGATGAGGAGTCATTGGTGTCGCTCTTAGAAGAAGATTCATCACCACCAGGGTGTGCAAAGCACGAAGAATTGTCGGCAGTATTAACACAGATGGAGATGAAGACCAAGGAAATGGACCACTTGGAGGAGCAGCTGAGTGATCAAACTCCATTGGTGAGGGCATTTAATCCTTTTGTTATGGAGGCTGGAAAAGCTCTACAGGACAAGAAGATCCGAGAAGTATCAGTCAGACTGTCTAAGGAGAAAAAAGCGAAGGGGGAACTGGAGAAAGAATGCCGACAAATGTTGATGTGCTTCTTACAGAGCGATGCGGAGGTTCGAAAGCTGGTGAAACAATCTTTGGTGTGAGGCGCAGGCTGCGAAGATCTATGCGTGAGTGTTGCAGGGCAGCAAATACTGCTGACCGTTAGTGTAAGTGAAATGCAAACTGGGCCGTCGAAGGTGCACTCATTTGGAAAGAAAAATCGAGCACAAGCCTGCAGCCAAACTCAGTGAAACTCTCTCAAGAAATTGCAGGGATGGAGCACTCCTAGCGTAATTTGCTGTACACGTCAAGCTAACTCAATGAGAAAGGTGCTGCCGTTTTCAAATTTTGTGTGAATTGACATTCGTGAACCGACTTCAAGTTGAAGGCAATCACCACACCACATGCTAAGGCAACGCTTTTTCAACGCCCCTCAAAAAGTGAGCAGTGGCCATCATGAAGTTCTAAGTCCACCTCTTGCGGCGGTCAACAAAATGCAGGCTCCCCAGCCTAGCCAGAAACACTCCCAACTTGGGCTGCACAACTGGTCCAGCGTGTGCAGACACTGTAGACAGATAAAACTTCGGGCGACTAAGTCAAACTCAGTTATAGATTTTCACTCGGGAGCTCAACACAAACCAGCAGCCACGTGACAAACGATGGATGAATCCAAATCGATCAAAGCGTCCACACGAAGCCCACCCCACGGCAATGTTGATACCCAGTCGCGAATAGGCAAAACAAAAAAAATAATGTGAGTAAATGCAAGTGGAAGTTTATTCATTTCACTATAGGCATTCTGTTTAAACAACCGCCAAAAGCTTGCCCGTGACAGATCGCATGAAGGACAGAGTAACCGGTTCAGCCGAAGCCACGTAGTTGTCGGGGATACGTTCGTCCCACACGAAGGAGTGCGCAGCTTCCAACGTCACTGACTCGTTCACGTTACCACCACAGCCGACGATAAACACGGCAGCCTCGAGGTATGAGAACGTGGTCTGACTGGCGCCGAAGACACACTCGGGGTTGTCGGCTCGGCACGCAGCCAGACGGTCTCTGCGTGTCTGGCCGACCTCAGTCACGCCGAGAGTCTTGCCGTCGAGGGATCGGCTCAACAAGTCCTCAACCAGAGTCTCGTTGACGTTGATCGGGTCTCCGCCAAAGTACGCGTCGTCGTGCACTAGAGACGCATCGTGCTCCAGCACGTTGTGGCGCGAGATGATGTCGAGCGAGAAGGTGGTCGGCAGCTGGTTCAGCAGCGTCTGGGTCAAGTTGCTGTCGAAGTTGAACACGGACATGAGGGCCGCGCCCAGGTTCTCGTGGGTGATGTTCTTGCCACTGCGCGGGATGTGGCCGTGGTTGGCAAGCGCGTTCAGGCCTGGGCACGGCGACCGACGGAACGGAACAGGGGAAGTCGAGTCGGCGTATGCCGTGACTTCATCACTTGACGGGCGGTAGAAGTCACCGACCTGGAGAGCTTCGATGGAGACTTGCGCGTTCTGGACAATGTCAACGGATGCAGCAGCAACGGAGGCGACGGCGAAAGCAGAGAAGGCGATGAAAGACACCATAGAAATGTTCGGGTATTGGACGTTGGAGTGGAGCACAGCAGTTCGACGCGGTGAGAATTGGAAAATGAAAACTGCAAGCGAATGCCTGGACCACCAGACCAAGTAGATTAGAAAACAACAAGTATAACGCTGGTTGGGGATCTTTGGATTGGTCCGACGGAAACATGTGCGATGGGGAGCACATATTCCGACCACGTGGTCGGGATATCCATGACTACCTGGAAGTACTTTGAACGACCTGAAATGCTTTCAGTAAAAGAGTATTGGAGATGCACTCCCTTGGTGTGCTCTGTTCACTAAAATACTTTGAGCGGGTGCTCGCTTCCACAGCTCGCCACGGCTTGGTGCGTGCCCAATGAGCACGTGTCAACGCATCTCTTTGGCCCCGAGCAACTCGAAGAAAACCCGAAGGCGATCGAGTTCGTTGGCAAGATCACCCCGAAGTCAAGGACAAGATCGATGCGATCTATAGCGTCGCTCCCATTGTACAAGAGATATGATGCGTGTAATGCTTTCCTCGTTGTCGTAGCAGAATACCTAACCAATTGGAGTGACCAGGCACTGCTACTAGCAGTGCCTGGTCAGAATAATTTTATTCTTGTTGCAATTTTGTTTCTAGTAATGATAGATAACTTGACCAGAAAGAGAGGGTGTGAACTCGGAACAGCTACCACTCAGTTCGAGCTTGCGAATGTCTAACTTTACCCGGGTTAAGCGATCAGTTCAGTCCCCGAACGAGTTGGTCTTTTCATCACCGATAAACACAGTGTGCAGAATTAAAGGAGCAAGATTGATCCCTCACTGATCGCGGTGTTGCTCTGGGGAAACCGCTTTAGCGGTTGCCACACGGGTCTATTTTCACTGGTACCATGGTGCCCCATTCCAAATGATTACTCTGGAGTTTGCTGAAGTTACATGGTCTCAGTGTAGCTCACTTGCTGCTTAAAAACAAGTAAAAAAAACACTTGGAGCATTTTTCAATGCTATGCTGCACAAAATGCAACGATAGGAAGCTAAGTCTGGCCTCGTTACAAGTGACGACCACGGAGGAGTGCGAAGTTGTCCATCATCGACACTGTCGGCTTCGTCGCCAATCTACCTCGAGGTGATTTTGTCCACATATAATGATGTTCTCCTCCATTGCGACGGGCGACTCGCTCCAATGAGCAGTGCTCGTTCGCAATGGCCCACACAATCAACGTCTGCGTGAGATAACCCCCGATGTCTTTGGCGATCGGCTCGAGTTTATCCACCGTCTCCCCACGTTCAGCAAAGTCCTCAGTAAGTGGACTGCCTTCCTTGAATATCGGCTCAGTGTACCTCGAGCCCTCCGGCTTGGCATCGTTGTACTTGCCAGTCAACGTACCAAACGCCAACGGCGACCACGTCGTCAAGCCCAGCTTGTACTTCTCGTGCAGGTCTACAAACTCGTACTCCACTTTTGTTGCGTACAAAGATGTTGTACTGAGCTTATATCCGCCTCCGGCGCGTGAGCATCGCTGCTTCCGTTGTACACGGATTAACCAACACAATACACGTTCTACGTATTACCTGTGCTTACGTATTTTATCGGAGTACAGGTGAAGGCACACGAAGGAGATGCACTTATCACTGTGTTTTCAGGTCGTTTTAAGTACTTCCAGGTAGTCATGGATATCCCGACCACGTGGTCGGGATACTGTATGTGCTCCCTGTGCGATGGACAGAGGATCGTGAAAATGAGGCAAGATTCAGCGTTTTCGCTTTGGCAATGCTGACTTGTGCGGAAAGCCGCGTCGAACGGGGATTTGGTGGATTGAACTCGGTGAGTGGAAGTGCTCTGTCGGATTACACCAACACTTGTCCTGATGTGCTGACCTTGAAGAGAGGACACCGCAGCTTCTCTTGCTCTGTCTTGAAACGAGTAATTACCGTATTACAGTTGATTAACCTCTATCCCCCATTGAGCCTACTAGTAGGCTTTCGATCCTACTAGTAGGCTCGCCAAAAAAATAGTTTGTCAAGCACACAGGCACCGAATGCGCTCCGCTTTTAGACCAGAAGGAAGATAAGATAACAACCTATTGCGTCATTAGTTTTCAGGCTCATCAGTGCATGCTAGCATGGGAAAACTGCTCGTCGGATCACGGGTAATCGGCAAGTTGAAGAAGCACCAGGGCAAAATTGGAGTTGTGCATGCTGTGCGCAAATAGTCGAGGCAGTACACCTACGACGTTCAATGGTCAAATATATCTCTATAAGCTATTGCGGCGCGCTCACTCGCACGTGAAGCACCAGTAACAGCTACGCGGTCTCGCGATGATCAAAGCGATTCCGATGCAAGACCCCGCCTACACTGCAAATCTTTGGCTCAACTCCAAATTGAACTTTCTCTAACGTTTCTCGAAGTTTTTATGAAAACCGTATGCCCCCCAATACAAACTTCTTAGTAAAGGTATCTGCTCCCGAGCCTACTACAGATACCGCCCACTAAGTTGTACAGTGGTACTCTTTTAGTTCCTGCAGTATATTATATGTGTTCAGAATATACGGTATTACAGATGGTTGTCGTTGAAGTTTACGTACATTCAAATCAACAGCTCACTCAGCTGAACGCGCTATCGAGGAAGCGGCCTTTGGGCGTGCAGGCTGCCTCCACTTTTGACTTGGCAGTAGTGGCGCTGCGCAGAATATTCGCGATGGTAGCTCGAGACGGCGGCTGCGACAGCTTGAACTTGGCCTGTGACCAGCGTGCCAGATCGGCGAGCGATGGCGACGGCTGCGAGCGTGCATGCTCCTCGATAACTTGCCATTTTTGCGCGATCGTGAGCCACTTGCCCTTCGTTTGCTTCGTTGTGCAGGTCATGGCGAGCTGCGGGGGGGGGGGGGGGGGGGGGGGGCACCACTGGGGGTCTTGCAGGGCTCTGTTTGAATTGTGAAAGATCCCTCTGGGCGGGAAAACTGGTTATTCCCTCCTAAAAACGATAAGGCTTCCTTACCGATTTTGAGGGTGTATAGACTGACTGTGTGTACAACTTAGTGGGCGGTATCTGTAGTAGGCTTTTGCCTTGCTACTAGTAGGCTTTGGACCTGGGGGATAAAGGTTAATTACTAATTAATCAACTGGGTACATGGTTGTCCGGGAAAGCTCTGGATATTGCAGCAAAACTACTGAAGACGTCGCTACTGCATGTACAGGCTGTACAGTATAGCCCAGTTCTCGATTCCAGGTATTGTCCAGATCCGAAGTCCAGTGATCGTCCAGTTCCGTTCTGCGTCACATTCATTACCGGGGCACAAGTTGCAGTTATTTTTGAATTCAGGGTGGCGGCGGCGTCACTGTCGGAGGGCAACTGGAACAGTCCACGTAGATTCAGGTACCGCAAACGATAGCCCGTCGGCCTTCTTGACGCCTCAATCAGAGACTTAGGTGATATTTCGCATGTGAGGACCTCACCCGACCAAAGCCATCTCCAAGCCAGACATGCGAGCCTGGCATTGCGATGAACCTGATCACGTGCAGGCACGATTGTTTCCTGTTTTTGAAGTTCTACCACTACCGGTAATGAATATTGACACTACAGTACCTAGGTATAGCACGCATTGCGGGGACAAACGATGGTAGCTGGAATAATACCTTGTTGCCATATACCGATCATCATCTTGTAATACCTGGTTGGAAGCGCTCTCTTCAACCAGGTTGGTGGGCACTACTCGACGCCACCTGCAGTAACTATGATGCCTTAGGTTTTGTTGGGCAAGCCAACGCTTGAAAGCTTACTCGTAATCGTGCATCGTTTTCCCAGGAAATAGTGGCCCCGGTATCTTGGTTATCCTCCCCTCTGGGCGACGAGAGAGCTGCTTTCTCGCATTATTTTTGCGAAGATAATCCTTCACAGAGAACACACTGCGCCAGTATCTCCGTTCGACTTCTTGCGCGAGATGAATGTTTGCCATAGGACGAATTCAACGGCATGGAAGTCAGTCGATGGATCTCGGTGTTGAGTAAAGCTCCGGATGTCATTAGAACTGTCGGCTTGTCTTGCCACGTAATGATGTGATAGTAGGAGGAATATGGTCTCGGCATCATGTACGTCACCGATTCTGCTTGATTGCGCCACTCTTAGCAGCAACTTTCACCGAAGATTTCGCGTGAAAACTACACTTGCTCACGTCAGACTCCTCCTGCCGAACCCTTTGTGCTCGATCGATGGTATAACTTAGCTTACAATAATCATCTTCAATGTTGTATTTCTGGGCTCTTGGATGCGGTTCCGCTGGCGTCTTCAGCGTTGCTCATGCCCCCACTCAGTGGTGGGCGAACGAGTGCGCGATCGTAGCGAATCGCGGCCAAATCTTCGCCCTTGTCCGCCGACCCGTTCTTAAATTTGTGTATTGCTGGACTGTTTCCCCAGACTAAAGAGACGCTTCGTCAGACTTTGTTTTTCAAGGGCACGGGGGCTTGAAGAGAAGACCGGCGTCGAGGCGGAGCCACCGTAACTGGTTCTGACTCAGTCATTTTCAACATTTGTTTTTCACGTTTTTCACCAGCGACTCCTTTATCAACTTTCGGAGCTCCGTGTCAATCTGCAAGAAACTTTCCATTACCTCTTGACGTTCTCTCTCGAGTTGTTCTTTTGTTGCCTGCTCCTTGGCTAACCTCTTCGATAACTTTCGTAGTGCTTTAAACCGAAGTGCTCTGTCTGATTCAGAAACGTTTGATGAGATCCCGGTTACCCATTGAAGCTGTTCTTTTAAATGTGCCTCCAAAGTTTTCAACGCGCCGTCTTTTTCCTCGATCTGCGATGAGATGGTCGACAACCTTTCGTGATCAGCCCCACCACTTGCATGTGCATCAGATGATTCTTCTGCAAGAAGAGATAGCAAAGCATCCTCTCGTCCTTTCCAGCCATACAAGATCAAATCAGCCAATGCAGATGCACGTTTCTCCTTTTCCTTGTTGATTGAGACAACGAGCTCCATAACTTGGCTGTGCTGCTCCATTGCCGCAGCATAATCGACATCTTTAATGGTCTTGATATAGTCGAGGGCATCGTCAATTGCTGTCTCGTTCATCGTGATCTGATTGTTAAGGTGGTCATAAGCTTCCGTTAGCCGGCGCTTCTTCAAATCTTCCTTTGCTCGTGAGTCAACTGCACGAGAAAGAGTGATGGTGGCATCGTGATGAATATCCTCGGTAGTTTGGTGTTTTTCAGTGACTTGTGTTTCGCTTCCGGCAGCGCTCACATATGATTTGTCGGGGTCCAATGGCTGGTGACATGCAGTCGTATCGCACTCCTTCACTTGATTATCTAGCTCTCGACGAGTTGCACACTTGGTTTGGTCAAAATCATCAGCGTCTAGCACGTTTAGTTCCACGACAGGGCTGCTGGCAATTGGTGGAGATCGTTCGTTGTACTTGGGATGTTCAGTGTGGGCTGCACCGGTAGACTTGCAACGAGAACAGTTTTGGCACCACTCGCCGGAATCAACCATTCGTTGGAGTTGAGTCACTTGGGTCTCGAGTTCCTGCACGCGACCAATTAAAAGCATTGCCCAGCTTGGTAATTCGTCCGAAGATATCGGCATATCTGACTCACGGCCAGATATGCGCAAACTGAAGTCGTCAGCAGCAATACCGCTTTCCTGGGATATTGCTGGAGGTGAATTTATCGTTTCTTGGTGTGTTAACTCTGGAGAGTTTGCTGACGAAGTTAATTCGTCTTCATGCGTACTCACTTGAAGATTCGGGTAGGTGTCAATAGTAGTGTCAGTATGCTCACTCTCAGTTGTTGGAGACATTTTTTTTAACTCGTCTTCATGCCAGTTCGCTTGAGGTCTTGAGTTCTGTGTCGATATGTTCATAGCGGCGGCAAACTTACACGCACTTCCTGGACCTCCGTCTTGATCATTCTCTTTGCTCGTGAGCGTAAACGAGGGGTGATCTGAAATACTGTCGACGTCAGCCGTGCTGACACAGTTTTCTACGGCTTGCGGCGATTTTGTAGAGGAGGAAGTGTCAGGGTCTTGACAGCGCTGACGCTCCCCGATCTCGTCACAGTATGGGTTGCGAGACAGTTTATGCGTTTCGTGACTACTCTCCTCGGTTTTTAGTGGAGACGTGGAGCGCGCGTGTGATTGAGATCGCTCGGTACTGTACGAAGAACTTGCAGCCATTCCTCTTTGATAAGCATATTGATGGCGATATACACGTTCTTTCAACGGTTGGGAGTGCAGCGACAGCACCGATGTTTGGTGCTGATGAAGCCACCGACCGAACGCTTGTTCATATTCGCCCAAAGTTTCTCCTGTTAACAAAGGCACTGGAATCTTGGCCAACCTTCCACCAGGCCCACGCTGGTTGCGAATGTTTTTCGGCAGCTTCATTTCTTGCAGATAATCCTCCATTGAAAGCACACGTGATGCCAGTATCTCGGTCGGACTTCTTGATTGGGATGACTGATAAGAAGATTGAGACGCTGGGGACGTTGATCGGCGGTGAGATGAACGAGGCGGCATTTGGAAGGAGCTCAGGGGGTCATCGTAGCCGTCTCGTGGCCTTGAAGTCGATCGTGAATGTGACCTTGGTGCAATTTCCTTGTCCGTAGAACAATGTTCACGGTTAAAATATGACGTATCCCTGTTAAGTCTTCTCTCTTCTGCGGGATGTACTGGAGACCTCCCTTGAGGTTCACTTCTGTCAGACTCCGTGGACTTGTCCCTTCTTAAACGCTTTAACTCCTGCGAGGCAGAACGCCGATAGAACTCTTCGTATTCCTCATCTATACTTTTCCTCTTTGGTGTCTTCGTCGTCGCTGCTAAAGGCTTCGAGTTATCTCGTAAAAAGGCAAAAGCGAGTCGGAACTGGCGCTCCCGTTTCGGGTGATCGCGCAATGATTCCAAACTTTCATGCCGCTCTGCCAGCCATTGATCGAGTTTGTGGTTGTATTGCGCCATAGTTTCCCCAGGATAAAGAGGCACGGGAATGGCCTTGGAGGGCGGAGGGGGAGGAGGGTTGAGGCGAGAGCGAATAAGTCGCTCTTGCCGGAATTTCTCCACCGTCAGCACGCGCATGGAGAGGGACCCGCGTCCTTGGGCGTTTGATACACGTGTAGTACTCGACTTCGTAGTGGCTAGCTGAGACGACGTAGGTGCCTGGGAGCGCTGCGGCCGCCGCGACGGCAGTGCGGCATTGAGCGGAGGAGCAGGTGATGCCATTTCGGGCAAGTCCGACTTGGGTACAGAACCTGCCTGCAGGAAATGGGCACAGTTATGACAACAGGATACGACGGTTTTTTTCTCTCTATATATTTACCCAAAACCCAAAAAGTGTTTTCAGATCTACTTTTCATTACCTTTCAATCAGATGCAACAAATTCAAGGGATACTGTCCATTGAGCTATCAATGTTGCAGTACCCTGCTTCCGGGTTCTAACAGGTGTCTCTGCCGGTGCTTAATGGCTTAACTCAATCTGGACGCTGACCCACGACTGAACGAGAAATGATCTGGCTGGTCACCACATCGGAAACGCTCACCCATCGGATTCCGGCTTACAATGGAAGTTTGTACATGGCTGGCTCCTCTTCAATCATGGCTGCTCCATCTAGAAAGCGTTATCATGGGTTGTTGAATTGATAGCCCGAGGTCCAGGCACTCGCCAATCAGTTTTCATTTTCCAATTCTCACCGCGTCTGTTCTTGCTCCAACGTTGACAGGAAGGAAATGCAGTTTGATTGCTTCGTTAGAGGCTGCTCAGATCGATTTCGGCCCCGGCCAAAGGGCCTCATCAGTGAGCTTCCAATTCCGCAATGAGCGCTACGACTACTAACTCTCGGACCAGGCTCTGCCAGCCAGTCATTCTACGCGACTCCTCGTAAGATCTCTCCTTGAAGCACCATCATGACACCACGCACGTGGCTGCCACTGGTGTCGAGCATGACAAAAGGAAGTTGATGCCGCTGGGCAGGCACAACTAGCAACACTGCCCCCAATGCGAGACACCTGGGGCAAGACGCGTGCGTGTGTGTCCTCAATAACTTAACACACACCGTCTGCCTCACCAACTTGTTCGGTTCTCCGGCCGTACCGCGCACCCCATAATCTTCGCAGACAGTCCTCGCAACCCGCCATAACTCGAACTCCACACTTCGTGAAGCAGTCGGCTTGGGCTGCCGCCACTGCGGCGAGGACGTCGGCACAGCGCCACATCGTCCTGGGACTGAATCAGCTCTCGCAGCTCACCGCCACGAGTCTGCTTAGAATCTTGCACGGCACACCATTGCCGGATCTCCTCGACCTTGCCATCTCTTGACTGAACGAACGCCTTGCGCACCGCCGCGTTACCTTGAACACTTGCACGCCGTCGTCTTCCAGATCTTGTCTCCACTTGAACTTGTCGCCGACCTTGACTTCTCTCGCACCCCTGCTCAATGCAGGAGGCACCTCGCTCCGCACGCCATCAAAGCATGCGGGTCCCGTCGTAGTTCGCGCTCACACAAACCATCACCTCACCATCTCCGTCGTCGCGAGCACTAAAGGTTTCTTTAGAACGAAAACCTCAAGCAGCTTCCCCCAGCTGGGTCGGAAAGTTAACTTTGTTCTTGCTCCAACGTTGACAGGAAGGAAATGCAGTTTGATTGCTTCGTTAGAGGCTGCTCAGATCGATTTCGGCCCCGGCCAAAGGGCCTCATCAGTGAGCTTCCAATTCCGCAATGAGCGCTACGACTACTAACTCTCGGACCAGGCTCTGCCAGCCAGTCATTCTACGCGACTCCTCGTAAGATCTCTCCTTGAAGCACCATCATGACACCACGCACGTGGCTGCCACTGGTGTCGAGCATGACAAAAGGAAGTTGATGCCGCTGGGCAGGCACAACTAGCAACAGCGTCGAACTGCTGTGCTCCACTCCAACGTCCAATACCCGACCATTCCCATGGTGTCGTTCATCGCCTTCTCTGCTTTCGCTGTCGCCTCCGTTGCTGCTGTATCTGTTGACATTGGTCAGAACGCGCAAGTCTCCATCGAAGCTCTCCAGGTCGGTGACTTCTACCGCCCGTCAAGTGATGAAGTCACGGCATACGCCGACTCGACTTCCCCTGTTCCGTTCCGTCGGTCGCCGTGCCCGGGCCTGAACTCGCTTGCCAACCACGGCCACATCCCGCGCAGTGGCAAGAACATCACCCACGAGAACCTGGGCGCGGCCCTCATGTCCGTGTTCAACTTCGACAGCAACTTGACCCAGACACTGCTGAACCAGGTGCCGACCACGTTCTCGCTCGACATCATCTCGCGGCACAACGTGCTAGAGCACGATGCGTCTCTAGTGCACGACGACGCGTACTTTGGCGGTGACCCGATGAACGTCAACGAGACTCTGGTTAAGGACTTGTTGAGTCGCTCGCTCGACGGCAAGACTCTCAGCGTCACTGAGGTCGGCGAGACACGCAGAGACCGTCTGGCTGCGTGCCGAGCCAACAATCCACAATGTGTCTTCGGCGCCAGCCAGACCACGAGCTCTTACCTCGAGGCTGCTGTGCTTATCGTCGGCTTCGGTGGTAACGTGAACGAGACTGTGACGTTGGAAGCTGCGCACTCCTTCGTGTGGGACGAACGTATCCCCGACAACTATGTTGCATCGGCTGAGCCGATTAGTCTGCCCTATATGCGATCGGTTGTGGTCAAGCTTTTGGCGCATGCTTAAACATCCAGACACTTCGGAAAAGAATACAGTTTGGTATACGAATCACCAATTTGATAGTGTTATGAAATGAACGTTCCTCCATGTATCATCCACCGAGATCGCTATCTAGCTTTTACTCTCCATGAGTTTTTCCTTCGTTCGCAAGTAAATACGAGGGCTAGACCTCAGCAGACACATGAACACATCATCACGTTGGCGCTCGAGGAAGCTTTTCGCTGTTTTCTCGACAGCGTACTTTGGAATTCCGACCCCGCTTTTGGTGCTGGATAACATCCCAGCGCTCAAACCAGCCGCCCCGATCAATCCACCCAGCTTCGCAAGTACTTTGTTCTTCTCTTCCACTTGACTCGCGATCTCTGCGCACTCTTCGTGAAAAGCTCTTTCGGCATTTGGCTTACTTTTGACCGCCATATTTTCCAATAAAAGTCGAAACTCATTTCGCTTAGCAGCCCACCGCTGAGCAATAATCGCTGCAACTATTTCGTCCCGCTTCCCCTTTTCGACATCAATATAGATACGCAACTCGTCAAGCTGGGTCCGTAGTTCCGAAGTATTTGAGTCATCATGCCCCGAAATTTCCTTCAGGTAGGCTGCAGAATCCTCGAGGGCTCTCTCGTTTGTGATAATCTGGTCGTTCAGGTGGTTGTATTTCTCAGTCAGGCTGAGTTTCACTGTATCCTTTGACAATGTCGAGCAGGAAGTATATGTAGCACTGCTAGTAGCTCCACTTACCAAAGGCTTCACTTCCGTTTTGCTGACAATATCTTGACAGTCCAGCGATGCTGGAGTGAAGGAATCTTTCGTCGAATATTGAGTTTTTGTGTCAGCTGATCTCACGTTATTTCCAGATTGTTTTTTCACTTTCGGACTGGATACACTTCCAACATAATTCAAAGTGCAAGTAGCAGTAGAAGTAGAAGCTTTCGCTTTAGCCACTTCGGAGTTTTGACTTGTAGAATCACCACGCATTTTCACCAGCTCCCGTAGGCTCGTCACTTCATCACTCATACGACTTAAACGATTCACCATTGTCCGGGTCCATTTCCGGACGCAATCTCGACAGCAACACCCATCCGTCAGTATGTTACCTCCATGCTTTGCATGCTTTGATTTCTGTCCACCACTTGATCCTGTTGGAGTCGAGGGAGTCTTGCTTACTCGTGCTGCTAAATCAGCGAATGACCTGGGCTCACCGCGAACTCGTTTATTAGCCTCTCCGAGTGGAGATATATCTTCTCTTCCCTCTTCCGCACTTCGCTTTCGTTTGGAATTGCCATGGTGCATAGCAACTATGTCGCCAAGGTGGCCTTCGTGTTGACGCTTTGGTTGATCAGTTGATGGAGCGCGGATGGCCAGTGGTGCCTCTTTGATGTGGTGTCCCCCTTGCTTGGATTGGACTGGCGGCTCTGGTTCTTTGTTGTGAGAGGCCATCTGAAGATATTCATCTAATGATGCCGGTGTTTTGTCTGGCCTGGAGAGATCAAGCGTCTTGGTCGCCTTCTTCATCCTGTGGGATTGAGAAGACGAGTGGCTTCCGTCACACTCCCGCTGGCTTAAGTGAATATTGAGGCTGCGCTCGCTTGCGAACTTCTTGTGGCACTTGTGGCACTTTAGTTTATCCAGTTCTGTTCCAGTAAGTTGCTCGGCATCACACGGAATGAGTCGCGTCAGGTGAAGCCGAAGACTTTGTGCACTGTTAAACGTGGTGCTGCACTTGGGGCAAGTCTTGTTGCCAGGGTCGTGCTGCTTAGGCTCCGAGTTGTCGCACGGGTTCAGTCGGCTCAGATGCAGTCGGAGATTCTGCGAGCATGAGAACGTGGCTTGGCACTTGGGGCACTTTAGGACTTGCTTCGGGCTCTTGTTTTTCTTCTTCATAGTGATCTTCTTCTTTTGCTCAGCCGACTGCGGCGAGTCACAGGGGATGGCTTTCGCCCAGTGAGAACGTAGGCTCGCAGCGCTAGTAAAGTTCTTACCGCACTTCTTGCAGTGGTGAGCGCCATTTAGCTGCCGCATTTCGTTCTTCTGTTTGCGCTCCCCCTTCCGGTGGCATACGAGAACTTTGTTGAGGTGTTTGTGGAGCGCGAATCGAGTGGTCAACACTTTGCCACACCTGGGACAGGTCCTCTCTTTCTTCCCCTCCACTCGAACCGATGGGGTTTTCGTTGTAGTGGCTCCACAAGGTGGAGTGCCTTTGGTTGTGGCCGTAGATAATAGCAGGGTCTCCTCCATCTCTTGGTCACTTGAGTCCTTCGCCGGCGGTTTTGAAGTGAGACTCATGCGTGCGAACCAGTCGAGCGGTTGGAGCGCAAAAAATTGGACTCGCAAAATGTGTGACCTGTTTGTGGCCGTTTTGTGCAAATCCCACCAACCAATTCTCGTGAGAAGTTCAACTGATGTACCAGTGTACCAGTGCAGTACCAATACATGTACTTACGCAAACTTCTGACAGCTGTGGAACACTGACACTAGCAAAGCACTAGGGTTCCGTTACTTTTTAAGAGTAGTCCATGCGTGCGGAGGAGAACTCGTGTTGCACATACGATTCGTACGTATGATACGAACGAAGCCCAGCAGCTGGACGAGCGAGACCTCTACCAAGAGAGACAAGCAAAGAATTTTGTAACTGAAACACGAATACATGTAGCACGAGAAATTGGACCTAAGTTACTTCAAAAACGTTTCCTTCGCGAGCAAATAGATACACCGACTCGACCGCAGCAAGCGCATGAAGAGCTCGTCACGTTCGCGCTCGAGAAGAGTCTTCGCAGCCTGCTCAGCATCTAGCTCAGAAATCTCGTCAGGGTGTTTTCCCTTCGTTGGGCTAGAAGGGCCCAGCTTTTTCAAGTCAGAGATCGCTTGATCTTTCTCGACCAATTGAGCTGCGATGTCGGCGCACTCCTCGTGAAACACCTTCTCAGCATCCGGTTTACTCTGCACCGTCATTTTCTCCAGCAAGAGGCGGAATTCATTCCGTCGAGCGCTCCATCGGTGAGCTATGATGGCTGCGACTGCCTTGTCACGTTTGCTCTTCGCGGCGTTAAGATAGACGCATAGCTCGTCAATCTGGTCGCGCATTTCCAAGCTGCTCATCTCATCACCACCAGTAACCGTGTTGAGGTATTCCATTGAGTCTCCCAGCGCTCTTTCGTTGATGCTAATCTGGCCGTTCACGTGATTGTAGTTCTCCATGAGAGAGATTTTCCCAGGATCTTGCTCGGAGATGCAACTCAATCCGGCGGAGATATCTCCAGGAGCCACAACCCTTGATGGAGACATATTTGAAGCAGTACAACCGTGTATTTCTGCTCGTGGGTGACAAATATCTTCAATTGGAGAAGATTTTGTACCGGACACACCCGTCTTCGTCGTACCTCGTAAATTTTCCACTTCATTTGCCAGATTTGCTAAGCGGATTGTCATTTTACGAGTCCACTTTCGGACGCACGAGCGACAGCAACATCCATCGCTTAATATGTCGCCTCCATGGTCGCAGTTTGAGTTGCGTACAAACTCCTTCGACTCTGATGCGGTAGCTTCGTTGGCTGATAAGCAGTCTCTTGCCTTTTCATTTGCAGTTGTAGAGGGACAGTTTTCCGCGAGCCGTGTTTCTACCTTGGCAAAGATTCCAGTATCGGTGCAAACCCGCTTCATCGACTTCTCCACAGGAGATAGCTCCTCGCCACCATGCCCCACGCTTCTTTTACGGTTTCCAGACTGTGAGATACTCACACCAACTGCCGTACATCTTAGAGTCAGATCCTTCCCGCGGTATTCAACACCGGTACCCTTCGCTTCGGTGGAAGATGACGAGCATGGAGAATCCGTCGCTGTGGAAACTTCTGAAGCATCGTCCTGATTAACGTCGCTAGAATTGTCGAATGGCTCCACGGACGCAACCCGAATGGCCACATTCACCTGATTGTTTTGGCTCTGATCCTCGCTTGTGATTGCGATGCTGGACACCACTGACTGTGGTTTGGTAGATTGAATTTTCATCGGACACCGAGCCATGTGGACGTGAAGACCGTGCTTGGTGGCAAAAGATCTCTGGCATAGCGGACAGCTGTGCAGCATTTCCACTTCTGGGTGAGTCTGTGCCTTGCCCCCGGTTCTCTCTTTCCCCGAAGCATTTGTACCAGAGGTCGAAGACTTCTCAGCGTCGCACGGAATCACTTTGTTGAGATGAATACGCAGAGACTGTCCGGTGCTAAACGTCATGTTGCATTTGGGGCACGTCTTGCTGCCCCACCACGTCCTTTTGCGAGTCGGGTCGTCGCACGCATAAACTCGACTGCGGTGTGCGAGAAGTCCCTGTGTCGAGGTAAACACCTCGTTGCATTTCTCACACTTGAAAACTCGCGTCGTTGCCGGCGCGTCGCATGGAGTGGCCTTGGACATGTGCATGGTGAAACTGGCCGCAGTCCTGAACACTCTTCCGCACTTGTGGCAGGTATTGGTGCCGTCCGGGTACTTATCGCAGGGAAACACGCGATTTAGGTGGACGCGGAGCGCCTGGCGACTCTGCGCCACCTTGCCGCACTTGGGGCAAGTTTTATCGGCCCTATGCAGACTCTTTTTGTGCGCAGCAGGCGGCGCAGACGTCATCGAGATTGCAGGCGGATCCTTCGGAGCTGGCGGCGTCGCTTCCTGCTCCATCGTGTAAAATCGAAGTGACACACCAGTGGAAACTGGAGAAAGTGACCGTTTCTGTACGATCTTTATGGATCACTTCGTGAGTCGTCGCTCATAAAGATAGGAGTCACACTGTATCTTGCCCATTGCAAGAGAGTACAGTCAGTTGTGCAGAACTCGAAGTAAGTAGGTGACCTTCCTACTATCTGGGCAGTGTACTACATGCACACTGTAGTACTGAGTACTCGGTATTAGTTCAAATTAGCTAGTTCCATTTTGTTCAATTTGTTCAAAAAAGTTTGCTGCCTTCATACCTGTTCCTATCCATAGTACGGAGCTTAAGCCCCGGAGGCTTTACCGCTTTCATTCGAAGTATTTGCGAGCGTAGGTCAACGATATAGCTTCAACTGGAGGTCCGCTAGGGCTGAGCTCCCAGATACTTGATTACACCCGCTAAACCTTTCTCGATAGCTCCTTCGCCACGAGCGCTTGGATCTGGCGACTCGACTTCATGAGGCGCGAGAAAATCTTCAAGCGCTCAGTCTCGAGCGACATTTTCGAAGCTCGTTCCAGTCCGATCTTGTTAGACAAGTCTTGGGCTTCTCGTTGCCCGAGAAGACTGTCACTTTCCTCCAACGAACTGACAGACTGGAGCTGCTTCTGCAATCGCGCCAGCTCTTTCTCTTTTTCCGCCACTTGAGCAGCAATGCCTGCGCACTTTTCGTGCAAATTCTCTTGCTCATTGGTCGTACCTGACCCTCCCATGGTTTCCATGTCACGAGCGAATTTTTCCTTTTTCTTAGCGCAACCACAAGCAATAACCGCAGCAACAGCCGCATCCCTTTTTCCTTTCTCCAGCTTAATCGCCTCGCGTAATTCGCACAGTCGACTTTGCAGCTCCGTCTCACTGGTTTCCTCTCCGTTAGCCATTGACTCCATGTCCGCTACCGCCTTCTTTTCCTCCTTTTGCTTAGACAGAGCACGGCCATTAATATGATTGTATGCGTCGATAAAAGCTGTCAATCCAGGCGGCAGCTTCAACTCATACTCCTGCACGGGCTCCGTGCTCGGTTCATCCAAATCCTCGGTTGTTGGCGGGACCTCGTGGTTTGTATCGCTATCGCTGGGAGTGATTTCAACGCTTCGGGACTCAATATCCGTCATCGTTGTATCAGTTGCCCTGCCTTCACGATTGCCGCCCATTTCGGATCGAACGTCTCCTTCGGCGTCATCTTCAAAATCGTCTGTCAGATCAATGAAATTGGATGTACTCGACGACTCGTCTCGGGGTCGCTCCATACCACCATTAATTTCGTAGGGTGAAGAGCCCCTGCCGTCAAATATGCTCGCTGTTGGCAAGTCAAGTCGCGAAAGAATACTTTCGAGCTGCGTTACTCGCCTGTTGAGTTCGGCCCAATCGCGGCCACAATTGTTGCACTGATCGTGCTGGGTTCCAGTCTTCTCGTCGTCGTAACGTCTAACTCGACGTGCATCATAGAATCTCGACGGTCTGGGTGTTGAAACCGAACGCTGGAAGCCTCCCTGATGGGCGAAGCTTCTAGCAGGACTACGGGAGCGAGTCGAAAAGAACCGGTCGTTCTCCTGTTCACGTCTCGTTCGGGCTGGAGATCTCGAGCGCCCGCGTTGTGGCCCATATGCGGAATCCGCAGTCGTGCTGGCATTAATAGGAGCTGGCTGTCCAAACTGCTTTTGCACGCGCCATTGAGCATAGCCGCAGCGATAGCTCCGCTCTCGGATGACATTGTCTCGAAGTGCCGCAAGCGTCACGTTCCTCTGGGCCAGCCAGAACTCAAACTTCTGCTGGTAGTCACCCACAGTTTCGTTATGATCTAAAGGGACCGGAATGGGCATCGAAGTGTCTTTTGTCTTCTTGGACCAAGACGAGCGACGGTCCCGCAGCAGTCGATTGAACGTCTCCATGGACATAACCTTCTCTGTTAACAGTCTGCGGCGACGGTGCTCTGGGGTTTCAACCGAGTAGTTGCCCCGGGGCGATCGAGATCGAGACCTGCTGCGACGTGAAGCCATTGCTCCTCTTGGCGGCGGTGATGGCGATCTGCTGTTTCGGGCCCAACGCGAAGTTGACTGAGAGCGCGTGGGGTATCGCCCCGAGTCGGGGGATGGCGAGCGGCGGTAGCGAGCGGGGGAGGAGGAACTCCATCGTGAACGCGGGTCCGGTCTCCAGTCGCGGCTTCTTGAGTTGAACTCGTCTCGCGTGGTGTCGTAACTGCGATGAGGATCGGCCATCCGATATCCCGGTATCTTCGAGCTGTTGTCAAATTAGTTGTGTTTGAGACCTCGACTAAGTGCGATATGTAGGATTGATTCACAGCAACACTACAGTAGACGCCTGACTTATCTACGTGCACTACTATCCTACATTCCACTACGCGCTGCTGACAGAGGCTGTGTGTCCACTGGCAGTTTGATTAACTTCACGTTTGAGGCCCATCACGTTCTCTTCAAGTTGATCCATGCGCTCGGTCAGCGTCTTGGCCCAGTTGCGCATGCACTTGGTGCAGCAGCAGCCATCCGGGTTCATGACGTCGCCGTCGTGCTCGTCGGAGTCTTCCGCTGGGTTCGAATCAGACATTTGGTGTTGAGTGGAATCGGCTGGCGTCGTGTCAGGCTCGGATGATGCATCGTCGGTGTCGGCAGAGTCGACTTCAATAATATCGGCGCTTGACTCCGACTCGATGGAGTCGGTGGTTCTTTTGAGAGCCTTACTTGTACTTGAAGAAGCTTGAGCCGGAACCGCTGTCGCTGGTGGTTGAGGTGCTGATACTGGAGTCGCCGTTGACGAGACGGACGAAGCCACTGGCTTTGCAGCCGTATCTGGTGCTGTAGATTCTGGTGCCCTCACACTTGGCGGAGTCGGTCTCAGCAACGAGTGCGAAGGTGGCTCCGCCCTTCCTGCTGGATGCGGGGATTCCATCCTCTGCGGTGGCGGTGACGTTCTCGCAACAAACTCTCCACTTGATCTGCGCATGAGTACTGCTGGACGCTTTACCTGTGCACCCGGACGGCCCACCATTTCCCCCATTTTAGCGGTATTTTGTGAAGCCGGCTTGATCACCTTCGGCGCTGGCTTTATCAAAGACCGCGGAGCTGTTACATTCGTCCTCGCAGCTCCTGGCAGGGGTAGTGTAGCAGCGCTCGGTTTCGACGGGATTTTGGGGGGCGCCACACCCGTCCGTAATGCCGAAGACGTCGTCGCTGGTTTTGACTGGGGTGTGGGGGCTGGATACGTCCGTGATTTTACTATCGATGCCGACCCAGACGCCGTTGATGGTTTCGACTGGCGTGTGGAGGCCGCAGCTGCTTGCACTGTTGTATTCTTCACAGAGGACGTCGTCACTGGTTTCGACTGGGGTGTGGAGGCTGCATACGCCTGTGATGTTACTGATGTCGTCGAAGACGCCGAAGTTGGTTTCGCCTGGAGTGTAGGAGCCGCAACAGTCCGTGCTGTTGCTGCTATCGCCGAGGACATCGTCGCCGAGGCTGCGGCCGCAGGTTTCGCGAAAAGTGGTTTCTGCTGCCGCTGTTCTGGGGCAACCCATGATCTGGACGTTTGTGGTTCAGACGTTGTAGACACTGGCGCTGCTTTTGGCGAATTTGAGCGACGCAGGGGCCATAAAGGAACCGTTGTTGGCTTTGAAGTTGTAACTCGCGTTGAGGGCGCTGCTGGGGTCGTACTCGTCTGAGAGACATCTCGGTGTGACGTCGGCAGAGGCGTATCCCTTCCTTGTGACGCGTTGGGTATAGTGCGATTTGACGGTAACTCCGAGGTTACATGAGCCCGGGTCCCGCCTTCCCCATCTACCCGTGCTCGTTTGTTTTCGTGAGCTTCGTGCGATGCCTGAAGCTGTTCATTGCGGTTGGCATCGGCGGCGTGCCTCTTTGCGTTCAGTAGCAATCGCTCCCGTGCCGACTTCAAAACACCCAACGAAATCTTAACTCGATTTTCAACACTTTGTCGGGGATCCCGAGCACTTTGGTCCGCGGCATCTTGACTGTGAGTCGTTGCCGGTTCTTGAGACCTGTTGACCCTCAGATAGGCAAATGCCATCCGGAATCTGCGCTCCCTGGCCGGGTTGTTTCGCAGTGAATCCTTTGTTTCGTCGTAATCCTGTAGCCAGGTCCAGAAACGGTGATCGAACAAACCCATCGATTCTCCCGGATGGAGAGGAACTGGAATTGCAGGGAGGGTGTTTCCCTCGGTGACGTTAGCTCCGCTTAGTCCAGGATTCGTTGCAACTTCCCTCTGAAATATGTCCAACGAGATGATTCGCCTCTCTAAGAGTTGCCTGCGAGTCTTGTTGTCGAAGAGGCGAGGGTTCTCTGGCGGTGCGATCGATGGTGGCGGTGACCTTGACCTATGCTGTTGTTCGGGGGAATGTGACCGCCCTCCATAGGATCGATCGGTTGGTACTGCACCCCGCGAATACTCCCTTTGCTGCAGCTTAGCTTCAACATAAGAAGCTGGCATTGGCGGTCGACCCCTCTCAGAGCTCCTTCGAATGCTTCGAGACGACGATCTTGATCTTGACCTCGAACGAGATCGAGAACGCGAGCGGGAACGAGTACGAGTAGGAGATCGGGATGGAGGCCTAGAGCGAGGTGGTTCACCTAAATCAGAAGTCCCCGCCCTCGTGTACGCAAACGAGTGCCACAACGACCGCTCTCGTGCCGGATTATCGCGTAACGATGCCAGCGTCAGGTTGCGCATTTCAAGCCACCGCTCGAACTTCTGGGTGTACTGCGGCATTGATTCTCCCGGCCATAGAATAACCGGAATCCGGACCATCGTTTCATGCGGCCGCTTGAGGTCGTCTTCGCGGATGAACCCATTCCGAAGTTTGTACATCTCGTCTCGGAACGCCTCCACTGAGACTACTCGTCTCGCGAGCAGTTCTTTGCGGATGTCCGCGCTCGACATGTGTTGAGTGAACGAATGTTGCGGCGAGGCTGACCGGCGTACTGGGGGTGACAACCTTTCACTTGGTGGGGGTGACGCAGCTCTGTACCGGGGTGGGGAACTTCTCCAGCGTTGTGCATCACCCGGAGGTTGATGCTGCACTCCACGAGGCGACGGGTCTCGAGTAAATTGACGCTGGTTAGGTGCAGCGTTCTGCATTTGTTGCCAATTGCCATGTGCTTGGGGTCGTTCCCGGGAGTAACTTCGTTCGCGACACTGCCTCTCTCCTGCTTGTCTGGCCACATAGGGGCGTCCATTGTCCGTCGGTGCACGGTTGTCGAAGTTCGAGTGCACTCTGGTATCGCCGCGATATGCCCGGTGCGGGGACACCATGCCAATGCGTCTCGGCTGTTGCAGAGACGGAGAGCGAGAACGAGAGCGAGAGCGAGAGGGCGCCCGATGTCCCTGTTGTTGTTGCTGTTGCCTCGACTCGTTAGGCCTCGCCACCCGCGTCTGCGCGAACTGCACGCGGCAGTTGCGCTCGCCCACGGGGTCCTCACGCATGGCCGCCAGTGACAGCCGGCGTGACGCCAGCCAGCGCCCGAACTCGCGCTCGTACTGCGCCACACTCTCGCCCGGCCAGAGCGGCACAGGGATCTCTCGTGGCTGACGGCCCCTCGACTCGCGCAGCTCCTGCCAGTAGGCGTCCACGGACAATACGCGCGTTGCTAGCAGCTCTCGGTGCGTCAGGGGCATGTCCCTCGGCGACAGCCGGACGTGCGCTCGACCGTCCATCGTTTAGCAATACCTTGGATGCCTGGATTCTTTTTGCTCTGAGACCCACTTTCTAGTTTTTTACGTGTATAGAAAAGAAAAGAGAAAAAAAGTGTGTGCTCTCTACATCGAACGATTTTGTCCATCAAACGATGTGTCGGATTGATTACAGCGTATTCCTTTCACATTCAAAAGTGTTTTCGTATGTCCAGAAATTCTAATTTGCTGCTATCATTCCACGCTATTCGCAGTCAGCAAAACTAATTCATTTCAGTTGTGTTTCGCTGATACGCAAATCGTCCGAGTGTCCCGAAAGTCCATGGCGACTGAGGAGGCGGTCTCGAATCTTGGCGCCGTGGCGTCGCCCAAGCCCATGCAGGAGTTCTTCCCCGTGCGCCAGGTGCTGGGCATGTTGCAGCGCAACGAGCGTCTGGGCGAGAAGCCCCCACCGCCGCTCATCGCGCCGGCCAAGCCCAAAGAACTCCAGGAGAACCAGGATTCCAACACCCCCGACACCCGCGAGGAGATTGTGGCCGAGTCCCCTCCCTCCCAGCAGGACGACGCGAGTCAGGACCCCTCTGACCCTGTCAGGGAGGACGCGGCCGGCACGCTGCTCTGCTTCAAGTGCGGGAAGGCCTTCTTGTCCGCCACAAGTCTCCGAACGCACCTGGCCACCGACTACCCCTGCAACGAACGACTATCTGTTACTCTGCCCCATGGAGAGGGCAAAACGGAGTCTAAGGCGTGCTTTAAGTGCGGCAAGACCTTCGCGAGCTGGCAGGGGCTACGGGGCCACCTCAACCGGATCAAGCCCTGCGACCAGGAGAAATCGGCACCCACGACGATTCGTCGTCGAACTGCTGCGTCCAGGACGTGCGCCAAGTGTGGCAAGACGTTCTCGAGTGCGCAGAGTCTGCGGATCCATATGAACAGAGTCAAGCCGTGTGACCAGGACAAACTCAGCGTGTCGACGCCCACGACGCCACCGGCCACTACGCCCCCGACTACACCACTGATGATGAACGAGGAGGAGCTGAAGAAGGAGGCAGAGCGAAAGGCGAGGGCGAGGTACCAGGCACGGAAAGCGTATCTGAAGAAGCGTGGCCGTCTCGGTGAACTCGGTGATCCCCCCACCCTTTTCTATATATCCAAAAGAAACGGGCAGGGGGCGGAAAATGAGACTATGCTGAAGCCTGATCTAAAGAGAAGTGCCCCAGAGGATCCCTCTGAAGAGAGTGACAAGGTGGATGCCTCAAGTGATGAAAACAAACGGCCACGCGTGGAGGAGAAAGAGTCACAGGAAGATGAATCGACCGACTCGCCTTCTGATGTATCTGGGTTGATTCAGGCCAATAACCCCACTTCGTCACAATCAGAGCCCGGAATGGCAGCCCAGTCCAGCAACCCAGTGCTTGCACAGCCACTGATTCATCAGACGACACAACCCAATACTCCTACGCCTCCACAATCAGTGCTCGGAAAGACGATACTGCCCACTGCATCTGCACCTGCTCAGTCAGTGTTTCGTAAGGCAGCACCTGCTAGTGGTGGAAGCTTCAAACATCGATCAAACAAACGGCACGGTGGTGATCTTCTTGCAGGAGGATGCAGTTGCCCACCGTGTGTTCGAAGGTGGGCGAGGAAGCTAATGAATCGTATGCAGCAGCTCGAAGATGAAGTCTTGACGTTGCGTCAGAGAAACCCTTTCGGGGCTGAGAATGGGTCTGTGCGGGGTGCCAGTGCTGATAAACCAACCGCAGGATTGCGGAGTAACGAATCGATGCAACGTCAACCTGTGGTGGTAGAGGGGTCACTTCCATCGCCAGCAAATACTGGTGCTTCGTCAAACAGCAGTATTGGTGTCGTTGGTGGATCTCTGGCAAAACCAGCAGAAATTTTTAGAGCACTAGCAAACTCTAGCAGCGCGTCAACTTTTTCGCAACGACCGGAGCGTGTAAGTTCGGAGACCGTGGTGAACCAGGGCGCGAATGATTTGGCTGACGCTGCTCAATTTCCGCAAAATGGTGGTTGTTTGGCGCAAACGCAGCAGAAGTCAACCCCGGCTGCTTCTTTCCTGATGGGGCTGGGTTCTGACAAGAGAAGTCTCATCGATGCCTACAGCCACATGAACGATCAAATCTTGTTAAATGAAAGAACGGTCGAAGACTCCACCAGCCACGTCCAAATCCTAATGGGTATTGACCAAGGGGCTGCAATGGATTTCCGCAAGCAGATTGCTGAACTTCGCATGTCTATCAGTGCCGAAAAGAGCAAGCGTGACATAACGGTCGCAGCTCTGATTGCGCACGAGTGGAAACCTCGACGCGATGAGTTTAAAGGGCTGCTTGAACGCACTGAAGTGCAAGACTCACCGAATGAAGAGCAATCGCTTCACTCTAAATGGTCAGAGATCGCGGAACAAGTGTCCTTGAAAGACAAAGCTATCTCCGACTTCGAAAAGCAAATGGACTCTCTCGGAGAAGCAGGTGATAGTAGCCGCTCCAGGTACGCGGAGATGGGCGAGTTGTCCAGCAAAATGGCGGCCGAGTATGCTGCTAAAATGTCCCTCGAGAGCGAACGTGAAAGCGTCTATCTTGATCTTGTGAAGTCCAGCACTCGCATTCGCGCACTAGTCAGGAATGCTTTGCTGAGATAGCTGAAATGCATTTTTCTTCTAAGGACATTTCCGTCCGTAGGGTACTGCTCCTAACATCCCATCCATGGTATAGCATGGATATTTCAAAGCAAAACCCTGCTGGGAGTAGTAACAATTTATCTTTGTGGCCATCCCACCGAGTACAGTATTCGATGAGCTCAAACGCGCGTTTTCTTCTTCTTGGTCGGTCGACAGGATCAATTTTTTAAGAGTTCAACCGCTGGAGACGCTCGTTAACTTGACGTTTGAGGACAAGGCATTTTTGTGGCGAACTCCCGATCTCAATTGAGCTCGTTTTATATCTACAGGTAGACAAAACTACTACTTCGAAGTACTTCGAAGTAATACTACTTGTACTACACTGTACTGTAGCACTGGGTCCATCCAGCGCATGGCTTTTATCGCTCTCGGTTGGAGTGCATCGTTGAGTTCTGGTCCCATACTAAACACTCCGCTCTCGTGGGTGTGTAGAGACCCACGCAGCTGAATCTTGCTCGCTTTGCCCCAATAAATAAATAAATGACGCTAGTGGTGGTGCGCGGCAAGAAACGCAGGCGCATGCCGGGAGGGTACTGGTCTTTCCTTGCACCTGTCGCGGCGCGACTTGCCCGTGGCCTGGTACACGGGGTCGCTCTTTCCCCCGAGCTGTGTTATGCAGAATTGCAGCGGGTTTCCGCCGATTGTCTTGGTAAAAACTTGCTCGCCACCAATTCTACGAGAAATACTTTTGCTTGATATACGGGTAGTAGACAATGATGGCCACGAGAAACACCGACATTCGATCAAGAATGCCACACGTCCGACTTCCCTCTGGAAAATAAAATGCCGACGTAGATACCTTCGCCATCTGCCGGACGTGTGCCATCCACAGTCTACACCATTGACCCAACGCGATAGCTCCAAAAAGCACGATAACTTCCACGGCATTGAAATCCGACCCTCCTGAGCCCAGGCGCACAGCTATAATCATGATGGCACCGCATGCCAGCGAGATGGCCAGCGCTTCCACATCTTTAGTGGTCGCTTCCGATTTGAGAAGTGGGTGGCGACACCACTTGAACACCTGCGGCCAGTTCAGCTGCAACTCCTTGGCGAGGCTGTCCCCCACGTCTGCTGACAACACCACGAGCACGAAAAGCGCGAGCTGGTTCCTGAATGACTGGTTCATCGTCTGGTCGATCAAGTCCGCGAAGGCGATGAGCGGCGACACGATACACACGAGGCCGAGGACGTCACACAGGACGAGCAGCAGGCTCTGCATGACGACCTTGCTGGTCACGACACGGAACACGATGATGACGATAGCGCCGGCCAAGATGATGAACAGCGGATCCACCTGTGCGTCGGAGGCGATGACGTCCACTTGGAGCTTCAGGTACGCGTTCAAGCTGGCCACCAGCACACACGCCTGATACACGATGAGCACGACGGCGTCCGCTCCGGAGGGGGCGAGCGAGCTGCAGAAAATAGACACGAAGGCAGCTTCCACCGACGCCCCGACCATCATGCGCCAGCCCGAGTCTGGGTTTCTGCTCTCGAACACGGAGCTCTCCACTGCGTAGGCCAGGGCCACGCTCACGACGGCGCCCAGCGTGGCCAGCAAGAAGGCGGCGACGTACCACCGCCCGCAGCATATCCTGTCGGCCAGCGGCGCGATGGCGAAGGTCTTGGCACGCATGGCCTCGTTCAGCAGACGCGCGTAGCTCTCCCTCGGGTCCTCTCTCCTGAGGGGCTGGTCCTCCAGCGCGCGCAGCCTCCGCGCGTCCTCCTCCGCCTGCTGCGTCTGTGTCTGTGTCTGTAGTCCTGCGTCCTGTTGCCTGCCAGCGGCCGTGGGCGCCGTCGTCGTCGCTGTTGTTGCTGTCGTGGGATTCGTGGACGCGTCCTCGTGCATATTTACAGCCAGTAGCAGGCGCTGGCGGATGCGGAAGGCTAACCAGCTCCACTCGACGGCGCCCACTGCCAGCAAGAGCTGTCCCAGGAAGAGCAGCAGGTAGGCGTCCCCAACCTCCACGAGCGCCACGGCGCCCGCAGGTAGCAGCACGAACGTCAGCACCGAGAAGAGCGTCGGGAGCGCGTGCGCCGAGCACACAGCGTGGCAGGGCGGCGGCCGCTCCTGCAGCTCCGACATGGTCCCTCGCGCGTGACACCTAAATAATTAACTGGGGGGAATAACGACTGGGGTTCAGTATGGGGGATTTTAGTTTTCGTTTCTTTTGTTTTTTTGCGTGCATAGGGCTGGGGAGAGGCTGATTTTGGACCACTCAAGGGGGGCGTGGGACCTTGGGGTGCGCCGATTGGCCGAAATCATGATGGGCGAGAGGGCGCCTGACTGGCTCGTTCCCATCTGGCCGGCTCTCGCCCTCAAAATTTGAAAGCATTTAATGCTTTAATCTCGCTGCGCTTGCAATCACCAAGTGCGAACCAGAGGCTATTAATACCGGTAGTGCCGAAGCGCCTGGATTAATGGCACCAGCCACCTACTGCGAACTCGATCGCGCTATGATAATGGTCTCTGCACTGTGCAGCAATACGGTACATGTATTCCGATCGAACTGCAACTTACTTCAAGTACTCCGACTCTCGTTTTGAAAAAAAAAATCGGATGGTCTGTCGGCGTTGCTGCATTGTCCTCAAACAATATTGCTCCTCAGACGCCTTGAAGTAAAACTTGATGGCTGGGGAAGTTCCCCGGGAACCGCACAGCAATGTGTGGTCGTTGAAGCAGACGAGTGTGGGCGTCGACCAGACATCGAGCCGAGGTCGCTGAACCAAAGTGAACACCAGTGACGTTCACTTTGGTTTATGAGCCGTATGCGAAACTCTGTACCACTCCTGTGTGATTTGCGACCCATTTCAACGTGCCCATTTCTCGGCGACGCCACGATATGGGGTGAGCTTAGTCTTACTTGTTGGTCGGTAACTATAATACGGTGGATGGCAACATCACAGTCACGATCCGGCTTTGCGTTTCCAAAGTGTAGTCTCGATTGCTGGACATTAACGATCGCCGCTGAGAAGATACTCGAGTTCATGTCATGCGCGCTTGAACAAGACGAATATTTCTTTGAGAAGTGTCCCGAGATGCCCGAAGTATTGAACCAGCAGAATAAGCTGATGTATGGTATTATAGAAGAACCGAGGTAAACGACCACACACATGCCCCGTTGTTTGTGCAAAGCTACCGGTAATCGCCAACCACATTCAAACGCAATCCGTAACATTCTTTGAATCTTTGAATCTCCGAGTGGAAAACATGTGCTGTTGGATCACGGGGTTTCCGAGAACAGGGGGCAGGCAGGGTTACGTGCAGCATAAGTGACTCTGGCTAGCGCGTGCAAGCATAATAAACGAGCACGCGACTTCAGACCTGTTGTGAAAAGGGCTTGGGTGCTACATATAGCCAAGGAACTTGATTCGTGTTGAGCCAAGATACATGTATTGGTGAGTCTGTTCAGCAGGTTACTTACTGTTAATACCATTTCGCCAAAATGGGTATCTTCCGTCTGTCGATTGGCGGGACTCATCGCTTGGCCAATCACAAGCGTTAGAAATGGGTAGGTGTCGTGAACACTTGGAATTTATATGGTGTCCTCCGTATCATTTTTAATCGAGGCGAGTGCAGAGCCCGGACAGAGATTAAAATGACAACTGTGCCTTCCCACTGCCAGTCTTGCTGCCGCGCGCCGCGTTCACCACAGGCAATTGTCAGGCTTCCCCCTCCCTCGCAACGTGAGGGCGGCTAGCTCGGTAGGAAGCTCGCCGCCCAGTCCGAGCGGCGGCGCATGGATCCATCGGTCACCAGCTACAGCTCGCACTCGCTTCGCGCGCAGCCCCAGGAGCCGCTGCCGTCCAAGACGATCACGACCAAGGGAAGATTCTTCGTGCTCCTCGTCACCCTCGCAGCGTCAACGCTGCTGCTCTCCTTCATCTTCTACTCCATCCTCGTGGGCCACTCGCGCTGGTCCGTGTACCTTCTGCAGGTTTGCCAGGGCGTCGCGCTGCTGGAGAAGAGCTGGTGGCACTACCGCATCAGAGAGCGCTTCCTGGCCCCGTTAGAGACCGCGGTCACATCAATTTTTGGTCATGGGGATTTGGAGCGACCCCGTCCGGCCCGTAACCAGTATGAACGCGAGCTTCTCGAGAGAATGGAGCCCAAGACGTACGCGATAGCGCGATTCACGGACAGGTGGATGAAGGACGTCCGCGGCGCTGAGGTCACCGTGGCCTTGGTCGCGGCGTCGGCTGCTGCCGGCGTGAGCTCCATCGTCGCGGCGTACGTGGAAAGCACCGTGGTCACGTGTGCCGCTGTGGGTACCTTTGTCGCGGTGGCATCCGCCTGCTTTGCTCCGACACCAAGCGATGGCGTGGCCATCTTCGTCCACGAGGGCACGCTCACCGTCACGGCCATGAGCACAATGATCGCACACTACACGGGATCGGAGACGGAAATGGCAATTCTGGACTACCTGTTCGTGGCGCTTGCGGGCTGGGTCATCATCATCATTTCTCGCATCGTAGCGACTAAGAAGGTGCTCGAATGCTTCCTCATGGCCACGCTCGACACCGTCGCGATGCTCCACGTGACGGTCATCATGGTGGAAGTCGTGGACTTTGTGGAGCACCCGCTGGCGAGCAACCTTCCACGCGAGTTTGCTGCCTTTTTCGTCACTGTCGCGTCGGCCGAGCTGGGCCACTTCCTCTTCGATGTGGTGACGTCCCAGCGGAGAGCCCGCTGTTTCCGGCGCTGGAGGTTGTCCGGAGTAGCAGATTTTATCACGTCGGTACTGTTCGGGACCGCCGGCATGCTGGCCTGGATGCTGAGGATCGCCCCCACAAGTGTGAACGCGTGGAACATCATTGCGCTTGTTGGCGCGGCGGCGTTATCGCAGTTGGGGCGCTCGTTCATGACGTTGATCCACGAGACAGCCTTGGCGCCGCCGTGGAACCGCACCACCTTCACGATCTGGAACAACGGCATCATGGAGCTGATGAACCCGTTTCTCATCGGATGGATCGTGTTTCACCCATACGCCAAGACGATACTGGAGGGCGCAGATAGCTATTGATAGGGGGCTTGGTTGCGCTGAGAGCAAGCAGCGGGCTGAGCAGAGGAGTATTTATTGAGGACAAAGGCTGCGGGGAAGATTATTAACCTAAGCGAACGATATGAATATAATGGTCTCGCAGACAGTTCCACCACAGATTCAGCTGTGGCATCAAAAGCAAAACCACTACGATTCCACGATCTTGGTCCACCCTCCTGCGCTGCTGTTGCTATCCTCTGTCCCTGGTGCATCTGTGGACTCCTTCTTGTTCCTGTCGTTCGCTACCTCGTCCTGCGGCTGCGCTCGCTCTTTCGCTCGCAACTTCTCCGCAGCGTTGAAAACGCCTGCATCAAGTAGTCACCAAGCCTTTTCAGTCACTGATCACTGTTCAGTGAGCAATTTTCACAGCATGAGCACATACCGTTGGTCTGCTTCTTGCAGTTAAAGCACCGCGACGTCTTCTTGAAGTGCTTCAGTGCACACGCTTCGCAGAAGAAATGGCCACAGCTGTATAAAGCGCACATGTCGTATACATCGGCGTTAGGTCATTAATCGTCCGTTATACGCATCATCTTTGGCTATTTAATGCACGTACATTGTTTCCACGGCATTCTGGAAGGGGGCACGGCAGATTGTGCACGCAAACTGCTCTTCCTTGTCGTTCTTCGCGGTCTTTGTGTCATCATCATCGCTCTCCTCATCAGGGTCTGATCAAAAGCGATGCTCGTCAAACCTAGCAATATCGTTTTTTGCCAATACAGCAAAATGAGATACGTACCACGGCCCTCTTGAAGGCGCTTCTGTCGCTTCTTTTCCTTCTCCGCGTACTCCTTCTCAATCTGCCACCCACTTTTGTAGTCACCGCGGTCATGGAGGAATTTGCAGCTGTCACCGTAGCCGCAGAAGCCGGTTTCCTTGTAATCTTTGCAAATGTCGGGCTGGTAGTCAAAGCGGGAGATCGCTCGTGCCCAGGTTTGCGCTCGAATAGGGCCCTGCGTGCTGTACAGAACCATCAACAGTGTCAGTTCAATGCGGCAGACCCCATCCAGGAGAGCCGTGCGGGGTTTATCCATAGGACGTACCCAGTGTACTTGTTCATGCCAATCTGCGACTCCTTTTTGGTGATGTAGCTCTTGTAGGCGGCCTGACCACGGTACACCTTGCCGCTGTCCGTGTCGGCGGTACCATCCTGGTTTGCCTTGATGCTGCGCTCCATCACGGCACGAGCATCACTGCAGTTGAAGGCAACATATAAGTAAGAATTATGTGCGTGAGTTCCTCGTCCACCTCTGTTCTCCTGTCACTAATGTCCTCCGTAGCTCACCGATCCTTCTCCGTGTCGATCTGGGTCTCGTAGGTGGCGTCGCCTGCATACTGCTGGGGGACGACCTCACGCTCTGACTCGATCTGCCGTGTCTGGACAATGTTCTTGGCCCTCTTCGCTCCGCCAGTCTAATAACATAGCAGCATTGCAACAACTTACGCAATGAGAGGATGAAAACGACAGCACCCGAACTCCAGTTTACTGTACCGAGAAGGTGTTGATGGCACGGCGGTCAGAGACCACAGGTACCACGGGCACGTCTTCCTCAGCATTGGGTGCGCTTGGACGCTGCTCATCTTCGTCTTCGGCAACGCGACGGCGCTTGTTCTTCTTGGGCTTGGCGCTCCGGAACATGGTCTCCGGTGCTGATGGAGAAGTGGCCTGCCAATTAGACCGATCGGTTTAGAAAGGGTTTAGGTACGCATACGTAAGCGCCACGCATTGACCAGAGGATAAGGGAGGGGGAGAAGGATGTACTAGTAAATGGGATTTTACTGTAAGGCTCCGTCGTTTATTAGGTTGCAACGACTACGCTATGCACTGAGGTCGAGGGACGCTCGATCTGCTGGGTCATCTACATCCTGGCGGTTCATAGGGCGCCGTTCTGCTCGAGCAGAGGCTCTAGGTTGCCGGCCTTGTGCAGCTTCTGCACGTCCGAGTTGCCGCCGATGGACTTGCCGCCCACGAACACGTTGGGCACGGTGCTCTGGCCCGTGATCTGCTCGAGCGCGTCCTGCTGGTCGCTGCCGCCGGCGATCTGGTCGAGCTCCACGACCTCGAACTTGGCGCCCAGCTGCGTGAGCAGCGTCTTGGTCTTGGTGCAGTACGGGCAGTAGCTCTTGCTGTACACCACAACGGGCGACGCGGCGATCTGGGTCTCTACGGTCTCCTTGGCGCTCACCATTTGCTCTGCTGCTGTCGATCTTCTTGTTGGCTCGGAAGCGAATCTGTAACTGAGCTTTACGGTGGACTCGGCACTGCCGAGTCCACCGAGTCGGCAGCGTCGAGGGCGATGGCTTCCGTCGTGCCTGTAGACCAATCAGAGCGCCGCAAAGCCGTGACACGTCATTGGATGGATTGCGATGGTCGGACTTGGGCATCTGACTCAGATGATCTGAGATGAGGACGAACGTGTCCACTTCATGGCGAGAAGCACTGAGGACGTTCTGGTTCGATCATTCCAGACGAATGCTCGAAATGCATCGTTGTGTGTTGTCCACATGGTGACAATATAAACGGCATTGTGAAGATCCTAAGTGTTACTTCACTCGACCAGCGATACGCGTGATTCGGTCGGTTGCCTTGGGGGCTCCGATTACTCGTGCGGAGTTAGGTTGAAGTTGGCTGTGGACGGCGCCATCCCAAAGTCGTCGGGCACACTCCGCTCCGGGAAGTGGTGGCGCAGCAGCACCTTCGACAGCGCGTTGTGGTGGATGCAGTGGTGCACGGCGAAGGCCAACTCGCGGCTGAAGGTGGACTCGAAGTCGAATTCGCGGCCGTCCGCCGACAGCATGAAGGCGGCGTGCACGGGGCGCGCTAAGTCGTTCGACGGCACGGCGCGGAGCGTCTTCTCCAGCTGCTCGATCAGCGCGATGGCGGCGTGGCGGTCTTTCTCCACGGGCGTGTGGCGGTCACGGATGTCGTAGCGCACCATGTTCTCGGCGCTGCCTCGCTGTTGGTCAGCCAAGAGCTCCAGTGGCTTGCGTAGGTGGTCCAGCGAGTGGCGCGTGTGCTGCCCGACGGAGCCCTCGACCAGCGGGCTGTGGAACGTGTAAACGTCATCGTCCAGGCTGCGGAGGAAGGTCTTGTGCTGCCCCAGGATGGCCAGCGCGCACACGGACGCGCCCGAGCTGCCCGCACCCATGGAGCTCATAGGTGCCAACCCTTGGCGGTGTGTGCGCAGCGCGGCTGCGAAGCGAGAGCGCAACATTGACTCGGCTGGGTAAAATCGAGATCTGATGTTTGAAGCGGATCGGGACCCACTTTGGCCGCGTCTATGTTGCTGGATCCCAAATTCACTATAGTGTTCACTATAGTGAAGCTGAAAAAGACTACCGGTAAATCAAGAGAAAGATTCCTGAACAATAGAGGCTTTTCAGAAGATACGTAGTGTGGTCCACAAAACTTTTCGGCTACGTGTTTTTCACTTCCGAGCCAAATAGACGTATTTTAATATTAAAATATTATACTTCAAGTATTACATGTATCGACGATACCGAGTGCTAAGCTTACTGAAGTTTTGGGTTCAATGATACATACCGTCGATCAAAATCACATAGCAAAAGCACGTATCGAGGGTCTCGGAGCACGTTTTGGTGAAAAAAGTCGAGCATGGCGCTCACTCAGCCATCGTAACGTCTTCTTCATCACTTCTCAGGTTTTTGTGATCTCGCACTTGCCTAGAATCGCTTAGTTCGCATCGCTTCTTGTGTTATGTTGCTACCGGTACGTGTTTTTGGAATACAAAACCCGGTATGATTCATACCGCTTTTTGCCTTCATACCGTATGAAGGCCCAACGTTACCGCGTTTTTTTCGCTTCTGAAAGCCTCTACAGTATTAGAGGCTATTACATGTATGAGGAAGTTGAAGTGCTACGATGAAAAATTAACCGACTTCATACGCGTACCTTTGGCTTATGTATGTATATTAGCGAAGGAAGAGAACCGCGACAGGTGGATGTACTTTAATTAAAAAGAAATAGTTATTATAAGCTTAGAGTGGTTCTTACAGTATTATGGTAATAAGTATTATATTATGGTAATACATATTATTCTTATTAGCGTGTGCGTATTATACTGTACACAAAAATGTAAACGCACGGACTAATTTCTGAGCCACCCCTGTCGCTCCCTATCCTTCCACGGATGACGACTCACCGCCTCCCGTTCTCAGCCGGCGTTGGAGCGCGGCAACTCTTTGAGGGATTCAAATTGAGGTTGAGCACGACCGAGCTGTACATGTACATGTATTAATGCATGTACAATATTCAACGCAGCCCGCAACACCAACACGTACTGCCCGTACTACGGGGGGGGGAGGGGGGGGATGCAAATGACGTCGCGTTCGGCGCTTTCTGGACATGACGATCTTGAAGTGCCGAGAGCATACAAACTATGAGTGTGCAGGACCCTATCCCTCTGACCGGTTAAGAGGCGAGCGCCAGCAAAATTATTTCCAGAGGCGACAAAGCCGCGCAGCTAGAAAGATTGTGCAGGCATGACTCGCACGACAACATCCCCTCTTGATACTATTATTGCTGCAGCATGTACACCATTTCAAGGTCAAATTGAGAGAAGTCAAAATCAAAACAAGAACGGCCAAAATCAAAACAATAATACCTGTCATCCCGTATATTTCGATCAACGAATAACCTTCGAAAATTATTAGTGTCGTCTAAGAGCCTACAAGCATGTCGTTCTCGTCCAATGCAGCAGCGTGAAATGATAAGGTGTGGGCTGCTTGGGTGTCGCACAAGTCCGGAGTCACCTTGACACTCATGCTGTACTTGGCTGCGCGTAGAAGATAGCTAGCACGGTGCGCTGCTTTCGTCTGGTTCGGTGGGACGCATAGGATTTCGTCGCGCTTCGCTGCAAGAAACGCCTTGACCTCAGACTTGAAAACGGAGAAGACGTTTTCAATGGGGTTTAGCATGGGGGAGTACGGGGAAAGGTTGATGAACTGCGCCCCCGCGTACTCCGCCCGTCTTGTTATTTCTTCGACGTTGGTGTGGATGGACGCGTTGTCGCACACCACGACGACGTCGAACATGGAGACGCCCTTGTCCATTAGGCCGTCGAGGAGTCCCATCACAAAGCTGTCGATCGCGTCCGCGTTGTTCGTGCCCCACCGAAACTCTGCCCGTTCGAGGCCTTGCGCCGAGATGCACGCAATCACGCTGAGGTTGTCGCCCTTGGGACCAGGGCGAACGACGACAGCTCGGGTTCCCCGGCGACTCCAGCCGCACGTTCGCGAACAAAACAAATTAAAATTTGTTTCATCGAAATATAAGATCCTCTTGCGCTGGGACTGGGCCTTCATGATCTTGATGACGTACTCACGTCGCAGAGCCTTCACCCGGGGGGTATTCATCGCGCTTGGCTCGGCGTGGATCTTTTTAATAGAGAAGCAGACGGAGTCAAGCGCGTTGCGAACGGTCTGGGCGGTGACGTCTACGCCGTAGGAAACCTTCAGCTCGTCTATCATATCATTCAGAGTTAGCTGGCAGTTATTCTCTAGCAGGGCAATCAGGAAGTTGACGCGCTCTGGTGTTATCTTGACATGTCGAGCTCCGCCACGCTCAGACTCAACAGCCGTCCACATGTTAGTTTTGCGCGCAGTGGCAACCCAGCGCGCGGCCGTAGGATACGTGACGTCGTTGAGCCTCGCAACAAGAGCCCAGTCTTCGAGGTTCTGCGCGGCAGTGAGGACCCGCTGGCGTTCGTCGAGAGTGTAGTGTCGGTATGGCATCGCAAAATGCGGAATGAGCGCGGTGGCCGCGATATTCGCGCGGAGAAGTTAATGGTTGAGCGCGAAGATGTTTTGCGCGCGCGCGCGAAAATGCCCTGCTCAAAATGTTGACCGAGGTATTATCAAATTAGAAAGGGGTTATCAACTTGACATTGGCTGCTCTCAATTTGAAGCACGGGTTCTCTCAATTTGACCTTGAAATGGTGTACCAACAGTGCATTGGTGCGCAACCTTGCCAACAGCCTGTTGGCAACAGGGCCCTCAGACGCACTGTGACACCGCATCGGCGATGATCACTGCGCGGGCGTGACAAAGCGCGATCGCCCACGCGTCGCTTACGAACGCGTGCTGCTGACGAGCATTACTTTCTCGCCACCTGTGCAAGGCCAATGCGTCGAAACAGTAATTTTTGAGGCAGCCCAGTAAAGCGCCAGTGCGCAAATCAGCAGGAAACAACCAGCCTAATTTTAGTCCTGCAGTCCCATACGACACGGGACGGCGTCTTTGCCAGCTGTCCAAACATAGGGTTCACTGGGTCTCGGATGGAGCGATTCGCACGTGCACGCACATGTATTGCTGGCGCTGTCACGGCTAGAATCGCTGTTATAACTTGGGACCAAAACGCGCGGACCAAAGTCAAAAATTTGTCATGGCAACAGATCCTGCTGCCGACTAATACAAATCTTAAGTATAAGCTCCCCCTCTCTCTCCACTGGCTCTTTTATTGTTTGCTTTATGGTACGGACGAATCAATTTCACTCGAGGTTTTATTATCTGGAAGGACGAGAGCATACAAGTAGCGACATTAAAATATGTGAGGACAAATTTCCGAGGTTTTTAACGGTCGTTTTTCCGCGGGGCGTTCGCTGGCCTTCACCGCATTCGTAAACCGCCCAAAGAAACAGGAAGCGCCAGCCTCACCTCCCAGAGACCATGAGCATGCGCGGACGACCAAGCAACGGCAGCGGCGCCGCCAACCCGCGTCTGTCCAACTCGCTGCACCGCTGCGCCATCGCGCTTTGCTCGAATCAGGCCGTGGCCGAGGGGGTGTGCTCCATGCACCTATCGCGCAACGGCCGCGTGAGCGCAGGCCAAGGAGCCGTAATGGACAGCCGCTCCATGGGCTCGCGCGGCATGCCCCCGTCATCGGGAGGAATGGACGACGCCATGGCCGACGACCGCTACTACCGCACCAACTCACACGCCGCCATGCAGCCGCGCGGCGGCCCCGCCACAAAGAAGCACAAGTCGTCTCCCGCCGAGCCCGTGAACCGCTACATGATGGACAACTCGGCGTCCAGCGGCGGCCTGACCCGCGAGAGCCTCAACGAGATGGTCAACCAGATGCAGTACTCCAAGAACACAGGCATGTCCGCCTACGAGAACGACCCGTACGTGTCGGCCCAGGCCTCAGGCAGCACCAACGGCTCGAACCGCTCCGAGTCCGACGGCTCCGTGGACGAGACCAACCTGCGCCGTGAGCGCAACCGCATCGCTGCGCGCAAGAGTCGCCAGCGCAAACTGGACCGCATCTCGAACCTTGAGGACGAGAAGATGCGCCTCGAGCAGCACCGCGACATGCTGGTGCAGGAGATCCGCAGTCTGGAGAAGAAGGACTCGGGTGTCGCCTCCAACGTGGTGCTGACCATCACGGACAAGGAGTACCAGCAGCTGCAGAACAAGCGCCTGCAGATCATCAAGCACGTGGAGGAGGCCTACAACTCGGGAGACATCCTGTCCACGGTCAAGTACTTCCGCGACGACTCGATCGTCAGCGGGCCGCAGAACTCGTCCGTGCACCTGCGCGGCAAGGACGCCCTTGTGCTGGACTACCTCTGCACGACGTACCTGTTCGGCGACGTCCGCCTGCACCACGCCAAGGTGGACTGCGGCGGCTCGCGCAGCCAGCACTTCCGCGTGCACTGGGCACTGTCTGGCACGATCAAGAGCGCCGGCGTCAGCATGAACAAGGAGTTCCTGGAACTCATTGAGAGCGTGAAGGGTCGCCGCGTGACCATTGAGGGAGTCAGCAACTTTTCCTTCAGCGGTGACAAGATCGTGTACGTGCATCGCACGGCCGATCAGGCCAAGTTCCTGTCGGCGCTCGTCAATCTGAGCAAGCGGTAAGGCTCGTCGAGATAGTCAGAGCACACTGAAACGGACAGGATGATGAATGCAAACTAGCCTTATATATGTGTATTTGCCGCAAGATGCTTTTGTTCGTGCTGTTAGCCTCACTTGCCGACAATTTCACGTAGATAGCATATCGTTTTACCTACAGATGTGTTTCCTCTGTTGAGCTCATTGTTCGTGTCCCTAAAGCTCCTCCTTCGCACTCTCCGGGGTGGTTTCTTCACTAGCGGCGCCAGCCTGTTCTTCGCACGTGATGATTTGGCGCCTGGGGAGGTCGTAGAGCTCGCGCAGGTAGTCGAACACCTCGGAACAATTGGTCTCCTGCAGCGAGCAAAGTCAAAGGGGATAGCTCATCTGACTCAGATGATGATGGATCGCTTCAACTTGCAGAACATGACGAACCTGGTAGAGCTGGCAGGATCCGCCACGTGGCGGATAAACTCGCGCGTGCGAGCTACAACACAAAGAAAGAAGATACCCCGAGCGTCAGGACACGTGAATCACATGACGTGATACAGCTTGGAAAACTAAGCGGAAGATTGGACGCACAGACACCGGCGATCTCCTGGACGAAGCGGTCGTTGAGAAGCCCATGCGGTGGAAGTACACGAGCTTCCGGTACCTGTGCCACTCCCGTCACAGTCAAGAGTCTACCGGTAGGCGCAGGCCAACGTGCTGCATTGAACCAAAAAGTGGCTCGACGCACCAGACTGGTGACCAGTGTATAATAGCAGGCGCTGCCAGTCGTAGTCGAACTGGCGGTCGAGGTCCTCGTCGTGCGCGTTGCATGCGATTTGCTCGGGCGTGACGTCTGCTGTCAGTGAGAACTCTTCTACCGCCCTGCTCAGTGCGAAAGCATGTTATAGGACAGACACGAGCCCATTAGCATTGGTTGCAACTAACATGTAAGTTGCCAACTTGCAACGCACCGGAGCGAGTCCATCATCTGTGGCGTGGCGCATTCGGCGTAGAGCGTGTTGAAGAGCGAGGCCTCCGTCGTCATTTCAGTGAGCAGCACCATTTTGTAGTAGTACACGAGTGTGGCCAGCAGCATGGTGGTCGAAATCAACAGCGACAGAATCGAGTCCATGGTCGGTGCTTGGTTCACTTGCTGGTTTGGATCGCAAAATGGCGGACAGATGGCATCATACAAAGACCAAATCAAATGTGGCGAGGTGTGGTCCACACTGTTGATGATAGCAATCCTCAACGGTCGTGTTCACCGACCCGATTTCCAATTGCGGCGGTGAGCCGGGCATACGCATTGCCTGCGATTGAACAACGCCAAGGAGTTCAGAAGTGTGTCGAGCTGATGGACTCCAAGCGGACGTTGTCGCAGCGGCGTCGGTGGCGTTACGATCGCGGCTTCGTAGAGCAGTAGTATCATGCAGCGGCTGTCAGCACGTTTCGCGCTCGTCACGTGGCGTGCTTTTAACATGCCTTGGGATTCGACACACCGCTGGGGCAAAATGAGGCGATAACAGCGCAGCGAGCAAGCGCAGCGCTGAAAGTTGCTCGCTCACCTGTAGCAGGCGGCAATTTCGCGAAGCGTGATCGCCTGAGTCATCACGGTTAGTGTATGCCACTCCATGTTCCGGTCCTCAACCACCTCCCTGCCAGTCGTTCTGTACCGTAGGCGAATCTTCAGTCACCTAGCCCGGCCGTTGCTCCTGTCACATGAATCCTCGCCTCGTCGTCATTGCACCGCGCAATTTTGCGCGTCGAAGCTGCATGCTGGAGCCACCATTCGAATCTGCCGGCCGCCGGATACACTCTAGCGCCAGCTCATTTCTGCGTCGAGAGTCGCCGACTAGTAGTCGGACTACATTCGACGTAGATTCGGCTTCGCAGCGACCAATCTTGATTATGTGTCCGGCACGGTGCCGTGCGGCCGGCTCGAAGCAGCGCCGGCTGATACGGGCTGTAGCTCTCTGCCAGATGCACTCGCCATGCTGACATGCACTAAGGACTTTGACTCGATAGTATCGTATACAAGTAGTAAGGGGGTCAGCGCCGCTTGCCAAGCTGAGCTTGGCAAGCTGCGGCCGGCCAGCCGAAATGCTCTGCTGCATGTTGCAGTTGCCGCAGGTTCAACACCACTCTGTAAAAGGGTAGTATTGCATAAAAAGACGTAACGGCCCTTTCGGCCCATTTAGTGCCCATTTTCAACCAACTCAACCAGAATACTGTACTCACATAGCTTGCTGTGTGACACCTTCCTTCATGCCGCTACATGTATTAATCACACCAGACATCAGAGTCAACTACAGTTCACTGAGTTGTGCTGGGAACGAAGCTGTCGTGGACTGTGCGCTCCTAATTTACTGGCTTTCGAATACCGTAGGGACAATTGCCCATGTTCGGCCATGACATGTACCCATTTATATTCGACCAATGGTGTGGGCGCGATTAGCGCACGCGCCCGAAACCACCGCTCTATGAACCACATACGCTTTGCCCCACATCCGCCGCCTTCATGCACGTCGGTGAAGCCGCCGCCCAGCCCAAGTCCAGCGCGCAGCCTTCGACCTCCTCGCCTGCCACTGCCACTACCAGCCCCGTCCTCGCTCCGCTCGCCCGCAAGAACAGCACCGACGACCTGGCCGCCGAAGTCTCGGCGTCGCCCCCCGTGCACACGCCGTCGGACGCGCGCCTGCTGTACCGCGAGTGGCGCACCGGCTCGCACGTCGGCGCCGACCTCGCGCGCCTCGAGAGCCCCGACCGCAGCAGCAGCACGAGCCCCAGCGCCGCCATGAGCAGCGAGGAAGTGCTCAGCCGCTCGCCCTTCGGCGTCTACGGCCGCTCGCCGTCGTCCCTGCCGCGCATCGCCGAGCGCCTCGAGAACGTCCCGCTGCACGCCAACGTGCCGCCCGCCGCGCCCATCGTCCCGCAGGACGTGGACGCCCGCGCGCGCCTCCTGTCGCAGAAGATCGCCGCCATGGACGCGGCCAAGCCGCCGGCGCCGTTCGCCAAGGCGCAGTCCGGCTCCTACGGCTCCGCAGAGACCAACGAGCCCGCCACGGGCATGAAGAAGGCGCAGAGCTACCAGGCCCTGGCCGAGCTGGAGAAGAAGGGCTACTTCCCCGTCGCGCCCAAGCCGTCGGCGCTCGGCGTGCAGCGAGGACTCAAGGACTCGGTGGTCAACGACATGTGCCGCGCCGTCGTCAAGCACATGGTGGGCGACGTGTACGTGTCCGCGTCCGGCTCGTACGGCCAGCGCAAGGTGCTCAACCACCTGTACGAGCCCGTTTTTGCCTCCGTGCAGGCCCATTTCCGCCGTCTGCCGGCCAGGTACGCGCTGTCTGTGAACCCGGACGACGTGCCGCTGCACATGCGCCTGCTGTCCAAGAATCAGCGCGACCCGACGGCCATCGCCGTCAACGCGCAGCTCAAGAAGGACGACAACGGAGAGATCGTGCCGAATGTGTGCGAGGTGGTGGTCGTGTCGCTGGACCGCGAAAACATCCTGGACGCCATTACGCGGGCGCTGACGATGATGAAGGGCAACATTCTGGACGCCGACGTGATGACCACGGCGGATGGCACGCTGCTGGACCGATTCGTCGTCAAGGGGTCGTTCATGAGCGACGAGCGGCAGGAAGAGCTGCGTTCGCTCATCGAGCAGAACCTGCGCAGGCTCAGCATGGATGAGGATACGAGGCCAAGTGCCAGCAGCTCGCAGGATTCAGGTGGCAATGAGAATGTAAGCCTGGCCGAGAAGCTGGGCGTTCTGCAGATGGTGGACAAGAACGAGATCAAGGCGGAGTGGAAGCTGGACTTGAACGAGGTGCGTCTGGAGAAGGCTGTCGGCAGCGGCCGCTCGGGAAGCACGTACAGCGCGTGGTGGCGAGGAACGCACGTTGCTGCCAAGGTGGTCGACTCGTCCACCAACACGCAGGCAGTTGGTGAGGAGTTGCTCAACGAGTTTCATCGTGAAGTGGCAGTCGTCAGCAAGCTTCGCCACCCCAACATCGTCTTGTTCCTTGGGGCAGCCATCAACCCGCCTCGCTATTGCTTGGGTAAGTTATGTCCCCTGGGTGCCGGTGTTGTTCATTTTTGCAAGTTAATTCTAACACTTCTCCACTTTGCAGTGTTTGAATTTATGGAAAACGGCACGTTAACCGATCTCATCCGCGCTCGTCGCGGCCCGATCGACTTCTTCCGTCTGGCAGCCGAAATGGCAATGGTGAGCTGGATGAACCAGAGGCGCCCCCCGTGAAAATGTAGACTGCATTCTAACTCACTGATTGAATTTTGATATTTACAGGGAATGAACTATCTCCACCTGTGCTCCATTATGCACCGTGATCTGAAGTCCGGCAATGTGCTTATCGACTCGCACGGCACGGCCAAGATCTCCGACTTTGGACTGAGTTGCGTGCTTGAGATCGGAAGTTCGTCTGACTTGACTGCGGAAACAGGAACGTACAGGTGGATGGCGCCAGAAGTAATCCGCCACGAGCCGTATTCGAGCAAGGCGGACGTCTACAGCTTCGGTGTCGTGCTATGGGAGCTGCTAGCAAGAGACCAGCCTTTCCGCGGGCTGACTCCGATTCAAGGTGAGCACCGCTTCCCGAGGAGCGCTGAAGCAACTATTCTAACTTTTGCCACTATGTTTTGAGTAGCCGCCTTCGCTGTTGCCCGCCAACAAATGCGTCCGGCGCTACCACGCCAGACGCCGCTCAAGATCGGCGAACTTATTGAGCACTGCTGGCATCACGACCCAGCGCGCCGACCCGACTTCGGGGCCATCCTAGAAGCTCTGCCGTTGGTAAAGAAGTCGCTGAAAAAGCGCGATTTCAAGAATATGGGCATTCTGTATGTCGCCCCAGCCTAGGATAGACCTCCGCAGCGCCATCTAGACGGAGAAAGCGCCGCCTTGACGCAGCTCTCCTCGTAGTTTTCTTATCACTCTAATGGTAAACTAGAAAGTATTAACATTCATCTTGGTGTCGAGGTGTCACGCTATTTTGCGCTTCAGATGTGCGACGTCCGTTTCGAACTCACCTTCGCGGTTCGACTTGCTTACTTGGGTATAATTTCGTTCGCAGCTCGGGGCAATGGGTTTTTGCGGTTGCTGCGCGAAGTGCTGTGCATGCGCCATTTTGGTGCAGCTTGCCTGCTTGCTCTTGATAATTCCTGTGGCTTATCTCTCCTACGACTACTACCTAAAACCTTGGGCCGAGGACCATTACGATGAAGCTGTGGCTGCCGCGCAAACCGTGGTTTCTCGCGCCGCTAGTGCTGCTGGGGACGTCGACACTTCTGCAATCTCCTGCGGTGATTGCTTGGGCGTCAACCTGGAGTACCCCATCTCGGGGCTGAACCCAGACTATTCGTCCTTTCAGATCTCGATCATGAACGACGCTGGGAAGTTTTTGGCCGCAACTACATCTTCAGGTGTGGCGTTAGCAGGCGTTGCAGCGATTGGTTCGACAATGGTAGGAGTGCTGGCGTCTGCCGGTGCCATCCCGTCGGCAAACGATGGCCTCTTTGAGCTTCTCCACTTGATCGCCCAGGGCCAGTTCATCACACTTCTTGGCTCGCTCAACTTGGAGGGAGTACCCATTTTCTTCGTGGAGTTCTGCGCGAAGTTCAGCTGGACAAACCTACAGATTTTTCCTTCAAGCACTTTGGTTGAGTCCGCGAGCCGCGCAACAATGAGGCAGCGCCTGCTGTCAAGCGGAGGGACGGACTCGAGTTTGGGCGGTGTGAGTCGATATGCCAACACGCTAGGCGTCAACCCAGACCACATATTCTACTACACCCTGCTGGCCTTGCTGGTGGTGTGCGGGCTGCTGATAGTTCTCTATTTTGCAGCTCGGTTGGCACTTCGAGTGTTCAAGAAAGAGAGCACCCCGTTGGCACAAATGCTCGACGACCGCACCGTGTGGGTGAGCATTCAGTTGCTGCTGCTGCTACAGTACTCCTTGGCCATGACGTCGTGCTTTCAGATCTCGAACTCGGTTCGGAACAAGCGGACCACCGGTGGCTTGATCTTGGCATTCGTCATCCTCGCCACCTCCTGCTTCGGATTGGCAGCGTTTGGCGTATTCGTCCTCTCTCGCTACGTGAACGAGCTGGCCGACCACGGAACGGCTGAACACGAGAAGAAGCCGTTCAACCACCGCTATGGGTCCTTTTATCAAGACTTCACCACGGAGAACCGCTACTTCTTCGTAGCGAAGATGGCGCTGGATGTCGCCTCTGGTGCGGTGGTCGGCGCAGGAAACGACCCCATGGTGCAGCTTGGTCTGCTCGTGGCTTTCAACGCCGTGTTCATCATCGCCACGGTCGTGCGACGCCCTTACTTGCTTCGCGTGTTCTACGTGATCGGACTGCTAACTTCATACTTGCGCGTCGTAATGCTTTTGCTCTCGCTCGTGCTTGTCTCGTCCGACTTGGTCCCGCAGCGGGTGCGCGATTTGATCTCCCAGATCATCATCTGCGTGAATGCTCTCGTGCTGCTCTGTCTGTTTGCGCGCGTCGGCTACGTGGCGGTGAAGACGCTGTCAAAGTGGCTCCAGAACAGGAAGGAGACCGCCAGCGATAGTGTCAACTCGGAAGATCTGCTCGCTGTTGAAAGTGGCGTCGCCGGTCGAGAGCAGCGTCGTGTGTCCTCTCTACAACGCCAGCCGCAATCCCCACCGGCAGACGGCACTCCGCCGAGCGCGCAGGCTTATTATCAAACAACCGACACGTTCGCCTCGAGTCATTGGGACGGCGCGGGGTCAAGCGATAGTCGACTCGTATAAGTCGAGCTCGGGAATGGGGAAGAGGAATTAAACTGGCTAAGTAGATTACCCCGATTTGTCAAAACCTAAGTAGGTATCTGCTTCTATTCAAGTAGAAATAAAAGGAAAAATAGCACGCCAAATTTAGTAGCGCAACTGATCTATTTTTCCAAAGGCGTTTTAAATCCGTAACTTGGACAACCCCAAGCAGGGGCTCCCTGCGGGTGACCATGTAGTTGGAGATCACAACCTCTCCAATCGACAATACGCCATGCACCAACTTCCGAAGGCGCGAAGACGCACCGGATCCGTATGGCCTCAGCCAACTCGTAAGGAAAGGAAGAAGAAAAGGAAGATTCAAAAGGTTAGCGCTGCAGCCCAGCTCCACCAACTACTTAAGTGGGCTCCAGCAGATTCACATGCATTGTAGACTTTAACTTAGCTTCACTATGCTCGACAGCGCCATCGCGCTTATCCGTGTTCGCTGGGTCGGAGGGCCTCTGATCTTCATCGTCACTCGAGTTGAAGTCGGCTTGCAATATGCATTCCACAGAGGTACCTAAAGGTCATATTGGACGAAGAGAAGGTGGCAAACGCAGTGGGTGCCTGCACATGGAAGCTCAATTACGGGACTAGCTTAACAAGACTACGCATGCCTTAGCTGGTTTGGTGAGGGCGGGGGCTATCCGGTAGATTAGAGAGCCCAATGGAAATACTAAGTAGAGTTTAAATACAGAACCACCAAAATCAGGGTGTGCGGCCTCTCAGCCGGGTCAGACCACTTGCCCTTGTAGTGACCTGGTGGCCGCCATGCACTCTCGTAGCCAGTGTTCTGCATCCGCAATGACTTGCTCGTCTAAAATCGGTCGCCGTGGGGGGTGAGATGAACCACGAAGTGTAGATGGCGACACTTCTAGTTTTTAAATTTCAATGGTCCTCTAAGTCCTATTCTGCCTTGTTTCAGTTTCTTAATTTATTTTTTCTCGCCTACTTATAAGTAGGTTCTTCACCTACTTACGTTTTGACAAATCGGGGTAATCTACTTAGCCAGTTTAATTCGTCGAATGGGGAATGAAGTGGATAGGACGACCTCAGCAATGCTTCAATCATCGAACATTTTGCTTGCTGAGTAAGCTTAGGAATTAGCATACGGCGGGCAATGTAACATGCGATGGATGCACTTGGTACAAATTGGAGTCTAATAGAGTCTTCATGCCAGTGGCAGCGGTTGAAGCCGTCGAAAACATTGAGTTCATAGGATACATGTACGTGTACAGTAGTCTACACGTAGGGTCTACACTGTTGACCCTGCAAAGGCGGCAGAAAAGAATTCATTCAGGAATTCAAGAATTCAAGTCTTGGTCGCGCTTTGGCGGCAACGGGTGCGAATACAAAGTTACAATGCCCTCTTTCTGAAAGCTATCATGGGATTTGAGTGTTACACCTCGCGAGTCGCGAAAACTGGCTGTCACTTCATGCGCTGTCATTGCCATGGTTGTCATTCGCGGTGAGTGTGTACAGTCCCCATCAAGCGGTTCTGGCAGCAGATCCAGTCGGTAGCCGGGCTCACAATCGATCAAGCGCCATGGCGAGCAGGTTCCCGATGAACGTCCCGCCGTTTCCGCCGCTGGCCATGGCGGACAGCGAGCGTGACAGACTCGAGTACCTCGCACACCGCCTCGTGCACAAGGCTATCGACGACTACGACGACCACCGCCAAGCGGGTGTCAACGTGGATGCCAGGAGCTGGAAGCTCGTCCGCAAATGCGACCACCTCGCCATGTATAAGCGGACCGAGCCTAGCGGTCTGTACCAAGCAGCACATGCGCGTCAACCGGCAACTCCCATTCGGTCGCGAGCCGAGAGCGCGAGTGTTGTTGGGAACTCCATCACTCAAGGTCGTCCCCGACAGAAGATGCCGGTACTGCTGCAGGTCGGCTCAATACAAGGATCGCTCAACGAAGTCATGTACGGGACCGTCGCCGTGGACGGTCCGACGATGATGCTCAAGACGGCCTACACGGAAGGCAAACTGCTCGACGCTGAAACCTTGTGTCAGTTGCGCGGGCCATCCCGTGCCCACCCCTTTCGGTTCTTGGGCGTAAAGTGGGTCGTTAAGGGCACCCCTCACGCTGCACTTGCGCCGATCGTCCGGCCACGCGACCTCGTTTTCATCGAGGCAACGGGGATTTTAACTCGCGAGGACAGCAACGAGCGCGTGGGCTATCACCTCATGCACTCGGTTAGTGTACCCGGATACGGTCCTCTAGATGACAGGAAAATCATCCGCGCTCAAATATCGTGCTGCATTTTGTACATCGAGACCCCGGAGTCCCCGGGTGGAGTGGATGTCTTCATGAAGGCTCGCTTCGACCCTAACGGCAACGTCTCGGAGAGCGTTGCAACGCAGTCGATAGCTCTCACGCTCATGTACAGCGCCAAAGCCAGCGTGTGTGCGCAGAACAAGAAGTTGTCGTGGCTAATACGCTCAAGTTCAGATACCTCAGCCCGGAAACGCCCTACAAGATCGATGAGCATGGCCCGGCAACGGAGCTGCCCGATTTGTGCCAAGAATTTCAACATGTTCAGTGGCACCGCCGAGTGCGAAATATGCTCTACAGTCACTTGCCACGCGTGCTCCGTCAAGAAAAAATTGGGATTCGCCAGGACCGGCAGCAAGAGAGTGATTCTGCACCCTGTCACCTTTTGCACAAGCTGCCTCACTCACGCTCGCCGCTTGGATGACTTCGACGCGGCTCGACAAGAAGTAATGGCGGGTTTTGGCGTCGATGAAACATCTTCCGCGACAAGCAGGTCCAGAGGAGAGTCGATTCCCAGCGTACACAACTGTCGACGACGCGACATCCAGAAGACGAAGTCGACTCCTTCAATGACCAAGGACGAACCTCCAGAAGTTACTAGGCACTGCAGCGAAGGTGTGATGGCGAACAATAACACACCACCAAGCGCCCACCAGCGCGTCAATACATGGATCGGCGATGTGGGGGCCCCGCAGGCTACACATCGCTGGGACGAACTCGAGCGCCAAGTGGCAGCATCCGGACTGGTTGAACCGATCGACGAGTTGGAGGAGTTCGGCGAAATCAAAATCCACGAGAGCTCGCTCGTGAAAGTGGCGGATGGCCGTGACCAGCGCAGTGTCAGTTTTGCAGAGCCCTACCCGGGGTCACCCAAGTGCGAGACAACGCAAGAGGATTTCATGGCGCGAATCATCACCATGCGCAACGCGGCTGAGGACGCGTATCTGACCACGCGCAAGACGGCGCAGGCGCAGTTCGAGCAAGTCACGAAGGTCACGAAGGTACCGTCCGTTTCAGCCACGACCCGGACGCCCACGCGGTCCGGTAACGCGAGCTGAAAGGCGTGCGGCACGTGCACGTTTAACACTGCAGTGATTGTCCAGTCGTCGGGATCAGCTAATGCATTATTGAGCGTCGACTACGTTCGCACACGACGGGGTCAGCATTAGTCTGCAACTAATGCTGACCCCGTCGTGCACGTCCAGCGGCTGGCTGTAACAGCCTACAGCTAATTGAAACGATCGAAAGCCCAGGCGTGCGTAACGTAACGCCGAATATGCTGAGACTGAGAATGAACTAGACGTCTGAACGGTGCATACCGACCCCATTACGACTGCTGGAAAGACGCAGCTTGCGTGGGGGCGTTGCACAAGCACCTCGGCAGCGGTGGCTGGCCGGGTTCGTTATGCTCAAAAACGAATTCACCCTTTGCTCCGCTAGGGTACTTTATCCAGCCACGACTCCGCTCACACCATGAGCTGGCTACAGACGCACGAAGTCGCCGTCCCGTTCTACGAGGTCCGCGCAGGAAAACAAGTTTTCGCCATCCAGCTACACGAGCGCGCACTTCGACAGGAGGAACTGGCACGCAACTGGTCCAGCATCACGAGTACCAGCTCCCAGTTCTTGCTAGAAGACGACGACGATGAGAACAACAGCATGGCCGGCAACACGTCGGGGATCCGCGTGACTGCCATGCGCTCCTACTCCCAATTCCGCAAGCTTTGGAAGGACCTGGTCCGAGCTACCAAGACGCCGTCGACAGCATTGCTGTCACGTGCCAACAGCGCCGAGATGGCCCGCACGGGGAGACCTTCGTCGAACCGTTCGCTGGCAAGCTCTTTCCACTCTGCATCAAGCTCTGGGAGCGAGTCTTCGTCTTGCCGCTGTAGCAACTGGAACTGCACGTTTCGCAGCTTTCACTACTTCCTCCGGAGTTACCCGTTCCCGTCCAAATTCCTCATCAAGCGCAACACGCCCGCCGTAATGGAGACCCGCCGTCGGGGGCTCGAGCTCTTCATCAGCACTGTGCGTGGACTCTTCGACACCTTCCCTCGCCCCTTTCTTCAAAGCATTGACTCGTTGGAGAAGTGCCAAGTGCTGATGACCCTGAACGCATTTTTTGGCTTCGAGGAAAAGTATCAAGTGGCGACGCTGCCCACGGGTCTGAAAGACGCTGGCAGCAGCCGATGTAGCAGTTCAGGAAGTTTTGCTAGCGATAGCACGACTTCTTTCTCCAGCAGCAGCCGAAGTGTGATGAGTGGCAGTAGCACATGGAACACTGACAAGGAGCGCAGGGTGCGATCCCCATCGAGGTCTTTGTATGGAGCTGGAGTCGAGTATTATCTTCGAAAAGACTCAAACCCGTGCACTCACAAAAGCGAGGACTCCGAATTCGAGCTTCGTGAGCTGCAGGATCTCCCTGCATTTGCCGAAAAGCTAAGCGGCAAAAATGGAGGCCATGCAAACATGAAGCAGCCTTCGGCAAAGTGCATAACACCCCCAATCCCTGCTGCTTCATCGTCGAAAACGACATCGAAGCTGCAAGCGACTGGCCGCAGATCTCGATACTACCGCGGTGTTGACGTCAGACGTCATACTGCTTTCCTGGCACGCAATCCTACCATGACAACGAAGAGCAGCTCGGGGACCTCCAATATCAAGGCACCGCAAACGTTGTTACCAGGGCTTCCCAAGATGCACTTACCCAACAACGAGGTATCTTCGATGCGCTCGTTCCTGGAGGAGTTCAGGGACCACCTTCTACTGGACTCACGGGCTCTCGGAAGCTCTGCTAAACCACTTGAAGGGTGGAATGAGGATCGTCAATGGGAGCTGGCGTTGTACGTGGCTAGCCAAATTGGCCATGCATACGCAGTAGAATCCATCTTGTACCGCGACACCAACCCGAATGCGGTGATGGAAGACGGTTTAACGAGTCTCCATGCAGCTTGCTGCTATGGACACCGAAGCATTGTTGCGATGCTGCTTACTCATGGAGCTGACACGAACATCACGGACTCGAGCGGCGCATCGCCCCTGCTTTTTGCCGTACAACTGGGGGATCTTGAAGTCGTGGAAATGCTCATCGAGTATGGTGCGAACGTCAATCTTTGCAACGCCGATAGTGTATCTGCGGTGCATGTGGCTGTTGCATGTCAGGCTCTGCCCGTACTCCAGTTGCTACTTGAGTGCGACGCCTTCGTGAACACCCAGAATGCTTTCAACGGCAAGACGCCACTTCACCTCGCGGCACAATCGGGGAGCTTGCCAATGTGTAAACTGCTTCTGAACTACGGTGGTAGTATTCACCACAAAACGACTCGTGGACACGATGTGGTGGCGCTGGCCAGGTCACACGGTCACGAAACTGTTGCGAGATTCTGCCAGACCTTCGGTGAAAACCAGAAGATTGCCCAGCGTGAATCATCAAAGATGACCCAAACTGCGGCGGGTGCGTCGACATCGGAGAACTCGCATGAAGTGAGAATCGTCTCTGAAGATGGATACGCATACGCTGTGCTGTAGGAAGGCGAAGCCCCAATGGAAAGGCTGGCTCAGCAAATGCCAAGTAGTCAAAGGATAGTTTATGCTAGAGTGTAGCTCTAGAGTTTTGCCCCACATCGATACCTTCCACTCGAAACTTTGCCTCAATATCCGTTTCCAAAATGCTGCTTCATATATATAAACGGCAACACCAAACTACAGTGAGCACGAGCCGTTGGTTAGAAGCCCCATAGCACGCTGTAAGCGATGGATCGGAGAAGAAGCGCAGCAACTAATGGAGCTGGTGCGACAGCGTCCATCAACAACAGCGAGTGCTGGGATTCCGTGTCATATCTGGAGAGCGCCTTCCACCATGGCTTCATGCGACTACGACTCAAAACAGGCGACTTCGCGTACCACGAAGACCCCCGACTTACACGAGAGCTCGATGAATTCTGCGACGTTGATGCGATGCATACACCCAAGGGACCCGTGATTCTGCTGGGCGAGAGTGGAATGGGGAAAAGTGCTTTCCTCGCAAATTGGGTCGTCCGCCGAAAGAAGATGTTTCAGAACTGGCAGTCCTCGTATCCCGAGTTCATCTTCGCACATGTGGTGGGGTGCTCACGGCAATCCTGCTCTGTGTCGAATCTGCTCGAGCGCATTCTGCGAGAGATCAAGGAGTATTTTGAACTCACCAAAGAGATTCCGGATGTGGAAGAACGGCTAAGCTGGCAATTCCCTCGATTCTTGGAGTCTGCCTCGAAAAAAGGTCGCGTCATTATCGTAGTTGATGGGCTACACCGACTGCATACCAACAACGGCGAGAGCATCTTGAAGTGGGTACCGCTATCGTTTCCGCCCAATGTTCGCATTATTTTTTCGGGGACTCTAAACTACCCCACTGCTAAGTTATCCCAGGTTATATCTACCAACAATGGGGCAGGCTCACCATCTCATACGGTGCCGCGTGGTGATGAAGGAGGACGCGATGAGGTCGGGGTTGGAGGTGACTACTACGAAAAGACGAGTCTCAGTGCCCAAATGATCGAGAGGATTAAGGTGGAGGCCGGTCGTCGCAACTGGAAGCTCATACACGTTCTCCCACTAGCCGAGGAAAACCGGAGGTGCATTGTCAAGCAATTCATTTCAAAGAATTGCGACAGCAGCGACCAGGATGAGGACGGGTCTCCACGAAAAACGGGGTTGCAGCTATTTGAAATCCAGCAGAGTGCCATCGTTGGTGTGCCCATGAGTGCCAGCCCCCACTTTCTTAAGAACTTCCTTGTGTGCCTGTTATGGGCGGTGAAGGAGGGATTCAACATTCACGCAGTTTTCGAAAGCTGGCTGGGAGCTGACAGTGTAGGTCAGCTACTGGAATCGGTACTCCGCAGCATGGAGGCTGGCTACACGCCTGATCAACTTTCGACAGATGATGCTATGCAGTTCTTATTAGAGTATGACGGTGAAGACACCACTCGAAATCCTTCTGGAGCAACAGCTTCCATCGCGAGTTCGGCTTCAACTCGAAAGACGTCTGGTGCAGACTCCCAGCTAACGCAATTTTCGGGACGTCGATATTCACTCCATCAGAATGACAGTCGGACAAAAATCGAGATCGCACGAGCTGCTGCTGAGGCTGCGGTTCGTGAGAGTAACGATTCGCTGCGCCCTCTTGATTTTCGACCACGCGAAGATGACGATAACACCTCAAATTCGGGGTCGAACGCGATGAAACGTATGAAAAGTGTACACGAGACCAAAGAGATGTTTGTGAACACGACTCGTGCTGAGGGATTTCGAGCACAGTCAACCGTGGAAGGCCCCGCTGTGCCATCGACGGACTCTTTCTCGCCCACGAAAAGTCCCTCTGCAACAGGTTCCATGCTGGAATCAGTACGTCACAAGCTAAGGCGCTTCTCCACAGAACCTAGAGGGAGCAAGAATGGAGCTCTCAACAAACTTGGAAACCGGCCAGATTATCTGACGGGTGGACGCACGGTGGCGCCACTAGGGGAACTTCTTGGGCGAGCATTGTGCCTTCTCTATGTCAGTCGTCACGGATTGCTGCTGAATGAGCTGCGATTCATCCTCAACGCTGTAGTAACAGAGTCGCGCGGTATTCACCACAATCGGGATAATCGAGATGAATTCGACCATCCAGCCGGAAAAGCAAGCATAGGACAGCAGCACCTCACTGCTTTTTCTGACGATGAGTGGCAAGCCCTATTACGTGCACTACGCGTTCTAAGTGTGCTTTTCGTCCAGGAGGTTGTTGTACTGCCGCCGTGCAAAGATATACTCCGCGACGTCATTTGGTGGCGCTACATCGGCAGCGAGCGCGCTGAACAACAATACCACCAGTGGCTCATTCGGTTCTTTCGCATCCACCCAACCACTTTCCGTCGTGTCGAGGAATTGCCATGGCACCTTAAGCGTTGTTACCAATGGGATGCCTTGCGCCAAGTTCTTGTGAACCTTCCCATGTTTCAGCTACTGTATACCGCCAACTACAAAGCTGAGCTTTTCGGGTACTGGAAGATTCTCACCGATGGTCCACTGCTCAACTATGGTGCTGCAGCGAGCCCGTCTGACCCACCAGTCTACGTGATGCCATTCGATCTTGTCAAGGAGTACGGAAAGAGCATTGACGACTGGTATCACAATGCCCGCCCCAGCACCAAGAACTTCACAGCTATTCTGCAACTCGTCACTCGCTTCATGTATGAATTCTGTCTGTCATATCAACGCCCGTTGCCCCAGTTTGTACACGCACCGTTCGACCTAAAGAGGCTTTACTTGGACGGATTCCTGTTTGTCGAAAATTTACCACACGTTCAGACAGTCGGTAATTCAGCTGTAGGTGCTACCTCTGCAGTCACGCTGTCTTCGGTGTCATCAATTGGTTCCTCCACCTTAGGCGCCATGGAAAGCACATTATCGACTGCGTCATCTGCGCTGCTTGCAGCATTGGACAATTTCCCGCCGGCAGCGAATGCAGCGAGCATCGCGACACTGGGCTCAACTATCAAGGACAAGGAAGCCTTTAAAAACTGCTTCTTCTTTTACCAGCGATGGGTCTGGATCCAGTTTCCGTGGCTTGCACTTGGTCGGGAGATTATTGTACGTGACCCAGTCGTGCAGAATCCTATACTCGAAAAGGCGAATGCCTCCAGCGCCACCAGCAACAGCAACACTCTGGGGTCAGCTCCAACAATACTGCACTCGGCTTCATCAAGCTCACTGCCTCTTTTAGGATCATCTCGCGGGAGGTCTGGAGACGGAATTGACGAAGAAGTTAGGCGACACGATGCTGGAGACTCCAAAACAGCGCTGACCCCTGCTTCATCACAAGCTCGCTCTGGGCTGTTCGATGCACGGTTTTGGGATGTCAAGAAAAGTATGTTTGATCTTACCACGCGTCGACCTCGGGGCGCAATGACAACTTCGCAGCTGACCGCAGTAAAGAACGCGAGTGTGCTGATGACATCGGTCCCAACTTCTCTCGTGAACCAAACAGTGGATGTGATATCACCTGAACATCTCTTTCGTAAAAAGACCGCGTACACAACAGTGAAAGGTGTACTGACATCATCCGTGCGCCGTCTTCCGACTGCAGCTCTGAAGTCATCAGCGTCCTTGCCATCCTTGCAAAAGCAACGAACACTCGTCCCAAATGCGACTACAACGGTCGGCAACCGCTGGGAGCCCAACAAGCCAGACGTGTCCTTCAAGGATGCAGACAGAGTCGCGGCCATTTCGAATGGAGCCTCGGCGAAAGCAGGACTTCCCTCTAAGGAGCTAAAACTGGATAGTATTGCCAGCACCGAAGACTTGGTGACAATCGCGACATCCTTCGGGCTACCCGCCCACTTCCAGGACTACCCTCAGTCTGACTGGGATCTAAAACAGTCGTACAACCATCGAGTAGTGCTCAAGCTCCAAACTCTGTACGACACCGTGAAAACTGAGGTGTGTCAAAAGCAAAAGTATCTCCAGGATGTAAAGCGTAAGATTCGCGAGACTGCACGGCGATACGAAGTGACGATGCGTGAGTGTGATATGGCAAAACACGCCGCGGAGGAAATGAGCTCTCGCCTAGCGAAACTTGAGCAGGTGACGAGAAATATCGACTACCAGGAAAAGACCCATCGCAAGCTCATCCGTGGGTGTGAACTGTTTCCAGCCTGCGCTCCAGCGCACTTTGAAGCCAACAAGAAGGAGCTGCGTCTGTTGCAGATGAAGCTCAAAGATCTCCACGCTGAAAAGAAGGTTCTTCTTACGAAGAAAGCCCATTTGCAAAACGAAGAGCTCCCTGTTGTGCGCAAGGCAGTTGAAAAGAGCAAGCGCTTGTTATCAGCTGTAGTTGACAAGCTTGAACGTTCCCGCGAGAAGGTGGCCCACGATCAGGCATCGTCTGACAAGCTGTATCAACGCCGACTGGAGATGATTGAAAGTGTACGAACAGCGAGCGGAAAATCATCCAGCTCGACTATCGAAGAAGAGGCTCGAAAACAAGCCAGACAAACGTTTAGTGCAACCACGCGCTCTCTAGCTGCCAAAGTCGCGCTGCAGCAATGCGAATCCATGTGTGAAAAGATCCAAAAAGCCACCGGTTTCTCCAAGATGGAACTCATTCTTCACAAGTTCACGCGGCGCGAGGAGTTAAACGCGAGCTTTGAGGAGCAGGCCAAGCTGTATGAAGCGCGACTGAAACAGATTCGACTCAATCAAGCCGAGCTTGAGGAGCAGCTACACTCACTGGAGCTCTCACAGGCGACAGCTTCAACAGAAGATCCGCGGCTGTTGGAGCAGAAGCTGCGGGCAGCCGAAGTTGAACTTGCACGCGCCGAGTACACCCAGGCGAGCCTCCTGACTAGCTCAAAGGAAGTGATTGCAGGTGCCGCGCGAATCGTGAAGCTGATGGGCATCACCAACTGCTCGGATCCGTACCAAAACGCTATCCCCGCTGCTCGTCTCTGGCCACCGCCCGTGGGCTACGAAGGAGAAAACAGCCTCACGTCCGAGTTCGAAACCCTCGAGCCACCGGCCATCACGGCGCTACTGCAGCTGTGCCAAGACCGAGCGACTCTCATGATTGACGCGGTACGTCCATTCTGTCCTCCGTTAACCGCATCTTGCTTTATGTTGCCCCTCTCTTGAGTCACTGGTGCTAACATTTCTGGTTCTTTGTCTCTCTCTATCTCTGTAGATCGAGGGCGCGAGAAGTGACCCAGACATCAACTTCTCTCTGGTACGCACGGCTGGCCTCTTCTTCTCTTGGAGCGTGTGCTGGTTCTTAACTGGTCCCGTGTTGTTCTGCCGCAGATTGCAGACTCGCCGTCTCGGACCCGACGTCGGGCGACACGCGGAGGGGACGAGAAGGCGACGACGCGTTCGAGTCGCTACCGACGCACGCAGCAGCTCAGCAGCGTCATGGAGAGGATCAAAGACAAGGACAGGGACCGCGTGGGCTTCGACCGCGGCGCTGTGCCGCCTCTGGTTGCAGCCATCAGCGCCGTACTCGCCACGCAGTCGCTGGCGCTTCTGCCCACAAACGCGCAGGGACCGGAGAGCGGCGAGCAGGAGCCCGGTGGGGAGACGGAGGTGCTGACGAGAGAGGTCATCAAGGCCTCGAGTAGGAACAAACTGGCGCAGCGGAAGCGCGGCAGCGGCAACGTCAGCAGTGGACCGGCGACGGATAATAGGACAGACTTCAAGTTGTAAAATGGCTGGTGTTTGTCGGATACTTAATGAAAACCAAAACTTAGATACAACCTGTACTGTAAAAGTTTTAACTTTTAAAAAAAAAGTTATAATAGGATACTTGAGTATCCGATACTTAATGAAGTATCTAGCTTGCTTAAGTACCGCTAATCGTTCGTTTTATTGAATTGACTAAATGCGGGGAGAAGGTCAGCGCTTGTCGACGCACCTCAAGGCGGCGTTCGCGGAGATCGATCAGCTGAGGGATGTCTACAGCAATGCCATCAACAAGCTGGAGACGTATGCGCTGCCGAATCTGTCGCCGCAGTCGGCTGCCAAGTGGTTCGAGCTGGTGCGTCAAACAACTACTTCGTATAGTAGAGTAGTGGGGAGTGGAGTCTGACTATTGAACTGTTGCAGTATCTCCGTGTCGTGGATCTAGGCGTTCAGATCCGTCGTGGCGAGATCCGACACCGAACAGCGCAGAGCTTCACGTATCCCTGCATGCACAAGACGGGCACCAGAGGTGCCGTGCACTCGGGTGCGTTGGCGGAACTGGTTGTTTTTGATTAGCCGCTTAAAAGTGTATGGCTGTCTTCTGATGCAACTGCTATGGGACTTTTGTGAGCAGGATTGAGTATTGATGACTGCAACTCAATATTGCTGTTGATGACAGACCGTGACTTGGTAAAGGAGGGTCGTTTAAGTAGGTGGTGCAATCGCATCGACGGGCTGGATCGCGACAACGTCGGCGAGCTGGACAAGAAGCTTTCAAGCTGTCTTCGGACGTTTATCGACCGGCGGAGTAAATTTTACGACCGACTCGAGGTCAATGGAGGAGATCCGCACCAGAAGTTGCTGGTGCTGGGTGGCCCGGGCGCTGCTGCTCCGATTTTGTTGAAAGTCACGCGGACGTGTTTTGGACCGAAAAAATGTTCATGTGGAGAAGATGCAAAACCTTGGGAAAACTTTTGTCTCGAGGCCGGTGGTCCCGACGCACAGAATCATACGGCGACCCGTGTTACAGAATCTGCACAAACCGATGATATGGGTATCATGGACATTAAGCGCCAAATGGGCTTCCAAGAACTATCCAGGGAGGAGGAGAATAATGACGCAGCGGCACTTGCGCGCGAGGCTGCTGAACTAGTTCGGCGGCGAAATCCTCGAGGACAGAGCAACGCTGCTGCAAGTGCTTTACGCGTGCCACCGTCGGCAAAAAGTATCTACCAGAAAAAGGTAAGCTTCAGAGTAGCCGTGAAGATATCGGTCTCCATTTCGCAGGAGCTTGCAATTGTGTTTGCGTTCTAATTATTGTACTGGCCCTTATTTTACAGTGTGAAGAGAACGGGTCGAACTCAAAACCACACATTAGTGCCGTACTGACGGTGAAAAATGGTGCACACCTGCTTGACCTCAGTAGCATCGGTTTTCACTCAGCAGATGATCTCCAGGACTTGGTGGATATCTTTTCATCCTCAGGCCTACCTCCGGTGAAAGTGCTAGATGTCTCGAATGGTTTCTTCAATGCCCCAGCCTTCAAGGTCCTATGCCAATTGCTGCGTTTGCCGCAGGTGCGTGAAGGCGTTGAACGACTCAGTCTTCGCGGTATTGCAGTCCCCCTGCGAGCTGACTTTGCTACCATTATGAGGCTTATGATCGGCGAAAATAGCCCTGTGGCTGGGTCCCTGTCCCCTCTTGGTAGCTTGAAGGCGCTGGATCTCTCGTTCAATACTTTCCAGTATGAAGACGCGGCTCTGCTACAGCCGCTACTAGCCAGCCTTCAGCGTCTCGAAAGCCTATCGTTGGAGTCCTGCTTTCCAGAACCCATTCCGACGCCAATCCTGCTACCCTTACCTGGAGACGAAAAGACGACCGAGGAGAGTGTTCGTGGTGCCCTCGCGGATGTTAGCAATCGGCTTGAGAGCCTCAATTTCGGCTCCAACTATGTTGCCAATGATTCGCGTTGGCTAGATAGTCTCTTTGCACCTGGAAGCACTCTTCAAAGTGTTACTCTCAATGGGGTGAGAAGCTCCTCGGTAAACGCCGCCAACGCCACTGAAGCGATGGAAGTGGATTGGCAAGCCGGTGAGTCATGGGACCTACAGCAAGTTGAATCACTCACATGGTCTTCCAGCACCAACTCGTTCTCAGAAAAGTTGCTCGACACTCTTTCTGCCGAGTTGCAAAGTGGATTCGCGCAACTGAAACATCTTGACGTGGAAATCACTGGGCAAGGCAATGGAGACCAAACCGACAAGAAAATCGCGGATACAATCAGTCGCATTGCTGACTATGCGGTATTACGATCGTGCCGTATCGCCTACTGCAACCGCGATGGGGTTATATTGCAGAGCCTGAGCGCATCTGTGGGGAGGCTTTTGGAGGACGGACTGCGCGAGTGCGAGGTGTTGTCCTTGCGTATGCCGCAACTTTACCTTTCGCCTAGTACCATTTGCGATTTGTTGTCTGGCGCTGTCGTTCCCAGGATGAAACGAATGACGGTGACCACTGGAATTTCACCCCTGATTCAAGCTGAGCAAAGTATTGGATTTCAGCAAATGCGAGCAATGCAAGAGCTGACACTGGAGCTCCACGCTCCTAGTGAAGAACAAAATAACGCGTGCTCCGCAGCTCTTGCGCTAGCACAAAAGCTGGAGACGTCTTGGTTGGCGTTGAGCTCATCACGTGGTGGCGATGTCAAACAAGACGAAAAGCGTTTTGGGAGTGTCGCCGGCAAACTCAATCGTTCCTTTGTGTTATCGGAGCAACAGAAGTTGAAGAAGCGGGTTTACCGGTGCCGGTTCTTAACTTCTCCAACGCCATAATAGCCGAAATATGACTGATCATACAGCTAGGTTTCTGCCATCGCAGCGAATTGCATACGCGTTGCCTCCAAGCTATTCATCTCGCGCAGGAGTGCCTTGGCTTCCTCTTTCTCCGGTCCCTGCATGTCCAGTAGCCGGTTGCAGAAGATTGTGGCCTCGGTGAACCGACCTAGCTGCTTGTAATAGTTGGCAAGAAACAAAATTGCCGCTAGCGCCTGAGGGGTATCAACTCGAATATTTCCACCACTTCCACCAGGAAGCACAAGCACCTCTCTTTCGTCTTCACTGTTTCCACCAGATACAGTCGGTACAGAACTCTTAGCGCCATCTTGATCGCACAAAAGCGATGCCGGAGCGCTACGAAGACCGAGGTGCATCTGGTAGTACTTGGCGGATTCATGTTGCTGCCCACGTGCCGCATAAAGGCGTCCTAGGTGGTAGGATGCGATGCCTTCACGGTCTTGATTATTAACTGCACGGTGAAAGCACGCCAGAGCTTCGTCAACCTTGTTCAGCTTTTCGAAGCACCCACCCAGGGCACACCACATACGCGCGTCGTAGGGGCGGATCGCCACTGATTTACGGTAGTAGTAGATACTGTAGAGGAACATGTTGAGGATTTCGTAAGCTTGCCCAAGGCCATACCAAGCTCGATAGTCCCGCGCATTAAGATCGATGGCATGGCGGTAGGCTTCGATGGCTGCACTTGTGTTCTTCATTTCAATATACTCGTGTCCAATGAGTGTCCACGCCGACAGGAAGTTAGGATCCAGCTTCAAAGCACGGTGAAAGTAGATAATGGCCCGGTCGTGCTTGTTCTTGATTGAGTAGTAGTTTCCAATGATGCAGCATGTCTCTGGTCGGTACTTCTCCACTTTGAGGGCTCGGTGCGCCAATCGACTGAGCTCTGTTTTGTCTTCCTTCACGTAAAGCACGTTCGAGTAAACATCCATGTTCTCCATTCGATGCGGATCTTGGGCAGCCAGTCGCTCAAATTGCTCCTGTGACTGATCAAAGTCACGAATGTGGTAGCTAGTCAGTGCCTGCTGCGCCAATAGGTAGGTGCTCTGTGGAAACTGTTCTTCCAAACTTGACAAAACAGCCCGCGCGGCATCATTCTGCTGCTGGTCCAGCAGCACATGCGCTTGAAAGAGTTGAAACATCCAGGGACAACTCGTTGTCAAGATGACTTCTTCTTCCTACAGCAGTGCGACAAGTTAGAGTTTACCTATGAAAGGCAACAAACCGCTAAGCTGAGCATTTTACGACGTACGTTGGATGTGAAAGGCGAATGAGCTGCGAGTTCCATCCAAGCTGACCAGTTCCACGGGTAGCGTCGAATAGATTCGACCAGAATAAATCGCGTGGTGACGTCAAATGCTAGCGTGGGGGCTGAACCTGTCTCACTCTTGCTGCTTCTCTGATTGCTGCTACCAGTCCCTGGGGCATGGAGTTGCTGGCGTCTCTGTTCTTCCGCAAAATCAGCTCGGTGGCGAGTCTTCATGCTAACTGGGGTAGATGATTGCACTTGCGTGCTCCCAGTGCTGGTGCTGTAGCCTAATCGCTTGAGAACAACGGCGTATAGATAAAGACCGAACCCGTCCAGCGAGTTCTGCTGGTATGCAGCGCTTAGCGACAGATACAGCTCCTTGAGATGAGGGTTTGTGCCTTGACGATGCAAATTGCGGTCCACCTCTGTTTCGAACCCAACACAAAAAGCCGAGAAACACACAATTACTTGTTAGTTCACCTTCTATCGCGACTGTAGTTTAAGCAGAGCAACGGACCTTTGGTGCTGCCTGTGACGTTCATCTCCAGATCCATTTCCTCCTTTGCCTTCTCGCCAGCCTACCCCAGCCATCAATATACATGACAAATGATAAGCAGCCGGCCAATGCAATGCGAGTTCAAGTTCTTTCTGTACCAGGTAGAGGGCGTAGTATTTGAGGAAGCGCGTCTTCTGCGTGGGGATACAGCCCACGTCCTCACTTTCCGGGCCTAGAGAAGGAGACCCGGCGCTATGCGTCAGCATGTGGTGAGCGCGAAGGTACTCGCCCACGTCGAAGCAGGCCTTGGCCGCCTCGAAGCGATCGGCTTCCGCCCAGTCCTCCGGCTCGTCCTCAGCTTCGTCGCTTCTCCTCAGATCGAGCGACGAACGGCGATGTGCGGCATCCCCCATGCCGAGCAGAAGCTCCGCCGCGAATTGTGTGGCTTGCTTCAGCCCGCGGACGCGCAGGTCGCGCACAGCAGACCGCAGTTGGGCCGCCACCACCGTCGGCTCCATTTTCGTTGGTATCTTGAGCAAAAGTGCAAGTGTCATTACCACGAGGGAAAATAGCGATGAGGCCATGTTCAACGTCCATGATGTCCATCTGATTCCTCTATTTGCCCTCTTCTCTGTCCACTTCTACCTATTGACACAGCACACGACGAGCAAACTCTTGCGGAGTTAGCTCTGCGGACACTGACCCCTGCGCAAAGCTGGCGTTGCCACCTCCGCGGCCGCCCAAGGGCTTCACCATTTGCTGCAGCAGCTTGCCAGCGTGGACCTTCGCCTCGGGGTTGGCTATGCAAGCCACTTGCGACCCCAGTAGCACTACCAGCACGCTATCCGGTGCGCTTTGCTCAGCCAGGAACTCGGCACGGCGCTTCAGCACCTTAGAGAACTCGCCGCCTCCAGGCAGATCCAGCGCGTGCAACTCAACCTGAGGAACGCTGATGGCTCCGTCGATGCGTCCCGACGCGAGCGGCGTCGATGGAAGCGTGGCCAAAACATCACCAAGAGCTTGAGCACGACTTTCCAGCTGCTTCATCTGCTTCTGCATCTTCGTGACCCGCTCCACGACCTTGGCAGGCGTCGTGGACAGCTGATCAGCCACCTCGCTCAGGGTCTGCGCTTTCGCTTGTAAATAGCGAGCACCGGCCTGCCCTGCTACTGCTTCAATGCGTCGCGTGCCAGCAGCCACCGATCCTTCACTCACCAACGCGAATGGGAATACCTCGCGCGCGTTTTTCACGTGGGTACCACCACAGAATTCACTGGATACAGGCGCACCTTCAGCTGCGTTGCTACCACCCACTCGAACAACTCTGACGACATCGCCGTACTTGTCGCCAAAGTTGCAAATTGCGCCACTGCGCTCGGCTTCTTCTCGAGGCAGTTGAACGGTTGTCACATCCAACTCCGCCGAAGCAAATTCATTCACCCGGGCTTCCACTCTCGCCATTTCGTCTGTGGACAGCGCACCGAAATGCGCAAAATCGAAACGAAGCCGGTCGTTTGTGACCTGTGAACCAGCCTGCGTCACGTGCTCACCCAATTCAGCCTTAAGTGCACGCTGCAGCAAATGCGTAGCCGTGTGGTGTACAGCACAGCCAGCGCGGAACTTCCGATCCACCACCGCTTCCACGGTAGGCTCTTGACCATCAACAGGGTATAGCAGAGCTGAAACTTCAGCGTACGTCACACCGTTGGGAAGTGAGCATTTCAACGCAATCACATCATCGTTGGACTTGGTCGTATGCTCAACAGGGATCACAGTGCGCTGTGAACCGTCCGCCGAAACAACCAGCAGGTGCCCACGATCTCCCACTTGACCTCCCCCCTCAGGGTAGAATGGGCATCGATCAAGAATGACGCTGAATTCGTCTGAAGCCCCCTTCTTCTTGTTCGGAAGCGACCAACTGTCCAGAACGCGCGAGTCAGGAATATCGAGTTGATCATATCCTACGAACTCGCTTTTTAGTGTAGCTGTCGTAGCAGTTGATGATTGCTCCGTGACTTGTGAGCGCTGGGTGTGATGACCAGCGAAGGCACTGCGATCACTGGTCTGCTGCTTGTGCTCTTTCATGCACGCATCATAGCCCTCGACGTCAACCGATAGACCGTTCTCTTCCGCCAGCACTTGAGTGATATCAAGTGGAATGCCGTACGTATCGTATAGCCTGAAGGCATCTGTACCGGACAACACTGTTTGGGCAAGTTGCGCCTTAGAGAACGCTTTTTCGATAGCTCCACGGCCGTTACGCAGCATTTCTTCAAAAGCTCTCTCCTCGTTGGAAACAATTGCGCGCATTTGCTGAAAACCTGCAGCCTCACTCCATCCTGGAACAGCAATAGAAGCCAATATACCATCTGCGCCGCCCTGAACACCGAGCTGCTGAGCATGCCGAATGGCCCGGCGGATAATGCGGCGCAAAACATAACCACGACCCACATTGGACGGGAAGACGCCGTCGTGCAGTAGTGCATAGGTCGCGCGAAGATGGTCACTGATAATGCGTAGAGTCTGAATCTCCTTTCCTGTCCCGAAACGATCCTTGCTTGGATCAAGCTCCTCTTCAAGCGCGCTTGAGAATGACTGCCTGGAGGTAGCTGAGCGACGTGAATCCAGCACCGAGGCTACTTCATGCAGCAATGGCACGAAGGCATCGGTGTGGTAGTTGGAAGGAACACCTTGGAGAACAGAAGCGACACGCTCTAGACCCATGCCAGTATCCACGGAGCAGCTAGGCAACGCGTGAAGCTCGTTTTCGCCTTCCTTGCGGAAGAACTGCATGAAGACGAGGTTCCACAGCTCCAAGAAGCGTTCGTCCGGGTCAGCGATGTGGTCACCCAGGTCCCAAAACACCTCGGAGCAGGGACCGCACGGACCAGAGTCGCCCATTGCCCAGAAGTTCTCCTTCTCGTCCAGCTGCAGGATTTTGTGATCAGGCAGCCCAGCGATCTTCTTCCACAGTTGACGAGCCTCCTCGTCGCTCTCGAGTACCGTCACGTGCAGCCTGTCGACGGGTAGACCCAGTTCCTGAGTGAGAAAGCGCCAGCACATGGTGATGGCCTGCTCCTTGAAGTAGTCGCCGAAGCTGAAATTGCCCAACATCTCGAACATGGTGTGGTGGCGGCGCGTGAGCCCGACTTGGTCCAGGTCGTTGTGCTTGCCTCCTGCGCGCACGCAGCGCTGCGCCGATGTGGCTCTCGAGTAGCCGCGCGCCTCAGCCCCACCGTCCAGCCCCAGGAAGGCTTGTTTAAACGGCACCATGCCGGCGTTCACGAAGAGAAGCGAAGTGTCGCCACCCGGTGGCACCAGCGACGCGCTGGGAACGACGCGGTGGCCCTGAGACTCGAAGAACTGCAGGAAGTGACTGCGCAGCTGTGCGGACGGCAGCGAGTGCAGGCCACGACCCGCGGGGTTGCCACCAGCGCCCGGTAGCCGAGCGCATCTGCGTAGACGCAGCATCGTCCGCACGATTTGTGACTCGCAAAATGGCTCGGATTGGTTGATGAACTACGTTATCGAATAAGAAGTCATTTCGATAGGTCCATGTCATGATTCACACCAGAATCCTATTCCCGCCGACGAGGTACGATGGACGCGACGCAAGATGTGCGGCAGTCGCTGGGCGGCGGTCGAGACATGGAGGAGGAGATGCAGCACGTGCTGCAGTTCCTGGACACGTCGCTGATCACGCCGCCGTCGGGCAATGAGCTGGTGACGCAGCATCCTCAGATCCAGCGGCCCACACAGCTGCAGCAGCTTCAGCAACGACAGCAACAGCCCTCGCCGGAGCTGCTGCGTGAGATGGCAACGCTGCAAGAGAACGAGGTGGCTGGGGGGTATAACGAGCTGGGCGAAGTCATCGACCTGCTGGGATCGCTCGATGCCAACGACACGGACCCGGCACTGCTGCAGCAGCAACAGGTGTACAACGCAGTTGGTGCAATCGGGCTGAACCCGGCGACCCTCTCGCGCCCGACAGCACCCGCAGATGTCGCTTCACAACGAGTGCAATTGCCCCGGTCCACGTCCGTGAGCAGCAGCCACAGTGGAGTGGACAACATTTCGCCTGTGGGTCTGCTCAACGGCCCCTCCATGTCGCCGGCTACGATCAACTGGCTGCAGACATTGGTGCCCTCCACATCCACTGAGAGTCTCACGGGGCTGATTTCTCCTGCGACGCTCTACAGCGCTGGGGGTGGATCCGCCTCTGGCATCGGAGGGGTTGCCGGTGGAGTAGGATCGAGCACTCAAGCGGATGGGGCTAAAAGTGGTGGCGGTGGCTTAGATCGGTACGCGAACGTTCGTGCTTTGCTATCACTTTGTGAAATCGCGCACTGACGACTGTGCGCGCTTACAGGACACCGTCGTGTGAGATAATTGACTGGAAGGCCTACAACGAGTCTTGCGCTGATAAAACACAGAAGGAATCGGCAAAATGGCGTGTCATCCCGCAGCATGGACCGCATGCTGAGCAGGCGGCGAGCCCCAATGGTGGAAATTCAACGGGCGGTAAGCTTCCACCTGGTGCTGCGGCATCGGCAAGTGCTGCAGGTCCTACCGAGTTGAGCGCCCAGCAGCAAATGCATCTAGCAGCGCGAAAGATGGCGGAAGAAAAAAGCAAGCGAAAAGCGCTCGTGTCTCCGGAGTACGTTCAGTATGGTAACACGGTATCGTTGGCGCCTTCGTCAATGCCTAGAGATCCAGCTGGTGGCGTCAAAATGGAGCCGGGTGTATTGCAATACGCCACGAAGGTCCCGGAGCCAACAGGACGTCGCCCTTTTAAGAAGTCCCTGCATCAGACGACCGCAAGTGTGATTGAAGCAAACTCGCAGGAGCCGCAGCCGCAACAGCAACCACCGGTCTCAACGACTTCTTCAATGGATGGGAAGGATGACAGCGTGCGTTGTAAATGCACAGGAAAGTGCCGTAATGCGCGCTGTGCGTGTGTGAAGGCAGGGCTGGTATGTGGTGCTCAGTGCAAATGCGTTAGCTGTGCAAACCCATTCGTACCGATGGCTCGCGAGGGCATCGATATCCAGTTGATGGTGCGGGATGTATGCTTGATGCAATACCTCTCCAAGATCAAGGATATGCAGGAGCTGCTGGATTCGACCGTTAGCTACGAGTGCTGCGAAGGAGGTGGGGGCGTCGTACAAGTCAAGCATACAGTTGAAAACGGGTTCGCCTGCCCGCATTGTGGCGCGCACTTTACATATTCGTGGTGCAACAATCGACTATGTCCAGATGCCAAGAAGCCTCGACGTCATTGCGCCAAGTGCCGTCGGTGTGGCGATCATCGCAACCAGCACTGTGACCTCTGCAACCATTGCTACTTTGCAGGTGTGGCTAACAGCTTTCGCTGTAGTTGTCAGTCCTCGGGCAGCGCCACTGGCGCCAAGACACGGGCAGTTGTGCCTAATCCGGTACGCCGAGACTCTGAAGCGACCGCGAAAAATGATGAAGTGGACAAACAAAATGGAGGGCAGCTGTTCGGTGCCGTCAACCCTGCAGTTGAAGGTGCTGCACGCGATGAAAACTCTGATGCGAACAACAGCTCAAAGCCTGGTGGAGAAGAGGGAGCTGACGACGACTCGTGCAAAATGCAGTAATACACCTAATATTCTTGGCGAGCATGTCAGCCTACGAAGCAGGGGCACAGCCTCTCAAGTGCTACTGAAGTATTTGTTGTTGTTACTCACTGATGTTTTCGGACACCCAATCGAAGTAGTATCATCAGCTCAGTACTATAGTAACGTTACTCATTCTCTGAAATTTATTTCAGAGTATTGTGAATTCCGGCTAAATTTATACATTCCAATCGGTGATATATTGTGGGTTCTACCCAAAATTTGGCCGGCCGATTGATTGAATCGATCGGCCCCAATCGCCCCGCGTATACTCTAGCGTATACAACTTCAACTAAGTACGAGTGAAGCTGCCGGCGATTCAGCTAATCACTTGGAAATTGTATGTGGGCAATTCAGCGAAGTGATCACATTTTCCGCTCACAAACTATACTTGTCTAAGATCTAAAAGAAGCACAATCAGCAATCAGCTCTCGCTCAAAAACTCACCTCCAAATTTAATAAGCCTCCAAGATCTAGCAAAAATACACGTCAATTTTCGCTTTTGGTCGTCCTCCTCTCATAAACCAACTTCAATTTGTAGACTCTGCATGTAATAGAGATTTCGACACTAAAATGATCACATCTCCCTTCCATAACTAATATATATAACTAATAAAAATTATGGATGTTGCCTGTGGCGTGCTAGCTCAACATTCAGGCGACATCTCACAATTTCACTTCCAATTATGACAATAGGTCAGCGAGCTGCAAAAAAAAAAAAGTTGCTCCCCTGTCCCCGCCAAGTTGGCAGCAACGTGTCGGTTGATGGTCATGCTCATATTGTAGGTAGTAGAGGAACACGAGAGGGAGGGGCCAAAATGCCTCCTGGGTCTTGGCTTGTGGTGCTTGAGAGGGAAGTGGCGGAACGGAAAGTGACCGCATTCCTCTCACAAGTACCAAAGCTGCATTGACCCAACATGTATTTTAGATGCATCCTTAAGGTCTTATCCTAACAACTTCGTGTGGCACAGCTGCTGTAACGCAGGCACAGAATGCTGCGGCCGCCATTGCTGCAGCTCCGACGCGTGGGGTGGCGTCGGCCGGCAAGAATATCACCGCCAACAAGAACTACAACGGCGGCAAGAATGCGAGCGCACGCAATAAGAGTGCAAGCACGAATCCCACCGCCAAGGCCACTAAGCCCAACGCAGACATGAACGCTGCCCTTGTGGGTGTCGAGCCACGGCACTCGGCGGGCGCACCACTCGACTTGTACTCAAGACAAAACCATTTAGCTCTAGTGCTATCAAAATTATGGTTTCGAATTAAAAAATGACCTTACGTGTCGGCTGACCCTACATGCCAGCCCGGCACCTTGCTCCTCACTTCATATTGCATACCCAACACTTGCAAAAGTTTAGCTTCGATCTTACGTGGCGCAATCTTCTTCACCAGCACCGCCTTCATATCGCCCCGACGATTCCACACGAAGGTATTGACGTGGTGGCCCACCGTCATTTGCTTGGTAGTTTCGAGCTGAACGGCCATCTCTGTGAATACGGCGCATCCTCTCGTCTCCAATTTTAACTTTCAGAGCTCGGGGCTTGCGCACGGCCTTGTACTTTCGAAGGACCCTAAACGAGCAAACTCGGTACTACTCATCTTGCAATTCTAGTTTGAGTGGCTCTCAATTAGACCCGCATTTAGGCCTCGGGAAAGATCGATTGGGTTGTGCCATGAACAGGCCTCTTCCTGTGACGTCAAAAATGTTCACATGAAAAGCTAAAATATCTCGCGGAAAGAGGAAAATGAGCTGCGTTTAGTCGTAATTCACGAGAAGAAATACATCGCCCTGAAGCTACAAAAACAGTCAATCAAGATCAATACAAATCACTAGATATATTTTTTCACCCAATTAGCCGTGCTCAATTTTGTACCTCGGCCAATCAAATGTGCAAACATCGTGAGGTTTTACTCTAAAAACTAACTGTTAATTCTTTTCCGGACCGGATAAGTGCACAGCCTCAACAGAATCACCACCATCATCGGAATCGCGGTCATCATTGTCGTCGTCACCACCTTCAGCGACTCGCTTCACGGCTAGCTCAGCACCTGCCGAGGACGTTCCGCTTTGGCCCCACCGCGAGACAAGGTCAGCTCAACCGTTCGTCTAGCCCTCGATGTGCTCAATAGTGTAACGAATGCCCACCATCTGAAGCGCCCAGCGTTGGAGTTTACCCCGCAGGTGCGGCTTAATCGTCTTGTCTGGTGCGAAAATGTGGATCCAGTTGGCATGGTCACAAAAGATGTGAGCTCCCTTTTCACGCCCCAGTAGGTAGGCGAGGCCACTGCAATCCCGCACCACCGGATATGCCTCCTTCTCAACGATAGACCAGTTCTCCTGCAAGCCAGCGAACAACCCTCCACGTCAAATCAGTAATTCATGCGACTGCTTTGCAACCGGCCGGCCATCCCCCCAATTACGCATTTGGCTCAATACGATGGACCACCCAGTGAGCTGAACAGACACACGGTCGCGTCCGCATCGGCAAAATACTGCTTGGCTGAGGTCGACAGAAGTGTTATTACATCTGCGAATGCGGCCTTGTCTTCCAGTGACCAACTGAGATCCACACCTGCGAGCTGGGACTTGTGCCGTCTGCGACTGGCCACCACAGCCTCCAGATTTGCATGGAGCGGGGCCATCACACGCTCATAGTCAACCATGGAATCGCGCAGCCAGTTGGATGCATACCGAAATTGTTGCAGCGCGGCTGCAGTAGGTGGAAGTTGCATTCTGGACGACGCACGCAGCCTGCTGGATATCAGTGCTGTCGATCACTTTTCCGCACCACGCCACCTTCTTCTCAAAGAGAACACGCTTGTTTGCATTCAACTTGAGTCGGGGAGCACGCAATACGACAAAGAATTCGCGAAGTTTGACAATGTACTCCTTGCAAACAGGAGCAGATCGTCAATCCATACCAGTAGGTTTCGGTGCAAAATTTCACGAAGACATTGCTGCATTTGCAGCTAGAAGTTCATTGCAGAATCACCTGCGACACCCTCGCCGGCGTGAATACACCATCTTCTGTCACAAAGCTGAAAAGTTCCTGACTGCCTGGGTGTAAGGGCAACTGCGAAAAACCCCTTGAACAAGTCGAACAAACCATAACCATAGGCCCCTTTGACACTCTACGTCGTAGCCGACAGGTTTGGTGTAGCTCCAGCTAGAGGCACAGTGTATCTGTTAATCGGTCGATAGGCAGTCGTGCATCGATACTCGTTACTCATTGGCTTCTTGACAGGAAATACTGAACACGACCAGTGACTCGAGTTGTTGCGACGCACAAGACCATTCCACTCCTGTCCACGAACAAAATCTCGTATGAACTTCCGTTGCATCTCCGGGTCGAACCGAGAGCCGCTGCGGTATGGCTTCGCGTCAGCGCGAAGTTGTACCGTCAAAGGTTTCACGATGGCAGGCGGGTCGGCTCCAATATTGATCAGCCACACGCCAGCAAACTCAAACACCAATGTACGCAGCTTGCCCAAAAGCTTCAGGTCAAACCCTGCACCCCTCGCTGCAGCCGGCATCCTGTTCATGTGGTCTTCGATCTGCTCTCTTCCACATTGAATTCCAGGTGCGGAGATTCGCTGGTGATCTCATCGTCGTCAGCTTCACTGACTTTGCTACCAGCCGCCAATTGCGCAAACAATCGGTTTATGTCAATACCAATGTCTTGCATCGTATTGCGGCCGAGCAGAAATTCGACATCATTTCAATCCATGACCGAGCACGAGGCGTTCGTGAGGTGCAGCAGTCCTGCTGTAGTCGCGATCTGTAAGTCCAGCGTTGCAGAGTCCTGACGCAGTATCTTGGCCCCGCCAGCAACTTGCACGCAAGCGGGCGGAGGCAGTGACTGCATCACAATTTCGCCAAGACCACGGAGTTGATATTACGGCCGGCGCCGGTGTCCGGGCAGAACGGGACATCAAGAAAAAAACCGCTGATGCAAACCCGATATCCTCCCCCCGCGTGTACGCTCTTCACGGTCTTGGCCTTTTCATTGTTGTACGCTCTCTTCGCGCGTAGCGATCGCTGAACCTCCCACTTCTGCGCCTCAGTAGCGTCGGGGCAGTCCCTTGCCCAGCGAACATCCTTAAAAATGAGGCAGCCCGACTAAGGCGGAGCCGAAACAGCATTCGACCCTCACTCTTGACAACTGCACCAGCCGGCTGCTGTTGCCGCACCGTCTTGTTCTGTCCGGCTGACTTACTTTTAGAAGCATCACTCTGCTTCAACTCGGACTGCAATATGTAAACATGCTGCTGGCGTTTTGCCCTGCGGACGACCAACTCGTAGAGAGTAACATCGTCATGATTTGTCTGCTGATGTGTGACGGCAACAAGTCGCTCATTGTCCACACGCAACACCACTGGAAACCTGTAACGGGGTAAGAAGTATCGTCACTAGCGTACACTATAGATGCAAGAGGAAGCTCGCAATAGTAGAACAAAGTGTCAGGTTTGGGGCAAATATAACTCTGTTTATTTATGGAACGGGAGCGGGGGCTCCCGTTCTCTTTGTGAACCACTCCAATCTAAGTCGATGCCTGATTGGCTGAAATGGGTCTGGCTCCACTTCCACCGTATCAGGTACTGACACGCTAGCCGTGTGCCTGTACCTTCTTTTGTGCATGTAGCCATGAGGCTCCTTCCTACTTATGTAACTCTGTCTACCTACTTTCGTAACCGTAACCAGCCCGTTACATCACCCCCCTCTCAAAGCTGATCGAAGAGACGAACTGGCCGACGGGCGCGCGCAGCGCCTCCGCTGCGCGCTCAATCTTCAATCCATGGCGTCGACGGGAACCGCTCGGCAACGTGCAGCCGAGTCGGGCGCTTCACGGGGGCATCAATGCCTTCACGCGCGCGCGAAGCAAGTGCAGGCCGAAGGGAGCATGGCGCTACGAGCGGCGGATCTAGTAGCGGACGACGTGGCTGTTGAAATGTCCATGTCAACACTCCTGGTGGCGTGATCGTCATCGCTGTGGTCGCGGCTGCTCGCGCCGCGACCGTTCACGTCGCGACTGTTCGCTGGAGCTTCGTCACTGATGGCGGTCGCAATGGCGTCGTCGTTGCTCAGGGAATCGTGTCGCGCATACTCGTGAGCGATGAAGCTTACGAGATCATGATCGTCTTCCAAGCTGCTGTCGTCGAATACCAGTGCGAGTGTGGCCTCGAACTCCTTCACAACGTCTGGAATGTCTTCCATCAGACGTTCGCGAGACCCCCACGTGTCCTCCGCTGACGGGAATCCAAGCCAGCGGACTCAATAGTACCTTTCGGTAGCACGCGCTCGACGGGACGTCGGCGCCGTGACCGTTGCGCGTGTCCTGCGCGTCTCATGATCCACGATGCGGTCGGCAATCCAGTGCCGAGCGCCTGACGCATCGACAAGCGGGGGCGGACCATCTCGGCGAAAGGTCGTCTCGTAGGGGCGCGGCGTCGCTTCAGAGCCTCGACTCTGAAGGATCGCCGGCTTCGGCAGTTTCGGCGGTTTCGGCGACTGTCGAGGGGTCTCGCTGCTCCGAATCGACACGTCGCTCGGAGCGCCCGACGATGAAGCAGGAGATCGATCAAGCGAGGGGCGGCGCGATGGAGGCTCAGAACCTCTCTGAGCCTGTGCGCGAGCGTACTGCGGCTGCGAAGATTGCTGCGACTCGGTCGGAGCCGGTGCGGCGCGTGATGCTGAAACGGTTTCGTCACTTGGAGCCGCTCGTGTGCGGCGGGTCACGCTCGGCGACGCGCTCGCGTGAGGAGCGAGGGCCCTAGCCGACTCGGCATCAGCGTCAGCAGCAGGGCGGCTCGGATTACGCACCGGCCGCGGACGCTCGGCCTCCGGTGCAGGGATCGTCGCAGGAACGTAGGGCTCGAGGCGCCCGACGTAAAACGACGGGTGCAGTCGCATCGCAGTAGGAATGTCTAGCGTGTAGGCATCACCAATAACCTTCAAAATCTTGAACGGTCCAATAAAGCGTGGCGCAAGTTTGTTCGCACCCAAGTTCGTAACAGCGGTGCCTTGGATGCCGTCCGTGGATAAAAGTACTCGCTCGCCTCGCCGGAAGGATGACATGTTCATCCGCGTCAGCGCTCGCGCGTAGGAGGACGCGACCGTTTAGTCCTCGCGCAACGCGAGTGCGAACGCGGCATTCCGAAGATGAAGACATGCACTTGGGAGGCAGCATCGATCGGGTTCGTGACGATGCACAAAACCAGATGTCGGGTCTTCTGCACGTAGTCGCGCATGGACATCTTGCCCTGCGGAAGGGCGAAGAATGTCGCACGCGTGCGCGACTCGTCCTGCGGAGGCTCGAACGCGAGTCGGAGATCACTCTGGAGACTCTCCAGAGTCGGGAACGCGTCCCGATCGACGACGAGCTTGCCAAGGGCCCACTCCTTGGCCTTTCCGGTGAGGCGAGACAACAGGAAGTTGACTCTCGCCGTCGGCGCTTCGATCAACCTCGAAGCGATCGCGATGTCGATCTCGCGAAACCAGCGGTTCAACGGGAGACGGTCGTGTTCGGCGCCGGAGTAGGACGACGTCTCCATCTTCACGGCGTCGTGCCGTGAGGAGTTGCGAGGGAGTTGGTACTCGCCGCTTCACTTCGGCGAGCTCGCGCTCCATGAATTCTTGGATGGCTTGGCGCTGTTGGTCGGAGGTCGCTGAGCTCAGCAGCGACGTGACGACGAACTCTCCGGACACCGCCGCGAGGCGGTGTAGCGCTTGCCACTCAACAGTGGTGAGGTGGGGAAACGCCGTGTGCTCCAGGGTCATCGCTGGAGCCACCGACGGCGTGCCTTCGCTCATCTCGAACTTGGTCATTGGAAGGACTACGAAGTGCTACCAGGTGTAACGGGGTAAGACCTACCGTCACTAGCGTACACTATAGATGCAAGAGGAAGCTCGCAATAGTAGAACCAAGTGTCAGGGTTTGGGGCAAATTTGCCTCTGTTTATTTATGGAACGGGAGCGGGGGCCCCCGTCATCTTTGTGAACCACTTAAATCTAAGTCGATGCCTGATTGGCTGAAATGGGTCTGGCTCCCCACTTCTACCCAATCAGGTAATGACAACAGGGCACACACTAGCCGTGTGCCTGTACCTACTTTTGTGCATGTAGCCATGAGGTTCCTACCTACTTATGTAACTCTGTCTACCTACTTACGTAACCGCAACCAGCCTGTTACACAATAGAGAGATTTCGCAACTGTCTTAATCTGAATCCGATTCCATTTTTCCGCGGAGGATTTGTTTCGGATTAGGAAACAGTTTTTTCAGGTTTCGCAAAGTATTTTAATTCAGAATCAGAGACGAGCGTCAGAGAAGAAAAAAAAACGTCTGGACGTCCATGGTGCCCAGCGAGGCATCGTCTAGTGTCGCTCTGGCTTCTCTTCCGACGCTGGCTGTGCTCGCGGTAGCGGTAGTGGCTGGACTAGAAGAGGATACCGTTGAACGGCCGCTGATCCCAGCCATCCGCTTCGATGTAAGGGCTCTTCCCGATGCAGATGCACTGATTGAATATCGCTTCACAGGACCAGAGATTATTCGGATTGCCCATGCTCTAAGACTACCTGCGACAGTTATTTCGGACGCCCGGGATCGCGTTAGCTGCTACGAGGCCCTCGCCATGCTGCTGAAGCGCTTAGCATTCCCTTGTCGCCTGTCTTCTCTTCGCAAGACATTTGGCCGCTCAGAAGGGGTTTGCTGTCGAATTTCGCTGTGTGTGGGTAAGTGTACTGATACTATATGCAATTGTTTTGGGAGCGCACTAACTTTGATGTCTCTAGCTTCTTTGATAATGAGTAGATGGAGTACCCTCCTTTTTTTCAGTGATGACATGTTTGTAAGCCGCCTCCAGCAATACAAGCGTGCCGTCACAGCTGCGTCAGGATCGATTGTGGATGGCATAGCTCTCTTTATCGACGGGACCAAGCACTTCATCTGCCGCCCCAGTCGGCGCCTTAATGGGCCTCGCGGAGAGAATTTACAAAAGGTCGTGTATAGTGGGCACAAAAGGCGACACTGTTTGTCATACCAAGGTGTGATCGCGCCTGATGGACTTTTCGTTTCATTCTGGGGCCCTGTCGAAGGACGCCGGCACGATACGACTCTCTTACGACAAAGTGGGCTACAGGATTACGTAAAGTCACATCCGGTACTACGAAATATGGAATTTACGATTTACGGAGACCCAGCCTACAGTGTATCGGATTTGATATCCGTTCCATACCAAGGTGCCTCGCTGAGTTCGGACATGAAAGCATGTAATGCGCTTCTCAGTTCCCTTCGAGTGGCTGTTGAACTCGGATTTAACCATGTCAAGCACTACTTCGCCCATCTTGAGTATGCAAAAGCTCACAAGCTCCGACTTTCCCCCGTTGCTGTCACTGTGAAGTGTGCGGTGTTGTTTGCAAATATACACACTTGTATAAATGAGGGCAATCAGGTGAGCCTCATGTTTCATCCAAAACCACCGCAATTAGAAGAGTATCTTTGTTAAAGGGGTAGAAGCAAAGGAAATGTATTGCGGGTTGATATGAACCTACCTATTTGAATACGACTTCCTACAAAACCATCCCTCACACACCTGCCGGTTTCTCTTCCTCGTTATCGTTGTAGTTGTTGCGCGCTACCGTTTGTTGACCGAGCATTGAAATCATCAATCTGATCCGTCGAGTCTCCGCATCCATTTGAGCTTGTCGAAATTGAAAGTCTTGGTTTCGCTGGGCACGACGCTCTTCGAACTCCTCCTCACCCTTTCGTTTACGCACCGCTAGCATCTGTTCATGTTGCTGGTGGCGTAACTTCATGTCCTCTCGAAGTACTTCTTGTATACCTTGAGCTTGCTGAACTGACGACTCTAACAGGGGAACAAGTGAGGCCAAAATTGCATTTCTAGACTTGGTAGGAGTATCTTTGCTGCTTGGCTGTGCTGTGGGGTCCAGCTGCAAGTCACTGCCATCTTGTTCGTTTTCTCCCGCTCGTCTTGCATCTGCTTCACGTTGCTCCTTTAACCTCTGCATCGCCGAGTCGCGGACAACAGCCCCAGCACAATCTTTTTCCTCTTCCTCCAGCGCATTTTTGTCTTTTGTGTTTTGCTTCTTACTTGCCCATTCGTCAAAATCACTCATGATATCATCCATCAAGCCTCGAAGCTCTGTGTAGTCTTCATCTACCCCAGACGCCCTGGCTGACTCTGCCTCTTTAACCCGATGTCTAGCCAAAAGGGTGTTGAACCGATTCTGGCAGGACTTGTTATTGACGGACTCCATATTGAACGTGCGCAGCTTGTTTAGCCGATCAGCGATTCCCTTCCAAGCATTCATGACGTTGTTCCGCCCTTTACGATATGGCAAAATCCAGTTGACCTCCTTGATAAGCAACAGGTCCTCATCGGGTCCAAAGCGTTTTCTTGTTTTGAGAATCGGTAGTGCTCCCTCGTCTGCCATAGAGCCTGCACCACTGCTCGCTTCACCGTCATTTTGCTCAACCACTTCTGTAACTCGAGGTGAAACACTAAACGATTCTGCGATGCTATTGTTTGCGTCCATGATAATTCTGTTCAGGTGACAACAAACATATATCGACAAGCATACTACACGTTAGCGACTCGAGGATCAAACGCGAACAAATCAGGCGCGTTAATGTAGAACTGTACGTACGTCCTTGTACTTATACTGCAGCTGCGATTCTAAAATCCAAACAGCACAACATTTTGAAACAACACCACAGTATTTAGCTTGATCGAATTACAAGTGATACAGTGTACCATCAAGTACCTTAGGGCGATGATGGAGCTGCACGCAGCACGATCTGCAAGAACTAGCAGCTTGTTCTGGTAGAAACTCGCAGTAACTAGACGTATGCAGCCGCACCCCCAGCTATATGCCTCCTGAAGCACTGACAAGCACGCAGCCGCACCCCGATCTTTGCGCTCCTAGAAGACACTGAACCTCTGACGCAGGCACGCGGGGCGGTGTATACGACCTGATGAAAGGTGGGGCCGTCCTAAATGGCGATGCAAATCAAAACTCATTAGTATAGCACACAAGCAATAACCTGCAGCGCTGGCAAGCATCTCTTGGTTTGTATATGCGCGCACCTCGAAGCCCGCAGGCACCTTCTTCTACAACACCAGACACCATACAAAAACAACCATTAGAGCCCGTCCCACCAGCTATAGCCACTTGCGCCGCAACAGAGTACGTACCTGGGCCTAAAGGCACCAAAGAAACCAGAAGAAGGCTGCTGGCGACCCACTGGAGATCGCGCCTGCGCCTTCGTGACAGATGAAGGCTGCTGATAACCCACTGGAGGATGCGCGTGCGCCTTGGTGGCAGAAGAAAGCTGCTGATAAAACGACGGAGACTGCGCCTGCGCCGGTGACTGGTGAAGCACGCTCGTTATTTTTGTGTGCGAAACATCACATACATTCCGGAATCGAAGTCCGAAAACGGCGTTCCAATCCCCGATTTCATCACTCAAAATCCCAATCGGATTTTCGTAAAACGTACAGGCTGCCCCTTTTTGTAGCTGTAAGTGAACCGGATTCGGATTCAGACACTTGCGAAATCTCTCTAATACGTCACATGTACAGACAGCAATACACGTTTTTTTCATAAATCGTTAGAATATATACGGTCCTCAGGGCCGTGTACAAATGTGATTCTTATCGCACTTATACCTACCGTGCGAACGCTGTAATTGGATAGACAGAAGAGATTATCCAACCGAAGCTGCCGCATATCTTTGTCGCAACGCAGCGGCGGGAGGAGGCGATGGGACACGTTTTCGATTGAGCCCATTCCCCTCTGTCGACCGCTTTTATAGCTGCCGATAAGGCCTTCGCCACACACCGCACAGATGGCACCAGGCGGTTGATATCTCCCTCCTTCAACGGCGTCATGATACGACCAGCCATCCCCCCCCCCCTCGCAAGGGAATGCACTATCGGCAACAATGCCGTATCTCGAATCGGTGTTCAACCTCCGATCTTGCAGTTTTTGGCGGAAGTCAAGACTCAGTCTCCGTCGTTCCAACTCCCAGGGCAGTGATGCTTTCCCCAGATGATTAGACCATCAGCGGAAAAGCATAACATGCCTGTCACGAACACGTTGTGCAACCATCCGTTGTAATAAGCATTCTGCACATCGGCTTCGGAAGGCGCTTGTACCTGTAGACATCAAATCAAAATAGGAAAAATCTTTAGTCAGAATGTTTGAATAAATACTAGGATCATAGCTTACCCGAAGGTTCTTCCCATCTAGAAAACCCCAACGAAATTATTTCACTGCTACACGAGAAACTGCGGCGGCCAAATGCATCTAACAACATCCTTCCATCATGGTCCGATCCTTCCCACCCTGTAATATGTAGCAGAAATTCATGTTGAAGTCGCATACGGCAAGCACGTTTTGACACAGAAAGCTTTTACAGTTGCGAAATGGGGGAGATTCGTCACTTGGAACGATTGATGTAATATGGGTTCCTGGAATAAAAGCACAGTTGATTAAATAAATATTTATCGTGTATATTGTCCGAGAACGATATTTACCTAACCGTCAATGGCGCGGATGCAGTCGCGGAAGTATGGATAAAACTTGCCAGAAGATGCAATATGGTGCGACGTGGCTATAGCTGGTGGTTGGATATATGTGTCTTTAACTTTGAGAAGATCTGATAGAATTTGATGCACAGCATCGGACACTGTCGATCCACTATGCTACCACTGCTCTCCATTACTACGACTCGTAGTTCGTGGCAGAACACGCAAGCATATCATCAGCTTTTCACCGCTGAATGCATCCTCTGTCGTTGTAACCAGACCGGTGTTCTCTAGAACACGTAGCAAAAGAACGAAGGGTATGGCGCTGCATCCTTGTCATGTCGTAGAATCTCGAATCGTTTTGCGACTCAAGCAGCTCGCGTAGACATATACGTCCTTGATGAATCGAGGTTTTGCGCGGCACTTTGCGTAGTGGGAGCTCAAGTATGGCGCTAGTTCGATGATCGCTTCTACAGCTGTGTCCTCCGCAGACGAGGTGCTGCCGACGCTTTCGGCTCCGTCATCTCATGTGCTCTGCATCGCCGAAATTAATTCACAATGCCTCTTTGAATACACTATGTCCTGACCTAGATGATATCCGTTACTTATATCTACTAAGCTAGGAACTTGCCGATTCGATGCGTTCGAGGCACCCAGCGGCAAGCAAGAAATATAATACGAGGCGACATCGAGTCTGCTTAACAATTGCTATTCTGGGCGACATTTCAAATCGTAAATTGTGTTCCACCGAACGCACACTAACTAACAAAACATGTATTGTATTATTAGGGTGCACAAGGACTTTGCGTGTGAATAAAGATGCCTTATTATAACGTACCGCATCGTCATGTTACATCACATAAAAAAGCATATTTGCCGGCATTGTATCAGTGTGCAACTTGCGTGCACCTGTTAGAAGTGCACGTTGCAGAGTATAATGAAAAGTGAGATTCTGCAATAGAGAGATTTCGGAGCTGTCCTCACCCTCGCATTAGCCTCAAGGGCATTTTTAAGCTTAAGTGCGCCTCACAATTTATTGAGTGTGATTTGATTTGCAATTATTTATAAAGCTACGAGATACTTATTTATTGCATGTAGTCGATATTTGGGGATGGACTTAACCCTTTCGCGGTAGAAGGGCACATTTTTCGCCCTTTAAGGGTGCTCTCAAAGCACGGTGTAAAAGCACCGCCTACAAGGGCGCATCCTGTGCCCTTTTACACAAGTTCAACCGTGGATGTACCATCTTTTATGACAAATCATAAACAGTACAATCAGTAATCATCAAACCATACAAATATTAAGAAGTATGCATATGATCGTGGTGCATCAGCAAATCACTGCAGGTACTTTGTTACAAGAGTCATGCAAAGCGAGTACCGTGATTATCCTTATGGGCGCATTCTGTGCCCTTTTAGAAGCAAATTACTTAGGTTTGTATAGTATAATTAAGACAAGAGGCTCGCGAAAGGGTTAATCAAATATAGAAGGTAAAGGTAGGGAAGGAATTCCCTGGATTTGATGAAATCGGAGGGGGGGGGGGGGGGGGGGGCAATCACAGAGGAGAGGGCGAAAACGGGTCACATCGGGTGCGAACTTAGGCTAACGTAAGGGTAAGGAGTTGCCCCGAAATCTCTCTAATGCCGCTAGCCTATCTTTAGCTATCCTTCCTTACCCTTCGTCATTCAGGTCACAGCTGAGCGGCCCATCGCCCAGATCCTGACGCTAGAGTGGTCCACCCCCAGCTCCTGACACCAGATCCGAGGTTTTTCAGGCAGTGTAGTCCCAGTTCTCGATGAAAGGTGTACTCGGTGAATCAACAACCATCTCAGAGCGATTAATTTACGCGTAGAACGGATAAATCGGAATGTATTTTCTGTTTCTTTTAAACGAACACAACATTCAAAAGGAAAACGAATTATCGTCCAGTCTGTGGCGAGTAATTGTGGGGAATCCTACAGCCACACATACTTGCATCACACTGCGTATACATGATCAACATTCGGCGACGATGCAGCGATCACCACCGACACTCAGCGGGGGACCAGCACTTAGTAGCACACCAACCGACACTCAGTTGCACCGGTGCACCAGCACTCAGCAGGTGATGCAGCAATCGCCAGCATTCGGTGACGCTTGTGGTGGTATGACACCTTCTTGCATCTAAAAGCCGCACAACATGTAGAAGACGAGCATAAGAGGATTGTAGCAGCAACATACAACAATGACAAGAAGACAAATTAAATTTCCCCATTTGCCATAAATAATGGTTTGGCTTTCAAGTTCAAGTCTTCGAAGCAAGCAAGCACTCAAGGTCAAGTCGGCCCACATAACCTATGAGCGGGGGCTATTGGCTCGACAGTGATGGTGACGTCGAGATGAGCGTCCCGCAACCCGTCTACGAGTTCATTACCGCGCCAAAGCTCAAGACGTGTGGCCAAGCTTCGCTCGTTACGTGGGAAGCGCTACGTGAACAAGATCGCAGAGCCCTGTGCTGTCACTGGCGAGGTTCCAGAGCGCATCTGTGCGAGTGTAAAGTCCTGCTTCGATGTCGACATTCCGGCCGTTATCGCTCGCTACGTCCTGTACAAGCCGATGGCTGACGTGACAGACGCCGAGTTGGTGAGTGAGGTGACGAACAGGTGCAGCCACTTGCAGAACGCCCATGTGCCCGACTTGGTTCGTCTCTTCCGCGATAAACTGAAGATGAACCTGCGCATCGACAATTGTAATGCCCGCATCCTGCATTACTTTGCAGCGTTTGATCGCGTCATCAAGGACAACGGTCTGACAGCACAACTGGGAACATGCCCCAAGTCGGGCCATTTCTTCAAGCCCCGCATGATGCAGACGTGCAAGCTTCGGATCAACAGCTTGCAACCCGAGCAGCCGCGCATGGAGACCCAGCGCATGGTGAAGCTGGAACACCGCGAGGCTGCTACGAGCCGCGTCAAACTCTGCCCCCCTATTCTGCAACATCATTACCACTTCCTAAGCAATGAATTTGGTAAAGGAAGGGACGTGAAGAAATCAGCTCCGGTGGCGCCGACGAAAGTGGCTTACACGGAGAAGCCGACCCAACAGGGAGGTAGCACGCCCAGAGCTGAACACGCAAAGCAAGAAGCAGCAGCCGCTACTCCCAGACCTCAGCAACGACGTACGGGATGTTGGGCGGGCAAAGGCCCGTATTGGCTTGACGACTTCCCGACTGCTCGTGATGATGAAAATGAAAGTTATCGGCAGAAGATGGCGGAGATGCGCAGCAGTCGCCGGCAGGTGAAGCGCTTGCGTCTCCGAGGCTACATGGCAATTCCGTCCGGTTAAACGACCTCATCAATGTTCCTTTCTGCCCAGATAGTGAAGCAGGAGCTAATGTGGTATCACGCAGTGTCTTGGATGACTTGGTGGGGTTACGCAGTGGCACGAGGCTGACGCTGTTGGCTGTGGCGCATGTGGTGGGAATGTATGACGGCCATGTGAATGTTTCTACTGAGGAAGCCCACTTGGACCTGCGCATCAACATGGTGCCATGCACTGTGCTGGATGTACACACAGATGGGCTCCTGCTTGGCAAGGTGACACTACGCTCTCTTGCCGAACGACATCATCTTGTTTTCTGCCAAATAGGACGTATCGCGAATGGTTGTTGTGGTGAAATCACCTCATGCATAACTCAAGGTGTATATTTTACACGTGTCGCGCTCTTGTCGGCTGTTTTGCACATTACAGCGCAGTTCCCGGGAATCGCTAGCAAAACTATCGTCGATGGATAGACAGAAGTCTTTATTCGGGCTATGTGTGTGTAGGAGTCATTAAACGAACATTGCATTTAGTGCATATCATAGCTGCTCTGTCTAGTGAACTTTTTCTCTGTAGATTTCAGTAGAACTGGTGGGACTTTAACGTCACAGAACAACATTGATCAGATTTCGTGGTCCGGCCAGGAATTATTTCCTGGTCACGAAACCCCCCGATCATCTGCACTGGAACCACCTCTTGCTGGCGATTGAGCCAGCATCATCATCACAGCATCATAACTATGTACGGTATTTGCACAGACGCATTATGCTCATTCGTTACTTGTGTGGCGCGGTTCGCCAAGTCAAAATTGAAGATGTACACTAGCGTACACTATAGATGCAAGCAGAACTCGCAATAGTAGAACTAAGTGTCATGTTTGGGGAAAATTTAACTGTTTTTTATGAAACGGGGGCGGAGGCCTCCGGTCCACTTTGTGAACAACTCAAATCTAAGTCGATGCCTGATTGGTAGAAATGGGGTTCTGGAAGTGAAGCGCACTATTGGTAGCTCCCTGCGGAACTCTCGTCGGGGTGTAGCCAGCCCCATCCGTCATAACACTAAACATCTCCAGCGCGTCTTCATGAAGTCCCATCTGCCAGAAACCTTTGGGCATGCCGAAACTCGCAAAACCAAACGAGCCAAGAACAGACCTAATCACCAGCGGGAATTTTGGTGCCGAACGAGCGATCGGCACGGTCATTGCATTCACCCTGCGGTAGTCTACAGTCATGCGGAATTCTCCTTGTGGGACAGGCTTCTTCACTGGATGAGCTGGCGAGGCCCAACGACCCGAGTTGTTTTTACGGATCAACCCCCGTTCCTCCAATTCATTTGAATATTTGCGTAGAGACTGCTGCCGTAACGGCGGGTAACTGCGAGCCTTGCAGCGAATCTGCACAGTATGTTTCTTCAACTGTACTCGAAGCGACTCGATACGTGCAGGACCTCCCAGCTCCAGCTCCAACTCCGAACGAAAAACATAACTGAACTCGGACACCTAATCCTGCATGCTCGGTAGGGAACCCATTCTTCACTGCATCCGACACCATAGTGATCAACCGCTCGACATGGAGAACCGCATCGATGATGTCGAACACGGGATTTGGCCTTCATCCGAGTCATCCAACCTTGGAGACGATGCCAACTGCTTGATCATGTGGTTCACATCAATCGTCTGGCTCCCCATTTTCACCCAATCAGGTAATGACAACAGTGCACACGCTAGCCATGTGCCAGTACAGTAATCTGCCTGAGTAAGGAACGCCTGATATATATAAAGAGATAGGGTTAATAAACCATATGGAGGAAGAACAAAGCAATATCATTGTATTGATTGTAGTTAATTGAGCACGAACTGCAAGCTTGACTTGTCGACGAGACCCGAGTGGCCCCAGCAGTGCTGGATGGTGGAAGCGGTAGCTTTGGACCATGACGTCTCTTACCATAACAGCGCTGTAACATATCTACTGTATTCAGGTTCTTGGTGCCTTCTCCTAGGCGATCCAAAGCCAGCATCATCTTCTGCTAAAGCACATACCGCTTGACGTAATGGATAATGCCCTGATCCAGCGGCTGATACTTCGCTGTAGTGTATTGTTCGTCTTGCCCGGGGGAGCCGAGAGACCGTACTCCGAGACAGCCCACTTTGCGAAGGCATGGTATGACATGGCGGGGGTGCGATCGGCCTAGGTTGCAAGTGCAGATAACATCTTCATATTATGAAGACAAAGCGACCCGATTCAACCTTCAAGGTCACTATGAGACCTGTGCTGCTAACAGCCTCAGAAACTAGTAGTTTGTATGGTGCTTGAAGTCACCCGCCCGTTTTCGAACTTAGTGTAGTTTTTGTACAACGCACTTTCTCTAAAGGAGTCCACTTCGGTGGAGCTCCCGCAATCCCAATTCTGCTAAGTGGAGCGAGCACTGCGTTGACGAGTGTGCTGTGCGTGTTCACAACTCTGCTCTTCCTGTAACTAGTGGCAGCGCAAGCGGTTAGGTTATGAGCCCAAAGGGAGGCTCTTTCTGTTACTACGTGAACGTGAACAATGTCGCGCATTCCGTCAATGGCAGATTTGCTCGGAATGTTGGCTCCAACGTCTGGAAGTCGACGGATGATGGCTGTGACGACACCGCTGCCAGTATCTACGCCTGCACCTGCTCCACCGATGTCAAGTCTAGTCGGGGTGCCCACTCTGCAGCAGCCGTTACCAACAGTGCCAGTTGGAACGGCAGCTACACTTCCTGCCGGAGTACCTGTGCCTCAGTTTGGAGGTGGAGTTCCAGTTGTGAATGTTTCTGCGGGTGTTCAAGTTCCTGACTTGAACGCTGCACCACAACCTGTGGTGCCACCACGGTCTTCGACGGATGTGAACAAGACGCCTCCGAAGATGGAAGGCAGTTTTAATTTGTATCGGGCGCAAGTCAAGGCCTATTTGCACCGATTCAGTGCTTGGGGTTTAGTGGATGTAAGTATTACGCGTCCTGTAATTGCTGGTCCTGCTCAAGATCAGTATGACCGATTAGATTTCTTTGTGAAGGACACTCTACTTCGTGGTGCAAAGGTGGGAGACGCTGAGCGAATGTGTGAGCTTCCAACTGGAAGAGAGATGTGGGGAGATTTGATGGTTCATCACACAAAACGTGAGTTTTCCAATTACGTTTGGGTGATGAAGAAGTTTTTTCATGCTACCTACTCCCGTGAACAGTCGATGGACTCCTGGTTGCAGGAGATTCATGATACCCGTCGTGCGCTGGCGAATTTGGGCCGCGTAATTGACGATGATCTCACTGTGGATGTAATTCTCATGGGAGTGGTGCAGACGCACAGAGCAGTCGTGCGTCAGTTTTCGCGCATCATGGCTCCTGGCTCTCGCCCTACACTTCAACAAGTTTTAAGCACACTGAAGTCTGAGACTGAAATGGACGAGATTGCTCGTGACGAGGAGGAAGATAACGGGAAGATCATGCACGTGGCCAAGAAGCAGAAGACTACTGACAATTCTGGCCAGAAGTCTGGTGGTGTTAAGTCCAGTAATGGTGGGGGCAAAACCCTGGACAAAAGTGGTGGCGGTAAACGGAAGAAGGGTGCATGTCACTATTGTGGGAAAGAGGGTCATTTCAAGAACGTGTGTCGCAAGCGGCATTTTGACCTGAAGCACGGCACCGCCAACGAGTCGAATCCGAGTGCTGGAGGCAAATCCGGCCGTGAGGGTACCAATAAAAGTGGCCCTAAAGGTGGCCCCCCTCAGCCATCACCTTTGGGAATGATAGGGCGTGTCGAGAACACCTGTGCTGTAACGACTACTGGGTCTACTATTGCTTCTTCATCTGATTCGTTGGAGTGGATATTAGATTCAGCTGCAATTTCACACACATGTGCTGACCGCTCGCTCATGCTGCGTTTCCCGCACTATGTGGAGACGAACACACCACACGAGTCCTGGACTGGTGAGGTGACAATGGAGCACTTGGTGTCAAAGTTGGAAGTTTCGTTTGTCTCACCAGAGGATCGGCATGGGAATAGCGGAGGTGAACTATTCTGTTCATTAAGTGGGGTACGTAACGTTCCCGGTTGCCACGTGAATTTGCTAAGTGTAAATGCTTTGGAGGAAGAAGGCTGGCGGTGCGAGTCAAGATATCCTGAAAATGGACCCCCACAACGCCTAATGTGGAAGGGACCAAGTGCAATTTTGTTTGAGAAGAGTCGAGGATACTATCGTACTCGAAGTCTTCCTGCACCTACCCGCGTCGTTGCCGCTGCTGCAGCTGCTAACGATTCTCTGCTTCGGTGGCATTTTCGATTCGCACATGTAAATGCTGAAGCCTTGCAAAAGGTTTATCGCAATGAATATGTGACCGGAATGCAGATTCCTCCGAGTGAACAGACTGGAGATGTGATCGACTGCTTAAGTTGCACGTTGGCAAAGTCACGGAGAATGTCCTATAAATTATTGCACCCAAGACGTTCAATTCACTGTTGCGAGAAGTTGATGTCTGATGTGTGTAGCTATGGAGAAATGTCTGCTGGTGGGAAGGAGAAATTCCAACTTGTGGAGGACGAATACTCTCGATATTTATGGGGCTTCCTGTTGCAGCATAAATCTCAGAGTGCCGGAAATTTGAAGACACTTATCCTACAGCTGCATCAAAGCGGTCGACGTGTCAGATTTATTGGATCAGACCAAGGGACTGAGTTCAAGAACGAAGAGCTGAAGAAGTTCATGCGGGAGAATGGGATTCGTCCAGTACGCACAAATACGTACACTCCTGAAGATAATAGTGTCGTCGAGAAGATGAACAGTGTTATGCTGCGAGCTGTTCGCGCGGTGCTGGTGACAACAGGATTGCCGACAAGTTTGTGGGGAGAAGCATTCAAATTTGCAGTGACTGTTTACAACTTCTCGCCTACGAAAGCCAATCAGGGTCGTACTCCGTACGAACTGTTTGAAGGTCGGAAACCTGATGTGTCAGGCTTACGTGTATGGGGGTGTGCTGTCACGTATCTTGTTCCTAAGAAGAAGCGAAAAGGCAAGCATAATCCAACAGCACGAGAGGCACTTTTCATTGGATATCCTGAATCTACGACTGGTTATCGCATGCTGGATCTGGTCTCGGGTCGTATTGTAGAATCGCGTGACGTAAAGTTTCGCGAGCAGTGGACTGTATCGAGTGACTACGTGAGTCAATTATTGGAGAATGTCTACGCTCATCAGTCAGGTGTGGTGCTACCCGCTACGATTCCGTATGTAAGTTTGCCTCTTCATGATTACTCGAGCTCCTGTAGTAACAATGAGGTTACCCCCGCATCTCATGATTCTGATAATATTGTGAACATGGATGATCAAGAGGTGGGAGACGAGGTAGTCGGCAAGAAGAGAGCTAGAACTAACGGAACGGGGGAGATTGAGGTGGCTGAAGTCGCCTCGAAACCCAAGAAGCGCAAACGTACGGGGGAGCTGGCCCTGATTAATGATGCTGAGAATTCTGATGGCAGTTCATCTGATAATGAAGACACGACCGAGTATGGTGATCAGCAGAAGGAAGCTGAGGGTGATTCGCAGCAAGATGCTGATGAAGATCAGTAGCCGAAATACAGTCGCAAGAAGCGGAAGCCTGGGTTGGTGAAATACAAGCGCAAGCCGGGCTTGGTCGAGGTGAAACACCCTCGCCGTTCGAAAAAGACACCATGTGAACCTCTTCGGCGATCGACACGTCTGCGTCGCACAAATACTCGACTCCATGGATATTCGCTGGCGAACTATTTTATTTCGACCATGGACAAGCTGCCGAAGACAGTTCGTGCAGCAATTTCCGGTCCTGATCGAGATAAATGGTTGAAGGTGTTGGAAGTTGAGTTTCAATTAATCCAAGCGAAAGAAACGTGGATTTTGGTGAATCGTCCGCCGAACACCAAAGTCATGACCAGTCGATGGGTTTTCGTCATTAAGAGAAATCAGCACGGAGAGATTGAGCGGTATAAGGCCAGGCTCACTCTTCGCGGGTTTGAACAAGTATTTGGCGCAGACTATTGGGAAATTTATTCACCAGTGGTCAGTATGGAGGCAATTCGTGCTGTTATCGTTTTGGCTTTCTACTACGACCTGGACCCATGTCAGATCGACTTCACTACAGCTTTTCTCAATGGTAGTATGGATGTCGATGTGTACATGGAGCAGCCGGAGCTGTTTGACGATGGGAGTGGTCGTGTTTGCTTGCTGAAGAAAAGTTTGTATGGCTTGAAGCAGGCGCCTCTCATCTGGAACGCAACTCTGAAGAAATACTTGGTGAAACTCGGTTTCAAGGCTAGTATTATTGCAGATGGTGTCTACGTGAAGTGGTTTGGCGACTCTCCTGTCTTTCTGACAGTCTACGTAGATGATGTGGTCATTGCTGCTAAGACTGAACACATCGAGTGGCTGATCGAAGAGCTTAAGAAAGAATGCAAGCCGAAAGATTTGGGTGAGATCAACTTGCTGCTAGCTATGGACGTGAAAGTTGAGGCATATCGAGTTACGCATTCGCAAGAGTCGTATATTCGCCATCTTGTGGAAAAGTTCGGTGTCAGTGACGCTCGGGTTGTACGTACTCCCATGGATATGAAAGTCAGGCCAGTGAAACCCAAAGAACCTTTTGGACCTGAGGTAAATCGGTCTGATTTGCCTTATCGACAAATAGCGGGTTCGCTGCAGTACTTGGTGCGTTGCACCCGGCCAGACATAGCGAATGCAGTTTCTATCCTGAGCAAGTTCATGAACTGCTACACAGAAGATCACTACGCAATGTCAGCGTGTGTTAGCATACCTGAAAGGAACTGCTTCATATGGGCTGGTTCTACCAAAGAAAGCGGCAAAAGAAGATTTGTCGATTGTTGGTTACGCTGATGCTGATCTCGGCAATGATCCTGATACTTGTCGCTCAATATCCGGTCAAGTGGTGAAACTTGGAGGTTGTATTATTGCCTACCAGAGTAAGCATCAGTGTGCTGCGCTTACTGATACATGTAGTGCAGAGCTGACTGCTGCAAGTTCATGCGCCGACCGAATTCGATGGCTACATAACTTGTTAGTTGAGCTGGGGGTACCTGTGCAATTTCCGGCTACTCTTTGGACGGATAGCATGTCTGCCGTTCAAGTTATGACACATTCAAGTGGTCATCACAAGATCAATTGCTTGGATTTGGCAGTGTACAAGGTCATCGACTACGTGGATGCTGGCTACTTGCAAATCAAGTATTTGCCGTCAGCGGACATGCCTGCGGATGCTTTGACCAAGGCTTTGGGGAAGAACAAGTTCCGCAAGCACAGAAGACAAATGGGCGTCGAATGCCTATGCACTGCTGAAGTTGACGAGGAATCAGAAGATTGAAGACGCAGACTACCAGTTTCGGGGGAGTATGAGACCTGTGCTGCTCACAGCCTCAGAAACTAGTAGTTTTGTATGGTGCTTGAAGTCACCCGCCCGTTTTCGAACTTAGTGTAGTTTTTGTACGACGCACTCTCTCTAAAGGAGTCCACTTCGGACGAGCTCCCGCAATCCCAATTCTGCTAAGTGGGGCGAGCACTGCGTTGACGAGTGTGCTGTGCGTGTTCACAACTCTGCTCTTCCTGTAACTAGTGGCAGCGCAAGCTGTTAGTCACCACTTTTCAAGCCGCTGGAAGCGCTGCCCTTTAAATTTGTCGAATGGACAAACAGTGCTGGAATTTTTTGTTTCAGTACCTTGCCCATCCCACCATCGCCTCATCGCCTTTCGTCAAGTATAAAGATTTCGAGGTCATCAATTATACACCCGTTCCTTATTTAGGCAGATTACTGTACCTACTTTCGTGTATGTACACATGTGGCTTCTACCGTCTATTGTAAATATATCTACCTACTAGCTAACCGTAACCAGCCCGTTACATCACCCACTCTCAAAGTTGCACTCATCCACGGTGAGCGCTATCGCAACGTAATGGTGATTGAAGATACGAACTGGGCGATGGGCACACAATCTGCAATCCACGGCGTTGTCGGAAGCGCTCGGCAATGTGCAGCCGAGGGGGGGGGGCTTCACAGGGGAATCGATATTTTCTTGCGCGCGCGAAGATAGTGCACGTCGATAGGAATATGGCGCTACGATCGGTGGCGCTCGTAGCGGACGACGTGACTGTTGAGACTTCTATGTCGCGCGAGTGTGCTGGTCCTGCAACCAGGGATGACCCGAGACGATGAGGCAGCTTCGTCACTTTGAGTCGCTCATCCGCGAAGAGCCACGCTCGGCGACGCCCTGGCGTGAGGAGCGAGGGATCAGGCCGTATTGGTCTCAGCGTTGACAGCAGAGCGTCTCGGATTATGCACCGGCTGCGCACGGCGTAAGAATCGTCGCAGCAACGTAAGGCTTGAGCCGCCCTACGTAGAAGGTCAGGCGCAAACTCATCGCTGTAGGAATGCCTAGTGTGCAGGCATCCCTGATAACTGTCAAAACCTTAAAGGGTTCAATGAACTCGGACACTGCTGCAGAGTCAATCGGCGTCGGAGCTGGTTTCGGGGCGAAGTTAGCAAGAACAGGTGAGTCCGCGTCGACTTCGGAAAACTCATTGTATGCCATGCCATGAAGGGCGTGTTCCTCGCCTGCAGTGTTTTGGGTGTTTGTCTTGCCCGACTGACGCACCGGGGAATCGCCCGATGTCTGCGCCGACTTCGATGTCGGTGCCGTTCCACCCCAGCCAAAAGTGGAGACAGCAGCTGCATTGGAACTTCGGATGGCTAGTAGAGCGTTATTCACGATGAATGGGTTGCGGTTGCACTTCGCTGGCTACTTCACTGTGTCCCGACCGCAAAGCACACGGCCTGCGCGTGGCTGGCGCGGGCATCTAGGGTCTGCATTTGAATGGAGACATATGGTGCAATGTGATTGGCTGGGTTGGGCATGGGCCATCAGCCAATCACAGCGCACTGCAAAGGACACGATTTAATGCAACGGACGCACTTGCATGGACGGGGGCCCAATCAAGTGTCCGTTGCATGAAAGCGTGTCCGTTGCAATAGTTAACTGAAGTCAAACGAGGGAGATACTAGAGATACTGTATGAGTAGGACGAAGCTAGCACAACAAGGACATCCAACTCAGATGAATTCACTTTCGGATTTCCTTCCTACCCCCCATCGACTCCCAGGCGACTTCTGCACTTACAAGGCAATGACGTCAGACCCGTCGACCCGTGGGTCGATCAGTGAAACTCGGCCACTGGCACGAATGAGCCCCAAGAGCCGAAAGGCGTCGCGTAGCTGTCCAATACGTCCTTAGAAACGCGGTTCACGCGCTCTGTTTGCCCATCCGAATCAGGATAGGCTGCCGTCGACATGAGCAAGCGGATGGCCATCAGCGCAAACAGCCGTGGCCAGAACGCGGATGTGAAACGGGGACTACAATCTGGGATGATAGACCCCGGCAGACCGTGTTTCGGAACGCCAGGCCTAAGTACAGCTCGGCCGACTTGTCAACCGTCACTTCTGCTGCGGTTGGATCAAGATGGACCATCTTGCTGAAGCGGTGGACGAAGACAAGAACGTCGATACGGCCTTCGGCGTCGCGTAGAAGGTCGAATCAGATGTCCATGATGGCAGATCGCTACGCACCCGTGGCGATGGGTAGCGAACAAAGCGGTACCTGCTTGGATGCCGCAGGCTTCACACGCTGGCTGATCTCGCAAGAACGGACCCATTTCCGTATGTACTTGTACATGCGAAGCCAGAAAAAGTCGTTAGAGAGCGCTGCAAATGTATTTTCGCGCCTAACAGTGTCAGCCATCGACGCAACTCTGTCTGGTTCCGGGGGAGTTGACTAATAACCGATCGACGAGATCTTCACCGGGCCGGCGCGAACGCCGCTGTTGCTGACGGAGTAGCCAGCACCGGAATCTCCGGCGCACATAATACACACTTGTTGAGGTTGGCGTACGGCTTGTTTTTGCCATTCTACTCGAAAACTGACGCAGGTGACGGTGATGTTCGCGTGCGGGAGCATCTGTTTGTTCGCGTTCATCTCATGTGGGAGCCTCTGCTGGACGCGTTTTACACGTACGGGAGCCCCTGCTCCACTGTGCTGTTCTCCTTGCCCTCGCGCGCCCACGATGGCGGCGGGTTGCTGACTGGAACGATGACGGTGGCAATACTCCACACAGCGACGGTCATCTCTCTCTTCTTGTGGAGGGCTGTGTCGTGGATGTCCGACCCACGACAGCGAAGTGGCGCGACGGGGCCATGAGTAGGTGGATGAACACCTCACTGACGTCGTAACCGACGTGCCAACGCGCCGACAATCCGAACGGGCTAACCAGTCGATCTCCGGCTGGTAGCGAGTGAGCCACGATGTTCCCAAAATGCAGTCGAATGCGTAGTTCAGCTCGATGACCAGGAAGTCGTCGTTGGTCGAGAAGCTGTCAACCGAATACGCAAATGACACAGCCCGCCGCGGAGTGCGGTGGGGCTAGCCGCCTGCCAACTTCACGACGATCTCGCCCTACCCACCCCGCACGCGCACATGTGGTGGAGGAGGTTGAGTTAATCGTCACGAATGAAGTTGTTCGTGGTTTAGGAGCCAAGCATTTGTATTTGTATTTGTTGCGGGTATGGCGACTACGCCCGAGGCGCGCTACGCTGCGTCCTCGCCTACGGAGCTCCTGCCGGCGCACGAGCCCCGCGGTAGCTACCAAATACACAGCCCCAATAGGCTGGTCAGTGAATCTGACGAACCTGATGAGGCGCACATGCATGAGTATGAATATGTATGCCTAATGACTCCGAGGCCACAAGGTCGTTCGTGTTCTTGAGTTGCGACGTGCTGTGGGTGTCTTGGTTCGTGGTTTGGTTATGATCGTGCCCATGTTGATTGGGGAGGGATTTTTAGTCTCGGTCTTGTTCTTGGTCATGTAATGTGTGTCGACGTAGGGTGAGCCATTTTCTGCTGCGCGTCTGAAGTGTGGCGTTCCAGTTGTGCAGAGCACGCGTTACTCACTCTCGCGTCTTCAGCGCCCATTTTCTCCTACGTGATGCAATTCCGGTGTTGACCACCTTGCGCAGGGCCTTGCGACGGCCTCGTCTCCGAATGGAGCGGTCACACCTCGTACACGAGTCATTCCAGTAGCTGCGCAGAGTCGACCATATTCCTTTGAATTGCTGGGTGTGGAGTATACTGGCGCCACGCGCTGTGTAGGACAATGCCTCGGCCCAGGTAGTACTTCCGCACGTCATGGTAGGGTAACGGCGCCACCACACCGGCGCCCTGTAGACAGCTAGCTCCAGACGGTCAAGTTGCTGCCTGACGCAGCTCCACCACTTCATATGCTCCACCAGGTCTGAGGACGGTGTAAACCACTCGAATAGTAGGTGGCGTCTGCTCAGGATGTCAATGACATCATCGTCGGACGGCGGCTGAGTACACCAGTCAAGATGTCCTACCTATTTAAAACACCTTCCCATGTAGATCGAGCGCCTGCAATACTGTCCCGAGGGATGGACCTTGGGATGATGACTCCGATCGCAATGGCAAGCTGGTTCACCGTAAACGTCGCTTTGAACGACTGTTGAAAATTGCGCTGTATCACGGAAAAATCTGTCCTCATGGACATCGCCTTGGCCGGTATTCTTAGCATCCATGTGCAACCGAGGGCTGTGCACTTGACAAACCCGTGAGAGTTTGTGAATGTAGCCACCCAGAACTTGCGACTTGCCTCAAATGTGGAGAAGGATTCCCACCATCGTATGGAGTGGGGCATGTAAACATCGTCAATCCACCATGTGTGGACTCGGTCCGGTGTGAGAAGATGTTGTAGACCGTCGAAGTCGCTGGCACTCACGGCCGAGTTGAACTGACGGAGTTCCACCCGGGGCTCCATTCTCCTGGGAATGCATCGAACAGTCCAAGCATTGGTTCTACCGATCTAACAGCGTCAACTATCCAGATTGGAAGTAGCCTGCCTCCTGGTTTTCCTTTCCTCACAGCTAGCTCTGTCGTAACTGCCCTGAAGAAGGCAGGATTGGTTAGTAATATTTGAGGCGAACCGAACCACTCGATCCACTGCGCGTTAACCCCGATTCCGTCGGCAAATCGCACCATTGGTTGCCACAGCATTTCCTTTGCACCTTTGTCATTCCACGTTGCCCTGCTGGGGAGCTGGAGCTCCTGTGCTATTCTGTGACCATCAGCTGGGATAAGCATAGCCTAATCTGCCAGCAGTTTTTGTTGTTCCAGGGTGTTGTAGTGGTCGCGAAGCATTGCGGTAAGGCGAGTGACATCGGCACAGGTCGGCTCTGAAACCCCAAAGCGATGATATTGGGTGTCCGTGGTCCGCTGTGTGCAAATGCGACACCTTGCCGACCACCGCTTATCAAATTTGTGTTTTACCGCGTTAGTATGAAGTACATTCATCCGTGCTCTCCAGTAGAATCGGCAAAGCGATGGCGACCAATGGCCAGGTCCTAACATTTCCAGCTCGTCTTCTTGCATTGTGTGGTATTGTTCGTCATGGCAGTGTTGCCTACGAATCCATTTCTGGTGCACGTCGTTGTATGCGCGCTCTCGTATGTACTGCGCCGTGTTTCCGAACACGAGGCGTCCTTCTTCGTCGAGTACCATAAATGCATCAAATTCGATCCAGTCGGCGTAAGTTTCCAACCCGTGAACTCCATGTGCGGGATCAGCAGCTGCGTCCACAGCTGCTAGTGGTTGACGCCTTTGCTGTAGGGTGCTATCATCGGTGTGAAGGTTCTCTTGGTGTGATCGTTTCCACACCGGGGTCATGGAGCCTCGGGTTTTCATGTGGGTGCACAGAGATCTAATTTCAATCCGATGGGGGTCACGAAACTTGATGTGACGCAGTGTGCCGTTGGCGAGTTCACGCGCTTTAGCGAAAATCCGAATGGCACTTTGATTGTCACAGACTTGTTCCCCGTCATCACCACTAACCACTAGCCCCGCTAAAAGCGCGTGAACTTCGCATCTGGTGGATGTGAGACGCGCTTTTAGCGGGGCTAGTGGTTAGTGGTGATGACGGGGAACAAGTCTGTGACAATCAAAGTGCCATTCGGATTTTCGCTAAAGCGCGTGAACTCGCCAACGGCACACTGCGTCACATCAAGTTTCGTGACCCCCATCGGATTGAAATTAGATCTCTGTGCACCCACATGAAAACCCGAGGCTCCATGACCCCGGTGTGGAAACGATCACACCAAGAGAACCTTCACACCGATGATAGCACCCTACAGCAAAGGCGTCAACCACTAGCAGCTGTGGACGCAGCTGCTGATCCCGCACATGGAGTTCACGGGTTGGAAACTTACGCCGACTGGATCGAATTTGATGCATTTATGGTACTCGACGAAGAAGGACGCCTCGTGTTCGGAAACACGGCGCAGTACATACGAGAGCGCGCATACAACGACGTGCACCAGAAATGGATTCGTAGGCAACACTGCCATGACGAACAATACCACACAATGCAAGAAGACGAGCTGGAAATGTTAGGACCTGGCCATTGGTCGCCATCGCTTTGCCGATTCTACTGGAGAGCACGGATGAACACTGCCATGACGAACAATACCACACAATGCAAGAAGACGAGCTGGAAATGTTAGGACCTGGCCATTGGTCGCCATCGCTTTGCCGATTCTACTGGAGAGCACGGATGAATGTACTTCATACTAACGCGGTAAAACACAAATTTGATAAGCGGTGGTCGGCAAGGTGTCGCATTTGCACACAGCGGACCACGGACACCCAATATCATCGCTTTGGGGTTTCAGAGCCGACCTGTGCCGATGTCACTCGCCTTACCGCAATGCTTCGCGACCACTACAACACCCTGGAACAACAAAAACTGCTGGCAGATTAGGCTATGCTTATCCCAGCTGATGGTCACAGAATAGCACAGGAGCTCCAGCTCCCCAGCAGGGCAACGTGGAATGACAAAGGTGCAAAGGAAATGCTGTGGCAACCAATGGTGCGATTTGCCGACGGAATCGGGGTTAACGCGCAGTGGATCGAGTGGTTCGGTTCGCCTTGTCTGTGGATCGCAAGTTGTCCCGTAACCATGAGCCCACCGGGTTGCTGCATAGCCCATGTACCTGAGGTGTCCACTGTGTTTGCCCCTAGCACGCTTCCATCCCCCGCCGAGACCCGAGATCTGGTAGGCTCGTCATCCCATCTAAAGCCAAGCGCAGGATCCAAGTAACGCGCCGAGCGGACGCACCTTGCCGGCGACGTGGATACTGATGAGGACCAGCCTTGAGTCGCCGGACGTGGTGGTGGCGATAACGTGTGCGTAAAGCACGTGTTCCCACCGTGGGACCAGGTCCTCCATTCCAACCAGGAGGGGGAGAATCTAATGAGGGCCTTCGGCAAGGCCCTCGCAAAAAACATACACAACGCAAACCGTATTTTACCGGTTCGAATCGTTTATCCTGTTTCCGTTACAAAGAGCGTTTCCGTTACAAAGAGTGTTTCCGCTGCAACAACCAAACCACATTTAGATTATCCTTTCAGGCCTCCAATGACCGTACCGACGGCCGGCCGTCTTGTGCCCCATGGCTTTCTGCCTGTAGCCTACCACCGTCGTCCTAGCGGAAGCTAAGAATCGCGAGAACAGTGGTGTCTTCAATCGAGTCGGCGGTGGTGACGACAGGTTTCGTGAGAAATCCAGGATTACTCCCAGGGAAATGCCTTCGGCTCTGCAGGATTTGGCGAAGGCGTTAAAGGTGGTCATCGAAATGATCCACCCAGGCTGGGTGACAGGCATGTTCTCTTTCATGCGCTCGAAGGCATATAGTTTGGAGTAGGAGCCGCATCAAGATTACCAAGGAAAGGCCTTAGCACGAGTTCGCAAGAAGTACCCAGACTGCGCCCTAGGAGCATGGTTTTTGAGCTGGGGCTGAACACCAACTTGCGCGTTTACACGGGCTGCTTCGACGTAAAGGTGGATTCCAAGGCGCAATTCTACCGCTATCCTGGCACGAATCAAGTCGCGATTGAAGCTGCACTACTCAGCAGTTTGCTGCGAGTCTGAAAAGGGTGTGATCAATCAGATCTTTAAATGGTAGCCTTGATCACCGTCAACTATTAATACTATCGCGTGCATATCTGCTTCGATCCAGGGCTGCATGAAGAGGTGATATCCAGGATGGCGCTCCATCTCATTCATAACTTTGCTTTCCTGAAGGATGAAACCATCATGCCGACACCCTTCGATTGGTCCGAACGTGGAGACGATCAGTCCGTTCGCCATGAAAATGTTCTGGAATTTGATGTCATGCTTCCTCATATGACCACTGTAAAGCTGCTCTTGAAAGCAAACAGGGCGACAAGTTTCTCGGATAGTCACATCAATGAATCCCAAACACTTAAAGTGACGGCCCATTTTTCGGTATATGAGACCCTGGCAAACATTTTGATTCTACTGCACCTTTTAGAGTTATCGAGATATCGGCCTCTAAAGTTGGTTGTTCGAAAACCGAACTTAAAGTACGTTTTTCAGGAGGGCCAGTTTTCTTTCGTGGTGTGGTTTACACAAGTGTATCGACTGGAGCCAAATCGATCCGGGGGGGGGGGGGGGGGTAGGAGCCCGCGCGCGTCAATCTCCGCTTGGAGGAGGGCTGCACAACTGCGGAGTGCACCCCAAGAGCGGCCTTATCTGCAGCGGCGAGAGGGAATCGGGAGGCGGTTCCATAGAAGACTGGGCGGCTGTCGTCTTGGCTCAATACCCATATTACTGGTGTCGACAGCCGATTGGTAAAAACATTATCAATTTGCTTCTTTTGGCTTTTCGGCGACTACACTACTGAAATTCAAAACGGGATTTTCCACCCAAAATTAGAAAGGGAACCAGCCTGAATTAGCGCGTGGGAGTGGGTGCGATCGAATCCTCAGGCGGAGACGATTCGATCGACCCAAAAATATTTTTTTCGATCAGGTGTTAGTTTGGGGAGATAAATTTTTCGGGGGGTTGTCACCCCGTCAATATGAAATGCTATGAGGGCTGGGGCACCTCAATCGAAAGAGCAGATGCTCCTCTTTACGATGGTGTGCTCAAATCGCGAAACGTACCTTGGTTCAGTAGAATCAGAGTGTTTGACGGGGCCTCACATATCCGCCGCCGAGCGCTCTTTGTATCGCTCCACCATCCGCAGATCAAAATTCATCTTCGCTCCAATTTTCTTGTACACCAATTTGGCTGTGGTATTGATTGCTGCCGAAAGTGCCCCAGCGCTCCGGCCGAATCCACCCCGGAGATCTTCCAGCCGAGCGGGGTATGTCAGTTGACGCATAAGGAGGCAAAAGCTTCTTCGCGAGGTAGCACACACCCTTGACTTGTGTAAATTTCCTGAGGGAGGTCCAGGAGCACGACAACCCGTCAGATTTCGTGAGCCTCTAAGCGAAATAGCCGTCGGCATGCTGATCGACTGTGAACGTTAAGGGTGAAGCGAACGCGAGGGTAGCGTACTCTCCACGATAACTCCTGCTCGTACATGAACTATGACTCGTGAAGAGTGATGTCCTCTGCGTCGTATCCCATCGTGTGATGAGCAAACACGAGGAAGCGAATTTCCTTTTTGCCATCATCATATCTTTCCATCATGACTTGGTTGATCTCTTTGATTTTGTAGGACCCCTCCCCTAAACCCCGATGATGAGGTATGATCGTATGGTAACTAGCTAAAGTTCACAATCACTGCTTGGGATATTTCCGTTTGAAGATAACCCGCCGCTATTCCAGAGAAGATTTATTCTAGAAGCTAAAGTTCTCTATTATGTGGATGTAGACTTCACGATGTGTAGTTGGACGTTGGAGGTAGATAGCTTTCCGGGTATTCACACTGATGTTGCTATTACTCGCGGATTAGAAGAAATACTGGAGAGATGGGAGCTGGACCCTGACATGTACACGCTGATGGTACGCGATGGTGTGGTGGAGCGGGAGTCACGAAAATCAATGACGTGCTCCGGCTTACCAACGGCTGCCCAGACTGCCGACTAACGGAAGGGGTACTCCGATTGTCCGTGGGACGCTGAGCGTGGGGTCACCTTGTGTACCCGTCGGCTTGGGCTAGTTACGCTCTTCTTGGTGCTCTCAAAGAGACTTTGGGGTCTTGATCGGGTCCGTGCTGACGGCACTCGAGATCGGGGTTGTTGACACACACGCGGGAATCTTCACGCGGTGTCGGGTCTTGTGATCGAGCTTCGCGAGAAGTCGATCGGGGCGGTCGTTCTTGACCGCGGTTGTCCTTTGGGGTTGCCTTGTCCTTTCCTTTTCGTTGCTTGCCGCCTCCTATGACGGTTGAGTTGAGTCGTCGAGAAGAGAAGAAGTGCGACGCTGGCCAAGCTTTCCAGGTGCCTCCGTGTAGATTCTTGTTAACTGTATTGTCGGTTAGGGGTGGGCCAATATACTTCCCTCCCCGAAGGTCGAAGTCACTTGTGTCTTTCAAGGAAAATTTCTCTCTGATTAAGTACCTTAGATCTGCTACCTGTCTCTAAACCACACAGTTTCTCTCCCGCTCTAACCGATCACTGGCGTACCTCTTGCGCATCCGGTGATTGCGTCCCCTGTTTGCTGGCACTTGGCTGTGCACCACCCGTTCGCTGCAATTGTGGGTGTTGTTGCTTGTACCAAAATGTTGGTACCCGATAACCCTCGATCGGATCGTGTATCGAAATGTTTGTACCGGGTCGATCTCGATCTGATCGTGTATCGAAATGTCTGCACCAGATCGATCCGATCGGGGACCATCATCATTCCGGTCGCCATCATTCCAATCACCATCATTCCGACCGCCATCATTCCGATCAGTCCGATCTGCAACCCTGATCCCTCTCAATCCACCAATCTCCGTCGATCCAGAGGCGCTCCCGATCGCTCTGCGTCAATTTCCATCTCCGCTTTTCCACAATGGTGCATCAAATGTCGTGCTTGGAAGTGATATTTTGGGTGTCAAAGTATGACTTGTATTGCCCATTGCTTTCACTTTGTTTTAAGCGGCGCACTCGCGCGACACTAGGTAGATGTTGTATCGACTGCTGATCACTGGGCTGCTGATATTCAAGCTCCTTAGGGTGCCGGTCGGCCTAAATTTGTGCCAACACAAACTCCTGATGATCGAGAAGTTGTGCAAGCGACTGGGCCGCAGCAAGAAGCGTTAATTACCGATCTTGGAAGTTTTACAGGGCAGTTCGAACTTAAGCCACAGAGACGCACTTGCTGATGTTCTTGTAATAAGAGAGGTTTCGCAGAGCCAAATCCCTGGCATTAGCCTTAGATTCAAGTTTAAAACATCACATAACCCTTACCTCGACTGAAAAATCCCTGGGATTTCTGTTTTGTGGGGATTCCTGGCCACCACCCTCAGCGGTGGCTGTGGTTCACTCATCAGCCTTTCTGTGTTTGCCGCACGCGCACAGCACAACGCAAAGCAACAACAACCACGTACACCACCATGCCCCCGCGCCCGGAGTTAGCTGAGCCACGCAAACGCAAGAATTTTACCGAGAATGACGATATCCTGCTGCTGATGCAGGTGATTGCCGACGAGCCTTTTCGCCACGGCGGCGGCAAAGTCATGGACAAATGGGACAAAGTCGCCGAGGTGTTGCTGTCAAGCCCTGCCTTCTCGCGTGAGACGCTGGCTGGTAAAACAGCTCAGAACCGCACTACACTGCTACTAGGTTCGTTTTTGTATAAACGTTTGTTATGCCGACAATATTCTAACTTGGCTTGATGTAACTCCGTTTAGATGCAGCGAAGAAGAAAAATGCAGCAGAGGTCCGTCTTTCAGGAGTTGAAGTGACTGTGGCGAGGCGGGTGAACGCCTTTAAACCGCCCAGGTGTACAGTGCTGTGCTCCAGACTCTGGAAGGTGCTTCCGATTAGGAAGTCCTCCACTGGGAACTCCTGAACGTAAACGTCCAGGTGACGTGTGCTCCTTGTGGTAACCCCTCTAGGTTCGTTTGTCTTCGAACCGGGAGATGCACCGCGGGGATTAGTTGTTTTATATACCAATGTCGGTCTTTGGAGAAAAGCGTAACGTCACCAACTTAGACGTAGCTCCAACAACCAAGATAACCAAAATCAATACAGAGTTATACACACAAATATACAACCGTTCTTATTCTTAGACCCTTGAACGGTGGGTCGTACACCAGTCAACTTAGCTGCACTTCCAGGACACTGGTCAGTCCCGGTCAGCTTTTACAAACGCGCACCACCCTAGAAGTACTAGGGATAGTTCAATACAATCTCACTACCTATCACACAAGATGTCCTTCGATCACGATCCTGAATGGGACTTTCTTCCACTCTTTTCAGGATGTATATGGGATATGAAATGTAGGATCGCCTAAACGCACACTACAATTGAAATATGAAATAGGGCAGATTTACCACGGGCTCCACACCCGCTACTCACCCTAATTTGGACTTGGAGTTTTTGGGGGGGTGGAGTCCACACCTCTGGATGTCCTTCTACAGAGGGCCTTTCGCCTTCAGCACTTGATCGGGGCCGCCGGTATTTGTCCGGCCGAAGCTGTCCGAGCGCTTGCGGGGTACACGGATAATTGAACTCTGTTTGGTTTTTATCTTTTGTGGCTATCTTCCTGCAATAGACACGTATCCAGCTTTTGACTTACTTTCAGTATACCTTGAGGGGGGCGTCATCATCTTAGGCATCCTTGATCTCATTGTGATGTCGTGGGTACAGGCGTAGGACTTCAAGGTTCCACGGAATCTTCCCGGAACCTGGTTGGTCGCCTTAGTCGGTCGGATATTACTTGGCTTGATTATACCTTGATCCTCTCGTCCAGGGTGTCCATTGTTCTTCGGTGTTCTTTGGTGTTCTTTGGTGTTCTTCGCCACGTTCAGTCATGTCAAGACGGGCGACCGCCAGTCCATTTTGAACTGGGGCCTTTGGTCGCTCCCGTAGGCTTGACCCGTCGTCCGGTAGTTGGGTCCATCCAGACTCGTTACGTCTGGGGTATCCAACCCGATCCATGTCTGAACGTGAGAGCACCTTGTCCCGCAGATATCACCACGTCCCACAATTCCATACTCACTGGTATATTGGCTTTTCAACCAATCACCACTCCACTTGTAGAGAAATCTCGATTCCCATCGTGTCAACCGCCCCTCTAGTCTTGGTCCATCATTGAGGTCATTTGCCGAATTGGTCGAACATGACTAGATCACACGATCTACAGTTGTCTCGACGTAACGCGGGTCTGAACGTTCATCCCGTTGAGAATCTTCCTGCTCTGGCGACCGTTCTGTGTGCCCTTTCCCAGCCTGGTCCCAGACCTTCGTTTTCACTTTCAGGCTCCCGCCAGTACGCCTTCGGCTCACAACGTAACTTTCTCCCGCGCACGCACAAGATGAGCGCGCACCCTTCGGCGGGCAGCAGCCCCAGCAAGCACACGTCCTCTCCATCCGTCCCTGACAGCGATGGTCAAGGAGGCCACTCGCTACCGGATACCGAGACTCCGGGTAACGCAGACGTGGTGCCAGCAGTGCCTGCGGCGACTCCAACTTCCAGTACTTTCCACTCTCCGCAGCGTGAGGGCAACACTGGAGAAACAGACGACGGCATCGTGGACGACTCCCAACGGGGGTCTTCGCGGGCGAACGTCTCGCGCACTGGGCTACTCAGCCCTGATGAAGTGATTCGGCGAGTCCGTGCAGGGGTTCTTCCTGATCGTGATCAAGGTTCTTCCAGCAACTCCAACGTCCTGCCGGCGCATCACACACTTCCTCCGCCCCGTACCCTGGTAGGTGATTCTTTCATCATCGGCATTCCCGCGCAGGTCTCAGCGTACCGCAATGGGGCGTACGTCCGAGCGGGATACGGCGGTGCTGAGGCGCTGATGCTGTTCGACGGCCTGTCGGAGCCGGACGTTCAGGACTTGTGTTCCTTGGTTGGGGATTCTGCGGAGGTCCGACAAATGATACTTCGTCCATACCACGACCAGCAAGCCCCCACTCTCGATGCCTTGGAGACTACACTGAATTCCCTCATGGCTCGTCGAGAATTCGCTTCGTTGATCATGCACTTTTCTCCACTCGAGCTCGCACAACGGGTGTTCTACACGGTTTCTCTGTTGCATCGTGTGTTGGTCCGGGATCGGCTGCGTCACCGGATCATCCAGGATATGGATGTGAATTCTGTTGCTCGGCGTCTCCTGTGTCTCCAAGGCGAGCACGATCGGCTCAAGCAGGACTTCGTGTTCCTGTACGAGTACCATCAACAAGAGGTGCAGTCCGTCCAGAATGAAGCGGCCAGCACTCGGTGCCTACTCGAAACCGACTTCGCGCGCCTTGCTCGTGAAAACTTGGAAGAGACAGCGGCTCTACGTCAACGCGTGGGTGACCTCGAGTCTCAACTGCGTTACTCGCAGACCCAGATCGCTTCCTTGAAGGGACAAGTCCGAGAGAGCAAGTTTGACGCTGATGATTTGCTTGCTTTCCTGAATGGAGGGAGCAACGAAGTTCGTGGAAATTGGCCTCGCTTTCGTCGACTGCTGGGTCAGTTCCGGCGGGGCATATCCCCTCCCAGTTCTTGGAAGACCTGGATCACGGTGGAAGCAGCGGACAAGGCCTTTCGGATGATTCCCCCTTATCCCGGCCCGGCCCCTCCAGACAGCGACGCTGATGATGACGACGACACCGAGCAAGAAGAGAAGCGTGAGGATAATCCTCCATCTCCTCCAGGTTCACCATCTCCTCCTAGTGATAACTCCGGGCGTCAGTCGAAACCCAAGCAGCGTCCCTCGTCCAGGCAGGTCCAGTCTTCTGAGATCCAGCACCGTCCTACTGTCCATCCGGAGTCCAACGTCGGACCCCGCGCAGCTTCAAGTGTGTTACCTTACACGGTTCGCGAGGCTTGCGCTATACTCCCAGACTTCGTCGCCTGGGATGACGTCCGCCTGGATGTTCAATGGACAATGCGCACTGGTGTGGGGTACGATGAGGCGGTCGAGATGATGTTGGCCGACGAAATTCAGCATTAGATTTTCCATCGAGACAGCTTGTGTGAGATGCTGGCTACAATGATGTACCGGCAAATGCTGGACGAAACTCCATGGGCCAAGTACGTCTCCGTCTCTTATTATCTGATGGCTGACGTGCTGTTGGAGAGCTGGCTCGAGAAAGGAATCGTCCCTGCAGACTGGCCGGAACTCCGTAACTTGACAGATGATCTCCCTGAGACTTTGGACAGCAGCTCGTCAGAGGAGGAAGACAATCTGGAGGATCCCGACTTTGATGGTCCAGCTCCTGAGAGTGCGGAAGTGGACCCTCCTCAGGCTAGCGCAGCTGGCGGTGAAAGTTCCCCACCAGGCAGCGACGGCCTGATTCTGCGGTCCAAGCGGAAACTCAAGGTCCAGAAGGTGTACTCTTCCTCCGATACTTCTGAGGGTAGCGACACAGCCACTTCCAAGAAATTGGTCTACACTCCATCTCCCAAGCGTCCTCGTCCTTCGCGTTCTAGTGACCGCCCGAGCAAGAAGTCTGGAAGCCTTCGGTCGAAAACTCGTTCAAGTCTGGACAGAGTGCGATCACTCCTCGCGCGCAAGTCTTTCGAAGACCTAAGTCCCACCGAGTTGGCAGTGATCGAGATTCCTGGGCGTGGCATACTCTCTTGGCGTCGTCGCGGGATCCTGACCCAGTACACACCCCGGAAGGGGGACCATGAAGATCAGACCCCCGGCTTTCCAGGATATTCCCCCCAGAAGACGGAGATTCGCTTTCTCGCTCAGCGTTGGACTCCCTTTGAGGGCGCCTATGTGATGCTTCGGGCCAAGAAACCCTGGGACGTCATGTTCCAGAATCGGGTCAAGGTCTTCTACTTCCACAGGCGTGCAGATTTGAGTGCGAAGGTGTTGAACCTGTTGGAGGAGTATCTGGAGTATGTTCGAGACCACGCCGAAGCCATCTGGGAGGTGCTCCACTGGTTCACCATCAAGTACAAGCCCGAACGCGATGAGGAGGATGATGACCTGGACCAATACTCGGTCTCTGCTAAGTTGTATCGCGAGCGTGCAGCTCGTCATGAAAGCGTAGGTCGCTCCATGGGTGCCCGTATCCGCAAGTACATCTCCAAAGGGATGCCCGCCTCATTGTTCGAGGAGCCTGGCGTCTGGAAGTATCCCGTCAAGATCTGTCACCTCTACCTTGCGGACGAGTCCACTCTGAATGCAGCTGGGAAGCCTTATTCGTTGGAGGAACAGATCGACATGGCAGAGAAAGCGGAGCCTGGTCGCACCCAGTGGACCAAGTACTGCACGGATTCCGAGCGGATTGCGCATGTCTCAAAGGAGCTTCGTGCGAAGCTGCTTTCACCTGATGAGCGCAAGGAAAACCCGGTTTCACTGTCGCTGTGATCCGCCCAACTAGTTCATGTCCAGCGAAGCTCCTTTGTAGGTGACATCTTTCCACTTTAAGTAGCGTAACGTCATAATCACCTTTGAGCCTCTCCCGTTCATCTCTTTCTGGGCGGTCTTCTCTTGCATGCCTCTCCAAACTTTTCTGCACTCAGGACCTCGGTGGATTAATCTCATCTTACATGGTCGTAGGACGTTCGTCACATTCTTCTTCACATTTCACATTCACTTGTTTTGTTTTCGTCACTTCACTCTGGCAGCGGTCTGTAGCGGTTCAAGGGTGTCCAACTGGACTGCTAAACTCTCGGGTGGTCATCCCTGGCTTGCATAGCCTGGAATCGAGCCCGAGCTTTCGCCCCTTGGTTAAACTCATACAACAATGCGCCACAGTTTAGTTGTGTCATTGGAAGCCATTCGGGTTCGTCGTATCCTTTCCATTTGATCAGATATTCACGAGCCCTCTTGGATGTGCGTGTTCGTTTAGACCATCGAATATCCAAGATCTTCTCCACTTCATACTCGTCATTATCGTTGTCAGCTTCCCAGCTGTCTTCGGGTAGTAATGCAGTGTCGAAATCATCTTCATCTTCGACGTCTACCTGAACGGAGGGTCTTCTGGGATATAGCGCTCGTGGCTTCAGTCGGCTAACATGCACCCAGGGGTTGACTCGATAACCTGTGTCTTCGATCTTGAGCTTCACTCTAAAATCATCATGCATCTCGGCGATCCTGAAAGGGCCATGCCAGAGGTGAGCCCATTTGCGACTCAACCCAGTCTGCACTTTGGGAATGTATAGCCAAACCGCATCTCCAACGTGGAAACCTGCCTCGAGTCTATCGGACAATTCCTTCCACTTCTGGGTTTGCTCGTCAGACCTGGCCCTCTTCGCTTTCCTCTGAAGGTCCTCCGCGCAAGCCTGGGCGTAACTGTAGTCTCGTTGGAACTTCCTCCGCCACTCATATGCGGTGCGTTCAGGGACACTGGAGGGTCTAGGACCTAGCATGGCCGACACTGTTCCTTTAGCATCCCAACCGTGAACCAGATAGAATGGAGTGTCTAGCCGTGTGGCGTCGTATGAGGTATTCAAAGCAAACATCAGCCTCTCGGCGTGTTCATCCCAATCACTCTGGTCGGACTCGGCAACGTAGGCGCGTACACTCCGGATGACAGTCTGGACAGATCTTTCCTGTTGGCCATTCGCTTGATGACGGTAGGCCAAAGTAGCTCTTTGTCTGCTACCCAGGAGTTCTCGGAAACGGGTGAATACTTCGCTCATGAAACGAGGATCCTGGTCGTGACGCAACAACGAGCTGGCCCCAAAACTTCGGAACACTCTCTCTTCGTATGCTTCCGCGACGTCTTGAGCGGTAGTGGAATCCATGGGCTGGCACATCACGTATCCTGAGAACGTGTCCTGAAAGAGAAGCAAGAACGTATTACCTCGTTCGGACTTCGGAAGGTGAGTGACGAAATCCATTGAGACCACTTCGAAAGGGTATCTCGGTTCGATGTTCCCCGGGGACGGCCCTGGATTGGGCGGTCGCCCCTTGCCACTTGCACAGTCCACACATTCTTTCACAAAAGTCTCAACGTCAGCGTACATGCCGGGCCAGTAGAACTCAGACCTCAACTTTTCATGCGTCCGGGTTATCCCTTGGTGTCCGCCCTGAAAATCTTCATGGGCATAGTGGAGGAGGTCTGGGCGGAGTGACTCTGGCACAACCAGACGTAACTCATCTGACATGTCGCGAGGACGATCCTTTGTAGCGCGGCTCAACCGGTAGAGCACATCTCTCATGTCCAGGGCATACAACTCTGCCTGTTTAGAGATTCTGCGTATCTGTCCACGAGAAAAACTGTCCAGGTCACCTTTTAGGAATCTCTTGATTTCCATGAGCTGGTCGTCACACTCCTGGTGGGCCTTGATCCTGCGCCATCGTTCAGCCTGATACTCTAGTGGCCCCATTGGCTCTCCTTGTTCGGGTTGTTCTTGGGCGCGACTCCGAGTCACTGCAATCATGATTCTGGCGGCGGTAGACAGTGGTGCAGATTCCGGTCCTGGGCGTATGCCGTTTGGGATCTCCGTGGGCAAGTCTTCCTGGTGGGAAACTTCTTGAATGTTTTCGTCCATGATCACGAGTGGCTTCATCAGCTTTTCGTGTATCTTGGATACCTGTACAAGGTGTTTCAGTTCCTCCGGGTCTTCAGTCTGCCAGGATGTCCCCAACGCTAACGTCTTGGAAGTGAGGTAATCTGCCGCCTGGTTGTATTCCCGTTTGACGTGAACCAGCCGCATCGATGTGAACTTCTCCTTCAGTGTTCCCACCTCGGACAAGCGTCGTTGTAAATTCGGTTGGTTGCAGTTGATCAGTCCTTGTACTTGTTGGATGACTATGCGGGAGTCCCCGACCACTACCAGATCCCGAATGTCTCGCTCTGACGCGAGTGTGAGACCTTTCAGCAGTCCGTAATACTCAGCATCGTTGACAGTGACATCCTCCAGGATGAAACCATGTGCAGCCAGAATATTCCAACCAGGTAACTCCCAGATAATACAACCACAACTACCTTGACGCGTTGAAGTCTTTGCCGCTCCGTCGAAACTTAGGACGTAACCGGCGAAGTCTGCTTCCAACATCTCCATGCTGATCACTGGTGGTGCCTTGACTCGCCCCTTGGCCGGAATGAGTGACTCGGCAACCTCATCCAAATGTTCGCGTGGAGTGATGCCTGCTCCTAGAATGGCAGGTAAGCCATCTTCGTCTTTCTGAATCTTACATACTTCCAGGTTCCAGTGTGACAATATGACTCCCCAGCGAACGCATCTTCCATCAGCCGTCTTGGACTTCAGCAACCAACTCACAACGGAGTGTCTAGTAAAAACCTTGACCAGGCAATTCTGGACAAGAGTCTGGAAAACATCCAGAACCCTCATCACGGCCACCACCTCCTTTTCGGCGACATGGTATCGGAGTTCTGCGTCATTCAGGACGCGCCCCGTGAACCTGACCGGATGTATCACGCCATCATATTCCTGACCGAGGACTGCGCAGGCAGCCCACTGGTTGGCATGAGGTATAATCACGAAAGGTCTGGTCCGGTCGGGATGCCTGAGCAGCGGAGTGGATACAATTTTCCTCTTCAAGATCTCGAAAGCTTCCTTCGCCTTGGACAAGTCTCTCCCCGCGCGTATTTGTTCGTCTGTGAGCTCGTATAGAACTGCAGCCACCACCGGGAAGTCTTCAATGAACTTGTGATAATAGTTCAGACTCCCCAGGAAGGACTGGACTCCTTTCAGTGTCTTCGGGAATGGGAGGTCCTGGACGCCTTTGGCAATCTTGGGCGTGGCTCGAAGCCCTTCCGCACTGATCTCATGAGAGAGGTATGGGATGGACAATTTGCCGAACTCGCTCTTGGGGAGGCTGACCGACATATTCCAATAGCGGAGTCTAAACAACAAAGCGTTCAGATCTTCACATAACTGATCCCAGGTCGGCGCCCCATGGGCAATGTCATCAATGTACGAGCTACGTCGAATCACTGGGCCCATCTGGGACGGCGCCGGAATATCACGCTTGAACGCAGTGATCTTGTCCGTCAGTATCGGCACTCCTCGCTCGGCTTTCTCTCGTTCAGACTCGTCTCGTTCGGATGGGTCTAACCCGAGGAATTCCAGCACATCTTGGTCCACCCACTTCTCTTCGTCTGCAGGTAGTCGGACGAACCCCCACAGGCAGTTGTTAATTACTGCCTGATAAACGAGGGGGGCATTCTTCAAGCCGAAAGGCATTCGCACCCACTGGAAATGTCCGAATGGGCACACAAAAGCAGAAATCAGCTTCGCACGTTCAGTCATCATGATTGCCCAGAAACCACTCGCCATATCGAGGCTCATGAACCACATTGCACTCTCGAATCCAATCAGCAAATCATCTATCAGGGGTAGCGGGTAAGTTAAAAGTTGGATGAAACCATTCACCACCCGGTAGTCGATACACATCCGGATGTCCACACCGTTCTTCTTCAAGACGATCACAATCGGGGATGCCCAAGGGGACACCGAGAATTCAATCAATTCCGTTTCCAACAACTTCTTGAGTAGCTCATAGACCTTCAACATGATATGCGGAGCAATGGACCTTGGGCGTTGAGCTACTGGCTTAGCATCTCCCACGTCCAAGTCACACATCACACCTCTTGCCGGAGCGGGCGCTGCATTGCCATCCCCCAAAAATATCTTCCGATGATAAGTTAAATTGGACCGTAATTTCCTCTCTTCTGCGACGGTAGTCCGATCGGGATCGCCTACGTCTGCTTTGGAGATGTCACATTCAGGACTCAGGTCCTTCAACTCGGGCAACATGGCGAGTTCGTCACGCAACTGCGATAGAAGCTCACTGCCCTCCTGAAGGTAGATAGCTGGCTCCAAATCCAGGTCTTCTTGACTGACTCTCATGCATCTGGCATATTCTTCATCCAGCCTTCGGATGGGGGTGGATGGCCACGCACAGCTCGGGAAGTCCATTTCTTCGGCCTCCGGATCCGGGCATTCCTGAACTTCTGCATCCAGAGATTCCGGATCAAATTCCAGTTCTGCTTCACTAGGACTTGCTTCGATACTCTCCGACACACTTGCTTTCAGTATGGTCACTTCCGTGATTTCCTGGACCACGTCTGTCTGAGTGCCGACGTCCATCAGCTCCGTCGTTTGCGTAGCCACATTGCATACAACTCTGATCGGAGGTTCCATAGTCGTCTGGCGAAACTGCTTGGGCGGGTCTTGTAGCTGGACAATTCTAGCCGCAGTTGGTCCTGGACGGGGTCGTAACATGATCTTGGAAGGCCATTCGTATTGGGGCTTGGAGACAGCCGGGGGTTCCTGTTCCTGTCTGAGTTCATCAAGCTCACGCTCGCGTTTCCTCATTTCAGGGGACGGGGTACTCTCATAAATGAGTTGCTTCCACTCCTTGTACTTCTGGCATCCTGGGCGAACGAATCGTCCGGACTGGGGAAAGTTTCCAAACTCTACTATTCTCGCAAGCGGAGTTCGAGTGTCAATCCACACCATTTGTTCTGAAATATTGACCACTTTGACTGCAGTAGCTCCTGATTGTGCCGTGTAGATGATTTGAGTCACCCAGCGATCTCCTCGTCCTGCCCAGACTACATCTTGCTGGGGGCTGCTCTGGCCATATTCAATACGAACCATCGCATGTTCCCCCGGGCGTAGATAGAGACTGCGCGTAGACAACACAGGTAGGTCTAACCCCAAGCGCTGGCGCGACGACCCTCCACTCATCAGGATGGTTTCCTCGTCCGGGAGTTGGACGAGTCCTTCGCGCACACATAATCGAACTCCAGCGGCGTACATGAAGTTCATTCCCAGAAGTACTTCCACATCTTCGCCAATGTTCGTCACCCAGACATTCATGACGTAACCTACTCGCACTCCAAGCGTGATCTTGACTCTCGCACTCGCAGTGATATACGTCGGGACTCCTCCTAGGCCGGACACCTTGATAGGTTCTGGTAACATCTGGAGCTTCAGCTTGAGCCTACGCGCAAGGTTCAAACTGACCATACTTCCAGACGCACCAGTGTCCAGCAGGATCTGTACCCGAAGATCATTCACTGCTCCATGTACTGATGCAACATCGCGACTGTCTTCTTGTTCGTGATTTGCCCACCAACCGTAACGCTGACCAGGACCCAACTCGATCTCGGTCGGAGCGTCTTGGTCGTTCAATCTTGGAGGGGTCCGTTCAGGGTCACATCCTCCAGACTCAGCGGTGTCATCTCGAATAGAAGTCATGCATTGTTGGTTATCGTTCATCTTCTTTCTCAGCTCTGGTCCGACATACACTAAGACACACAATCGTTGGGGATTCTTCAGCCCGACGCGTTCTGGACCCCTGTCCAGCGGGCTTACTCGTTTAACGACTTCCCTTGATTGGCCTCTCCACCCAACAATTTCTTGAGGATGTGAGGGGGCAGGTCTTTTAGCATGCCTTGACGAGCGAGAGTCTTCACAGCTTGAAGGGCTTCATGATCTGCACACTGACCGTCGTGGAAATCTCCACAATCCTTGCACGGAGGGACTCTGCACGCATGTGTCGGGTGTCCTGTCCGTTTGCATTTGTCGCACTTCATATCTCTCCAGCAGTTCTCTTCTTTATGGCCGAACTTGCTGCACTTCTCACAGAACTCGTTCTTGTTCGGGTTATCCGACCGAGGGGACTGCCAACCAGGGCGAGGCGACTGCCAACCTGGGCGAGGATCCGCCTGTGGGGGAGGTCTCCACCCCGAATGCTCCATCACACGAAACACTGCCTTGCGGATGTCTTGTTCCGTTGTCGCTTCCTGGGTAGGCACACTTCGAGTTGGCACTTCGGGGCTAGCGACTTCTGACTTATTTCGTCCTGAACTCCGGGGTTCCGGGGGTGCTTCATCTGAATCATCTTCTTCATCTTCAAAACGTACGCGTCCCTCGACTTCGCCTTCGGATTCTCCACCGCTTAAACCAATGTACGCTCGACCTTGTCGTCCAGGCTTGAAGCGTCTGGGCGGGATGTTATCCGCCCTGAAATCTCTCGTCCGGTGCGGTGGGGTGTCATACCCTCCGTCTAGACCCAGGTCTTCATCCTGTTGAAGGACGTACTCGAGGTCGTCCAAGTTGTGGAATCTCGTATTGCGCAAGACGGCCTTGAGTTGCTGGTCTCTCAGATTCTTGATGAAACGCTTGATGTGGTGAGCGGACTCCTTCTTGCCCTTCTTATAGCGAATGCCAGCCTTGACTGCAGCCTCGTTCAGCCTGTAGAAGAACTCCATGGCGCTCTCGTTCGACTTCTGACGCATAGTGTAATATCGTTCAGACTCGGACGTCCGGGCCTTCAAATACTTGCGCTTAAACTCTCCCGAAAGTCTTCTCCAGTTGCTCTGCACATGCTTGGAAAGTTGGCCACGCCAATTCCGTACAGCCGAGGACATCTTCATCTTGAGCTCACTGATCTTCATCTTGTCCGTCCAGCCACCTTGAACTGACATGTTGACAAAACGCTCCCACCAGCTCCGACGATCTCCCATGGAGGCCTTCTCGTCGAACTTCTCCAACGTACTGGAGGAGACGTACGGGCGGAGTGTCAATAGGGCTCCACCAACCTTAGTCGCATCCGAAGCATCCACACCTGTCGACAGGTCTTCATCCAGACTGTCCTCAGAGTCACTCGAGCTTGAGTCTGAACTCGAACTCGAGCTCGAGCTGGAGCTCGAGCTGGGGCCAGATGGGGGACCACGTTTAGACTTCTTTGGGGGAGGAGGCTTCTTGTCCGGCTTCTTCGACCCCGATTGACGCTCTGACTTCACGTTCTTCTTGGTGTCTGCCTTGGGCGTCTCCGTCCGGGTCCTCTGTGGCATGTTCGTCTTGATCGTAGCAGCATTCGCGTCAGTCTTCCTCGGGGCTGGCACACTTCCAGCACGACGCGTAATCGAGGGGTCTGGTAACGCCCCTCTGATTTGTGCCAATAGTCGTTCGACTGTGTTCCTCGAGTCAGCTCCGGCTTGATTACCGCTGGTGACCTCTCCCGTGTTTACGCCACTTGTCTCAGCTGCTCTTTCAGAGCTAGTCCTTTCGGTCTTGACTTGTGTCACTGGGTTGGATGATGGTGTCACATGACTCACTTGTCCTGGAGTAGAACTTGCTTGAAGATTTCGAATCTATTCGGCCTGGTATCGCTGCATATTCTTCGCAGTTACTCGGTCATCTTCCAGACGTTGCTCAAAGACAGCTTGCTGTTCATCCAGACTCTTCTGGGCTTGTCGAAACCAGGCAGCTTGCTCAGCCTCCCGTCTCGCATCCACTTCTGCTTGCTGTTGATGCAAGAGCTGTATCGCCACGGCTTCCACACGTTCCCTTTCGGCATTAGCCGCCTGGAGACATGCTGACTGAATGACAGCTGCAACATCTTCCCTTTGGGAGGTAGCTTCAGCCTGTTCAGCAGAGAGTCCAGTTAGACGGCGTTCAGCCTCCTGAGCTCGCAGCTCCGCTTCACGGGCACGTGTTCCGGCTTCTGCAAGTACTTGCTGGAAGTTCACATCTGGCTGGCTCACCGACTTCTGAACTGCAAGTTGTTTGGTCAGCTTCGCCAGTTCTTCGCGGACTTGTTGTGCCTCACGTAATGCGCTCACAGCGGCTTCAGCCACTCCCGTCGACACCGACCATCCGGACCTTCCCGAACGATGCGAATGTCTGGAATAGCTCGAGTGTCGTGACGAGGATCTCTTCCTTGACGGTTTCTTGGACGAGCTATGTCGGCTTCGAGAGCTCCGATGATGACGACTCCGGTCGGACTCCGACTCAGATTCGCCAGATGAGTGTCTCCGGTTGGAGATTCTGCGCCTTCTCGACTCGGGCGTCTCACTGACCTTTGTACTCACTGCAACTTCGGGCTCTGTCATGACAACGTCGTCTTGATCCGGCAGGGTTCTCCGTTCTGGAGTGATCTTTTGACGGGTCAAGTAATATCCCAGATCTCCACTTCCAAGTGCGCTTGAACTAGTGGTCCTGGCAGACATCACCATTGGGCCATAAACGGCGAGTGGCATATGCGCCCCTCCACCAGACTCTAGTGACGTCGAAGAGGACCCCGGTGAACTGTTCCTGGATATGAGAGACTCTGACGTCGTACCACGGGCAGACCCATCGGTGGTGCCAACCAAGCTCGGGACAGGGTCCGATATTGGCACCATAGACGGGTCTTCCTGATCGGACGTCACAGTCGACGGAAGCTCGGATGGTAGAGATGCGAGTGGATCTTCCGGTCGAGGTGGTCGATGTCGTTGACGCTTCGACGGTGGCTCTCCAGCCGAGGAGCTAGTCGCACTTCGGGCAGGGCGAAGACCAGTCAAGTGTAAACGTAGAACATAACTTCGTCCAAGAAGGTTGATCTCATAATCGTTCATCAGCAAGTCTCCATCTTGATCCTCTGCATGGTAATCCAGGAAGGGTGTTTCTCCCACCTCAGTTTCTCGTTCGATTGCAGGAGTCACCTTGAGCGTGGCTCCGACACAAAGTGTTCGCCACTCCGTTAACTCAGCAGCCAGCAGACGTTGTAGGTCCCCAACCAGACTTCGCACGAGGTCCGCTGTGATCTTGGACGCACGTGTCCTGAACCACACTGGGACTAGGTTATCAAAGTGGAAACCTGCCTCGAAGAGCAACGTTTGCAGAACAGCAATGCACTCTCGAGGTGAGAAGATGCTGACCGGGATCTCGGCCGCAACCACATCTTGGGCAGTAGCCAGATCACGTCGGTCCAGATTGAGCTCGACCACACAAGCTTGGATGGCATCACCCAAGGTTGCACGGGCAGCCATGTACTTGGACGTCGCGAGCGTAGCTGCAAGCCACGGCAAAGAGTCAGGCCGAGAACTTGGCCAGTCATACTGTACTGCGGGAGGGAGAACTCGTTCAGAACGAACTTGTTCCCACCGAGAAACTTGTTTCGCCACATATGCCTTAGCCAAATCATCACTCAGTCGTTGTGAACTCTGGGCCACAGCCCCTTGCACTGTCGTCGAGAGTTGTACACTCGACGGGGCCTTCTCTTCCAGGAGTGCTAATGCTTCCATGTCTTCGCCAGACACGTCCTCCCGGACTGTCGGCAGGGGCACATCTTGAGCGGGTGCCCGCATGCTCACATCTTGTTCAGGTAAAGGGGAATCCGAAACTCGACCCTCCACCTGGGAATCTTCCACGTCGACGTCTCCCACAGACGCCACTTCGGGTTCACCCAAACCGGGTTCACCCTGACCGGTCTCCAACTCGCCTCCAGCGCTCCCTTCCGTCGACACTTGGTGCGCGTCGTCTTGGACGGGTGGCTCTGCAGCCGGCTGGTCTTGACTCAAAGACCGCTTCTTCTCCTCACGGGCTGCCTTGCGCTTTGCAGCGCCCGCCTTCCGAGCCGTCCGGACAACTTCCTCCAGACTCGCATGCTCCTCGGGCGGCAGCCCCTCCGCACGTCGTGAACTTCGCGTAGCTTCTTCGCGTTCGCGACCCTCACGACCGGCGTCTCGCATGTCCTTCTTGCTTTTAGCCATAAGAACTAGTTTAGTGGGTTAGTACGCTTCCTCGTAGTAAACCAATACAAAATATACAAACAACTTCGCGGTGAAATCCCTTGATTCGAATCCGGGCACGCGCACCAGCTGTGGCGAGGCGGGTGAACGCCTTTAAACCGCCCAGGTGTACAGTGCTGTGCTCCAGACTCTGGAAGGTGCTTCCGATTAGGAAGTCCTCCACTGGGAACTCCTGAACGTAAACGTCCAGGTGACGTGTGCTCCTTGTGGTAACCCCTCTAGGTTCGTTTGTCTTCGAACCGGGAGATGCACCGCGGGGATTAGTTGTTTTATATACCAATGTCGGTCTTTGGAGAAAAGCGTAACGTCACCAACTTAGACGTAGCTCCAACAACCAAGATAACCAAAATCAATACAGAGTTATACACACAAATATACAACCGTTCTTATTCTTAGACCCTTGAACGGTGGGTCGTACACCAGTCAACTTAGCTGCACTTCCAGGACACTGGTCAGTCCCGGTCAGCTTTTACAAACGCGCACCACCCTAGAAGTACTAGGGATAGTTCAATACAATCTCACTACCTATCACACAAGATGTCCTTCGATCACGATCCTGAATGGGACTTTCTTCCACTCTTTTCAGGATGTATATGGGATATGAAATGTAGGATCGCCTAAACGCACACTACAATTGAAATATGAAATAGGGCAGATTTACCACGGGCTCCACACCCGCTACTCACCCTAATTTGGACTTGGAGTTTTTGGGGGGGTGGAGTCCACACCTCTGGATGTCCTTCTACAGAGGGCCTTTCGCCTTCAGCACTTGATCGGGGCCGCCGGTATTTGTCCGGCCGAAGCTGTCCGAGCGCTTGCGGGGTACACGGATAATTGAACTCTGTTTGGTTTTTATCTTTTGTGGCTATCTTCCTGCAATAGACACGTATTCAGCTTTTGACTTACTTTCAGTATACCTTGAGGGGGGCGTCATCATCTTAGGCATCCTTGATCTCATTGTGATGTCGTGGGTACAGACGTAGGACTTCAAGGTTCCACGGAATCTTCCCGGAACCTGGTTGGTCGCCTTGGTCGGTCGGATATTACTTGGCTTGATTATACCTTGATCCTCTCGTCCAGGGTGTCCATTGTTCTTCGGTGTTCTTTGGTGTTCTTTGGTGTTCTTCGCCACGTTCAGTCATGTCAAGACGGGCGGCCGCCAGTCCAATGTGAACTGGGGCCTTTGGTCGCTCCCGTAGGCTTGACCCGTCGTCCGGTAGTTGGGTCCATCCAGACTCGTTACGTCTGGGGTATCCAACCCGATCCATGTCTGAACGTGAGAGCACCTTGTCCCGCAGATATCACCACGTCCCACAATTCCATACTCACTGGTATATTGGCTTTTTAACCAATCACCACTCCACTTGTAGAGAAATCTCGATTCCCATCGTGTCATGACGCTATCGGAGAAGGAAGCGCTCGCCGAGGCGCTACTCGAGACGATGGCAGAGTATCGCCATGATAGGGTACTTAAGAAGGCAGCAGAGGCTCAAAAGGCTGAAATCGCAGATGCGGCAGGTGAGACGGCCCAGAAGTTGGCAGTGGAGCGCCTAAAGCTGCCGGCCGCAGAGGACGGCGAAAGCCCAACGAAGGGGACGAAGCTCGTCAAGATCGTTGGCATCCTGGCCGAGTACAAGGAGAAGGAGCTGGCGGCCAAGAAGGAGCAATGGGAGGCGGAGCGTGCTGACCACATTGCGCTTGAGCGGGAGCGACTAGTTGTCGAACGCCAGCGACAAATCGACAACCAGCGCCTTATCGAGGTGCTCGCAGTTCTAGCCAAAAAGTAGTATGTAGGTGTTGTTGTTGCTGCAATGCTACGGAATCACATCATTTGATTTTGGTTTGTTGTTGACCCATTAATACTTAAGTCAAATGCATGTATTGGCTTACTACAACTCTAGGTATTCTTGTAGTGATGGAGGCTTGAGCTCAAAGTAAGAGCTGATTTAGTTTCCTTCGTAGTAACAGGTATCAGGTATGACAGTTAGTGAGCAGTATAGCCACTCTGACGAACTTGCCAACGGGGCTGAGGCGAACTTTTAGTCCTTTTTCAAGTCGACGTACGCCTAGAGGCTTTTCATCACTTTAAAGTTCCATTCGACCGAAGTTCTCACAGCGCTTATCTCCTTGTTAAAAACCCGCTGATGAGTTGATAGTACAGCTTGCTTGTAGCCCGTAACTACGTACTTGCTGATACTATACGCTGGGTCGCCGAAAATCGTCCGTTCTACAAAGACAGACGAGTGTCGCTCGAAATGCCGCAGCAACCCACTAGCGGCGAATACAGTCGTGTCATGACGTCTGCCCTCATATGGGCCATAGAAGTGCATACACAGTCCGCCCGACGTAGTTAAACCTGTATATTGCATTACACAGCGTATTAGCTCGGACATTTAGCTCCAAACAACATGTTGGAGCAATACGTACCTTGGAAAACCAGGCAGTGCACCCTTTTGTGGCCGCTGTAGACGATCCTCTGCAAGTTGATGCCGTCTCGCATCGACTTCGGGCGGCAAATAGGAATCTTCGTGCCGTCCGGGAACGCGAACACGCCTTCAACGTGTGTGCGAGCTGAAATTGCCGCGCAGTAATGGCCATACGCCGCTCTGCCAGTTTCATATCAAAGAACTGCTTGTCCTTATACCTATCGTCCACATAGTCAACTAGTCACAATTATACAGTGTTAAATGCTCTCAACACCGGAACATTACTCTCGCAGCATCATGTCGCATAGATCTCCAAGTGATGATACTGCTAGCGTGTATGATGACTTGCTGGGATCCTACAGCGATGATGACAGACCGCTTCCAGCGACGATGATCCGACGCTTAAACGCCTTCGTCTCAGTTGCCTTAATGGTTTTGATGCTTACTTTGAAGTAGCAAAATCCGTTCACCAGAAGCAAGACCCACTCATTTGGTGGTCTGTTAACGGCCACAGTTACTGCGAAGCGTTGCCAGATGGATGTTGGCCTTGTGCGCGATTTAGTCTTTTGCAGAGAATTACGCTGGACTTAAAGAACAATAAACTGCTTCGTTGATTGTCTTGTTCTCACACAGTGCTGTGATTATCTACACTTAATAAGGCATTAAATGTCAGCAATATCGCAATTTTCGTCAAAGTGAACATCGTCGCTGTCCACACTTTTCACCTTGCGGTGCAGCTCCTCGTCGCGACACTGCTGGTCAGCAATCGCGCTCTACAGTGTATGGGTAAACTTAAATACCCCAACCGCGTTGGATCTTCCTCAATTGCAGTGGCGTCGCTAATTCGAAAAATATGAAATCGTCTTACCAAATTCGCTCTTGGGCAGACTCACCGAAATTCCCCAATACCTTAGTCGGTATAAAATGCGATTCAGATCAATGCACAATTGCTCCCAAGTCTCTGCTAGAACAAACCAGTCCGATTCTTCGTCCCCATGGACGCGCTGACCAACACAGCTGGCACCACGTTCACGGTATATTAAGAAGTCGGTAGACACTGCCTTCTCTCCGCCCTTCACTTGTGAGAAAGCGCAAATCAGCGTGCAACTGTATAGAAATCGAGCTGGCTGGTGGAATAGTGAGCTAAGCATCCAGTTCCTAAGCTATCACTTCCTACGCCGACCTGACATGCATACGCCCGTACTCCTGATTCTCGACGATTTCTCCGGGCATTGGCGTGTGGTCGTCTTTGCGTCTGTTCATCTCGTGCACAAGTTTAACAAGACGACTTCAAAATCCCGGGGTATCAGGCTTTAAAGCTCAAATACGGTAGTTGCGTTCGGCTGCATTGCTGTTGTGAATACCGAGGCGGGCCCAGCTTGTAGAATGAATTTGGCTTAAATATTGACAAGACGTTTGTTGCTCCGTAGTTACATCAGGTTTCTGAATTACTCGCGGAGTTACAAATGTAGTATCAATTAGCTTTAGAGGAGCCTCGTATTCCGCCACCATATCACACTTTTGCAATCGACAGACCAAAGGTTCAATTCGGTCTATTGTCGAGGCCACAGAACGGGACTCTTCTTTAACGTTTAATACAAGTGCCAAGTGCAAAATTTAAGATATAATATGTATCCAAGGGAAGCCAGGTGTATTTGATCCCCTCGTTGTTTTCCACGATACGAGAAAATATGTGTTTTGTCCAGTGAGATTTCGGCAGCGATACGGTTAGCGAAAACCCAGCAAAAAATATTCTTCGTCTCGGAAGGCACGAATGCTATAACGAGTGGTACAATTTGTTTTATCTCCATCTAATCCAATCATTGTGAAACAAATTCCATTGTAGTTGTTGTTTATTATATGGGTACCATCGGTTTAAGCACTGGGATTACGTTGGACTGCTGACGCACAATTGGCCCAAGTGATAGAAATAATCGAAATAATTTCCCATCAATCTCCGTTTGACAACACACTCTTGATCCAGGATTCTTAGATTCAAAGGCAGTCAAAAACCAGGCAATCGACTGTAGTCGTCCTTATTTTTTATTTGCTTGAGACGTTTTTGTATCGCCCAATACAAAGTTGCCTGGCGGCCATCCATGTTGATCATGTCAATTTAATTTAGGGCCTTAGATACGCGCGCCACTGACTTCGACGAAGGAGCGTTTAAATCCGGCCATCCCTAGGAGAAGGGTTAGCTGTAGACATGCACAGCTCGTTGTTAAAATACTTTATTATCCATCGCTAATATTGTTAGAACATCTCCACCGGCGATGATGTATAGCTATATAGCTGTAATAGGGCCATGATTGGCCAGCGTCCTTTTCAAGGAAAATATATGTTCTCTGGTGTGGACCACACCGTCCGGTGTAGCCCAGAAGAGCTGAGTGTCACAGGTACTGTGTACTTAGTTAGGATATTTCCATTTACCTCCACCAAGTACTATGTTAAGTTAGGTCGGTCGTACTTAAGGACGACGACGCACGGGAGCCAACCGCTGAGGAAGATCGCCATTTAAACAGGGATTCAGTATGCAGATAGAAAGCAGTAGATAGAACTCTATGAGTGTTGTTAATAGAATCCAGTTACTCTAACCTACAAGTGTGCAAGTCTCTTTAAGTACTCGGTACTAAAGAGGACCGATAAGGCAGAGCCATTTGCACAAGCGACAACAGAGACGTCATGCGTCTGTTGTGGTTAGCGTGTTACGCTTCCTCTCAGCTATTGTGCGTGTGACCTCCGTCACACCTGGTAGCACTTGTAGTCAATCCCCTGACCGACGCGGATCTCTACAATCAGGGTCTCTTTGAGTATGGAAGACTCAGGGGGTCGGCTGCCGGCGCGACAGGACTTTCCTCACCTCTCCGATGCCCACTGGGCTACGCTGGAGAAGATGGTCAGCCTCCTGGGCGGGACAGCCTTCGCTCGATTCCCCAACCTCCCTGCTAAGCAGCAAAGGGCGCGCGTGGAACGCTTCGACAACTACGAGTCGTCGGTGATTGCTCACGTGAGCGCTGCTGCGCATGAAGCCGCTCGGGCGACGATGCGAGCTGAGGCACAGAGTGCGGCACAAGCGTCCACCACGAAAACGGCCTCATTCGCTGCGCGTCCAACCACGACGAAGCCCGTCAAGATGTCGGCACCGACGTTCGACGGCAAAGACTTGTGTTCTGGGTTAACGAGATCGGGATTGCGCTAAGCGCTGGTCAGATCTACGACGCGCGAGCTCAGGTGGCGTTTGCGCTGTCCAATCTTGGAGGACGCGCACGCGCATGGGCTTTGGCCCGTGAAACGGCGACTCCGGTGTATCTCCGGTGTATTTCATGTTCGTTCATGGAACAGGAGCTACGCTCCACCTTCCTCCTTGCCAATGTGGCATATCGTCACCGCTCTAGTTTCTTGCGGTGCAAGCAAGGCAAGCTTCAGTCGCTTCAAGACTACGTCATGGAGCTCCACAACCTCGAAGCCGCCATGGCCGGCGCACCGCGCAACCACGAGTTGTCGCGCAGGGGCTCTCACTTGCAAAGGCAAGAAGAGTGACAAGGTCACGAGCGCGCCTAGAGGCGTTTAGCCGCAATGTGGATTCCGCGGCTGAGGACAAGGTTCCTCAAGTGTTCGACGTCTTCACGGGCGAACCCAAGGTGGGTGGGTGGGGGGGGGGGGGGGGTGACTCCGTTACCCACGGTAGCAGAGCTACTTGAGCACGAGGAGCTTTCGTATGTCGAGTTTATGGACTCTCTCAAGGCGGGAGAGTTGGCAGAAGTGGTTCTCCTTCGCCCGGAAGGCAGCTCGTTGGAGCTCAACTCTTCGTCGCTCATGGACCCCGAGGTGGTGGAAGACGAACGAACCTCTAAGATGCAGACGCGGTATGGCGCTGCCATTTTGAAGGACCCTTCGGATCCGTAATACGCCCTTCTGAAGGAGTTTTCGGATGTCGTTAGCGACGACCCCCCTTCGGTTCTTCCCCTCGGATCGGGGTGTGAGGCATGAGATTGACCTCGTGCCAGGCACTAAGTACTGAACTACGCGGCAGTGGCCGCTTCCGAAGGAACAGGTCGACGTCATCGACGCCCTCTTTTGCGCCGAGAGCTGCCGGGTTCGTCGTCGGCTGCAGCAGCCGAAGGTCCTTCACCAGCGTGAGCAGTGCCGCTCCTAGGCGGCCCGCTGTGGTTGTGTCTGCGGCGTCTTGGCCGGCATGAGTGTCGTCCGCCTTCTCGGGTAGGGTCTGGTGGCTGCCCTCGGCCTCTCGCTTGTGGGCTTATGGGCCTATTGGATTATGTGCTTATGGGTTTGGGGCGTGCTCAGCTTGAAAAAATGGTAGACCAATTGTTGCTGTAACGGGCTCGGCTAGTCAAGCCCGCTATTGTAACGGGCTATGATAAATATTCGGTTGAAATTAGCGTTGGGATGCCTACTTTGTGCCTGTACCTCATTTTGTGTATATACCCATGTAGCTTCTATCTAGTTACGTAACTCTGTCTACCTATCAGAGAGACCGTAACCAGCCCGTAACAGAAGGGCTCAAACTTGTCTGAAAAATTAGCGAATTCCGCGCCAAAGCTGTAAAGTCGCCATCCGACGATCCCAATGTGCCGTCTGACACTCGCCGCACATAGTGCGGCTTAGTATGAGCGTGATCTCGAGTGCAGAGTCACGCGCCTTCAGTCGCAGCTTACTTGTCTGGCGAGGTTCGCCAAGTCTAAAGTGGAGGATAAAGATCAGAGGCTAGTGGCACTTCGATTTGACTTGATTTGAGTATACTGTCCTCCGGGGTATGGATACCTAAACCCTAGATGATTTATTAAACTCTATTAAGTGTTTGGTTTTTCACCAAACCACTCCAACTTGTAAAACGGCGTTCAACGGAGACCATCAAGGGCATACCTGGATGCGTTCATCAAAATCTCCCAGATGACGCGCTTGAAAGGCAGACGGGTTTTATGATAACCTCGAGTACGTGCCTTCACGCACATTTTAAGCAACAGCGTTGCGGTGGTGTGCGCATAAACGTGCTCATCACTTGTCAATTGTTCCTAGGAGGTGTTTCATTTTAGGATACGTAAGATAGGATAAGTTATTATTGTATAAACATAAAAATGAGACCAGTATAAGACTTAAACGTGAATGCTTTTGCGGGAAATTGAACCAGTCCGTCGCCACACACATACCCCCATGTTGCCACCCTCCGAGTCCCGCAGGCGCCGCCGCCCTCTAATACCACCAGCACCAGGCAGCCAACCAAGTCGTGCAGGTGTAAGCCCCACAACACCAAGCCCGTGTCGTCGCCGACCAAGTCCGGCAGCACCAAGCTCGCGTCGCCGCCCACCAATCCCAGCAGCTCCAAGCCCGCGTCGTCGCTGACGAAGTCTGGCAGCACCAAGACTATGTCGCCGCCCTCCAAGTTCGGTAGCACCAAACTTGTGTCGGCGGCTTCCAAGACCGCCATCAGCGGGTCCACGTCTGAGCGAAAATTTTATGCATCCTAAGAATCCTTTAGATGGTCTTCCCGCATGAGCCGAAAAGTATTTGCGGAAGCGCTGGCCTACCTACTACGGTCATCTTCTTGAGAGCAATCGTACAAAGTATTCGAAACTAGCTCTAACGCTTCGTTATCTGGGCTCTCGTGGTTTGCTAGCTGACGTTGCTGGGCAGTTTGACGTTTGCGTCTCAACAGCGTCGCACGCTTACTTTAGTATCGGGTACTGTAAGATGATCAAAAGCACTTCGTCAATTTTTCATCGTGCGAATCTGAATGGGACAAAGTAGCAAAAGATTTCGAAAGGGTTGCAGGATTCGTTGGTCGGTGCTGTTGATAGCACCCTCATCCGAAGGTCCAGCCCTGCTCATTTCTGGGGATGGTACTACCGAAAAAACAATAAGGCCTACAATATGTAGGCTATCATTGATAGCAACAAGCTATTCATGGAATTTGTTTTTTGCCATGGGAGCTGCAATGATTGCACGCTTTGGAGAGGCAGCTGGATTGGGGCTCACGTAAGAAACGTGATCACATTCAAGCATAATTTCCTCGACGATGGATGGTATATGCTGCGTGAATACCTGGAAACACCATTTGAACACGATTCCTCCGTCTTGGATAGCGCATTTTGAGCATTGAAGGAACGGTTCTAGATACTACGTAGAGAGCTGATGGTGATAGGTGGATGCATTGTGCTGCATAATTTTGTTATTCGACATGATCGAAATTTGCTTATAGCTTTACAAGAAATGGTTGATAGGGAAGAAGAGAACTCGATGGAAGACGAGATGTTGGATCATTCGGACGATGGTCATAGTGGGATCTTTGGTGAAGAAGATGGCAGAGAACTACGCTATGGCGAAACAAAAAAGGAATTTGTATTAGAGAATATAATCCAACGTAATAGCTCTTCCTAAGTTGTTTTTGCGGTTTCGGATTTAAGAATAGACATTAAGCCCTAAACGACGTTTCGCCAAAGCATCCACCTTTTTGTTCACTAATCCGATTTTGTTTTGAAGAGACTCATTTTTTGTGCGGAAACAGCAGGCGATATCAGCGCCATGAGGACGACCAAGGTGCTCAATATGTGCTCTACCCCCCCCCCCCCCCCCGTCAAAAAGATTTTAAATGGCTAATTAGAGTTTCGATAGAGTCGCAAATGCGGTTCGCTGAGTGTACACGGCTGTGCTTTTCGCAGGAGGAGAAACCTTTTTGTTTTATTTGCCCTGAACTTTCTTGCGAGCCGTCACGAAGTGCTCCTCCAGCTCCTTCAGGAGTAGCTACGTGCGTGCCACCGACTTCAAGCCCAATGAACTCACTAAAATGCGCTAGACAGTCCGCTAAAACATCACAATAATCAGGATATCACGAGCTTTTGCGGTTGCCAGTCGCAGTGAATATTTTGCGATGTTAGCTTCTGCACAAAAACAAAGATTTTTATCTCTCAAAATTGCATTGTACATGTGTATACCATAATGTACACCTTTTAATGTTTCACCAGCGGTTTTAAGCGATCGTTGTAATGTCATCTCTTTCTAGATGGTATCTTCGCAGCGACTAGATTTCCAATTATCATCTTCATCTTTTTTGTTTTCTGAACAGAACAAATGGGTTGGATCTTTTTAATACATATATATATATATATATATATGTTACAACTTACCACGTTTTTTAGCACTAGGATTTCGTCTTCCAATATCAGTCGGAGTAGTGCTAACGTCTGTATCATGAAAAAAAAACCTGTAATCACGACTAGATTATAATACAATAATATGTTACCTCCCCCGTTGTCCAGTTCAAGCTACGCCTCAGCGAAGGCGACTGAAAAGCGACAATCAGCGTTGTGTTTGGTTCACCCTCTCTTGAATCGGTTGCACTTTCGGCTTTCGCATGTTAACGAAGTTAGCTGATTGAGTTGATGCGCGCTAGCTTTTTTTCACGGTCTTACGGTGGCTGCTGGCGGGATCAATCCCCGGACACACGGGCTCCCTTGACATGACCAAACAGTGAGAGAAAACAATCTGACTGGTTGACACTTGCCGTAATTGTTTTGCTACACGCCTCCACCAGCAAGCGACATCAATTTGAAATGGTATTAAATACAAACAGTATACCAGCTGTCCTGAGATCAAAAGTCGAGACAGCTGGGGCAACACGAGATATCCTGCCCCCGAATGAAACACACCCAAAGCGCACTTCATCACCCCACCAGCAACTATCTACCCAGATCGATGTACGCTGACACGCTCTACACACCAAGGACTAGTTGTCTACCGCGCAGTTCCCGAAGACATCATGAACCGTTAGCGAGACCTATCGTGCGATTGTGAAACCGTCTGGCTTCATGAAACGTTCAAGGACGAGCAGCAGGATGGGTTCCGAGTACGCGCTCCGGTTTCTGATCCACCGGGCTGGCACCGACGGTAGACCGTCATTCGATCTGTCAAATATTCTTTGCGGAATCGACTCCATTACAATGGAAGATGTCGAAGACATTGACAGGAGCAGAGTGTTTGCGTCTGCGATTGGGGAACCGATCTTCAACGTATGCTCCGATCCTGGCTGCCTTACCCAATACAACACCTTCTTCTTTGTTTATGGGTAGAACTTACACATCGTCGTCCAATTCAAGCGCTAGTTCATTCGCCAGAACAGAGACGACCTTATCGTGTTCCGAGGCGATTGCATCTTTGCGATTCGGCGAACAACATCTACATCCATGCATTTGTGAGCACCCCTCACTACGCTCATCCTTTGCATAATGTGGCTCAAAAGATGCCAGAGATGAATGATCGACGCTTTGTCGACGACTTGTTCTGCTTTGTGTCGAGCTGCACGTTCAAGGGCACTGGTCATACCTCTCCACACCGACCATTTTCTCAATCGTTTCCACCGCTTGACCTTCACGAGCGATTGCGCCGCGTCGCCATGACATATGTGCGGTGAATTGAGTGGCGTGTGGGGTTAAACTTCATATTAGTTGCAAAGTAGTGAACAAGGTAGCCTATTTTGAAAATAAGTTGAGTGTCATATCTGTATTATTTCGGTTTGGCGGCGCTTCTAGTCACGACTCTTTCCTTTCTCGCAAGGACAGGTTAGCATCCGCTACGAGTATCCGTCTATTCAGATGTACCAGGATGCCACTAATGCATAATTGGAGGTGCATCACTGGTTAAACGCGAACGACTCGCACTGCATGAAGTACGCGTTGATCAGGTGGTGGCAAATGGTCGCGTTCAAAACAAAACTCGACACTGTGATTCCCTACCCTGCACCGTCTGCCACCGTCTTCTCCCCCCTATTGCTTGGGGTCGTGGCCACTAGTGAAATTGAAGCATATCCATATATAGCTACGCTACACATATTGACGGGGCAAAGGCAATGCCATTAGGATTCAGTGCAGCCCGCCCCACGCGGCTGTGGCGCACTAGGGGAAGCCCCGGGTGGGAGGGTGGTTTTCGTCGGTGACGGTCAGTCTTGGCCGGAGCGTTGTGCTGTTCCGCTGCAAAGTCGTGAATGACTGCCTTACTATTCTAACCTAACGTGGGAAAACCCGCCCGGGCCGGGTCTACCTCGTATAGCCCGGCGTCGGGCGCAAACCACGTACCTAACAAATGGGTGGCCCCGAGGGGCCGGATCTCTATGATGTGGAGCAGGGCACGGTCATGACGTCATTATGGCTACAATCTGAGTCCGCTCCGCTTACTGGAAAAACAGATTCTGCTCACGCAGAATCACCCAGGGCCCTTTGAAATGGTTCTCGGTCTTGCTTTGGTGCCGCCCCCGTGCGACCAGGCAATTCACGCAACTTTAAATGATCAATGTAGCTAGGAATATTGAACTTACCTCTTAACGTACCAGTAGCCGTTGTAGATGCTGCCTGGTCGTCAAGAATGAAAACTAGACCACGTGGTGCAATGATAGAACTATTATATTTTCAGGGTCAAGACGCCCACACGATGGTAAGTTTGGTGTCTTTCTTGCAGCGACTTTATCTTGCCCAATGTCCTATCGGTTAAAGCAATGAGCCTCTTATCTTTATCAAGTGCATGATTTGGCGGCCCACCGAATTACTCCAGGAGTCAGTGATCTTAATGTCGTAGATGGCCATCGCAGTTACTCGCGAAACCAAGACATGGTTGTTGAGACCTATTTACAATTGCGCTTGTGAACGCCACACTGTCACTATCATATTCCCCACTGTTTCACATTGTACTAGAGGACTGTTAAAGCCATTACACACACCGAGGAATTCGTAGGATGCGCACAGCGAGAACACAAGGCTCACCATAATGAGCATTGAAAAGAGCTTTGCACTGTCGATAGGCTTGCGACTGGAAAAATAATGGAAAATAGGTCGCCATCATCACAGTCCATAAGTGGTACTGCGGTATGCTTCCGAGAAAGATGCACAATCACTCATGATTGGGTGCACCTGGCAGTGTCACTGTTATCTTGGCATTGATGACATGCACCAGCCTGAATGTGGCAATGGGCGGATAGATAATTTCCATGTGTCAAGAGTTCTATTTGCCACCATTTTCTATCGCCTTATGTTTTGCATGGCATTCCCTTAATCAGATCCAGATACGGCGTTATTCCACCAAACTTGGTATTGTGACAGTCACCATTTTCAGCTTTACCCTGCTTAGGCCTGCCAATTTCCTTTGAAGTTAGCAACTATTCGAACCGGGTACTCAACTGTGAGTAGACCGTTCGCGGTGGTTGAAATAAAATTGTGGTTAATAAAAATCCTGATTGCTTTGTCTGGCGCGACGAAGGCCGGTGCTGCAATTTCAATATTGCTATTTAGTGAGACATTTGCATGTGTCACATTTCGAAAATTGATAATCTGAACCAACGCAGCGATTAAAAGCTCAAGCCGAGCTTGGTGGCTTCCCTGGCCACATTCAAGGGCACTTGGGGGGAAATGTACTATTTCAGTACGATGACATCTTTAAAACGACCTCCAGAACGAGCTGGTGTTTCTCCCTCATAAAAACCTTGTGAATAACCATAATGCTTAAATTCATCGATCGAGCTATCGCGGCCAAGTTGTAGTAAAACTGCTCAGGGTTCTACCACCAATAATAGTTGCTGCATTTCTAGTCAGCGCTGTTTTCACTAATATTATCTGATCGACCCCAACTCGCGCACAGTGGTGCAATGGCTTCGGTAATGCAGCCTTTTTCGGTTCCACCATCTCCTCATAAGAAAAACAGGGGCTGGTCGCTTCGCAACGACGCCTGCATCTTATACCCGAGGTAATCCAAGGTCTCAGGTTTTCGCCATCGAGTCAGCAGCGCTGCTCCGATTGTCATAGCTCCAAACATATGTTTTTAAAGTGAATATATTTGAGGTTTCTACATTCGAGGCAAAAATATTAACAGTATGCGGGCATTCACATCTGCTCAGATTGCATGGTTGCCAATACAATTACTCTCTCTTAGCGCGTTGCCTAGCAACCCAATCATTTTTGTATTTTGCAATACAGCGACAGCATTGAAAATACAAGAGCGTTATCTGTTCCTGTATCAGCTATCCATTTGCGCATGTCGGCCACAGACAAACTACCCAGCGTGCAGTGGTCAGAAGTCACTCAAGCGGATGGTTTTAGCGCTACGGCTTCAAGCAAGCCAACCCCCTGCAAAACGCTTGCACGATATTGGCAATTTTAGATTCAGGAGCTGCTGTGGTGGGACATATTGTGGGGCCCAGACTCGCGTTTCCGGACAGCAGCAGGAGACGTCAGGTGGTTCCAAATATCGATGAAGGTACTGTCAATCCCTAGTTCGAAATCACAACCATCTTCATAAGTATCACCTTCGGCACTAAGCAAAGTGTCGTCGTCACATCCACGAGCACGATCTACTATCGCTTCCACTGGTTCCCTAGTATTTGTCTCGAAATTTGAATGGCTAAGAGTGTATAAATAGTCATTCATGCTGCAAATGATTATTTTGCTGAAATCACTTCGAGTGTGTTGTCATACATCGTTTTATTATAGTCATGCTTCATCAGCATCAGTATCCGCACCACATCCAATTAAATCTGATAAATCGCAAATTGGTTTAAACAAAATCCGTCATAGTACAGTGCGAGAACCTAGCTTGACATGTAGTTTCAGACTTCGGTGATAGCAAGCTAGCTCCGCCATTCATCGGAGCCTTCTTCGTGTTGGCGAAGTATGGCAACGTATACACGCTAGACATTCCGTCCAACTGCGGACGAGTTCACCTCGCACACGAACGCTACGGGGCTACTCGAAGCAGCCCAAGGTTAAGCGGCTGCACCAGGGTGCAGTCGAAGTCGCGATTCTGTGCGCGGTGCCATCTGGCACTGCTTGCGAGCACTGCCAACTTGGGGCAGTGCGTCTGTCGGAGTGCGACATTAACAGGCACACGGGTATGCGTGTCCCGAAGACTCTGCGTGCAAGTTTGATTGCGCAGTTGACTTCGAGTGCTGAGTGGCAGTACTCAGCCGAGGGGTTGGTGACTACAGCTTTCGCTCAAGCTTTCCGCCCTTCGACGGAGCTGGAGGTGGCGGGCTTTGTACTCCGTCACCATTTCCAGAACTTCGTGCATCAATACTTCTGCGGCTCCCACGTATCGTGACTTGGGAATCATCCTCTCCAACGACTACGAAAATAGACTGGACCTTGCGTCCAGAATCCAGAGAATTGTTGATCACCCCGGATCTGATGATTAACAATTCGCTGAACGATTCAGCGAGTTTCCCCTCTGTGTGTCTCGAAGTGGGGAGGGGTGTGGTGTGTGTGTGTGTGTGTGTGTGGGGGGGGGGGGTAGCGGCGGGAAGACGCGACGAGTTTGATCCGTCCGACCCCTGGGATCGCTTGTAGGCTTTGAAACGTGTCCCGTGTCAGGACAGGACGGGGTCGTACCAGTCGACCGTGTGCTGGGCTCGGGTGGCGTGTCGTGCGAGTCAGGGCCCGGGGTGTTCAGGCGCTATGCGTAGCGTGTCCGACGCGGCCAAGTGGTGACACACGCGGATGGGCGTGGTCTTTGATGGCGCGAGGTCCTCGCTTGAGGAGTCTCCGTTGTGGTCATAGGAAGCCCGGCGCGCTACGAGGACGGATGTCATGCGTGAGTTAGTATGTAGTCTACTGTGTCTAGTAGGAGGTCTGTCGCCCCAAGGTCCAGGAGACGTCGTGGAGGTCCTTGAGGACGGTCCGGATTAGCTAGAGAGATCGGCAGCTCCGATCTCGTCGTTCCCTATTCAGTCGTGAATCTTCCCTGTCGAGATCAAGTAACAAGAACCAAAAGACAAACTTTACATTTCTTTGAGCTACTACTCTTCCTACATCCCTCTTCCAAGCATCTACACTACCGAGCACTACAACTTCTACCGTTCCTAGACGCCCCAGCGTACTCGGCCCCGAGGCAGGAGAAGGCACGCGACACGTGGTGGAGAAGCAGGGTACGCTGCTAGCTGAAAGGAACTTGTGAGAAGGCATCTCTGTAGAAGAGCTTCCCGGTCGTCGCATCGAGAACTGCGAGGGACGACTACTGAAGGGAGCGTTACGAGACTTTGGGTGCATACCTATCCTACGAGTGGACTCACTCACCTGGTGACCTGATTGACGCGACCATGATGAGAGGTGACCAAAGAGAACAAGAAGACCAGATGAGTGAGGGCTTTCACTCTACCGGATCTGGAGGGGGAGAACCTCAGAACAACCCCGCGGCAGAGGCTGCTGGAAACCTCCCCGCCGGCGAAGGAGCTGCTCATCAAGGTGCCCCGAGTGCGATCACGACTAATCCTGCGCGCCCCGACTTGCCGGTGCCCGACATGTCCACCCCGGAGGGGCTGGCCGCGGCGAGAAGCGTTCTCCAGAGGGCTATGGAGATCGCTAGCCGCCAGACCCTACAAACTCCCGAACAAGCATGGACTGAGGAAGGGCCTCGGCCGGCGTCAGCGGCCGCTGGAGGAGCCAGCGTACCCGCCCCCTACGGGCCTACGTCCGGAGGTGATAGTCAAGTGCTGCGGATCTCTTCGCCGCCGACGACGGGAGTTCACTTTCAGCCAACCAGCTCCGACGCCTTCAACTTCGGGCCCACGTGGGGAGGACTGTACTCTTCGCCACCCCCTCAGTCGGCCGCGCCTCTGCAACCAACCCTGCCCACCTGGACCAATTCACCTGTCTACGGAGGAACCGCGGCGCCTCAGACTCCGAGTCCTACGCCTCGAATGCGTACGGCTATTGCGGCCTATGGGGGTTACGCCCTACAGGACGCTGCGACTCCCAAGGCCTCGCAGAACGCTCCTCCTCCTCCCTCCTCGATGCCTCCGTCGCGTAGCGTGCCTCCGTCGAGGAGCGTACCTACTCCGGCTACGGGGACGGCAACGACGAACTACAGGTTCGGAGGGATGCCTCAACATATCAAGAACGCTGTACGCATGATCCAACCGTTCTATTCGGACAACACTACGGTCGACAAAGCTCGAGCGTTCTGGGACGCTTTCGTGCGAGCCACGACCGGGTTGGACGAACCCTTGCGCCTTAGCGCGTTCCGCGAGTGTTTGAAGGGCAAGTCGGGAGAAGAGTGGTGGATGTACTCTCGCATCGAGGACTTTGAAACGCTGAGAATCCGCTTCCACAACCAGTTCATCTGTTTGACGCCACTACAAATGATCGAACGCCTGAAGAACACGAAACGTTCCAGGGGCATGTCCGCAGAAGTGTGGGGCGACTTAATCCAAGGTTTGTGCGACGAGGCCCAATGCTTCGATCCCCGGATGAGGTACCAGTACTTCCTCTCGGGTTTGAGGAACAAAGAATGGAAAACGGCGCTTAGTACGGCAATGGTGAACTCCATTCAACAGGCTGTGGCCGTGCTTCTCTACAAGAACATGCACATCCCAGTGGAGGACGAAGCGGACTTCGCGGACGTGGTCGGGAGTGCGTCTAAGTCTGCGTCTGCTGAGAATCCGTTGTTGACCCAGATGATGCAACTCCTCCAGGCCAATCAGAACTTGATTCTTCAGCAGCAGAAGGAGCTGGCTCAGTCTCCTCGTTCGCCGCGTCGCTCCAACTATGCAGCCGCGGCATACGACACGTACGACCCTCGCTACGCTGCTGCCGCATACGACAACCAAGGACCTCCACCCCCTCCTCCGAACTACGCGCCGAGTACGCCGGCTAACGTGCCCCAGAGCTCCGTTCGTGGCATGCGCCAGGGACCCGACATGTACACCCAGGATGGGCGTACCGTGTGCGGGAGGTGCCACCTACTCGGGTGCAGCCGGATTAACTGCCGCCGTGCCAATGCTACCTGCCCTCACTGCAAGCAGAAGGGTCACGTGGGTCCCGAGTGTGAGTCTCCCCAACGCAACTCGGGGAGTGGAGGGAGTACGTTCGGATCGCGTCGTCCGGGAGGAGCTCGAACTTGCTGGGCTTGCAATAGCCCAGACCACTACGCCGCTCAGTGCCCCACTATGAAGGCTTTTATGCAGACGAAGGCCCAGGACGCTCCCGCGAGCGCCTCTGGTCAAGGCCCGAATCCTGCCCAGCAATGAAGGGGGCATGAGGGAGGGGAGGAGAGTGTCGCTCCTCCCTCTCGCCCGTGGAACGACACTGGGAGGTACGCTGCCGGAGTCTCTCTAGAGACTGGAGTTGAAGACTGGGGCGTGCCTGAAGGAAGTGGAGTGGCAGAGGCCGCTCTGGATTGCGATGAATGGAGTGGAGAATGTAACGTGGAGAGAGATGATAATGTGGAAGCTTCTTGGCCCCAGGAGATCGGGCACCTAGAACGCTATGATGAAGAGGAACGCGCCGCGCTCAAAGGCGTGGATGAAGAGCTCCCCGAAGCTGAGGGGAACGCTCGATTGGAAGAAGAGTCCGTACTGAAGGAAGACTCCTGTGACTACCGTGAAGGGGATGAGTGTCCTCCTGGAAACAAGAACGAAGATGATGATGATGAACCGGCCTCTTCTGATACGCTGGCCGCACTCGGCACCAATGAAGAAACTACAACTGAAGACCTGCCGGAAGAAACAACTACTACAACTACTGAGTCGGCCACTGCCGGGGAAGAGGAGGCTACCACTTGTAGCTCAATTAATGTGGATAATGGAGAGAATTACCACTACTTGGAGAACCATCCTATAAAGACTGAAACTGTGAATGATGAAACGACTACGAATCGCGGGCCGCTGCCCGTCGCGAGTGTGGAGGAAGTGCCTCTGACCAATGAAGAACCCGCCGAGGGGCTCCAGACTACCCCGCCGAACTCTGACGGACAGAGTAAGGAGAACGGCCCCAACGCTGAGGGAGCACCCTCAATATCCCGCGAGAACGTACTTCCTGAGCACTGCAGGCTGTTCTCTGAGGATGAGTTGAACGCTTTGGAGAGGAGCGCTTCCACTCGAGCGAAGCCAGAGCTCGAGGAGTACGACAAAGAAATAGAGGAACGCCTATTCCCCTTGGATGAGATCGAATTGAAGAAGAAAGTGGCTCTGAACACGGCAAGGGCTCGAGAGCCTACGCTGGAGGAATTGAGTAGCTTGCTTCAGCTCCCTGTGGAGGTACTGGAACGTACGCGCGAAGCTTCGCCCGGGGAGTTCTCCACGCCCGAATACTGGCTCGAATGGTACCGGCGCACGCTGGCGGCCTCTAATGAAGCAAAACGTGCGAACCGAGACTTCAGGAAGGAAGCTCCTTCCCCAGGAGCCGTAGCAGCCATCGGTCTCCCGAAGATTGAAGAAGTGGAATGTGAAGAGCGAATTGCTTCGATGCGACCGGCGAGGGTGTCGAAGACATCCCACGTGAGCGAGGCTGAAGTTTCAAAGAACATTTGTGTCTCCTTTTCAAGAGCAACCTCGTCTGAGGATGCTACGGACGAGGGTACGCCCGGACTACCCTTCAGGCTACGGGGCTTGGTACGCTCCGTGACGTATGCGCTAGTGATGGAAGAGGAGGCTCGGAGCGAGGTGAGATGCCCTCAGTGTCATTATCCTGAGACGTACCCTCCTACCCCCTCGTCCTCCTCTCGATACACGCCCGAAGAACGAAGGAAACGTGCCCGTGAGCTCGTACTGGAGCTAGCCGGCGTACTCGGGGACACCGTGCTCAATTCCGTATTGACGGAAATTACTAAAGGGTATGGAAAGGAGGCTCGGCTGGTACGGCGTAAGCGACTCGACCGACAAAGAGTCTGCTGGTGTCACCGTTCCGCGAGCGACGCACCTGACCGTCCCCCTCCTGCCCGGCGGGTGCGGTTCGATCACACCTCATTGTCCGCCGATCGCTCCGAAGCGCTGGGATTGAATGTGTCCTTCGTGGAAGATGAAGATGACGTGCTTAATTATGTGTGTATCGTGAGGGACTCCTCCGACCCGCCGAGATCCTCGAAACCTGGCCTGGTAGAGGTCCCCGACGACCCCGGGTACGAGAACTCCTCCGAGACGGATGCCAACCAACCGGTCCCCGACGGAAAACGGGTAATTTGTTCGGTGGGTGGGTTCGAGGCAATTTCGGGGGGCACGATAGCGGACATACCCGCCGAACTCCTCGTGGACACGGGCGCCATCGCGAGCCTGGTGGATGCCCGAGTCCTGAAGCAGGTCGGCCTCGCGAATGCCCCTCTACGACCTTACGAAGGAAGTCTGAACGGCGTTACTGGCTTCCCGCTGAAGATTCGTGGTGAGATCGACCTGCCCCTACGTCTGGGTACGGTGACTCGGTCACAGACGTTCGCGGTCGTGGAGAAGTTGCACGTGCATGCCATCCTCGGCACCGACACGCTCAAAGACTTCAGAGCGGTGATCGACGTGGAGGAAGGACTGATGATGTTGAAGGGCTCCGGTGAGTCCATCCCTCTGGGAACCCCCCGGGTTGAAGAAACGTTCGTCTCTCGAGTGGCGTCGACCGTGCGACTTTGCCCTGGCGGACAAGCTCTGGTGGTTGCTAACGTCATGGGAAGTGCCCCCGAGAACGCTACTGTGCTGATTGAGGGTCTCCCTGAACTGGACCCCCTCCTGAAGGTGGCCCGGACGCTGTGCTCGGTCCAAGACGGACAGACTATTGTGGAAATCTGTAACACTTCCTACGAGGACCTGGTCATTCGGAAGGGTACGGCACTGGCAGCCGCCACCGTCGTTCCGGAATCGGCGTTCTCGACTACCTGTTCGATGGAGAGCTCGTCTACGGTGTCGCCACTCTCGGACCCGCGCGAGTCGCAGGTGCATCCTGACTTGGACGCTGTGATTGGGGCCACGAGTGCGAACAAGGACCCTCCGAAGGATCCTATGCCCGGCCTGGACGAAGCCTACCAGGCTGAACTAGACGCCGACTTTACCGATTCGAAGCTCGGAGACGAACAGCAAGGGCTCCTCCGTTCTCTGCTGGGCGACTTTCGTGACATGTTTGTCGAGTCGTCCCTCAAACCCGGACGTACTGACTTGTTGGAGTTCTCTATCGATACCGGAACGCACCCCCCGATCAAACAGCGGCCGTACCGCGTGTCTAATGCGGAGGGAGACGTAATGGAAGCAGAGATTCAACAATATCTCGAACTTGGAATTGTGCGTCCGTCTACGAGCCCGTGGGCGAGTCCTGTTTTGATGATCCGCAAACCTGACGGCGGTATCCGTTTTTGTATCGATTACCGGCGTTTGAACGCCGTCACTATCAAGGACTGTTACCCAATGCCTCTAATTGATGATATTTTGGACGTGTTACGTGGAGCTAAACTATTTTCGACTATGGACATAGCGTCAGGGTACTGGAATGTCCCCATGCATGCTGGCAGCGTGGAGAAGACCGCGTTCACGTGCAAGTACGGCCTCTTTGAGTGGTTAGTGATGCCCTTTGGGCTCTGCAACGCCGTTCCGGCGTTCGAACGTTTAATGGAGAACGTGCTTGTTGATTTGAAGTGGAGGACTTGCCTCGTGTACCTCGACGACTGCGTCGTTTTCAGCACTGACTTCCCTACCCATCTCGTGCGACTCCGACAAGTGCTGGAACGCTTCAGGGCGGCCGGCTTCAAGCTGAAGATGAAGAAGTGCCGGTGGGGACGTGACCAAGTGGCATTCCTGGGCCACATCGTGACCCCGACAGGCATTCTACCGAACCCTGAAAAGGTGAAGGCCGTCATGAACATTGCCCGCCCTCACGACTTGCACACGGTGCGAGCGTTCCTAGGGTTGACTAGCTACTTCCGCCGCTACATTCCTGGGTACGCTGCGATCTCTGCCCCAATCGAACGGTTAAAGGTCAAGGGTACGGACTTCGCGTGGAACGCTGACTGCGAAGCGGCGTTCCTACAACTGAAGCGACGTCTGGTAGAGCCCCCTATCCTGGTTTATCCCGACTTTTCGAAAAGGTTTAAGCTCTACGTCGACTCTTCTCGCCTCGCCGTCGGAGCCTGCCTGATGCAGACAGTGGACGGGCGAGAGCGAGTCGTAGCTTACGCTAGCAAGTTGTTGGTTGGATCTGAGCGAAATTGGATTAACAAGACGGACGGAACGTCCGAGATCGAATGCTGGGGGATCGTCTGGGCAACCCGCAAGTTCCGATGCTACCTCGACAGGACCGAGTTCGACCTATTTACTGACCACAAGGCTCTCACCTGGGTCTTTAGTGAAGGTAATCGTACCACGAACGCTAAGCTAGCGCGTTGGGCGATGGAACTGTCCCAACTCCGGTTCATGGTATATCACAAGCCGGGTACGTCGATGGGCCACGCTGACGGGCTATCCAGGCTTCATTCGGAGACGATCTGCGCTTTGACCATCTCCGACCTCCTCAACGAAGAAACGACTCCACCGAGCGAGGGTTCCGTCCCAGTCGGGGAGACTCCTCCGCCGAGTTCTCCGGTCGGATCCTCCCCTACTGAGACGGAGCGACCTGGAGGAGCGCTGGATGAAGCCATGAGGGCCGCCATGGACGCTCTAAACACAGTCGGGGAGCCCCCTGCTGCTGCCGCTCCTCCTGACAGAGGAGATGACGTTCCTGACGACCTCGAAGCCGCGGCCGACGACGTCGTCAACGAGATGCCTGAAGACGACGACGCCGACGACGGGTCACCCCTCGACGACGAAGGACAGACGGCTTCGTCGCCTGTAGACGTGTTCGGCCTGGACCCTGATAGATTCAAAGAAGAGCAGCGCCGAACTCCGTGGATCCAAGCGTTAATCGCGTTCCTTGAGTCGGGCGCCCTTGCTTTGGACGCCCAACTTCGAGTGAAGGTACTGCAGATGGACCCCCGGTACGTGGTCCGGAATAGTACGCTGATGAGGAGGGTCCAACTCAAGGCCCGAGCTGGTCCCGCCCGCTCGATCAGCGTTCCTGTGATTCCCCTCCCTTTCATCGAGACTGTCCTGCACTACTGCCATTCGGACGTGTTCTCGGCTCACGTGGGCCAAACGAAGACCATGGACAAGGTGAGGAAGCACGCCTATTGGCATGGCTGGAAAAAGGATGTTGCCGAGTACGTACGGGCGTGCTCGATCTGTGGAAGTGGAAAGGGATACCGCCCTTGGAAGAACGGCCTCATGCAGAGGATGCCTGTTCAGGAGCTATCGGGCCCCTTTTCGTTGTTGGTGGTGGACGCTATTGGACCGCTGGTCACTACTCCCCGAGGCCACAAGTACATATTGGTGTTTGCAGATTACTTTACACGTTGGGTGGAGGCGTTCCCTGTGGAAGCGCTGGACACTATCTCTTTTGTCAAGATTATGGTTGATGAAGTACTATGCCGGCATGGAGTCCCGGAACGATTACTGAGTGACAGAGGGACAAACTTTATTTCTGAATTGGCTAAGTCATTTTACGAGACTCTGGGCATCAAGAAACTCTACGGCGCCGCTTACCACCCGCAGACCCAAGGATTAGTGGAACGTTTCAATGGCACGCTGATAGGCATGTTACGCATGTTTGTAAGCGAAACGCAGAGTGATTGGGACCTCTATTTGCCTCGCGTGTTATTCGCCTATCGCACTTCGTTCCACGACTCGCTCGGGGACACGCCGTTCTTCAGTTTGTGTGGACGCGATCCGGTACTACCCTTGGACCTGGCGTTCTTGAACACTAAGAACCAGTGGAAGAGTAATGAGGTGGCTGAGTACCGTCGCCGCCTGTATTTGTCGCTCCGAGACACCCGCCGTCTCGTGGAGCGCCAACTCCTAAAAGCCCAAGACAGGAACGCGAGGCGCAGAGCCGATCAAGTGGAAGTGCAGTTCCGAGAGGGCGACGCGGTGTGGGTGTATCAATACTTCCGTGCCCGACGTGGGGAACGGAAGACCAAGAAACTGGCGTTTTCGTGGCACGGTCCTTACCGTGTCGTGGGCCAACTAGGAGACAACACCTACAAAATAGCGATCCCCAGCCACCCCGACCGAGTAGTGTCTGTCAACGTAAACAGGCTCAAGAAGTTCGCAGGACGTTGGAGTCGTCCCTTTCCAAACGAAGTGCCTCCTGGAGTGGAACGCCAGCCTGACGCTGACGACGTGGGCCCTTTGACTATGGACGACTTGCCCACGACCAGCTTCGTGGAACGGATCACTCTCGGCGGAGAAGAAACTGCGTTCTCTGGGGTCACGAGCCCCATCGTGGAAGTTCTGGCCAAACGCATCCGGCGACGCCAGGAACAATACCTCGTACTGACGGCCTCCTACGAGACCTGCTGGCGCCCTAAGCCAACCCTCCTACCCGAGTACGCTGAATTGATACGGGTCTATGAAAATGAGAGGCGGAAGGAGGGAGGATGGCCAGAATGAGGCGAAGTGCTCGTCTGGCTGACGCCAACGCCACGGTGGACGAGGACGAGCTGCTCTTCTAGGATGAAGAGTGGCAACCGGGGCTTGCGGGTGGACTACCCCACCACTCACCGAGCTTTCATGAGTGCACTACTCAGTGAAGCTCTCTTTTCATTTCTTTCGATTTACGTTGGATATATTTTTACATCTACAACTTGGACTTTGGATCTACGACTGAGCACGCTACGTGGTCGCTCATCGATTTTACTACTACCACGACAGAGCACGACGAGAACGCTACAAGGACGGTCGAAGCTAGGAGTTTCATTACTTAAGAAGAAAAGATGACAAAGACGAACGCTACACTACTCCTCGCCTGCGGGCGCTGACGGGCTGCTTCGACCTCTCGCGCGTGATCCGACTTACTCCTCGTCGTCCTCCTCTTCCTGGTCGTCTTCGAGCTCGCCCTCCGACAGCGACTCGGCCGAAGACGCTTCCTTCGCGGCTGCCTTGGCTTCGGAGTCGGCGAGCTGCTCGGCTTCCTCTTCGTCAGGGGTCTTGCGATACTTCGGGTCGTTGTCGTCGATCACGGTGACCGGTCCGGCCACGGTAGGCGTTCCATCCAGCCGCAAGAATGGCGCGAACCCCTTGGTCTTGGCCTCCTTCGGGTTGAACTCAGGAACAAGCGGCATCTCGTACTTGTCCTTCTCCAACTGCTTCCTGATCGTCGCGGCCAGGTCCTTGATGCGCTTATCGTCGATAAGCTTGCGCCAAACGCCCTTGGTCAGCGTGGGAACCCAATGATCGGGCACCTCCGTCACCGAAGTGATGTCCAACACGATGCGCGCGAGAGCTCTGTCACTTAGACGCTTGTCGTTCTCGACGAGGTCTGGGTCGAGGGCGTCCGTCTTCTCGAGCAACTCTGGCAACGTCGCAAAGCTGCCGCTGTCGATCTCGAAAGGCTTCAGGGCGTCGCGCATCTTGCGGCGGTACTCTCCATGATCGTTCTCGTAGATGTCCATGAGGTCGCGGATGGGGGAACAAGTGTAGCCCTTCGCCTCGTTCGTACGGCGCCCCGCTTGCCCTCCCCACCACATGAGGTTGCCGTTCCCCGGAGCCTCCAGACGACGCAGGAAGTTGAAGTACCCCCACGTTTCCAAGCAGAGGCTGAGAAAACACAGGCGCTCGCGGATGGCCGCCATCTTGCGTTTGCGACGCTGAGCCTGCGCCGAACTCGTAGCCAGAGGCACGTGAAGGGCCCACTCCAAGAACGTGGCTCGAAAAGCGTTCCAGAAACGCCAGTGTGCTGCGTGGACGCCCGTGTACTCCTCAGGGTCGTACCAGGCATGCTGGTCCTCCCAAGGGAACGCCAACTGGTACGGTGCACGCTGAGCCGCCGACGCCTTGACGTAGATGGTTTCAATCGCGCGGCGAACGTCCACGGGCGTATCCGGAGCGAGGTCGAAGTCGAGTTGAGGCGGCGAAGGCGTGGGCGTCTCGACCGACGAGCTCGAAGCCGGCTTGGACTTCTTGGCGGACCCCGTGGACGCTCGCTGCTTCTTGGCCTTCGACGCCTTGGCCGGTGCCGCGGCCGCCGCTCGCTTCTTGGGGACGGCGTCCGAAGTGAAGGACGGATGCGGCAGGACACCGACCGTCGACGACTGCCGGGACGGCGAAGGCAGGATCAGGATGGGGTCTCGAAGCGTGGCGGCCGCGCGGCCCCGCGACTCAATGAGGGCCGAAGCCATGTTGTCTAGCTGGTCGAGGCCGCGCGAGGCATCGTTGACAGCGAGAAGTCCGCGCATCTCGCCCCAGAATGCGAGCAGAGCCTGACGAGCGGCGGTCGTCAACCCGTCGGGCGCGCTAGGCTTGTCCTCCTGCTCGAGGAAGGTCTTGAACTTGGCCAACATGTCGGCGCGAGAGTCGCTCATGGTGGCGAACGACGGAAGCAGGAAGCGGATGAGGCGTGGTGTCGACTTGAGCCTTGGGCTGCGTTTCGAGGAATGGCAAGTTGCCAGGAATGGCGCGTTGGTCCCCAGCTTTCCGTCGGAAAAGGCAACTTCTTTTCTGATAAGAAGAAAAGTCACCGTATTGATGGATTCGACCCTGGTCAGAGACTACGAACCGGCTACCGTCCCTTGTCGCTGCCTGTACTGGGGTACGGCAGCGACCATTTTCTGAAAACTGAGGGATTCGCCCCTGGGTATCGGTCAGAGACGGAGCCTCCGTACTCTCCCAGGACCGTTCGCAAGGCTTCAGGTCACTATTCAACACACACCAACAATGACCACTGTTCAGCACACATATCCCACGCTCCAGATGCAAAGGCAAGTGACGCACCGATGCAGCACGCGGTGCTGGTGGCAGTAGGCGATGCCGCGCAGTAGCTGGTACAGGAAGGACTTGAGGATGGGCTTCTCGAGACCCTTCTCGCACACGTCCAGGTACTTCTTGAGGTCCTGGTCCAGGTACTCGAACACGAGCGTGAGCTTCCGCTCCGTGTGCACGATGTTGTACAGGCGCACGATGTTGCAGTGCTGCAGCTCCTTGAGCAGCGAGATCTCGCGGATGGCAATAGTCCGTTCATTTCAAAATGAGCGGCTTTCTCGACTCCATCCTGGGATGGCAGGCGACTTACCTACCGCCCGAGTTGCTTCCTGCCTACTGCGTGGCCGGGATCGGCTTCGGCTTCGTGTGGGTCATCACTACGCCCGTGAGGAACGTCGGCTGGCAGTTCTCCGGGGAGGCGTGGCGAGTGGCTAGCCTCAACGGAGCCCTCTGGAACGACTGTCTGCGTCAGTACAACGCCGTCCTCACGAACGCCGAGATTCGTCAACTACGTGGAGTGGCGTACGTCTACGCGCTTTGGGGCGCCGTATTCGCTGTTCCCTTGCAAGTTCTAACTCAAGACGAGCGGAGGTACGGTAACTACGGACGGATGCTCCGGCGATGGTGGGCGGCCGCCTACGCCACCTTCTGCGAATACATCCCTGAACTAAGCCTCAAGACAGCCCGTTCAATCACCAACTACGTTCGAGCTACTCGAGACGCGGCTACCTCCTGCCGACGGCGTGTCGGAGAAGCCCTCCTCGTGACCCTGCTGATCTGCAAGTTCGTGGCTTCCTTGGCGTTCTTCTTGCCGATGGCGTTCTACACTATCATGGAGTACGTGCTGTTGGGTGAGATAGGCGTAGCTCTCGCCCTACTCGCTGTCAACCTCGCCAACCTCTATTTCGAGTGGACCCGTTGGAGTGCCCCAGGTTCGGTGCTCTTTGCGACTGTGGGCGTCGTCACCCACGTTTGGCGCAGTGGAAACGGTGACTCGGAGCTGGAACGTCTATCGCCTATTGCTATCGTTTTGGAAGGACTCAAGGAAGTACGAGAGCGGGCTGCGGCCCGAGAGCTTACTGAAACGGAAGATCTACGGCGCCTACAGGATACACAGGAGGACGTACCCCCTTCGCCGACCGAGAGCGCCGAATTCGTTCGCGTGGAAGTTGTGGACTCTCCCTCGCGTGCGCCTGCTGCCATTTCGGCCGAGCTTCGAGCGACCGAAGACCGGTCCGCCCAGTTGCGACTCGAGCTCGCCCAGCACCCGGACGTTCGCCGAGGACGGCGAACTTCCAGTCGGGGAGGATGTCCCGTGCCAGGACAGGACGGGGTCGTACCAGTCGACCGTGTGCTGGGCTCGGGTGGCGTGTCGTGCGAGTCAGGGCCCGGGGTGTTCAGGCGCTATGCGTAGCGTGTCCGGCGCGGCCAAGTGGTGACACACGCGGATGGGCGTGGTCTTTGATGGCGCGAGGTCCTCGCTTGAGGAGTCTCCGTTGTGGTCATAGGAAGCCCGGCGCGCTACGAGGACGGATGTCATGCGTGAGTTAGTATGTAGTCTACTGTGTCTAGTAGGAGGTCTGTCGCCCCAAGGTCCAGGAGACGTCGTGGAGGTCCTTGAGGACGGTCCGGATTAGCTAGAGAGATCGGCAGCTCCGATCTCGTCGTTCCCTATTCAGTCGTGAATCTTCCCTGTCGAGATCAAGTAACAAGAACCAAAAGACAAACTTTACATTTCTTTGAGCTACTACTCTTCCTACATCCCTCTTCCAAGCATCTACACTACCGAGCACTACAACTTCTACCGTTCCTAGACGCCCCAGCGTACTCGGCCCCGAGGCAGGAGAAGGCACGCGACAAACGCCATCAGGCGGTTGAGTTCGTATTGTTGAAGCAGAAGCCGACCCTGTTGAAGGCTCAGACCCCCCCCCCCAGGTCTCGCAGACTGCTTCGAACGTGCAGGTCGCCCTCGGGTCGAAGCTGACCGTCCTGCGGACACGCGTCGGTACGCTCGAGCGGGCGTCGGTGCTGGGTCACCCGGAGTAGGCGACTCGTGTTGCGAGTAAGGCTTCAGCCGCCCCAACGTAAAATCTTAACGAAAGCACCCCAGCTTTGCCAAAGTGCCTGCCACTCGGGCACTTGGCTTTTACGGCAAGTCTTATTATTCGCGTACCATCGGGGCCATAGGAGAGTCCGATGTAGTAGGCTAAAATATTGGACTCAGTAAGCCCGTTACCAGGCTCATCACCGGTAATGAGTCCGGGGTTTGGAGTGTCCGTGTCAGACTCGCTACTACTGCCCATCCCCGTATATGATCCCGACATCACAACCTTATTAACTCTTTTGGGGGTCGATTCCGAGTCGCACGGGCCTCCTTGTGGCAGCCTTCTTTGCAATGGGCTTCTTCATAGCGGTCTTCTTCGGGGCAGGCTTCGAAGAAGCATATGTCTTCTTGGTTTTCGCGGCGGACTTCGTGGACGGGGACATCTGCTCCGCTGCCTCCGCGTCACTCAGGTTGCTTGTAAGCGGGCGGCTCTCCTCCGCGCCATTCGTAGACATCTTGGGAGTGGGCGTATTCGGCTTTTCCTTGGCGTCGCTTGTGCTCGCCGTATCGGTGACGTGCTCGGCACGGTCTGTAGCCCCGAGGGCGTTGGCGGCCTGGCCGTCCGTTGTGTGCGTCATGCCTGGTGGGCTTGGAGGTGTGGGGCTTGCTCGTCTGGAGCGCGGGTTGTCGAATGAGGCGGAGTCCGAGTTTCCGCTGGATTTCCCCACTGGACAGGTGCTTCCCGTTCGGGTATGGAGTGGTGTAATGGGGCCAGAATTGCCCGGCGTCCATTTCAAGGAAATATGATTTTATCTGGGGTGGACCACTCAGACCGCTGTGGACAACAAAAACAGAGTGTCAAACACCAATGTGAGGTGCTATACACCAGGTGTAACGGGGCCAGGACTGGACGGCGTCCTTTTCAAAAAAAAGGGATGCTTTCTGCTGTGGTCTACAAGAACTGAGTTTCACATTCCCCATGAGGCACCATGTACCAGGGCCTTTGGGGTAGAATATCCCACGTAGACCCCCATGTAATATGTTTAGTTAGGGGTCGGTCGTCCTTAAAGGACGACAGTGCACGAGAGCCAACCGCTGGGGACGATCGCAATTTAGTCAAGGATTCAGTATACAGAAAGAAAGCAGTTGATATGAACTTGTGAGTGTTATTGATACAAGTCAGTTTAGCTCTGACCTTCAAGTGTACAAGCCTCTTTAGTACTCGGTATTAAAGGAGACCGATAAGGCAGAACCTTTTGTACAAGAGACAACAGAGACGCCAGGCGTCTGTTTTAGTTAGCGTGTTACACTTCCTCTAACCTACGGAGCGTGTGACCCCTGGCACAGCTAGTGTGCGATGACTTAGTGCAAGTTACGCCGCCGCACGTCTCCGGTATTTGAGGTCAAGGTTGAACGACGCGACAGCGACTATGCAAGCGAGGGTGCCAACATTCTGACCAAAACAGTGGACGAGAACTGCTTGCCAAGCTGCCGGTGACGCCCGCAAGCCCGTATACATGCTCACACGTGTCAGCTAAAGTATTGAACTAAGCACATGACACTGTTGATAGTAAATGAGACGGTTTCAAAGGAAAAGACGCTTCCGAACCTAAGTACGAATCGCGATTTAGGCATACCGTTGCAACGATCATCGTCTCCTCTTTCTATTGATGTACTCAGGTTCCCAGAAAGCTCAACTCAACCCAAGTTGTGGTTGATAAGCAATGTGCAGCGGCAGTCCTGCTGTATCACGTCGCATATTGTGTGTCACACACAAAGGTAAATTGCACAAGAGTGACAGTCATCGAAACTTCGAGAGAGAGAGATCAAATTTTCTAGGGATTCTAGATTGCAGAGCTACATGGCATCGTGATATTTCTAGCTTAAGCCGATGGCAATTAATCTCACTTTCCATCCTACGCTGCAAGTAACAAGTCCAAGTTAAAGGTTACCACTCCGTTCCAGATCACGTGTCCTATTTCCATTGCGTGGCTCGCGATTTGTCAATATTCAGCGAAAAGAAGCGTGATTGGTTTTAAAAGAAAGCGCGTACCTAGGCGGGTTGAATGGTGGTCCGAGCTCCGCGAGCAGGTTCATATTGATGCCGTTGTGGCCACCAGACCACTTTTCGAGGCCAATTACGGGGAAACCTACCAATATGTCGCCCATGCTGCTTCACGACCGAAATCGACAGAGAAGAAGCAGCCCTCAAAACAACAGAATGGCGAGCAATCAACGTGCGACTAGAGAGCTAACAGCAAGGTAGCGCCAACAGGCCGTGAGTACGCTTCTAGCGCGTGCTCATGAGGGGAAGCCCACAAGTCGTGGGGCGATCGAGGACGTCGCCGGTATCTTCTGCGTGCACGAGAAAACCATCTCCTGGCTGTGGTAGCGTGCCAAAACTAATGCCGGCCAGCACGGCGTCTATGAGGCCCCAGCAATGAAATATTTGACCGGCAGGAGACCCCGTGACCTGAAAGATGCGCACGAGCGCCTCCGCCACGTCGACGCCCAGCAGCGGACGACGATTCGAGCTGCTGCGGTCGTGTGCGGTGTGCCGGCAAGGACACTGTTCCGTCGAATTAAACAGGGCAAGCTGCGATCGTGCACCAGCGTGCCCGACCGCTGTTGACGCCCGCTAACCTGCAGGCCCCCATCAAGTTTTGTCTCGAGCACGTGGACACATCAACGAACAAGTACCGCGACATGATAGACGTGATCCACGTGGACAAGAAATACTTCTTCCCGACGGTTGTGAAGCGTCGCTTTATAATGCTGCACGACGAGCCCGATCCGATCCGAAAGCTGACGAGCAAGCGCCACATCACCAAGGTGATGATGCTGCCGCCGGTGGCTCGACCGCGATACAATGAGGACGGCGATTGTATTTTCGACGGGACGTGGCCGTTCGTGGTGCACACTAGCCGCAATACTAGCCGCAATAGACCTGCAGGGACGCCATTAGTCGAGGCCGTTACTGCTACGAAGGAGAACTACCCTGCAATGCCTATCGACAAACTTCTCCCTGCGATTCTGGCAAAGTAGACTGGAGGAGGAAGATAGACGCGCATCTCGATTCAACAGGATAATGCCTCCCAGCATATCGATCCGAAGGACTCCGCCTTTTGTGCTGCGGTCGACGCGCTTGACCTGAATGTGGTGCTGAAGTTCCAGCCTCCTAATAGCCCAGACCTAAACTGCCTAGCCTCGGAGCGTTTCACGCTATTCAGGCCCGACAGCAACTGGGTTCACCGCGTACACTGGCAGAGCTAGTGGCCGCCACGACCGACGCGTACTGGGAGTTGCCGGACGAGACCCTGAACAACATCTTCCTCTCGCTACAGTGCGCTATGGAGTCTTGCATTCAAGAGCAAGGGGAGAACACCTACAAGCTCACGCACGTGGCGAAAGCAAAGCTCCGTCGGGTGGGAAGACTTCCTTTGACGATTGCCTGCTCTGACTACACTGTCTCAGTTATACGTGCGTTAGCTACCATCACATCATCAACACATAGTTAACCTAAGTATAATAGCAGGACAAGTGAATTGAAACAAGCGACAACTTGAAGGGGACAAGTGATCTGGAACGGGGTGGTATGAGCTTAAACACTTCGAACCCAAACGAAATACTGTCCGACAACAACTACTTCATGTGGCAATTTAATGCCTATATGGTGTTGGCGAGAATGGGACTTCAATGATACATCGCCGCTATAAAGCCAGACAAAGGACGGCGTCGTTAGACCGCCAAATGGAAGGCCGCCGACATGAAAGCGCTGGCTGTAGTGGCGAAGATGTTAAGCCCAATGTACCAATCCATGATCCAAGACGCATCAACCGCATATGAGGCTTGGGAGACCCTTCGCGGCTTCTTCGTGAAACAAACGCTTCACAACCGCGTACAGCTGAGGAAGCAGCTGGATGAGTTTACGCTGGGGTCAGGAGAGGACTTGATGAAGCACATCGTTCGTTTTGACGATATGTGCTCTCGCTTGGCCGCTGTAGGCGAGACGATGTCTGAAGCCGAGAAACTGGTGATTCTGCTTAGTAGTTTGCCCCCGAGTACGATGCGATGGTTCGCATTATTAAGGCGCACCACAATGGTACACTGCTGAAAGCAAAATAGATGTTGCGACGAGAATTTGAGGTGATGAAGAAGCGTGAAGAAAATAAACAGGCGTTCAAGACGTCAACCCGTGAACGCAGTGGTCGTGGCGGCCGTGGACGGGGAGCTGGGTCGCGCCGTGGTGGTCGCAGTGCCGGTGGGGGCGTTCATGGCCGTCCTTCAAACAAGAGCGAGTTTTGTTGGAACTGCTTTAACTGCAACAGGTTCAGGCGCAAGCGCGACAATTGCCCTGAGCTCAAGAACGACAAGAGTGAAGATGTGTTTATATATTCTGCGACGAGCAGTGCCCAAGTGCACGGAGCGACATTAGCGACATGGCTGCTTGACAGCGGAGCTAGCTGTTATATGACCGACGAGTTGGCGGGCTTTGACGAGTATCAAGTGTTGAAGGCGCCAATCAGCATCACGGTGGCAAGCGGTCAGCAGAAGGAAAGAGGTCCGTGTGTATTTCTCCTTGAAGTGGTCGAATGGTCGAGCTGACGAACGTGTTGTACGTCCCCCAGCTGGACAGAAAGTTGGATATCTGTTCCGGATTTAATGGCACGTGGAGTGCTGGTGCAGTTTAGGCGTGATCCCACTACGCTCATTCTCGATGGAGAGATCCCTAATGCGATTCGCCGTAGTGGTAAGCTGTTCGCGTGGGATGTGGAGCAGCCGGAACAAGCGAGAGCTGCCCAGGCAGCAGACAATTCCAAACAAGGTGATAACATGCTATGCCACGCCAGGCTGGGACACGTTTCGGCATCGAAGATGCTTGCGATGGCTAAGATGTGCGATGGGCTTCCTTCTTCGGCTCGTGAGGATGGTAGTGCAGTCGGAGTTTGCGGTGGCTGCGCTCAAGACAAGATGACTACAAGCCCGTTCGCGCGCAAATTAGGCAGCGAAGTGAAGACACCTTACCCTCTTGAAGTGTGTCATGGGTCCCATTAGGTCAAAATCCAACCGAGGTGTGCTGGATGTGCTCATGTTCATTGACTTCAGCTGATTCGTCTACCTGTACTTGCTCACGTCGAAAGCTCAGGTGTTCGACCGGTTTCGCGATTTCAAGGCTCTCGCTGAGATGCAGACGGGATACAAACTCAAGTGCATTCGCAGCGACAACGGCGGAGAATACGTTAACAAGCGGTACAACCAGCTCTGCGCGTCGAGCGGGATCGTACCTCAAACAAGTGCTCCCTACTCACCACAGCAGAACGGCTTAGCTGAGAGGATGAATCGTACTTCGCCGAGATGGCGAGGTCGATGATGCACTACATGGAAGTTGATCAGCAGTGGTGAGGTGAGGCCGTAATGACAACAGCACATATCATCAACCGGATCCCAGACACTGTTCGAGTGACAAAACTCCTCTAGATGTACTTACCGGTGTGAAACCATCGCTCGATTACCTTCGGGTATTTGGGGCACCCGGGTATGTGCATCTGGACAAGAGCAAGAGGACGAAGTGGGACGCGCGATCCCATCGGTGTATTTTCTTGGGGTACACAGATGGGTCAAAGGCATACTGTGTTTGGTATTGCGAGGACGAACGACTTGTGAAGACTCGAATGGTGATCCTGGATGAGCGCGCGCCTGCGCGGTACCGAGATGTCATTTTGGTGCACGACGGTTATAGCCAACAGCAGCATCCGGTCGCTGTGGACGATGACGTTGAATTTGTGCACCAACCTTTCCAGATGCACCGGCTACAAGGATGGAAGTTGACGAGACGGGAGAGCAACCGTCGAGTATGGAGGTGGACGAAGCTCCAGCTTCGGATTCTTCCTCAGTGGTTTAGCTTGCGAGGGGCGTTGTGCCTTACCTGCGCAAGATGAGTGGCAACGTGAGTTCAAGCGAATCACTGACAAGAACTTTGCGTATGGGCGGAGCTGAAGGTGTATGTGAAGAAGACCAAGTACCTACTGATCGCGATAGATTTGTTCACCTCCCTGTACTGTCGCCCTCGAAATTGATTGCAGCACATGAACCCACCAGATCATTGACTTCAAGTGAGAATCGCATAGGTTTTAGAGGTGGTTCAAGGCCTGGTCGCGTCTTCCGTGGTCAACAAACGAGGATGCTGAAAACGGTGCGATTCCTTTACTAACCAATGAACCTCACATGACTTCCCAAGCGGATGATGGTGACGGTGAGCCAGACCCTGAGCGCCCCCGACTGGATGGATATGAAATCGCGTTGGCCGCAACGGATGTACCTTCCAGCTACAAATAGGCTATGGCTTCACTAGAAGCAAAGCACTGAAAAGAGGCTATTCGGCTGGAAATCAGGTCTCATGTTCGCAACCACACGTGGGACTTACTCCGGCGTCCTCACCGCCGAAGCGCTCTTCATGAAACGCAGACGACTCAATGCGCTTCTGATGACCTGGCCACGCGACGAAACTTGTGTAGTACCGCAGCAGAGCTTTCTGCACTCGCCGAACGTATGTTGAAACGGTTCCAGCGCCGATACCATAGTTCCTACTGCAGTGATGCACTACCAACAAAACTAAGCAGCCCAAAAAGGGGTTCTGAGCGCAATGCCCCAGCAACTCGGCGCCCACTCAGCGAGTTGCTCAATGCTATCAACCGACCCCGTTTTTCTTGGGCTCCGACGGCGAATAGACAGCTGCTACCAGCAACGACTAGTTCACCGCGAAATCCAAGTAGTGAGCATGAAGACGCTAAGGTCATCGAGCCCTCGAGTCGAGATGCAAGTGCCAAAAATCCCCCACTATCGCGATCGACGGCTCCGCGAACAGCGTCGACAAGGGCTCCTACCATCAGTACTACTGTTACCGCGACTTCAGTCTCGACCAAGGCCGCTGCTGCTGTGAAGTCTGCCGCGGCAAAAGCTGCAGCAGCTAAAGGAGCGGGAAAAGCGCAGGCTTTGAAGCACAAATATTTTGGTTCGGTGTTTGCTGTGGAGTCGGAGAAAACGAGGCGCTCTGTTGAGAAGCGAGCTAAGGTGATTATATTGTTTTCCAGGAGAAGTAATTTAAAGCAACGATGGCGTTTAAACAGAAATAGCTGGAGGAACAAACAGAGGCGCGGCGCCAAGCAAAACTTGAGCGTGAAGAAGAGCGTCAAGAAAACCGTCAAGGCAAAGGAGATAAGGAACGTCATAAGATGACTGTTGAGCTGATTATTGCTGGAAAATCCCGTGAGGAGGTGGCGGAGCTTGTGGATTACTACTTGCCTAGCTACGAAGCAACACGGCCTTGATGCGCTCGCATTTTTCTTTTGCTGCCTTTCTGTCGGAGCCAGAGTTGATGTCACTGTCATCGTCATCTTCGTCATCGAGAGCCGCGTCGTCCCACTCATCGAAGAGAGCGATGCCGATGTCGTGGAGCATGACGCAGGCCAGGGTGTGTTGCGAAAATCTTTTTTTCGGTTTATCTGCGTGCGAATTCCCTTTAGCGACATCCAGCGGTTCTTATAATGCCCAATGCAGTTCTCATTTATGTCGCGAGCCGATGAAATAACTTCGTTGTAGAGTGCGCTCTCAGCTTTTAGGCAGCTTGTACGGTGTTATCAAGGGGCATAGCCTGTGTCACCAATTAAATACTGGCCACCCGAGAAGAACCGCTCTGGATGCTGAGCTAGAGGTGTCTTCGAAAACACCGTCGAATCGCAGCAAGATCCCGGTCAGCCTGTGAACGCGTGTAGAATCACCTTGTCCTCGTTGCACACAATCTGCACGTTGAAGCTGTAGCGCCACTTGTGATAGTAGTTCACCGCGCCGTTGATGTGTGGCTTTTGATCGAGCCTACCACGCCTTCGATTAGCCCGAAGCGGTCTTCATGAAACGCAGACGACGCAATGCGCTTCTGATGACTTGGCCACGCGACGAAACTTGTGTAGTACCGCAGCAGAGCTTTCTGCACATGGTTTCCTAAAAATATATTGCAATATCAATATATGCATTATTTCCCGTAAAATAATGTATTTCTGGTTGTCGGCTTTCTCCGCGCAATAACTTATTTCACCTGTCACGATACGGACAAGTTTCTACCAATGGTAACTATTTACGAGCTATATTTATCCAATCAACAAGCCGCGCATTATTTATTTCCAGCCACTGCGTACGGAAATAATGTATTTTTCTAGCTCCGAGCGAAGTTTGCATTATCTATTTCGTGGCATGCCGAAAAAATATTTGCAATAGTATTTTAGGAAACCCTGTTTCTGCACTCGTCAAACGTATGTTGAAACGGTTCCAGCGCCGATATCATAGTTCCTAACAAAGTGAGCGACAGAGTTCCCATTTCCGTAAGCCCCGTACCATCCCAGCGTCACGGCAAGTTGTACTGCCACGTCACGTTGAGGTCTTTTCGTGCCGTTGCGCTTCGGCTGGAAGACCACGTTGTCGCATATCAGGTCAAGAAGCACGTTGAAGGTGTTCTTCGAGACGCGGGTAAACGTGCGGAACTCCGCATCTCCAAACGCGTGCAGCAAGCGCTGATGTGCCGTTGATCGCACAACATTCTTGCGCAGTACCGAGTAGCGCAACGAGTCCAAAGCATGCCGCAGCTTCAAGAGATCAGAAAGGACATCGTCTTATGCGGCGTCTCCTTCGACGTGCCCCACACGCCTTGCCTCCTGTAGTTGCTGGACCATCGCTAGCTGGAAGATGGTAGCCGTCACGCCGCGCTTAAGCTTCTGAAAGTCGGAAGGAGTCATGTTGCCCGCGAATATTAAACAAGCTATTGATACGTCCTTCGATAATACAACCGCTAATCATATATTATGTAACGGGGTACGAAGTACCGTCACTAGCGTACACTATAGATGCAAGAGGAAGCTCGCAATAGTAGAACCAAGTGTCAGGTTTGGGGCAAATTTAACTCTGTTTATTCATGGAACAGGAGCGGGGGCTCCCCTTCTCTTTGTGAACCACTCAAATCTAAGTCGATGCCTGATTGGCTGAAATGGGTCTGGCTCCCCACTTCCATCCAATCAGGTAATGACAACAGTGCACACGCTAGCCGTGTGCCTGTACCTACTTTGTGTATGTAGCCATGAGGCTCCTACCTACTTATGTAACTCTGCCTACTTACTTACGTAACCGTAACCAGCCCGTTACATCACCCCCCTATCAAAGTTGCACTCACCCACGGTGAGTGCTGGCGCAGCGGGAAGTGATCGAATAGACGAACTGGACAACGGGCGCACGCAGCGGAGGCGCTGCGTGCTCAATCTTCAACCCATGGTGTCGTCGGGACCGCTCGGCAATCGTGCAACCGAGTGGGGCGCCTCTCAACGGGCATCGAGGGCTTCATGCGCGCGCGATGCAAGTGCAGGTCGAAGAGAGCATGGCGCTACGAGCGGCGGATCTCGTAGCGGACGTCGTGGTTGTTGAAATGTTAAAGCAACACTCATGGCGGTGTGAGCCTCATCGCTGTGGTCGCTGCTGTTCGCGCCGCGACTGTTCGTGACTAGGGTTTAGCACCCGACGTGAAACGTCGGGTGCAGTAGGAATGTCTAGCGTGTAGGCATCACCAATAACCTTCAAAATCTTGAACGGTCCAATAAAGCGTGGCGCGAGTTTGTTCGCACCCAAGTTCGTCACAGCTGTGCCTTGGATGCCATCCGTAGATAGAAGTACTCGCTCGCCTCGCCGGAAGGACGACATGTTCTTCCGGCCCCGTCGATCTGCGTTCGCCTTCTGTCGATCCACAGCAGCTTGGAGCGCGTCACGCACAAACCGCGTGACGGCTTGACGGTGTAGTAGGAACTCGGACACTGCTGCAGAGTCGATCGGCGTCGAAGCTGCTTTCGGAGCGAAGTTGGCGGCGGCGAACACGGCGGGCGGGGCCGCGTCGACTGCGAAACTCTCCTCGTATGCCACGCCGTGAAGGGCGTGGCCCTCGACTGCAGTGTCTTGCGTGTTGGACTCGGCCGACTGGGGCAGTAGGGGATCGCTCGATTCCTGCGCCAACTTCGATGTCGGTGCCGCTCCTCCCCCACCAAGAGTGGAGACCGCTGCTGCATTCGAACTTCGGTCGGCCAGTAGAGCCGGAACGCGCGGGTGCCGCGCGTTGTTCACGAAGAACGGCGTCAGACCTGTCGATGCGTGGGTCGAGTTGTTCAGTGCAAACTCGGCCATCGACAGGAAGGAGCTCCAAGAGGCGAAAGACGTTGCGTAGCTACGCAATACGGCCTCGAGGACTCGATTGACGCGCTCCGTTTGCCCATCCGTCTCTGGATGGGCCGCCATGGACATAAGCAAGCGGGTGCCCAGCAGCGCAAACAGCCGCATCCAGAACGCGGATGTGAAACGGGGGTCGCGATCCGAGACGATGGACTCCGGCAGGCCGTGGTGGCGGAACACCAGGTCGAGGAACAACTCGGCCGACTCGTCAGCCGTCACTTCTGCCGCGACCGGAGCAAGATGGACCATCTTGCTGAAGCGATCCACAAAGACGAGGACACCGGTGCGGCCTTCGGCGTCAAGTGGAAGGCCGAAGATGAAGTCCATGCTGACAGATCGCCACGCGCTCGTGGCGATGGGTAGCGGCCGAAGCGGAGCCTGCTTGGACGCTGCAGGCTTCACACGCTGGCAGATCTCACAGGAATGGACCCATTTCCGTATCCACTTGTACATCCGAGGCCAGAAGAAGTCGCGAGAGAGTGCTGCGAACGTCTTCTCGCGCCCGAGAGGACCGCCGGCGGGTGCATCGTGGTACTCGTGCACCAAATGAGACGAAGGTCGTCATCCGCGGGGATGATGACACGCGGCGTATCAAACGTGTCGATGGCATACGTCAGAAGGTCGCCGTCGAGGTCATAACACGTGATCGCATCACGCGTTGGGCGCGTCAACTCGGCGAGCGTGTCTGCCGTCGGATTACGCAGATACCGGATGATAAGGCGTCCTCTTCGTACGCGTCAGCAATTTGCTGACGCAGCAGCAGAACGGGGTTCGACACTGTGGCGTTGATGCCCAGCGTCACGCAGGTCGCGCAGTCATCATCGTCATCATCGTCGTCAGGAATATCCTGATGACGCGTCAAGCGCCGGGGATCGTAATCGGGCCGTCTGGACAGCGCGTCGGCAAGAATGTTATTCTTGCCCGGCTTGTAGTGCACGACGAAGTTGTACTCGGCAAAGAACGAGAGCCATCGCGCCATGCGCTGAGAGAGATGCGGGCTCTTCATCGCCGTCCGTAGCGAGGCGTGGTCCGTGTAGACTGCGAACGTCTGCTCGCCGAGGAGGTACACTCTGAATTTGATCAGAGCGTAGCGCATCGCGAGGAGCTCCTTGTCGTGGACAGGGTAGTTCTTCTCCGCCGGCTTCATCTGTCGTGACTGATAACTCACGACGCGCTCACGGCCCTCAGCATCAAACTGCATGAGGGCGCATCCGATGGCGAAGTCGCTCGCGTCGCACACCACGTGGAAGGGTCTTGACGTGTCGGGCAGCATCAAGACAGGCGCAGATGCGAGGCTCTTCTTCACGGCGTCGAATGCGTCCTGGTGTTCAGGACGCCAGTTCCATGCCACATCCTTCTTCAGCAGCGAAGACATCGGCTGGATCAGGCCGGTGTAATCCTTCGTGTACTTGTGAAGGTAATTCGCGAGGCCCAGCCATTGACGCAGCTCCGTCTGGTTCTTGGGCGTCGGCCAAGAGCAGATCGACGAGATCTTCTCAGGATCGGCGCGCACGCCGCTCTTGCTGACGTAGCAGCCTAACACCGGAATCTCCGGCGCACAGAATACACATTTCTTGAGGTTTGCATACAACTTGTTCTCGCGCATCTTCTCGAAAACCTTGCGCAGATGCCGGAGATGTACGTCGACGGCGCTGAGGCCGTCCTCAGCGCGGCTGTGCACAAAGATGTCGTCGAAGTAGCTCGGTGCAAAAGCACGGAGCGGACGCAGCACATGCGACACCATCCTGTTGAAGGTGGCCGGCGCATTCTTCAAACCCTGTGGCATCACGAGCCACTCCCAGAGCATGCCGCTGGGAGTGCTGACGGCCGTGAGAGGAATGTCGCTCTCTCTCATCAGGATCTGATAGAAGCCGTCTGTCAGATCGATCGCACTGTAGATGACGCTGCCAGACATGGTGTCGAGGACCATGTCCTTCCGAGGAATGGGTGTCTGCGCGGGAATGGTGGCGTCGTTCAACTTGTTGAACGCGTGGACATTGCGCCACCCGCCAGTCGCCTTCTTCACGCAGAACGTCGGACTCGAGTGCGGAGAGATACTCTCTCGCACATGGCCAGCCTTGCGGCGGCCTTCGAAGAAGTCGTCGATGGCCTGGACCTGATCCCGCGGCAGTGGCCACTGCCGCGTCACGCAGTACTTCGACCCGGGCACGAGGTCGATCTCGTGTCGAACGCCTCGCTCAGCAGGAAGCTCCGCCGGAATCTTCTCGGGGAAGATGTCTTCGAACTCGCGTGCAAGCGAGTAGACGGGGTTGTTCGAGTCTTGGAGAGCCTGCCAAGACTGCGCAGCGAAGCGTGCCTCGCGAACAGACTTCGGCTCTGCCGCCTTTGGTCGCGACGACGAGGTGTCGTCGCTGACTGCGTGGGCAAGTACGTCGGATCGGTCGGAGCCGGTGAGGAGACAGACTTGCTCGATCTCACCGGCCTTCAGGTCGCGCAGGAAATGCTTCCAGGAGAGGCCTGGAAGCCGCGTGATGGTCGCCGCGTCGGTGGGAGGATTCGCCACCTCGATCGCGCGAACCTGATTCGGAGAGCCCTCCGAATACTCGACGACGTTGAGGATCTCGCTCGACGGAGCCTGGTCGACCGCAGTAGACCTCCGGCGCAGACGGCGGCGTCCGGATCGGTTGCGCTTGGACTTCCTCAGTCGCCTCGAGCCACTGCTCGAGGCCGAAGTCTCGCTGGATGAGGATTCGCTGGATGACACATCACCCTCCTCTAGGCATGGGAGCTCGGTCTCGACCATGCCGGTGTCGCGCAGGTTCTGCTGCGCGACGGAATCATCAGCGAACGGGAGCCGCTGCTCGACCGTCGCATCCTCGAGCGGGAGCCGCTGCTCGACCGCGTTCTTCACGTGCGGGAACCTCTGCTCGACCGCGTTCAGCACAGGCGGGAGCCTCTGCTCGACCGCGTTCTTCACGTGCGGGAGCCCCTGCTCGACCGCGTTCTTCACGTGCGGGAGCCCCTGCTCGACCGCGTTGTTCTCGTACGGGAGCCACTGCTTGACCGTGTTTCTCTTCAGGCCCTCGCGCGCTCGCGAGGGCGGGTTGCTGACTGGACCAATGACGGAGGCCGCGCACTCCACACAGCGAGGGCCATCGCTCTCTCGTGGTGGGGGCTGTGTCGTGGATGTCCGGTCCACGACTGCGACGTGACGCGACGGGGCGACGAGTAGGTGAGTGAACACCTCACTGACGTCGTAGCCGACACGTCGGCGAACTGAACGGGCTAACCAGTCGATCTCCGGCTGGTAGCGAGCGAGCCACGGCATCCCCAAGATGCAGTCGAAGGCGTAGTTCAGCTCGATCACCAAGAAGTCGTCGTTGGTGGAGAAGCCGTCGAAGGCGTACGCCAACGACACAGCCCGCCGCGGAGCGCGGTGGGGCTTGCCGTCGGCCAACTTCACGACGATCTCGCCTGGTCCCTCCCGCACACGCACATGCGGCGGGAGGAGAGCGAGGCAATCGTCACGAATGAAGTTGTTCGTGGCTCCGGAGTCAAGCAACGCGCGGAGCGGACGCTCCGCGCCGGCGACGTGGAGACTGATGAGGATCAGTCTCGAGTCGCCGTTCGTGGTGGTGGCATTGAAGTGTGCGTAAAGCACGGGGGGGGCTAGGAGGTCGAGTTGCCACCGGGGGACCCGGACCTCCGTTCCAGCCAGTAGGGCGCCCCGCACCTACTGGTCCCGACCGTTTTTTGGAAGAGCGGTCGGGAACGTGTCGTCGGCCTCGCCGACGACTTCAGCGCTTGCCAGGACTGGAGCTGGCGCGCGACACACCGCTGCGCGATGACCGGACTTGCGACAGCGGTAGCAGACCAGTGGACGACCGTCGCGCGGGCGGTTGTCGTTGTTGAACCTTGGACCACGTGCAGTCGAGGTCGACCGCGACCTCGACTCAGCTTCGATGGCGTCGATCTCCATGGGCTCGGGCGCGGAGGCTCGAGCGTCCGGCGTCAGCGCTCGCGCGTAGGAGGACGCGACCGTGTAGTCCTCGCGCAGCGCGAGTGCGAACGCAGCTTCGAGTGTCGACGGCTCCGCTCGCGTGAGGCAGTACCGTGTCATGCCCTCACGCATCCCGAAGATGAAGACGTGCACTTGGGAGGCAACGTCGATCGGGTTCGTGACGATGCACGAAACCAGGTGTCGGGTGTTCTGCACGTAGTCGCGCATGGACATCTTGCCCTGCCGAAGGGCGAAGAACGTCGCACGCGTGCGCGACTCGTCTTGCGGAGGCTCGAACGCGAGTCGGAGGTCACTCTGGGGACTCTCCAGAGTCGGAAACGCATCTCGGTCGACGACGAGCTTGCCAAGGGCCCATTCCTTGGCCTTTCCGGAGAGGCGAGACAACAGGAAGTTGACTCTCGCCGTCGGCGCTTCGATCAACCTCGAAGCGATCGCGATGTCGATCTCGCGGAACCAGCGGTTCAGTGGGAGACGGTCTTGTCCGGCGCCGGAGTAGGACGACGTCTCCATCTTCACGGCGTCGTGCCGTGAGGAGTGCGAGGGAGTTGGTACTCGCCGCTTCGCTTCGGCGAGCTCGCGCTCCATGAATTCTTGGATGGCTTGGCGCTGTTTGTCGGGGGTCGCTGAGCTCAGCAGCGACGTGACGACGAACTCTCCGGACACCGCCGCGAGGCGGTGTAGCGCTTGCCACTCAATAGTGGTGAGGTGGGGAAACGCCGTGTGCTCCAGGGTCATCGCTGGAGCCACCGACGGCGTGCCTTCACTCATCTCGAACTTGGTCATTGGAAGGACTACGAAGTGCTACCAGGTGTAACAGGGTAAGAAGTACCGTCACTAGCGTACACTATAGATGCAAGAGGAAGCTCGCAATAGTAGAACCAAGTATCAGGTTTGGGGCAAATTTAACTCTGTTTATTTATGGAACGGGAGCGGGGGCTCCCCTTCTCTTTGTGAACCACTCAAATCTAAGTCGATGCCTGATTGGCTGAAATGGGTCTGGCTCCCCACTTCCATCCAATCAGGTAATGACAACAGGGCACACGCTAGCCGTGTGCCTGTACCTACTTTTGTGTATGTAGCCATGAGGCTCCTACCTACTTATGTAACTCTGACTACCTACTTACGTAACCGTAACCAGCCCGTTACACGCCCGTATCCGCGAGCAGATTGGGAATCCTCATGATCACCGTCCGAGGCCCTGATGTTCAAGGCGGTGACGACATCAGCTAAGGCTTCCACCAGGGTAATCCTCGACCGGTACGGGGATTCGTCACGTCGTTCTCGGCGTCGACCATCGTCTCGGTAGCGTCGTTCGCGGCTGAAACCGCCTCTCGTAGCCTCGTTCGACCGGTTTTCACGTCGCCGGTCATCGTCTTGGCTTCGGTGGCGTCTCACCGAGGGCTCGCGCGCCGTTTTCCGCTCTCTACTGCGCAGAATGTCGTTGATCATTTCTTCGAGGTCGTGGATGTCCTTGACCCGTGCATGACACAGTCGTTCTTCCAATCCTCGGTCATCACATGAATCGAGGAAGTGGTCCACGTGGTCTTTCGCTTCACGTCCACCGTTCTCAAATTGCACGCCAGCGTTGCGTGCGTACCCGTTCAAGCGGTTAAGGTAGTCGCAGACGTGCTCCTTGTCCTCTCGCTTCGCCGAGTAGTAGCGAGCTTTCGCTGACTGGGTGAACTTCGAGCAATAATACTTGATGAAAGCATCACTCAACAGCTTCCACGTACGCTTCGTCTTGCGAGGAAGCTGGCGGTACCAATGGAGTGCCCCATCTTGGAGGCTGAGCTCAAACGCCATGCACCACTCGTTCGTCGGCGTGTGCGTTCTCTTCATCTCGTACATGAACTTTCGGAGCCACTGCATCGACCGCTCGCTCTTGTTGCGAGTACCGAGGAACGGTTTGATGTTGCCGAGGGGAAGGTGCATCGCGATCTCAAGCCTCGGTGTGTTACTCCGGCCATTCGCTGCACTCAGTTCCCTCACTTGGCGTGCCCACTCACCCGTCTGGTCACCGTCGTAGTAGTCCGGGTCAAAACGATCCTCGTCGCTGTCCGACGACTCCTCTCGGGCCTCGAACTTCTTCTCGGGAAGTCGGACCGTCGTTCGGCGAGTGTTCGGCGTGGTGAACGAGGCCTCGTTCTCTTTCGCCAGACGATCGCTGCGGTCGACTGATCTCGGCGTCACCATGTGCGAGTCTTGCATGTACGGGGACGCCAGCCCTTTCGTGGCGAACGTTCCTTCACTGACGTCGGTGGTTCCCTTCAGGGGTGTCGGTGGCAACGGCACTTGCGACGGGTCCGTCTCGGTCTGGACGAGGTAGGTCTTCGTACCAAACACTAGGGTGGCCACGCTCGCGTTGGTTGCACCGAAAGCCTTTCGCAGCTTCTTCTTCCACTTCGAGAGAGCCGTTGCGGCCTCGGTCGGACTCCAGTCGGCAAGCGCCATGTCCGACGGGTACATTTGCGAGTCGCACCCCATCGCTCGGAGCAATCCCTCGGTCTCTCGAGCTACCGAAAAAGTGCTCGTTGAGTCAATGGGCGCGGCCAGCGCTCGTCCGAGGTCCGCCCACACTGCCTGACGAACCATCTTGGGCGAAAACTGCCTCATCCAGTTGCTCTTCGTTCTCATCAACTCCACACACCGGCCCAACACCTTGTTGGCCGCCGGTGTGTCCCCGTTGAGCGGCGGACGGGTTCCCGTCGGCTGGGTCGTGACCGCAGCAGTTTTCGGGAAGTCCTTCGCGCCATCTTCTCCGTCGTCTTCGCCGAAAGCCGGTTCCGGTTTGGCGACGTCGTCGAGCTCGTCAACGAGGTTTCGGGCGAGCGGTCGCACACCACTGCTTCGCCCTGCAGACACCGCCGCTTCTTCCGCGGCCTCGTTCACGGTGCCTTTGACTTCCCAGTCATCATCTTCGTCTTCCTCCATGGCGTCCGAGGGTTCAAACGCAGAATCGTAGGTCGCCTGATGCTCGTCGACTCTGTCCATCGCCACGGTCGCCAGAGACTCGAACGAGCTTCCGGAGTGGTCCAGCGCTTCGGAGCGCGACCCACTCGACTTCATCGGCGTAGTTGGAGCCGCAGACTTGGTTCCTCGCGCCATCTTCTTCTTCTTCTCTTCTCTCTTCTTCTCTTCTCTTCTTCTTCTCCTCTTTTGCTCGTAGGGGTTGAGACCTACAACAACCAGAATACACAGAAGGTTATTCCAATCCCGGGTCGCGGCACCAGTTGTCGTGTAGGAACACGCTTAAAATCTCGCTACCGTAAGGTACGAGTCCCACCAACAACACACGTTTCCCTAATTAGGTCAACGAAAGTTGGAATCAAACCTGAGGTCCAGGAACGATCCCTTACACCGGGTTGGATATAAGCCTCTGTGTACCCAAGTTGTTTTAGGTCAACCCAAAACCTGCACTAACTAGCCACGAACGAAGGCTAGAATGCAATATAGCGCTTTCGCGCAACCCTTTTGCAGTCCCTCAGATGGAAGGGTACCGGCGGATTAGGCCTAATACAAAGGGGACCGAGGTAATCCTCGGTCGGTAGTAAAATATACTCTAGGGGACTAAGACACCCCACACACACACAGAACGACACTCTAAGTGCCACTCTAGCCTCTCGGCCACGCCAACTCTTGGCTTGACCACGGCGGACTATTGATTAATTAATCTTTAATCCGTCAACGGTCATACCACTAAGCCAGGCGTATCCAGGCACTACAGCAAGCTAGCTAACACTTACCGGAGTCGGACTTAACCTCTGAAGACTTGGGGGGAAGACTGCTGATTTATTACTGAGTATTCAGAGGCCCAGAGAGCCTCTGCAGATCATCCTATAGCTAATCCTAATCCTACATACAAATATCTAGTCTAAAACGAATCTCGATGTGGCGACCTCTGTACACTCATCAATAATGACGGTGATTACGCCAGAGGTACCTCGAGGGTCGAACGAGGCTTCGGTCGTCCGAACGAGGCTTCGGTCACCTGAACGAGGCTTCCACTTAAGTACGACTATGGTTGTGGTCGTAAATAGCACTGAGTCTGACGTATTTAGCCTCGGTCGGGTGTTTATTAGGTCCCGCCGAGGCCAATGTCACTACTTGTCACTCTACCGAGGTAAATGAGAGTGACAGCTTGTCACAACGGCAACTTCCTTTCCGTCAGCGAATCCGACGGAATACACTTGCAGCCTGGTCCGGCCGAGGTCACTTTTCGGCCGGATCTCCACGCCACATAGGATTAGAAAGAAAAAAAAGGTGTAGGAGATGGAGTTTAAAGTTTTGTGTATAATGTGTAGATTTAAGAGATGGAAGTTAGGATTAGAAAGAAAAAAATGTGTAGGAGATGGAGTTTAAAGTTTTGTGTATAATGTGTAGATTTAAGAGATGAGAGTTATGAGTAGAAAGTAAAGAGTGTATAGGAGGTAGAGTTTTTATGTATAATGTGTAGAGTTAAGAGATGATAATTAGGAGTAGAAAGTTAAGATTGTGTAGGAGGTAGAGTATAAGTTTTGTGATTGGGAATAAGGATTATAATTAAAGAGTGTATAGAAGGTAGAGTTAAATGTTAGGTAAATAATGTGTAAAGTTAAGAGATAAGATTGGAGAGTAGAGGATAATTAGTTTAAAGGGATTGAGTTTAAGGTTGTGTGTATAATGTGTAGAGTTAAGATATATGAGATAAGAGTAAAAATTGAACAGTGTATAGGAGGTAGAGTTTAAGGTTTTGTGTATATTGTATATTGTGATGAGTTAAGAAATATAAGTTAGAAAAATAGAAAAAGGTGTAGGGGGTAGAGTTTAAGTTTTGTGTTTGGGGTTTAGTATAATAAATAATAGTTTATGGTTTTGAATGGATAATGTAGGGTTTAATATATGGTGTAGGTAAATGATGAATTATTATAATAGTGGTTAGAGTTTAGAGAAAAGAGAAAAAGGGGAGATAGTAGAGGAGGTTAATGTGAGAGTTTTAGTTTTTAGGGTTTAGGGTCCCTATACACCGGAGGACATTATAGTGAAATCAAGTCAAACCGGAGCACCACTAGCCGCTGCTCCGTGTCCTCCACCTTTTGACTTGGTTTTAGTATGAAATTGCTCCGTGTCTTCCTCGAGGTCAATGTCCTCCATGTTTTGGCTCGGGTTTTCTATGTTAAGACTCCGGAACAATTTTGACCAGGTTTTACAGCTTTAGTGCTGAACACTGGAGTGATTACATGTTAGTTTGCGCGTAGATTCAGGGGTACAACTCCTGTTTAAAACACGCCCGTAGTTATAGAGATAGCTCAATTTTTGCTTAGGGTACAGGGTCCCTATACACCGGAGGACATTATAGTGAAATCAAGTCAAACCGGAGCGCCACTAGCCGCTGCTCCGTGTCCTCCACCTTTTGACTTGGTTTTAGTATGAAATTGCTCCGTGTCTTCCTCGAGGTCAATGTCCTCCATGTCTTGGCTCGGGTTTTCTATATTAAGACTCCGGAACAATTTTGACCAGGTTTTACAGCTTTAGTGCTGAACACTGGAGTGATTACATGTTAGTTCGCGCGTAGATTCAGGGGTACAACTCCTGTTTAAAACACGCCCGTAGTTATAGAGATAGCTCAATTTTTGCTTAGGGTACAGGGTCCCTATACACCGCAGGACATTATAGTGAAATCAAGTCAAACCGGAGCACCACTAGCCGCTGCTCCGTGTCCTCCACCTTTTGACTTGGTTTTAGTATGAAAGTGCTCCATGTCTTCCTCGAGGTCAATGTCCTCCATGTCTTGGCTCGGGTTTTCTATATTAAGACTCCGGAACAATTTTGACCAGGTTTTACACCTCTAGTGCTGAACATTGGAGTGATTATATGTTAGTTCGCGCGTAGATTCAGGGGTACAACTCCTGTTTAAAACACGCCCGTAGTTATAGAGATAGCTCAATTTTTGCTTAGGGTACAGGGTCCCTATACACCGGAGGACATTATAGTGAAATCAAGTCAAACCGGAGCGCCACTAGTCGCTGCTCCGTGTCCTCCACCTTTTGACTTGGTTTTACTATGAAAGTGCTCCATGTCTTCCTCGAGGTCAATGTCCTCCATGTCTTGGCTCGGGTTTTCTATATTAAGACTCCGGAACAATTTTGACCAGGTTTTACAGCTTTAGTGCTGAACACTGGAGTGATTATATGTTAGTTCGCGCGTAGATTCAGGGGTACAACTCCTGTTTAAAACACGCCCGTAGTTATAGAGATAGCTCAATTTTTGCTTAGGGTACAGGGTCCCTATACACCGGAGGACATTATAGTGAAATCAAGTCAAACCGGAGCGCCACTAGCCGCTGCTCCGTGTCCTCCACCTTTTGACTTGGTTTTACTATGAAAGTGCTCCATGTCTTCCTCGAGGTCAATGTCCTCCATGTCTTGGCTCGGGTTTTCTATATTAAGACTCCGGAACAATTTTGACCAGGTTTTACAGCTTTAGTGCTGAACACTGGAGTGATTATATGTTAGTTCGCGCGTAGATTCAGGGGTACAACTCCTGTTTAAAACACGCCCGTAGTTATAGAGATAGCTCGATTTTTGATTAGGGTAGAGGGTCCCTATACACCGGAGGACATTATAGTGAAATCAAGTCAAACCGGAGCACCACTAGCCGCTGCTCCGTGTCCTCCACCTTTTGACTTGGTTTTAGTATGAAATTGCTCCGTGTCTTCCTCGAGGTCAATGTCCTCCATGTTTTGGCTCGGGTTTTCTATATTAAGACTCCGGAACAATTTTGACCAGGTTTTACACCTCTAGTGCTGAACATTGGAGTGATTATATGTTAGTTCGCGCGTAGATTCAGGGGTACAACTCCTGTTTAAAACACGCCCGTAGTTATAGAGATAGCTCAATTTTTGCTTAGGGTACAGGGTCCCTATACACCGGAGGACATTATAGTGAAATCAAGTCAAACCGGAGCGCCACTAGCCGCTGCTCCGTGTCCTCCACCTTTTGACTTGGTTTTACTATGAAAGTGCTCCATGTCTTCCTCGAGGTCAATGTCCTCCATGTCTTGGCTCGGGTTTTCTATATTAAGACTCCGGAACAATTTTGACCAGGTTTTACAGCTTTAGTGCTGAACACTGGAGTGATTATATGTTAGTTCGCGCGTAGATTCAGGGGTACAACTCCTGTTTAAAACACGCCCGTAGTTATAGAGATAGCTCGATTTTTGATTAGGGTAGAGGGTCCCTATACACCGGAGGACATTATAGTGAAATCAAGTCAAACCGGAGCACCACTAGCCGCTGCTCCGTGTCCTCCACCTTTTGACTTGGTTTTAGTATGAAATTGCTCCGTGTCTTCCTCGAGGTCAATGTCCTCCATGTTTTGGCTCGGGTTTTCTATATTAAGACTCCGGAACAATTTTGACCAGGTTTTACACCTCTAGTGCTGAACATTGGAGTGATTATATGTTAGTTCGCGCGTAGATTCAGGGGTACAACTCCTGTTTAAAACACGCCCGTAGTTATAGAGATAGCTCAATTTTTGCTTAGGGTACAGGGTCCCTATACACCGGAGGACATTATAGTGAAATCAAGTCAAACCGGAGCGCCACTAGCCGCTGCTCCGTGTCCTCCACCTTTTGACTTGGTTTTACTATGAAAGTGCTCCATGTCTTCCTCGAGGTCAATGTCCTCCATGTCTTGGCTCGGGTTTTCTATATTAAGACTCCGGAACAATTTTGACCAGGTTTTACAGCTTTAGTGCTGAACACTGGAGTGATTATATGTTAGTTCGCGCGTAGATTCAGGGGTACAACTCCTGTTTAAAACACGCCCGTAGTTATAGAGATAGCTCGATTTTTGATTAGGGTAGAGGGTCCCTATACACCGGAGGACATTATAGTGAAATCAAGTCAAACCGGAGCACCACTAGCCGCTGCTCCGTGTCCTCCACCTTTTGACTTGGTTTTAGTATGAAATTGCTCCGTGTCTTCCTCGAGGTCAATGTCCTCCATGTTTTGGCTCGGGTTTTCTATATTAAGACTCCGGAACAATTTTGACCAGGTTTTACACCTCTAGTGCTGAACATTGGAGTGATTATATGTTAGTTCGCGCGTAGATTCAGGGGTACAACTCCTGTTTAAAACACGCCCGTAGTTATAGAGATAGCTCAATTTTTGCTTAGGGTACAGGGTCCCTATACACCGGAGGACATTATAGTGAAATCAAGTCAAACCGGAGCGCCACTAGCCGCTGCTCCGTGTCCTCCACCTTTTGACTTGGTTTTACTATGAAAGTGCTCCATGTCTTCCTCGAGGTCAATGTCCTCCATGTCTTGGCTCGGGTTTTCTATATTAAGACTCCGGAACAATTTTGACCAGGTTTTACAGCTTTAGTGCTGAACACTGGAGTGATTATATGTTAGTTCGCGCGTAGATTCAGGGGTACAACTCCTGTTTAAAACACGCCCGTAGTTATAGAGATAGCTCGATTTTTGATTAGGGTAGAGGGTCCCTATACACCGGAGGACATTATAGTGAAATCAAGTCAAACCGGAGCACCACTAGCCGCTGCTCCGTGTCCTCCACCTTTTGACTTGGTTTTAGTATGAAATTGCTCCGTGTCTTCCTCGAGGTCAATGTCCTCCATGTTTTGGCTCGGGTTTTCTATATTAAGACTCCGGAACAATTTTGACCAGGTTTTACACCTCTAGTGCTCAACATTGGAGTGATTATATGTTAGTTCGCGCGTAGATTCAGGGGTACAACTCCTGTTTAAAACACGCCCGTAGTTATAGAGATAGCTCAATTTTTGCTTAGGGTACAGGGTCCCTATACACCGGAGGACATTATAGTGAAATCAAGTCAAACCGGAGCGCCACTAGCCGCTGCTCCGTGTCCTCCACCTTTTGACTTGGTTTTACTATGAAAGTGCTCCATGTCTTCCTCGAGGTCAATGTCCTCCATGTCTTGGCTCGGGTTTTCTATATTAAGACTCCGGAACAATTTTGACCAGGTTTTCGCGCTCTAAATGGATTCAATCACCAAGTCAACTGTTCAACTTCAAGTCAGTACTCAATACTATGCGTTACCAGCTCTGAAGCCAAGTACCGCTCAGTACGGTTAATATGCGTCAATCTGCGTCGATCGGAGCTGAAAACTCGTGTTTCCTCGGTTTGAAGCACGGGGAATACAACGCTACCAGCCCCATGTGTCTAGGGCGATTTATTAGTCTGAAGCAGGCAGAGCAGTAATCCGAGGCGAACCGTTCGGCACTTCCGTGTAACTTCGTCCATTTTACACCTCTAGTGCTGAGCACTGGATTGATTATATGTTAGTTCGCGCGTAGATCAGTGGTACAACTCCTGTTTAAAACACGCCCGTAGTTATAGAGATAGATCACTTTTTGCTTAGGGTACAGGGTCCCTATACACCGGAGGACATTATAGTGAAATCAAGTCAAACCGGAGCGCCACTAGCCGCTGCTCCGTGTCCTCCACCTTTTGACTTGGTTTTACTATGAAATTGCTCCGTGTCTTCCTCGAGGTCAATGTCCTCCATGTTTTGGCTCGGGTTTTCTATATTAAGACTCCGGAACAATTTTGACCAGGTTTTCACGCTGTAAAGGGATTCAATCGCCTAGTCAACTGTTCAACTTCAAGTCAGTACTCAATACTATGCGTTACCAGCTCTGAAGCCAAGTACCGCTCAGTACGATTAATATGCGTCAATCTGCGTCGATCGGAGCTGAAAACTCGTGTTTCCTCGGTTTGAAGCACGGGGAATACAACGCTACCAGCCCCATGTGTCTAGGGCGATTTATTAGTCTGAAGCAGGCAGAGCAGTAATCCGAGGCGAACCGTTCGGCACTTCCGTGTAACTTCGTCCATTTTACACCTCTAGTGCTGAGCACTGGATTGATTATATGTTAGTTCGCGCGTAGATCAGTGGTACAACTCCTGTTTAAAACACGCCCGTAGTTATAGAGATATATCACTTTTTGCTTAGGGTACAGGGTCCCTATACACCGGAGGACATTATAGTGAAATCAAGTCAAACCGGAGCGCCACTAGCCGCTGCTCCGTGTCCTCCACCTTTTGACTTGGTTTTACTATGAAATTGCTCCGTGTCTTCCTCGAGGTCAATGTCCTCCATGTTTTGGCTCGGGTTTTCTATATTAAGACTCCGGAACAATTTTGACCAGGTTTTCACGCTGTAAAGGGATTCAATCGCCTAGTCAACTGTTCAACTTCAAGTCAGTACTCAATACTATGCGTTACCAGCTCTGAAGCCAAGTACCGCTCAGTACGGTTAATATGCGTCAATATGCGTCGATCGGAGCTGAAAACTCGTGTTTCCTCGGTTTGAAGCACGGGGAATACAACGCTACCAGCCCCATGTGTCTAGGGCGATTTATTAGTCTGAAGCAGGCAGAGCAGTCATCCGAGGCGAACCGTTCGGCACTTCCGTGTAACTTCGTCCATTTTACACCTCTAGTGCTGAGCACTGGATTGATTATATGTTAGTTCGCGCGTAGATCAGTGGTACAACTCCTGTTTAAAACACGCCCGTAGTTATAGAGATATATCACTTTTTGCTTAGGGTACAGGGTCCCTATACACCGGAGGACATTATAGTGAAATCAAGTCAAACCGGAGCGCCACTAGCCGCTGCTCCGTGTCCTCCACCTTTTGACTTGGTTTTACTATGAAATTGCTCCGTGTCTTCCTCGAGGTCAATGTCCTCCATGTTTTGGCTCGGGTTTTCTATATTAAGACTCCGGAACAATTTTGACCAGGTTTTCACGCTGTAAAGGGATTCAATCGCCTAGTCAACTGTTCAACTTCAAGTCAGTACTCAATACTATGCGTTACCAGCTCTGAAGCCAAGTACCGCTCAGTACGATTAATATGCGTCAATCTGCGTCGATCGGAGCTGAAAACTCGTGTTTCCTCGGTTTGAAGCACGGGGAATACAACGCTACCAGCCCCATGTGTCTAGGGCGATTTATTAGTCTGAAACAGGCAGAGCAGTGCTAGAGGCGAACCGCTCGGCACTTCCGTGTAACTTCGTCCATTTTACAGCTCTAGTGCTGAACACTGGATTGATTATATGTCAGTTCGCGCGTAGATCAGTGGTACAACTCCTGTTTAAAACACGCCCGTAGTTATAGAGATAGATCACTTTTTGCTTAGGGTACAGGGTCCCTATACACCGGAGGACATTATAGTGAAATCAAGTCAAACCGGAGCGCCACTAGCCGCTGCTCCGTGTCCTCCACCTTTTGACTTGGTTTTACTATGAAATTGCTCCGTGTCTTCCTCGAGGTCAATGTCCTCCATGTTTTGGCTCGGGTTTTCTATATTAAGACTCCGGAACAATTTTGACCAGGTTTTCACGCTGTAAAGGGATTCAATCGCCTAGTCAACTGTTCAACTTCAAGTCAGTACTCAATACTATGCGTTACCAGCTCTGAAGCCAAGTACCGCTCAGTACGGTTAATATGCGTCAATATGCGTCGATCGGAGCTGAAAACTCGTGTTTCCTCGGTTTGAAGCACGGGGAATACAACGCTACCAGCCCCATGTGTCTAGGGCGATTTATTAGTCTGAAGCAGGCAGAGCAGTAATCCGAGGCGAACCGTTCGGCACTTCCGTGTAACTTCGTCCATTTTACACCTCTAGTGCTGAGCACTGGATTGATTATATGTTAGTTCGCGCGTAGATCAGTGGTACAACTCCTGTTTAAAACACGCCCGTAGTTATAGAGATATATCACTTTTTGCTTAGGGTACAGGGTCCCTATACACCGGAGGACATTATAGTGAAATCAAGTCAAACCGGAGCGCCACTAGCCGCTGCTCCGTGTCCTCCACCTTTTGACTTGGTTTTACTATGAAATTGCTCCGTGTCTTCCTCGAGGTCAATGTCCTCCATGTTTTGGCTCGGGTTTTCTATATTAAGACTCCGGAACAATTTTGACCAGGTTTTCACGCTGTAAAGGGATTCAATCGCCTAGTCAACTGTTCAACTTCAAGTCAGTACTCAATACTATGCGTTACCAGCTCTGAAGCCAAGTACCGCTCAGTACGATTAATATGCGTCAATCTGCGTCGATCGGAGCTGAAAACTCGTGTTTCCTCGGTTTGAAGCACGGGGAATACAACGCTACCAGCCCCATGTGTCTAGGGCGATTTATTAGTCTGAAACAGGCAGAGCAGTGCTAGAGGCGAACCGCTCGGCACTTCCGTGTAACTTCGTCCATTTTACAGCTCTAGTGCTGAACACTGGATTGATTATATGTCAGTTCGCGCGTAGATCAGTGGTACAACTCCTGTTTAAAACACGCCCGTAGTTATAGAGATAGATCACTTTTTGCTTAGGGTACAGGGTCCCTATACACCGGAGGACATTATAGTGAAATCAAGTCAAACCGGAGCGCCACTAGCCGCTGCTCCGTGTCCTCCACCTTTTGACTTGGTTTTACTATGAAATTGCTCCGTGTCTTCCTCGAGGTCAATGTCCTCCATGTTTTGGCTCGGGTTTTCTATATTAAGACTCCGGAACAATTTTGACCAGGTTTTCACGCTGTAAAGGGATTCAATCGCCTAGTCAACTGTTCAACTTCAAGTCAGTACTCAATACTATGCGTTACCAGCTCTGAAGCCAAGTACCGCTCAGTACGGTTAATATGCGTCAATATGCGTCGATCGGAGCTGAAAACTCGTGTTTCCTCGGTTTGAAGCACGGGGAATACAACGCTACCAGCCCCATGTGTCTAGGGCGATTTATTAGTCTGAAGCAGGCAGAGCAGTAATCCGAGGCGAACCGTTCGGCACTTCCGTGTAACTTCGTCCATTTTACACCTCTAGTGCTGAGCACTGGATTGATTATATGTTAGTTCGCGCGTAGATCAGTGGTACAACTCCTGTTTAAAACACGCCCGTAGTTATAGAGATATATCACTTTTTGCTTAGGGTACAGGGTCCCTATACACCGGAGGAGATTATAGTGAAATCAAGTCAAACCGGAGCGCCACTAGCCGCTGCTCCGTGTCCTCCACCTTTTGACTTGGTTTTACTATGAAATTGCTCCGTGTCTTCCTCGAGGTCAATGTCCTCCATGTTTTGGCTCGGGTTTTCTATATTAAGACTCCGGAACAATTTTGACCAGGTTTTCACGCTGTAAAGGGATTCAATCGCCTAGTCAACTGTTCAACTTCAAGTCAGTACTCAATACTATGCGTTACCAGCTCTGAAGCCAAGTACCGCTCAGTACGATTAATATGCGTCAATCTGCGTCGATCGGAGCTGAAAACTCGTGTTTCCTCGGTTTGAAGCACGGGGAATACAACGCTACCAGCCCCATGTGTCTAGGGCGATTTATTAGTCTGAAACAGGCAGAGCAGTGCTAGAGGCGAACCGCTCGGCACTTCCGTGTAACTTCGTCCATTTTACAGCTCTAGTGCTGAACACTGGATTGATTATATGTCAGTTCGCGCGTAGATCAGTGGTACAACTCCTGTTTAAAACACGCCCGTAGTTATAGAGATAGATCACTTTTTGCTTAGGGTACAGGGTCCCTATACACCGGAGGACATTATAGTGAAATCAAGTCAAACCGGAGCGCCACTAGCCGCTGCTCCGTGTCCTCCACCTTTTGACTTGGTTTTACTATGAAATTGCTCCGTGTCTTCCTCGAGGTCAATGTCCTCCATGTTTTGGCTCGGGTTTTCTATATTAAGACTCCGGAACAATTTTGACCAGGTTTTCACGCTGTAAAGGGATTCAATCGCCTAGTCAACTGTTCAACTTCAAGTCAGTACTCAATACTATGCGTTACCAGCTCTGAAGCCAAGTACCGCTCAGTACGGTTAATATGCGTCAATATGCGTCGATCGGAGCTGAAAACTCGTGTTTCCTCGGTTTGAAGCACGGGGAATACAACGCTACCAGCCCCATGTGTCTAGGGCGATTTATTAGTCTGAAGCAGGCAGAGCAGTGCTAGAGGCGAACCGCTCGGCACTTCCGTGTAACTTCGTCCATTTTACAGCTCTAGTGCTGAACACTGGATTGATTATATGTCAGTTCGCGCGTAGATCAGTGGTACAACTCCTGTTTAAAACACGCCCGTAGTTATAGAGATAGATCACTTTTTGCTTAGGGTACAGGGTCCCTATACACCGGAGGACATTATAGTGAAATCAAGTCAAACCGGAGCGCCACTAGCCGCTGCTCCGTGTCCTCCACCTTTTGACTTGGTTTTACTATGAAATTGCTCCGTGTCTTCCTCGAGGTCAATGTCCTCCATGTTTTGGCTCGGGTTTTCTATATTAAGACTCCGGAACAATTTTGACCAGGTTTTCACGCTGTAAAGGGATTCAATCGCCTAGTCAACTGTTCAACTTCAAGTCAGTACTCAATACTATGCGTTACCAGCTCTGAAGCCAAGTACCGCTCAGTACGGTTAATATGCGTCAATATGCGTCGATCGGAGCTGAAAACTCGTGTTTCCTCGGTTTGAAGCACGGGGAATACAACGCTACCAGCCCCATGTGTCTAGGGCGATTTATTAGTCTGAAGCAGGCAGAGCAGTAATCCGAGGCGAACCGTTCGGCACTTCCGTGTAACTTCGTCCATTTTACACCTCTAGTGCTGAGCACTGGATTGATTATATGTTAGTTCGCGCGTAGATCAGTGGTACAACTCCTGTTTAAAACACGCCCGTAGTTATAGAGATATATCACTTTTTGCTTAGGGTACAGGGTCCCTATACACCGGAGGACATTATAGTGAAATCAAGTCAAACCGGAGCGCCACTAGCCGCTGCTCCGTGTCCTCCACCTTTTGACTTGGTTTTACTATGAAATTGCTCCGTGTCTTCCTCGAGGTCAATGTCCTCCATGTTTTGGCTCGGGTTTTCTATATTAAGACTCCGGAACAATTTTGACCAGGTTTTCACGCTGTAAAGGGATTCAATCGCCTAGTCAACTGTTCAACTTCAAGTCAGTACTCAATACTATGCGTTACCAGCTCTGAAGCCAAGTACCGCTCAGTACGATTAATATGCGCCAATCTGCGTCGATCGGAGCTGAAAACTCGTGTTTCCTCGGTTTGAAGCACGGGGAATACAACGCTACCAGCCCCATGTGTCTAGGGCGATTTATTAGTCTGAAACAGGCAGAGCAGTGCTAGAGGCGAACCGCTCGGCACTTCCGTGTAACTTCGTCCATTTTACAGCTCTAGTGCTGAACACTGGATTGATTATATGTCAGTTCGCGCGTAGATCAGTGGTACAACTCCTGTTTAAAACACGCCCGTAGTTATAGAGATAGATCACTTTTTGCTTAGGGTACAGGGTCCCTATACACCGGAGGACATTATAGTGAAATCAAGTCAAACCGGAGCACCACTAGCCGCTGCTCCGTGTCCTCCACCTTTTGACTTGGTTTTAGTATGAAATTGCTCCGTGTCTTCCTCGAGGTCAATGTCCTCCATGTTTTGGCTCGGGTTTTCTATATTAAGACTCCGGAACAATTTTGACCAGGTTTTCACGCTGTAAAGGGATTCAATCGCCTAGTCAACTGTTCAACTTCAAGTCAGTACTCAATACTATGCGTTACCAGCTCTGAAGCCAAGTACCGCTCAGTACGATTAATATGCGTCAATCTGCGTCGATCGGAGCTGAAAACTCGTGTTTCCTCGGTTTGAAGCACGGGGAATACAACGCTACCAGCCCCATGTGTCTAGGGCGATTTATTAGTCTGAAACAGGCAGAGCAGTGCTAGAGGCGAACCGCTCGGCACTTCCGTGTAACTTCGTCCATTTTACAGCTCTAGTGCTGAACACTGGATTGATTATATGTCAGTTCGCGCGTAGATCAGTGGTACAACTCCTGTTTAAAACACGCCCGTAGTTATAGAGATAGATCACTTTTTGCTTAGGGTACAGGGTCCCTATACACCGGAGGACATTATAGTGAAATCAAGTCAAACCGGAGCACCACTAGCCGCTGCTCCGTGTCCTCCACCTTTTGACTTGGTTTTAGTATGAAATTGCTCCGTGTCTTCCTCGAGGTCAATGTCCTCCATGTTTTGGCTCGGGTTTTCTATATTAAGACTCCGGAACAATTTTGACCAGGTTTTCACGCTGTAAAGGGATTCAATCGCCTAGTCAACTGTTCAACTTCAAGTCAGTACTCAATACTATGCGTTACCAGCTCTGAAGCCAAGTACCGCTCAGTACGATTAATATGCGTCAATCTGCGTCGATCGGAGCTGAAAACTCGTGTTTCCTCGGTTTGAAGCACGGGGAATACAACGCTACCAGCCCCATGTGTCTAGGGCGATTTATTAGTCTGAAACAGGCAGAGCAGTGCTAGAGGCGAACCGCTCGGCACTTCCGTGTAACTTCGTCCATTTTACAGCTCTAGTGCTGAACACTGGAGTGATTATATGTTAGTTCGCGCGTAGATTCAGGGGTACAACTCCTGTTTAAAACACGCCCGTAGTTATAGAGATAGCTCGATTTTTGCTTAGGGTAGAGGGTCCCTATACACCGGAGGACATTATAGTGAAATCAAGTCAAACCGGAGCGCCACTAGCCGCTGCTCCGTGTCCTCCACCTTTTGACTTGGTTTTACTATGAAATTGCTCCGTGTCTTCCTCGAGGTCAATGTCCTCCATGTTTTGGCTCGGGTTTTCTATATTAAGACTCCGGAACAATTTTGACCAGGTTTTCACGCTGTAAAGGGATTCAATCGCCTAGTCAACTGTTCAACTTCAAGTCAGTACTCAATACTATGCGTTACCAGCTCTGAAGCCAAGTACCGCTCAGTACGATTAATATGCGTCAATCTGCGTCGATCGGAGCTGAAAACTCGTGTTTCCTCGGTTTGAAGCACGGGGAATACAACGCTACCAGCCCCATGTGTCTAGGGCGATTTATTAGTCTGAAACAGGCAGAGCAGTGCTAGAGGCGAACCGCTCGGCACTTCCGTGTAACTTCGTCCATTTTACAGCTCTAGTGCTGAACACTGGATTGATTATATGTCAGTTCGCGCGTAGATCAGTGGTACAACTCCTGTTTAAAACACGCCCGTAGTTATAGAGATAGATCACTTTTTGCTTAGGGTACAGGGTCCCTATACACCGGAGGACATTATAGTGAAATCAAGTCAAACCGGAGCGCCACTAGCCGCTGCTCCGTGTCCTCCACCTTTTGACTTGGTTTTACTATGAAATTGCTCCGTGTCTTCCTCGAGGTCAATGTCCTCCATGTTTTGGCTCGGGTTTTCTATATTAAGACTCCGGAACAATTTTGACCAGGTTTTCACGCTGTAAAGGGATTCAATCGCCTAGTCAACTGTTCAACTTCAAGTCAGTACTCAATACTATGCGTTACCAGCTCTGAAGCCAAGTACCGCTCAGTACGATTAATATGCGCCAATCTGCGTCGATCGGAGCTGAAAACTCGTGTTTCCTCGGTTTGAAGCACGGGGAATACAACGCTACCAGCCCCATGTGTCTAGGGCGATTTATTAGTCTGAAACAGGCAGAGCAGTGCTAGAGGCGAACCGCTCGGCACTTCCGTGTAACTTCGTCCATTTTACAGCTCTAGTGCTGAACACTGGAGTGATTATATGTTAGTTCGCGCGTAGATTCAGGGGTACAACTCCTGTTTAAAACACGCCCGTAGTTATAGAGATAGCTCGATTTTTGCTTAGGGTAGAGGGTCCCTATACACCGGAGGACATTATAGTGAAATCAAGTCAAACCGGAGCGCCACTAGCCGCTGCTCCGTGTCCTCCACCTTTTGACTTGGTTTTAGTATGAAATTGCTCCGTGTCTTCCTCGAGGTCAATGTCCTCCATGTTTTGGCTCGGGTTTTCTATATTAAGACTCCGGAACAATTTTGACCAGGTTTTCACGCTGTAAAGGGATTCAATCGCCTAGTCAACTGTTCAACTTCAAGTCAGTACTCAATACTATGCGTTACCAGCTCTGAAGCCAAGTACCGCTCAGTACGATTAATATGCGTCAATCTGCGTCGATCGGAGCTGAAAACTCGTGTTTCCTCGGTTTGAAGCACGGGGAATACAACGCTACCAGCCCCATGTGTCTAGGGCGATTTATTAGTCTGAAACAGGCAGAGCAGTGCTAGAGGCGAACCGCTCGGCACTTCCGTGTAACTTCGTCCATTTTACAGCTCTAGTGCTGAACACTGGATTGATTATATGTCAGTTCGCGCGTAGATCAGTGGTACAACTCCTGTTTAAAACACGCCCGTAGTTATAGAGGTAGCTCAATTTTTGATTAGGGTACATGGTCCCTATACACCGGAGGACATTATAGTGAAATCAAGTCAAACCGGAGCGCCACTAGCCGCTGCTCCGTGTCCTCCACCTTTTGACTTGGTTTTAGTATGAAATTGCTCCGTGTCTTCCTCGAGGTCAATGTCCTCCATGCTTTGGCTCGGGTTTTCTATATTAAGACTCCGGAACAATTTTGACCAGGTTTTCACGCTGTAAAGGGATTCAATCACCTAGTCAACTGTTCAACTTCAAGTCAGTACTCAATACTATGCGTTACCAGCTCTGAAGCCAAGTACCGCTCGGTACGGTTAATATGCGTCAATCTGCGTCGATCGGAGCTGAAAACTCGTGTTTCCTCGGTTTGAAGCACGGGGAATACAACGCTACCAGCCCCATGTGTCCTGGGCGATTTATTAGTCTGAAACAGGCAGAGCAGTGCTAGAGGCGAACCGCTCGGCACTTCCGTGTAACTTCGTCCATTTTACAGCTCTAGTGCTGAACACTGGATTGATTATATGTCAGTTCGCGCGTAGATCAGTGGTACAACTCCTGTTTAAAACACGCCCGTAGTTATAGAGATAGCTCAATTTTTGATTAGGGTACAGGGTCCCTATACACCGGAGGACATTATAGTGAAATCAAGTCAAACCGGAGCACCACTAGCCGCTGCTCCGTGTCCTCCACCTTTTGACTTGGTTTTAGTATGAAATTGCTCCGTGTCTTCCTCGAGGTCAATGTCCTCCATGTTTTGGCTCGGGTTTTCTATGTTAAGACTCCGGAACAATTTTGACCAGGTTTTCACGCTGTAAAGGGATTCAATCACCTAGTCAACTGTTCAACTTCAAGTCAGTACTCAATACTATGCGTTACCAGCTCTGAAGCCAAGTACCGCTCGGTACGGTTAATATGCGTCAATCTGCGTCGATCGGAGCTGAAAACTCGTGTTTCCTCGGTTTGAAGCACGGGGAATACAACGCTACCAGCCCCATGTGTCCTGGGCGATTTATTAGTCTGAAACAGGCAGAGCAGTGCTAGAGGCGAACCGCTCGGCACTTCCGTGTAACTTCGTCCATTTTACAGCTCTAGTGCTGAACACTGGATTGATTATATGTCAGTTCGCGCGTAGATCAGTGGTACAACTCCTGTTTAAAACACGCCCGTAGTTATAGAGATAGCTCAATTTTTGATTAGGGTACAGGGTCCCTATACACCGGAGGACATTATAGTGAAATCAAGTCAAACCGGAGCACCACTAGCCGCTGCTCCGTGTCCTCCACCTTTTGACTTGGTTTTAGTATGAAATTGCTCCGTGTCTTCCTCGAGGTCAATGTCCTCCATGTTTTGGCTCGGGTTTTCTATGTTAAGACTCCGGAACAATTTTGACCAGGTTTTCACGCTGTAAAGGGATTCAATCACCTAGTCAACTGTTCAACTTCAAGTCAGTACTCAATACTATGCGTTACCAGCTCTGAAGCCAAGTACCGCTCGGTACGGTTAATATGCGTCAATCTGCGTCGATCGGAGCTGAAAACTCGTGTTTCCTCGGTTTGAAGCACGGGGAATACAACGCTACCAGCCCCATGTGTCTAGGGCGATTTATTAGTCTGAAACAGGCAGAGCAGTGCTAGAGGCGAACCGCTCGGCACTTCCGTGTAACTTCGTCCATTTTACAGCTCTAGTGCTGAACACTGGATTGATTATATGTCAGTTCGCGCGTAGATCAGTGGTACAACTCCTGTTTAAAACACGCCCGTAGTTATAGAGGTAGCTCAATTTTTGATTAGGGTACAGGGTCCCTATACACCGGAGGACATTATAGTGAAATCAAGTCAAACCGGAGCGCCACTAGCCGCTGCTCCGTGTCCTCCACCTTTTGACTTGGTTTTAGTATGAAATTGCTCCGTGTCTTCCTCGAGGTCAATGTCCTCCATGCTTTGGCTCGGGTTTTCTATATTAAGACTCCGGAACAATTTTGACCAGGTTTTCACGCTGTAAAGGGATTCAATCACCTAGTCAACTGTTCAACTTCAAGTCAGTACTCAATACTATGCGTTACCAGCTCTGAAGCCAAGTACCGCTCGGTACGGTTAATATGCGTCAATCTGCGTCGATCGGAGCTGAAAACTCGTGTTTCCTCGGTTTGAAGCACGGGGAATACAACGCTACCAGCCCCATGTGTCTAGGGCGATTTATTAGTCTGAAACAGGCAGAGCAGTGCTAGAGGCGAACCGCTCGGCACTTCCGTGTAACTTCGTCCATTTTACAGCTCTAGTGCTGAACACTGGATTGATTATATGTCAGTTCGCGCGTAGATCAGTGGTACAACTCCTGTTTAAAACACGCCCGTAGTTATAGAGGTAGCTCAATTTTTGATTAGGGTACAGGGTCCCTATACACCGGAGGACATTATAGTGAAATCAAGTCAAACCGGAGCACCACTAGCCGCTGCTCCGTGTCCTCCACCTTTTGACTTGGTTTTAGTATGAAATTGCTCCGTGTCTTCCTCGAGGTCAATGTCCTCCATGTTTTGGCTCGGGTTTTCTATGTTAAGACTCCGGAACAATTTTGACCAGGTTTTCACGCTGTAAAGGGATTCAATCACCTAGTCAATTGTTCAACTTCAAGTCAGTACTCAATACTATGCGTTACCAGCTCTGAAGCCAAGTACCGCTCGGTACGGTTAATATGCGTCAATCTGCGTCGATCGGAGCTGAAAACTCGTGTTTCCTCGGTTTGAAGCACGGGGAATACAACGCTACCAGCCCCATGTGTCTAGGGCGATTTATTAGTCTGAAACAGGCAGAGCAGTGCTAGAGGCGAACCGCTCGGCACTTCCGTGTAACTTCGTCCATTTTACAGCTCTAGTGCTGAACACTGGATTGATTATATGTCAGTTCGCGCGTAGATCAGTGGTACAACTCCTGTTTAAAACACGCCCGTAGTTATAGAGATAGCTCAATTTTTGATTAGGGTACAGGGTCCCTATACACCGGAGGACATTATAGTGAAATCAAGTCAAACCGGAGCACCACTAGCCGCTGCTCCGTGTCCTCCACCTTTTGACTTGGTTTTAGTATGAAATTGCTCCGTGTCTTCCTCGAGGTCAATGTCCTCCATGTTTTGGCTCGGGTTTTCTATGTTAAGACTCCGGAACAATTTTGACCAGGTTTTCACGCTGTAAAGGGATTCAATCACCTAGTCAACTGTTCAACTTCAAGTCAGTACTCAATACTATGCGTTACCAGCTCTGAAGCCAAGTACCGCTCGGTACGGTTAATATGCGTCAATCTGCGTCGATCGGAGCTGAAAACTCGTGTTTCCTCGGTTTGAAGCACGGGGAATACAACGCTACCAGCCCCATGTGTCTAGGGCGATTTATTAGTCTGAAACAGGCAGAGCAGTGCTAGAGGCGAACCGCTCGGCACTTCCGTGTAACTTCGTCCATTTTACAGCTCTAGTGCTGAACACTGGATTGATTATATGTCAGTTCGCGCGTAGATCAGTGGTACAACTCCTGTTTAAAACACGCCCGTAGTTATAGAGGTAGCTCAATTTTTGATTAGGGTACAGGGTCCCTATACACCGGAGGACATTATAGTGAAATCAAGTCAAACCGGAGCGCCACTAGCCGCTGCTCCGTGTCCTCCACCTTTTGACTTGGTTTTAGTATGAAATTGCTCCGTGTCTTCCTCGAGGTCAATGTCCTCCATGCTTTGGCTCGGGTTTTCTATATTAAGACTCCGGAACAATTTTGACCAGGTTTTCACGCTGTAAAGGGATTCAATCACCTAGTCAACTGTTCAACTTCAAGTCAGTACTCAATACTATGCGTTACCAGCTCTGAAGCCAAGTACCGCTCGGTACGGTTAATATGCGTCAATCTGCGTCGATCGGAGCTGAAAACTCGTGTTTCCTCGGTTTGAAGCACGGGGAATACAACGCTACCAGCCCCATGTGTCTAGGGCGATTTATTAGTCTGAAACAGGCAGAGCAGTGCTAGAGGCGAACCGCTCGGCACTTCCGTGTAACTTCGTCCATTTTACAGCTCTAGTGCTGAACACTGGATTGATTATATGTCAGTTCGCGCGTAGATCAGTGGTACAACTCCTGTTTAAAACACGCCCGTAGTTATAGAGGTAGCTCAATTTTTGATTAGGGTACAGGGTCCCTATACACCGGAGGACATTATAGTGAAATCAAGTCAAACCGGAGCACCACTAGCCGCTGCTCCGTGTCCTCCACCTTTTGACTTGGTTTTAGTATGAAATTGCTCCGTGTCTTCCTCGAGGTCAATGTCCTCCATGTTTTGGCTCGGGTTTTCTATGTTAAGACTCCGGAACAATTTTGACCAGGTTTTCACGCTGTAAAGGGATTCAATCACCTAGTCAACTGTTCAACTTCAAGTCAGTACTCAATACTATGCGTTACCAGCTCTGAAGCCAAGTACCGCTCGGTACGGTTAATATGCGTCAATCTGCGTCGATCGGAGCTGAAAACTCGTGTTTCCTCGGTTTGAAGCACGGGGAATACAACGCTACCAGCCCCATGTGTCTAGGGCGATTTATTAGTCTGAAACAGGCAGAGCAGTGCTAGAGGCGAACCGCTCGGCACTTCCGTGTAACTTCGTCCATTTTACAGCTCTAGTGCTGAACACTGGATTGATTATATGTCAGTTCGCGCGTAGATCAGTGGTACAACTCCTGTTTAAAACACGCCCGTAGTTATAGAGGTAGCTCAATTTTTGATTAGGGTACAGGGTCCCTATACACCGGAGGACATTATAGTGAAATCAAGTCAAACCGGAGCGCCACTAGCCGCTGCTCCGTGTCCTCCACCTTTTGACTTGGTTTTAGTATGAAATTGCTCCGTGTCTTCCTCGAGGTCAATGTCCTCCATGCTTTGGCTCGGGTTTTCTATATTAAGACTCCGGAACAATTTTGACCAGGTTTTCGCGCTCTAAATGGATTCAATCACCAAGTCAACTGTTCAACTTCAAGTCAGTACTCAATACTATGCGTTACCAGCTCTGAAGCCAAGTACCGCTCGGTACGGTTAATATGCGTCAATCTGCGTCGATCGGAGCTGAAAACTCGTGTTTCCTCGGTTTGAAGCACGGGGAATACAACGCTACCAGCCCCATGTGTCCTGGGCGATTTATTAGTCTGAAACAGGCAGAGCAGTGCTAGAGGCGAACCGCTCGGCACTTCCGTGTAACTTCGTCCATTTTACAGCTCTAGTGCTGAACACTGGATTGATTATATGTCAGTTCGCGCGTAGATCAGTGGTACAACTCCTGTTTAAAACACGCCCGTAGTTATAGAGGTAGCTCAATTTTTGATTAGGGTAGAGGGTCCCTATACACCGGAGGACATTATAGTGAAATCAAGTCAAACCGGAGCGCCACTAGCCGCTGCTCCGTGTCCTCCACCTTTTGACTTGGTTTTAGTATGAAATTGCTCCGTGTCTTCCTCGAGGTCAATGTCCTCCATGCTTTGGCTCGGGTTTTCTATATTAAGACTCCGGAACAATTTTGACCAGGTTTTCACGCTGTAAATGGATTCAATCACCAAGTCAACTGTTCAACTTCAAGTCAGTACTCAATACTATGCGTTACCAGCTCTGAAGCCAAGTACCGCTCGGTACGGTTAATATGCGTCAATCTGCGTCGATCGGAGCTGAAAACTCGTGTTTCCTCGGTTTGAAGCACGGGGAATACAACGCTACCAGCCCCATGTGTCCTGGGCGATTTATTAGTCTGAAACAGGCAGAGCAGTGCTAGAGGCGAACCGCTCGGCACTTCCGTGTAACTTCGTCCATTTTACAGCTCTAGTGCTGAACACTGGATTGATTATATGTCAGTTCGCGCGTAGATCAGTGGTACAACTCCTGTTTAAAACACGCCCGTAGTTATAGAGGTAGCTCAATTTTTGATTAGGGTACAGGGTCCCTATACACCGGAGGACATTATAGTGAAATCAAGTCAAACCGGAGCGCCACTAGCCGCTGCTCCGTGTCCTCCACCTTTTGACTTGGTTTTAGTATGAAATTGCTCCGTGTCTTCCTCGAGGTCAATGTCCTCCATGCTTTGGCTCGGGTTTTCTATATTAAGACTCCGGAACAATTTTGACCAGGTTTTCGCGCTCTAAATGGATTCAATCACCAAGTCAACTGTTCAACTTCAAGTCAGTACTCAATACTATGCGTTACCAGCTCTGAAGCCAAGTACCGCTCGGTACGGTTAATATGCGTCAATCTGCGTCGATCGGAGCTGAAAACTCGTGTTTCCTCGGTTTGAAGCACGGGGAATACAACGCTACCAGCCCCATGTGTCCTGGGCGATTTATTAGTCTGAAACAGGCAGAGCAGTGCTAGAGGCGAACCGCTCGGCACTTCCGTGTAACTTCGTCCATTTTACAGCTCTAGTGCTGAACACTGGATTGATTATATGTCAGTTCGCGCGTAGATCAGTGGTACAACTCCTGTTTAAAACACGCCCGTAGTTATAGAGATAGCTCAATTTTTGATTAGGGTACAGGGTCCCTATACACCGGAGGACATTATAGTGAAATCAAGTCAAACCGGAGCACCACTAGCCGCTGCTCCGTGTCCTCCACCTTTTGACTTGGTTTTAGTATGAAATTGCTCCGTGTCTTCCTCGAGGTCAATGTCCTCCATGTTTTGGCTCGGGTTTTCTATGTTAAGACTCCGGAACAATTTTGACCAGGTTTTCACGCTGTAAAGGGATTCAATCACCTAGTCAACTGTTCAACTTCAAGTCAGTACTCAATACTATGCGTTACCAGCTCTGAAGCCAAGTACCGCTCGGTACGGTTAATATGCGTCAATCTGCGTCGATCGGAGCTGAAAACTCGTGTTTCCTCGGTTTGAAGCACGGGGAATACAACGCTACCAGCCCCATGTGTCCTGGGCGATTTATTAGTCTGAAACAGGCAGAGCAGTGCTAGAGGCGAACCGCTCGGCACTTCCGTGTAACTTCGTCCATTTTACAGCTCTAGTGCTGAACACTGGATTGATTATATGTCAGTTCGCGCGTAGATCAGTGGTACAACTCCTGTTTAAAACACGCCCGTAGTTATAGAGATAGCTCAATTTTTGATTAGGGTACAGGGTCCCTATACACCGGAGGACATTATAGTGAAATCAAGTCAAACCGGAGCACCACTAGCCGCTGCTCCGTGTCCTCCACCTTTTGACTTGGTTTTAGTATGAAATTGCTCCGTGTCTTCCTCGAGGTCAATGTCCTCCATGTTTTGGCTCGGGTTTTCTATGTTAAGACTCCGGAACAATTTTGACCAGGTTTTCACGCTGTAAAGGGATTCAATCACCTAGTCAACTGTTCAACTTCAAGTCAGTACTCAATACTATGCGTTACCAGCTCTGAAGCCAAGTACCGCTCGGTACGGTTAATATGCGTCAATCTGCGTCGATCGGAGCTGAAAACTCGTGTTTCCTCGGTTTGAAGCACGGGGAATACAACGCTACCAGCCCCATGTGTCTAGGGCGATTTATTAGTCTGAAACAGGCAGAGCAGTGCTAGAGGCGAACCGCTCGGCACTTCCGTGTAACTTCGTCCATTTTACAGCTCTAGTGCTGAACACTGGATTGATTATATGTCAGTTCGCGCGTAGATCAGTGGTACAACTCCTGTTTAAAACACGCCCGTAGTTATAGAGGTAGCTCAATTTTTGATTAGGGTACAGGGTCCCTATACACCGGAGGACATTATAGTGAAATCAAGTCAAACCGGAGCGCCACTAGCCGCTGCTCCGTGTCCTCCACCTTTTGACTTGGTTTTAGTATGAAATTGCTCCGTGTCTTCCTCGAGGTCAATGTCCTCCATGTTTTGGCTCGGGTTTTCTGTATTAAGACTCCGGAACAATTTTGACCAGGTTTTCGCGCTCTAAATGGATTCAATCACCAAGTCAACTGTTCAACTTCAAGTCAGTACTCAATACTATGCGTTACCAGCTCTGAAGCCAAGTACCGCTCGGTACGGTTAATATGCGTCAATCTGCGTCGATCGGAGCTGAAAACTCGTGTTTCCTCGGTTTGAAGCACGGGGAATACAACGCTACCAGCCCCATGTGTCCTGGGCGATTTATTAGTCTGAAACAGGCAGAGCAGTGCTAGAGGCGAACCGCTCGGCACTTCCGTGTAACTTCGTCCATTTTACAGCTCTAGTGCTGAACACTGGATTGATTATATGTCAGTTCGCGCGTAGATCAGTGGTACAACTCCTGTTTAAAACACGCCCGTAGTTATAGAGGTAGCTCAATTTTTGATTAGGGTACAGGGTCCCTATACACCGGAGGACATTATAGTGAAATCAAGTCAAACCGGAGCGCCACTAGCCGCTGCTCCGTGTCCTCCACCTTTTGACTTGGTTTTAGTATGAAATTGCTCCGTGTCTTCCTCGAGGTCAATGTCCTCCATGTTTTGGCTCGGGTTTTCTATATTAAGACTCCGGAACAATTTTGACCAGGTTTTCGCGCTCTAAATGGATTCAATCACCAAGTCAACTGTTCAACTTCAAGTCAGTACTCAATACTATGCGTTACCAGCTCTGAAGCCAAGTACCGCTCGGTACGGTTAATATGCGTCAATCTGCGTCGATCGGAGCTGAAAACTCGTGTTTCCTCGGTTTGAAGCACGGGGAATACAACGCTACCAGCCCCATGTGTCCTGGGCGATTTATTAGTCTGAAACAGGCAGAGCAGTGCTAGAGGCGAACCGCTCGGCACTTCCGTGTAACTTCGTCCATTTTACAGCTCTAGTGCTGAACACTGGATTGATTATATGTCAGTTCGCGCGTAGATCAGTGGTACAACTCCTGTTTAAAACACGCCCGTAGTTATAGAGGTAGCTCAATTTTTGATTAGGGTACAGGGTCCCTATACACCGGAGGACATTATAGTGAAATCAAGTCAAACCGGAGCGCCACTAGCCGCTGCTCCGTGTCCTCCACCTTTTGACTTGGTTTTAGTATGAAATTGCTCCGTGTCTTCCTCGAGGTCAATGTCCTCCATGCTTTGGCTCGGGTTTTCTATATTAAGACTCCGGAACAATTTTGACCAGGTTTTCACGCTGTAAATGGATTCAATCACCAAGTCAACTGTTCAACTTCAAGTCAGTACTCAATACTATGCGTTACCAGCTCTGAAGCCAAGTACCGCTCGGTACGGTTAATATGCGTCAATCTGCGTCGATCGGAGCTGAAAACTCGTGTTTCCTCGGTTTGAAGCACGGGGAATACAACGCTACCAGCCCCATGTGTCTAGGGCGATTTATTAGTCTGAAACAGGCAGAGCAGTGCTAGAGGCGAACCGCTCGGCACTTCCGTGTAACTTCGTCCATTTTACAGCTCTAGTGCTGAACACTGGATTGATTATATGTCAGTTCGCGCGTAGATCAGTGGTACAACTCCTGTTTAAAACACGCCCGTAGTTATAGAGGTAGCTCAATTTTTGATTAGGGTACAGGGTCCCTATACACCGGAGGACATTATAGTGAAATCAAGTCAAACCGGAGCGCCACTAGCCGCTGCTCCGTGTCCTCCACCTTTTGACTTGGTTTTAGTATGAAATTGCTCCGTGTCTTCCTCGAGGTCAATGTCCTCCATGCTTTGGCTCGGGTTTTCTATATTAAGACTCCGGAACAATTTTGACCAGGTTTTCACGCTGTAAAGGGATTCAATCACCTAGTCAACTGTTCAACTTCAAGTCAGTACTCAATACTATGCGTTACCAGCTCTGAAGCCAAGTACCGCTCGGTACGGTTAATATGCGTCAATCTGCGTCGATCGGAGCTGAAAACTCGTGTTTCCTCGGTTTGAAGCACGGGGAATACAACGCTACCAGCCCCATGTGTCTAGGGCGATTTATTAGTCTGAAACAGGCAGAGCAGTGCTAGAGGCGAACCGCTCGGCACTTCCGTGTAACTTCGTCCATTTTACAGCTCTAGTGCTGAACACTGGATTGATTATATGTCAGTTCGCGCGTAGATCAGTGGTACAACTCCTGTTTAAAACACGCCCGTAGTTATAGAGGTAGCTCAATTTTTGATTAGGGTACAGGGTCCCTATACACCGGAGGACATTATAGTGAAATCAAGTCAAACCGGAGCGCCACTAGCCGCTGCTCCGTGTCCTCCACCTTTTGACTTGGTTTTAGTATGAAATTGCTCCGTGTCTTCCTCGAGGTCAATGTCCTCCATGCTTTGGCTCGGGTTTTCTATATTAAGACTCCGGAACAATTTTGACCAGGTTTTCACGCTGTAAAGGGATTCAATCACCTAGTCAACTGTTCAACTTCAAGTCAGTACTCAATACTATGCGTTACCAGCTCTGAAGCCAAGTACCGCTCGGTACGGTTAATATGCGTCAATCTGCGTCGATCGGAGCTGAAAACTCGTGTTTCCTCGGTTTGAAGCACGGGGAATACAACGCTACCAGCCCCATGTGTCTAGGGCGATTTATTAGTCTGAAACAGGCAGAGCAGTGCTAGAGGCGAACCGCTCGGCACTTCCGTGTAACTTCGTCCATTTTACAGCTCTAGTGCTGAACACTGGATTGATTATATGTCAGTTCGCGCGTAGATCAGTGGTACAACTCCTGTTTAAAACACGCCCGTAGTTATAGAGGTAGCTCAATTTTTGATTAGGGTACAGGGTCCCTATACACCGGAGGACATTATAGTGAAATCAAGTCAAACCGGAGCGCCACTAGCCGCTGCTCCGTGTCCTCCACCTTTTGACTTGGTTTTAGTATGAAATTGCTCCGTGTCTTCCTCGAGGTCAATGTCCTCCATGTTTTGGCTCGGGTTTTCTATATTAAGACTCCGGAACAATTTTGACCAGGTTTTCGCGCTCTAAATGGATTCAATCACCAAGTCAACTGTTCAACTTCAAGTCAGTACTCAATACTATGCGTTACCAGCTCTGAAGCCAAGTACCGCTCGGTACGGTTAATATGCGTCAATCTGCGTCGATCGGAGCTGAAAACTCGTGTTTCCTCGGTTTGAAGCACGGGGAATACAACGCTACCAGCCCCATGTGTCCTGGGCGATTTATTAGTCTGAAACAGGCAGAGCAGTGCTAGAGGCGAACCGCTCGGCACTTCCGTGTAACTTCGTCCATTTTACAGCTCTAGTGCTGAACACTGGATTGATTATATGTCAGTTCGCGCGTAGATCAGTGGTACAACTCCTGTTTAAAACACGCCCGTAGTTATAGAGGTAGCTCAATTTTTGATTAGGGTACAGGGTCCCTATACACCGGAGGACATTATAGTGAAATCAAGTCAAACCGGAGCGCCACTAGCCGCTGCTCCGTGTCCTCCACCTTTTGACTTGGTTTTAGTATGAAATTGCTCCGTGTCTTCCTCGAGGTCAATGTCCTCCATGCTTTGGCTCGGGTTTTCTATATTAAGACTCCGGAACAATTTTGACCAGGTTTTCACGCTGTAAAGGGATTCAATCACCTAGTCAACTGTTCAACTTCAAGTCAGTACTCAATACTATGCGTTACCAGCTCTGAAGCCAAGTACCGCTCGGTACGGTTAATATGCGTCAATCTGCGTCGATCGGAGCTGAAAACTCGTGTTTCCTCGGTTTGAAGCACGGGGAATACAACGCTACCAGCCCCATGTGTCTAGGGCGATTTATTAGTCTGAAACAGGCAGAGCAGTGCTAGAGGCGAACCGCTCGGCACTTCCGTGTAACTTCGTCCATTTTACAGCTCTAGTGCTGAACACTGGATTGATTATATGTCAGTTCGCGCGTAGATCAGTGGTACAACTCCTGTTTAAAACACGCCCGTAGTTATAGAGGTAGCTCAATTTTTGATTAGGGTACAGGGTCCCTATACACCGGAGGACATTATAGTGAAATCAAGTCAAACCGGAGCACCACTAGCCGCTGCTCCGTGTCCTCCACCTTTTGACTTGGTTTTAGTATGAAATTGCTCCGTGTCTTCCTCGAGGTCAATGTCCTCCATGTTTTGGCTCGGGTTTTCTATGTTAAGACTCCGGAACAATTTTGACCAGGTTTTCACGCTGTAAAGGGATTCAATCACCTAGTCAACTGTTCAACTTCAAGTCAGTACTCAATACTATGCGTTACCAGCTCTGAAGCCAAGTACCGCTCGGTACGGTTAATATGCGTCAATCTGCGTCGATCGGAGCTGAAAACTCGTGTTTCCTCGGTTTGAAGCACGGGGAATACAACGCTACCAGCCCCATGTGTCTAGGGCGATTTATTAGTCTGAAACAGGCAGAGCAGTGCTAGAGGCGAACCGCTCGGCACTTCCGTGTAACTTCGTCCATTTTACAGCTCTAGTGCTGAACACTGGATTGATTATATGTCAGTTCGCGCGTAGATCAGTGGTACAACTCCTGTTTAAAACACGCCCGTAGTTATAGAGGTAGCTCAATTTTTGATTAGGGTACAGGGTCCCTATACACCGGAGGACATTATAGTGAAATCAAGTCAAACCGGAGCGCCACTAGCCGCTGCTCCGTGTCCTCCACCTTTTGACTTGGTTTTAGTATGAAATTGCTCCGTGTCTTCCTCGAGGTCAATGTCCTCCATGCTTTGGCTCGGGTTTTCTATATTAAGACTCCGGAACAATTTTGACCAGGTTTTCACGCTGTAAAGGGATTCAATCACCTAGTCAACTGTTCAACTTCAAGTCAGTACTCAATACTATGCGTTACCAGCTCTGAAGCCAAGTACCGCTCGGTACGGTTAATATGCGTCAATCTGCGTCGATCGGAGCTGAAAACTCGTGTTTCCTCGGTTTGAAGCACGGGGAATACAACGCTACCAGCCCCATGTGTCTAGGGCGATTTATTAGTCTGAAACAGGCAGAGCAGTGCTAGAGGCGAACCGCTCGGCACTTCCGTGTAACTTCGTCCATTTTACAGCTCTAGTGCTGAACACTGGATTGATTATATGTCAGTTCGCGCGTAGATCAGTGGTACAACTCCTGTTTAAAACACGCCCGTAGTTATAGAGGTAGCTCAATTTTTGATTAGGGTACAGGGTCCCTATACACCGGAGGACATTATAGTGAAATCAAGTCAAACCGGAGCGCCACTAGCCGCTGCTCCGTGTCCTCCACCTTTTGACTTGGTTTTAGTATGAAATTGCTCCGTGTCTTCCTCGAGGTCAATGTCCTCCATGCTTTGGCTCGGGTTTTCTATATTAAGACTCCGGAACAATTTTGACCAGGTTTTCACGCTGTAAAGGGATTCAATCACCTAGTCAACTGTTCAACTTCAAGTCAGTACTCAATACTATGCGTTACCAGCTCTGAAGCCAAGTACCGCTCGGTACGGTTAATATGCGTCAATCTGCGTCGATCGGAGCTGAAAACTCGTGTTTCCTCGGTTTGAAGCACGGGGAATACAACGCTACCAGCCCCATGTGTCTAGGGCGATTTATTAGTCTGAAACAGGCAGAGCAGTGCTAGAGGCGAACCGCTCGGCACTTCCGTGTAACTTCGTCCATTTTACAGCTCTAGTGCTGAACACTGGATTGATTATATGTCAGTTCGCGCGTAGATCAGTGGTACAACTCCTGTTTAAAACACGCCCGTAGTTATAGAGGTAGCTCAATTTTTGATTAGGGTACAGGGTCCCTATACACCGGAGGACATTATAGTGAAATCAAGTCAAACCGGAGCGCCACTAGCCGCTGCTCCGTGTCCTCCACCTTTTGACTTGGTTTTAGTATGAAATTGCTCCGTGTCTTCCTCGAGGTCAATGTCCTCCATGCTTTGGCTCGGGTTTTCTATATTAAGACTCCGGAACAATTTTGACCAGGTTTTCACGCTGTAAAGGGATTCAATCACCTAGTCAACTGTTCAACTTCAAGTCAGTACTCAATACTATGCGTTACCAGCTCTGAAGCCAAGTACCGCTCGGTACGGTTAATATGCGTCAATCTGCGTCGATCGGAGCTGAAAACTCGTGTTTCCTCGGTTTGAAGCACGGGGAATACAACGCTACCAGCCCCATGTGTCTAGGGCGATTTATTAGTCTGAAACAGGCAGAGCAGTGCTAGAGGCGAACCGCTCGGCACTTCCGTGTAACTTCGTCCATTTTACAGCTCTAGTGCTGAACACTGGATTGATTATATGTCAGTTCGCGCGTAGATCAGTGGTACAACTCCTGTTTAAAACACGCCCGTAGTTATAGAGGTAGCTCAATTTTTGATTAGGGTACAGGGTCCCTATACACCGGAGGACATTATAGTGAAATCAAGTCAAACCGGAGCGCCACTAGCCGCTGCTCCGTGTCCTCCACCTTTTGACTTGGTTTTAGTATGAAATTGCTCCGTGTCTTCCTCGAGGTCAATGTCCTCCATGCTTTGGCTCGGGTTTTCTATATTAAGACTCCGGAACAATTTTGACCAGGTTTTCACGCTGTAAAGGGATTCAATCACCTAGTCAACTGTTCAACTTCAAGTCAGTACTCAATACTATGCGTTACCAGCTCTGAAGCCAAGTACCGCTCGGTACGGTTAATATGCGTCAATCTGCGTCGATCGGAGCTGAAAACTCGTGTTTCCTCGGTTTGAAGCACGGGGAATACAACGCTACCAGCCCCATGTGTCTAGGGCGATTTATTAGTCTGAAACAGGCAGAGCAGTGCTAGAGGCGAACCGCTCGGCACTTCCGTGTAACTTCGTCCATTTTACAGCTCTAGTGCTGAACACTGGATTGATTATATGTCAGTTCGCGCGTAGATCAGTGGTACAACTCCTGTTTAAAACACGCCCGTAGTTATAGAGGTAGCTCAATTTTTGATTAGGGTACAGGGTCCCTATACACCGGAGGACATTATAGTGAAATCAAGTCAAACCGGAGCACCACTAGCCGCTGCTCCGTGTCCTCCACCTTTTGACTTGGTTTTAGTATGAAATTGCTCCGTGTCTTCCTCGAGGTCAATGTCCTCCATGTTTTGGCTCGGGTTTTCTATGTTAAGACTCCGGAACAATTTTGACCAGGTTTTCACGCTGTAAAGGGATTCAATCACCTAGTCAACTGTTCAACTTCAAGTCAGTACTCAATACTATGCGTTACCAGCTCTGAAGCCAAGTACCGCTCGGTACGGTTAATATGCGTCAATCTGCGTCGATCGGAGCTGAAAACTCGTGTTTCCTCGGTTTGAAGCACGGGGAATACAACGCTACCAGCCCCATGTGTCTAGGGCGATTTATTAGTCTGAAACAGGCAGAGCAGTGCTAGAGGCGAACCGCTCGGCACTTCCGTGTAACTTCGTCCATTTTACAGCTCTAGTGCTGAACACTGGATTGATTATATGTCAGTTCGCGCGTAGATCAGTGGTACAACTCCTGTTTAAAACACGCCCGTAGTTATAGAGGTAGCTCAATTTTTGATTAGGGTACAGGGTCCCTATACACCGGAGGACATTATAGTGAAATCAAGTCAAACCGGAGCACCACTAGCCGCTGCTCCGTGTCCTCCACCTTTTGACTTGGTTTTAGTATGAAATTGCTCCGTGTCTTCCTCGAGGTCAATGTCCTCCATGTTTTGGCTCGGGTTTTCTATGTTAAGACTCCGGAACAATTTTGACCAGGTTTTCGCGCTCTAAATGGATTCAATCACCAAGTCAACTGTTCAACTTCAAGTCAGTACTCAATACTATGCGTTACCAGCTCTGAAGCCAAGTACCGCTCGGTACGGTTAATATGCGTCAATCTGCGTCGATCGGAGCTGAAAACTCGTGTTTCCTCGGTTTGAAGCACGGGGAATACAACGCTACCAGCCCCATGTGTCCTGGGCGATTTATTAGTCTGAAACAGGCAGAGCAGTGCTAGAGGCGAACCGCTCGGCACTTCCGTGTAACTTCGTCCATTTTACAGCTCTAGTGCTGAACACTGGATTGATTATATGTCAGTTCGCGCGTAGATCAGTGGTACAACTCCTGTTTAAAACACGCCCGTAGTTATAGAGATAGCTCAATTTTTGATTAGGGTACAGGGTCCCTATACACCGGAGGACATTATAGTGAAATCAAGTCAAACCGGAGCACCACTAGCCGCTGCTCCGTGTCCTCCACCTTTTGACTTGGTTTTAGTATGAAATTGCTCCGTGTCTTCCTCGAGGTCAATGTCCTCCATGTTTTGGCTCGGGTTTTCTATGTTAAGACTCCGGAACAATTTTGACCAGGTTTTCACGCTGTAAAGGGATTCAATCACCTAGTCAACTGTTCAACTTCAAGTCAGTACTCAATACTATGCGTTACCAGCTCTGAAGCCAAGTACCGCTCGGTACGGTTAATATGCGTCAATCTGCGTCGATCGGAGCTGAAAACTCGTGTTTCCTCGGTTTGAAGCACGGGGAATACAACGCTACCAGCCCCATGTGTCTAGGGCGATTTATTAGTCTGAAACAGGCAGAGCAGTGCTAGAGGCGAACCGCTCGGCACTTCCGTGTAACTTCGTCCATTTTACAGCTCTAGTGCTGAACACTGGATTGATTATATGTCAGTTCGCGCGTAGATCAGTGGTACAACTCCTGTTTAAAACACGCCCGTAGTTATAGAGGTAGCTCAATTTTTGATTAGGGTACAGGGTCCCTATACACCGGAGGACATTATAGTGAAATCAAGTCAAACCGGAGCGCCACTAGCCGCTGCTCCGTGTCCTCCACCTTTTGACTTGGTTTTAGTATGAAATTGCTCCGTGTCTTCCTCGAGGTCAATGTCCTCCATGCTTTGGCTCGGGTTTTCTATATTAAGACTCCGGAACAATTTTGACCAGGTTTTCGCGCTCTAAATGGATTCAATCACCAAGTCAACTGTTCAACTTCAAGTCAGTACTCAATACTATGCGTTACCAGCTCTGAAGCCAAGTACCGCTCGGTACGGTTAATATGCGTCAATCTGCGTCGATCGGAGCTGAAAACTCGTGTTTCCTCGGTTTGAAGCACGGGGAATACAACGCTACCAGCCCCATGTGTCCTGGGCGATTTATTAGTCTGAAACAGGCAGAGCAGTGCTAGAGGCGAACCGCTCGGCACTTCCGTGTAACTTCGTCCATTTTACAGCTCTAGTGCTGAACACTGGATTGATTATATGTCAGTTCGCGCGTAGATCAGTGGTACAACTCCTGTTTAAAACACGCCCGTAGTTATAGAGGTAGCTCAATTTTTGATTAGGGTACAGGGTCCCTATACACCGGAGGACATTATAGTGAAATCAAGTCAAACCGGAGCGCCACTAGCCGCTGCTCCGTGTCCTCCACCTTTTGACTTGGTTTTAGTATGAAATTGCTCCGTGTCTTCCTCGAGGTCAATGTCCTCCATGCTTTGGCTCGGGTTTTCTATATTAAGACTCCGGAACAATTTTGACCAGGTTTTCACGCTGTAAAGGGATTCAATCACCTAGTCAACTGTTCAACTTCAAGTCAGTACTCAATACTATGCGTTACCAGCTCTGAAGCCAAGTACCGCTCGGTACGGTTAATATGCGTCAATCTGCGTCGATCGGAGCTGAAAACTCGTGTTTCCTCGGTTTGAAGCACGGGGAATACAACGCTACCAGCCCCATGTGTCTAGGGCGATTTATTAGTCTGAAACAGGCAGAGCAGTGCTAGAGGCGAACCGCTCGGCACTTCCGTGTAACTTCGTCCATTTTACAGCTCTAGTGCTGAACACTGGATTGATTATATGTCAGTTCGCGCGTAGATCAGTGGTACAACTCCTGTTTAAAACACGCCCGTAGTTATAGAGGTAGCTCAATTTTTGATTAGGGTACAGGGTCCCTATACACCGGAGGACATTATAGTGAAATCAAGTCAAACCGGAGCGCCACTAGCCGCTGCTCCGTGTCCTCCACCTTTTGACTTGGTTTTAGTATGAAATTGCTCCGTGTCTTCCTCGAGGTCAATGTCCTCCATGCTTTGGCTCGGGTTTTCTATATTAAGACTCCGGAACAATTTTGACCAGGTTTTCACGCTGTAAAGGGATTCAATCACCTAGTCAACTGTTCAACTTCAAGTCAGTACTCAATACTATGCGTTACCAGCTCTGAAGCCAAGTACCGCTCGGTACGGTTAATATGCGTCAATCTGCGTCGATCGGAGCTGAAAACTCGTGTTTCCTCGGTTTGAAGCACGGGGAATACAACGCTACCAGCCCCATGTGTCTAGGGCGATTTATTAGTCTGAAACAGGCAGAGCAGTGCTAGAGGCGAACCGCTCGGCACTTCCGTGTAACTTCGTCCATTTTACAGCTCTAGTGCTGAACACTGGATTGATTATATGTCAGTTCGCGCGTAGATCAGTGGTACAACTCCTGTTTAAAACACGCCCGTAGTTATAGAGGTAGCTCAATTTTTGATTAGGGTACAGGGTCCCTATACACCGGAGGACATTATAGTGAAATCAAGTCAAACCGGAGCACCACTAGCCGCTGCTCCGTGTCCTCCACCTTTTGACTTGGTTTTAGTATGAAATTGCTCCGTGTCTTCCTCGAGGTCAATGTCCTCCATGTTTTGGCTCGGGTTTTCTATGTTAAGACTCCGGAACAATTTTGACCAGGTTTTCACGCTGTAAAGGGATTCAATCACCTAGTCAACTGTTCAACTTCAAGTCAGTACTCAATACTATGCGTTACCAGCTCTGAAGCCAAGTACCGCTCGGTACGGTTAATATGCGTCAATCTGCGTCGATCGGAGCTGAAAACTCGTGTTTCCTCGGTTTGAAGCACGGGGAATACAACGCTACCAGCCCCATGTGTCTAGGGCGATTTATTAGTCTGAAACAGGCAGAGCAGTGCTAGAGGCGAACCGCTCGGCACTTCCGTGTAACTTCGTCCATTTTACAGCTCTAGTGCTGAACACTGGATTGATTATATGTCAGTTCGCGCGTAGATCAGTGGTACAACTCCTGTTTAAAACACGCCCGTAGTTATAGAGGTAGCTCAATTTTTGATTAGGGTACAGGGTCCCTATACACCGGAGGACATTATAGTGAAATCAAGTCAAACCGGAGCGCCACTAGCCGCTGCTCCGTGTCCTCCACCTTTTGACTTGGTTTTAGTATGAAATTGCTCCGTGTCTTCCTCGAGGTCAATGTCCTCCATGCTTTGGCTCGGGTTTTCTATATTAAGACTCCGGAACAATTTTGACCAGGTTTTCGCGCTCTAAATGGATTCAATCACCAAGTCAACTGTTCAACTTCAAGTCAGTACTCAATACTATGCGTTACCAGCTCTGAAGCCAAGTACCGCTCGGTACGGTTAATATGCGTCAATCTGCGTCGATCGGAGCTGAAAACTCGTGTTTCCTCGGTTTGAAGCACGGGGAATACAACGCTACCAGCCCCATGTGTCCTGGGCGATTTATTAGTCTGAAACAGGCAGAGCAGTGCTAGAGGCGAACCGCTCGGCACTTCCGTGTAACTTCGTCCATTTTACAGCTCTAGTGCTGAACACTGGATTGATTATATGTCAGTTCGCGCGTAGATCAGTGGTACAACTCCTGTTTAAAACACGCCCGTAGTTATAGAGGTAGCTCAATTTTTGATTAGGGTACAGGGTCCCTATACACCGGAGGACATTATAGTGAAATCAAGTCAAACCGGAGCGCCACTAGCCGCTGCTCCGTGTCCTCCACCTTTTGACTTGGTTTTAGTATGAAATTGCTCCGTGTCTTCCTCGAGGTCAATGTCCTCCATGCTTTGGCTCGGGTTTTCTATATTAAGACTCCGGAACAATTTTGACCAGGTTTTCACGCTGTAAAGGGATTCAATCACCTAGTCAACTGTTCAACTTCAAGTCAGTACTCAATACTATGCGTTACCAGCTCTGAAGCCAAGTACCGCTCGGTACGGTTAATATGCGTCAATCTGCGTCGATCGGAGCTGAAAACTCGTGTTTCCTCGGTTTGAAGCACGGGGAATACAACGCTACCAGCCCCATGTGTCTAGGGCGATTTATTAGTCTGAAACAGGCAGAGCAGTGCTAGAGGCGAACCGCTCGGCACTTCCGTGTAACTTCGTCCATTTTACAGCTCTAGTGCTGAACACTGGATTGATTATATGTCAGTTCGCGCGTAGATCAGTGGTACAACTCCTGTTTAAAACACGCCCGTAGTTATAGAGGTAGCTCAATTTTTGATTAGGGTACAGGGTCCCTATACACCGGAGGACATTATAGTGAAATCAAGTCAAACCGGAGCACCACTAGCCGCTGCTCCGTGTCCTCCACCTTTTGACTTGGTTTTAGTATGAAATTGCTCCGTGTCTTCCTCGAGGTCAATGTCCTCCATGTTTTGGCTCGGGTTTTCTATGTTAAGACTCCGGAACAATTTTGACCAGGTTTTCACGCTGTAAAGGGATTCAATCACCTAGTCAACTGTTCAACTTCAAGTCAGTACTCAATACTATGCGTTACCAGCTCTGAAGCCAAGTACCGCTCGGTACGGTTAATATGCGTCAATCTGCGTCGATCGGAGCTGAAAACTCGTGTTTCCTCGGTTTGAAGCACGGGGAATACAACGCTACCAGCCCCATGTGTCTAGGGCGATTTATTAGTCTGAAACAGGCAGAGCAGTGCTAGAGGCGAACCGCTCGGCACTTCCGTGTAACTTCGTCCATTTTACAGCTCTAGTGCTGAACACTGGATTGATTATATGTCAGTTCGCGCGTAGATCAGTGGTACAACTCCTGTTTAAAACACGCCCGTAGTTATAGAGGTAGCTCAATTTTTGATTAGGGTACAGGGTCCCTATACACCGGAGGACATTATAGTGAAATCAAGTCAAACCGGAGCGCCACTAGCCGCTGCTCCGTGTCCTCCACCTTTTGACTTGGTTTTAGTATGAAATTGCTCCGTGTCTTCCTCGAGGTCAATGTCCTCCATGCTTTGGCTCGGGTTTTCTATATTAAGACTCCGGAACAATTTTGACCAGGTTTTCACGCTGTAAAGGGATTCAATCACCTAGTCAACTGTTCAACTTCAAGTCAGTACTCAATACTATGCGTTACCAGCTCTGAAGCCAAGTACCGCTCGGTACGGTTAATATGCGTCAATCTGCGTCGATCGGAGCTGAAAACTCGTGTTTCCTCGGTTTGAAGCACGGGGAATACAACGCTACCAGCCCCATGTGTCTAGGGCGATTTATTAGTCTGAAACAGGCAGAGCAGTGCTAGAGGCGAACCGCTCGGCACTTCCGTGTAACTTCGTCCATTTTACAGCTCTAGTGCTGAACACTGGATTGATTATATGTCAGTTCGCGCGTAGATCAGTGGTACAACTCCTGTTTAAAACACGCCCGTAGTTATAGAGGTAGCTCAATTTTTGATTAGGGTACAGGGTCCCTATACACCGGAGGACATTATAGTGAAATCAAGTCAAACCGGAGCGCCACTAGCCGCTGCTCCGTGTCCTCCACCTTTTGACTTGGTTTTAGTATGAAATTGCTCCGTGTCTTCCTCGAGGTCAATGTCCTCCATGCTTTGGCTCGGGTTTTCTATATTAAGACTCCGGAACAATTTTGACCAGGTTTTCACGCTGTAAAGGGATTCAATCACCTAGTCAACTGTTCAACTTCAAGTCAGTACTCAATACTATGCGTTACCAGCTCTGAAGCCAAGTACCGCTCGGTACGGTTAATATGCGTCAATCTGCGTCGATCGGAGCTGAAAACTCGTGTTTCCTCGGTTTGAAGCACGGGGAATACAACGCTACCAGCCCCATGTGTCTAGGGCGATTTATTAGTCTGAAACAGGCAGAGCAGTGCTAGAGGCGAACCGCTCGGCACTTCCGTGTAACTTCGTCCATTTTACAGCTCTAGTGCTGAACACTGGATTGATTATATGTCAGTTCGCGCGTAGATCAGTGGTACAACTCCTGTTTAAAACACGCCCGTAGTTATAGAGGTAGCTCAATTTTTGATTAGGGTACAGGGTCCCTATACACCGGAGGACATTATAGTGAAATCAAGTCAAACCGGAGCGCCACTAGCCGCTGCTCCGTGTCCTCCACCTTTTGACTTGGTTTTAGTATGAAATTGCTCCGTGTCTTCCTCGAGGTCAATGTCCTCCATGCTTTGGCTCGGGTTTTCTATATTAAGACTCCGGAACAATTTTGACCAGGTTTTCACGCTGTAAAGGGATTCAATCACCTAGTCAACTGTTCAACTTCAAGTCAGTACTCAATACTATGCGTTACCAGCTCTGAAGCCAAGTACCGCTCGGTACGGTTAATATGCGTCAATCTGCGTCGATCGGAGCTGAAAACTCGTGTTTCCTCGGTTTGAAGCACGGGGAATACAACGCTACCAGCCCCATGTGTCTAGGGCGATTTATTAGTCTGAAACAGGCAGAGCAGTGCTAGAGGCGAACCGCTCGGCACTTCCGTGTAACTTCGTCCATTTTACAGCTCTAGTGCTGAACACTGGATTGATTATATGTCAGTTCGCGCGTAGATCAGTGGTACAACTCCTGTTTAAAACACGCCCGTAGTTATAGAGGTAGCTCAATTTTTGATTAGGGTACAGGGTCCCTATACACCGGAGGACATTATAGTGAAATCAAGTCAAACCGGAGCACCACTAGCCGCTGCTCCGTGTCCTCCACCTTTTGACTTGGTTTTAGTATGAAATTGCTCCGTGTCTTCCTCGAGGTCAATGTCCTCCATGTTTTGGCTCGGGTTTTCTATGTTAAGACTCCGGAACAATTTTGACCAGGTTTTCACGCTGTAAAGGGATTCAATCACCTAGTCAACTGTTCAACTTCAAGTCAGTACTCAATACTATGCGTTACCAGCTCTGAAGCCAAGTACCGCTCGGTACGGTTAATATGCGTCAATCTGCGTCGATCGGAGCTGAAAACTCGTGTTTCCTCGGTTTGAAGCACGGGGAATACAACGCTACCAGCCCCATGTGTCCTGGGCGATTTATTAGTCTGAAACAGGCAGAGCAGTGCTAGAGGCGAACCGCTCGGCACTTCCGTGTAACTTCGTCCATTTTACAGCTCTAGTGCTGAACACTGGATTGATTATATGTCAGTTCGCGCGTAGATCAGTGGTACAACTCCTGTTTAAAACACGCCCGTAGTTATAGAGGTAGCTCAATTTTTGATTAGGGTACAGGGTCCCTATACACCGGAGGACATTATAGTGAAATCAAGTCAAACCGGAGCGCCACTAGCCGCTGCTCCGTGTCCTCCACCTTTTGACTTGGTTTTAGTATGAAATTGCTCCGTGTCTTCCTCGAGGTCAATGTCCTCCATGCTTTGGCTCGGGTTTTCTATGTTAAGACTCCGGAACAATTTTGACCAGGTTTTCGCGCTCTAAATGGATTCAATCACCAAGTCAACTGTTCAACTTCAAGTCAGTACTCAATACTATGCGTTACCAGCTCTGAAGCCAAGTACCGCTCGGTACGGTTAATATGCGTCAATCTGCGTCGATCGGAGCTGAAAACTCGTGTTTCCTCGGTTTGAAGCACGGGGAATACAACGCTACCAGCCCCATGTGTCCTGGGCGATTTATTAGTCTGAAACAGGCAGAGCAGTGCTAGAGGCGAACCGCTCGGCACTTCCGTGTAACTTCGTCCATTTTACAGCTCTAGTGCTGAACACTGGATTGATTATATGTCAGTTCGCGCGTAGATCAGTGGTACAACTCCTGTTTAAAACACGCCCGTAGTTATAGAGGTAGCTCAATTTTTGATTAGGGTACAGGGTCCCTATACACCGGAGGACATTATAGTGAAATCAAGTCAAACCGGAGCACCACTAGCCGCTGCTCCGTGTCCTCCACCTTTTGACTTGGTTTTAGTATGAAATTGCTCCGTGTCTTCCTCGAGGTCAATGTCCTCCATGTTTTGGCTCGGGTTTTCTATGTTAAGACTCCGGAACAATTTTGACCAGGTTTTCGCGCTCTAAATGGATTCAATCACCTAGTCAACTGTTCAACTTCAAGTCAGTACTCAATACTATGCGTTACCAGCTCTGAAGCCAAGTACCGCTCGGTACGGTTAATATGCGTCAATCTGCGTCGATCGGAGCTGAAAACTCGTGTTTCCTCGGTTTGAAGCACGGGGAATACAACGCTACCAGCCCCATGTGTCTAGGGCGATTTATTAGTCTGAAACAGGCAGAGCAGTGCTAGAGGCGAACCGCTCGGCACTTCCGTGTAACTTCGTCCATTTTACAGCTCTAGTGCTGAACACTGGATTGATTATATGTCAGTTCGCGCGTAGATCAGTGGTACAACTCCTGTTTAAAACACGCCCGTAGTTATAGAGGTAGCTCAATTTTTGATTAGGGTACAGGGTCCCTATACACCGGAGGACATTATAGTGAAATCAAGTCAAACCGGAGCGCCACTAGCCGCTGCTCCGTGTCCTCCACCTTTTGACTTGGTTTTAGTATGAAATTGCTCCGTGTCTTCCTCGAGGTCAATGTCCTCCATGCTTTGGCTCGGGTTTTCTATGTTAAGACTCCGGAACAATTTTGACCAGGTTTTCGCGCTCTAAATGGATTCAATCACCAAGTCAACTGTTCAACTTCAAGTCAGTACTCAATACTATGCGTTACCAGCTCTGAAGCCAAGTACCGCTCGGTACGGTTAATATGCGTCAATCTGCGTCGATCGGAGCTGAAAACTCGTGTTTCCTCGGTTTGAAGCACGGGGAATACAACGCTACCAGCCCCATGTGTCCTGGGCGATTTATTAGTCTGAAACAGGCAGAGCAGTGCTAGAGGCGAACCGCTCGGCACTTCCGTGTAACTTCGTCCATTTTACAGCTCTAGTGCTGAACACTGGATTGATTATATGTCAGTTCGCGCGTAGATCAGTGGTACAACTCCTGTTTAAAACACGCCCGTAGTTATAGAGGTAGCTCAATTTTTGATTAGGGTACAGGGTCCCTATACACCGGAGGACATTATAGTGAAATCAAGTCAAACCGGAGCACCACTAGCCGCTGCTCCGTGTCCTCCACCTTTTGACTTGGTTTTAGTATGAAATTGCTCCGTGTCTTCCTCGAGGTCAATGTCCTCCATGTTTTGGCTCGGGTTTTCTATGTTAAGACTCCGGAACAATTTTGACCAGGTTTTCACGCTGTAAAGGGATTCAATCACCTAGTCAACTGTTCAACTTCAAGTCAGTACTCAATACTATGCGTTACCAGCTCTGAAGCCAAGTACCGCTCGGTACGGTTAATATGCGTCAATCTGCGTCGATCGGAGCTGAAAACTCGTGTTTCCTCGGTTTGAAGCACGGGGAATACAACGCTACCAGCCCCATGTGTCCTGGGCGATTTATTAGTCTGAAACAGGCAGAGCAGTGCTAGAGGCGAACCGCTCGGCACTTCCGTGTAACTTCGTCCATTTTACAGCTCTAGTGCTGAACACTGGATTGATTATATGTCAGTTCGCGCGTAGATCAGTGGTACAACTCCTGTTTAAAACACGCCCGTAGTTATAGAGGTAGCTCAATTTTTGATTAGGGTACAGGGTCCCTATACACCGGAGGACATTATAGTGAAATCAAGTCAAACCGGAGCGCCACTAGCCGCTGCTCCGTGTCCTCCACCTTTTGACTTGGTTTTAGTATGAAATTGCTCCGTGTCTTCCTCGAGGTCAATGTCCTCCATGTTTTGGCTCGGGTTTTCTATGTTAAGACTCCGGAACAATTTTGACCAGGTTTTCACGCTGTAAAGGGATTCAATCACCTAGTCAACTGTTCAACTTCAAGTCAGTACTCAATACTATGCGTTACCAGCTCTGAAGCCAAGTACCGCTCGGTACGGTTAATATGCGTCAATCTGCGTCGATCGGAGCTGAAAACTCGTGTTTCCTCGGTTTGAAGCACGGGGAATACAACGCTACCAGCCCCATGTGTCTAGGGCGATTTATTAGTCTGAAACAGGCAGAGCAGTGCTAGAGGCGAACCGCTCGGCACTTCCGTGTAACTTCGTCCATTTTACAGCTCTAGTGCTGAACACTGGATTGATTATATGTCAGTTCGCGCGTAGATCAGTGGTACAACTCCTGTTTAAAACACGCCCGTAGTTATAGAGGTAGCTCAATTTTTGATTAGGGTACAGGGTCCCTATACACCGGAGGACATTATAGTGAAATCAAGTCAAACCGGAGCACCACTAGCCGCTGCTCCGTGTCCTCCACCTTTTGACTTGGTTTTAGTATGAAATTGCTCCGTGTCTTCCTCGAGGTCAATGTCCTCCATGCTTTGGCTCGGGTTTTCTATATTAAGACTCCGGAACAATTTTGACCAGGTTTTCGCGCTCTAAATGGATTCAATCACCAAGTCAACTGTTCAACTTCAAGTCAGTACTCAATACTATGCGTTACCAGCTCTGAAGCCAAGTACCGCTCGGTACGGTTAATATGCGTCAATCTGCGTCGATCGGAGCTGAAAACTCGTGTTTCCTCGGTTTGAAGCACGGGGAATACAACGCTACCAGCCCCATGTGTCCTGGGCGATTTATTAGTCTGAAACAGGCAGAGCAGTGCTAGAGGCGAACCGCTCGGCACTTCCGTGTAACTTCGTCCATTTTACAGCTCTAGTGCTGAACACTGGATTGATTATATGTCAGTTCGCGCGTAGATCAGTGGTACAACTCCTGTTTAAAACACGCCCGTAGTTATAGAGGTAGCTCAATTTTTGATTAGGGTACAGGGTCCCTATACACCGGAGGACATTATAGTGAAATCAAGTCAAACCGGAGCGCCACTAGCCGCTGCTCCGTGTCCTCCACCTTTTGACTTGGTTTTAGTATGAAATTGCTCCGTGTCTTCCTCGAGGTCAATGTCCTCCATGCTTTGGCTCGGGTTTTCTATATTAAGACTCCGGAACAATTTTGACCAGGTTTTCACGCTGTAAAGGGATTCAATCACCTAGTCAACTGTTCAACTTCAAGTCAGTACTCAATACTATGCGTTACCAGCTCTGAAGCCAAGTACCGCTCGGTACGGTTAATATGCGTCAATCTGCGTCGATCGGAGCTGAAAACTCGTGTTTCCTCGGTTTGAAGCACGGGGAATACAACGCTACCAGCCCCATGTGTCTAGGGCGATTTATTAGTCTGAAACAGGCAGAGCAGTGCTAGAGGCGAACCGCTCGGCACTTCCGTGTAACTTCGTCCATTTTACAGCTCTAGTGCTGAACACTGGATTGATTATATGTCAGTTCGCGCGTAGATCAGTGGTACAACTCCTGTTTAAAACACGCCCGTAGTTATAGAGGTAGCTCAATTTTTGATTAGGGTACAGGGTCCCTATACACCGGAGGACATTATAGTGAAATCAAGTCAAACCGGAGCGCCACTAGCCGCTGCTCCGTGTCCTCCACCTTTTGACTTGGTTTTAGTATGAAATTGCTCCGTGTCTTCCTCGAGGTCAATGTCCTCCATGCTTTGGCTCGGGTTTTCTATGTTAAGACTCCGGAACAATTTTGACCAGGTTTTCGCGCTCTAAATGGATTCAATCACCAAGTCAACTGTTCAACTTCAAGTCAGTACTCAATACTATGCGTTACCAGCTCTGAAGCCAAGTACCGCTCGGTACGGTTAATATGCGTCAATCTGCGTCGATCGGAGCTGAAAACTCGTGTTTCCTCGGTTTGAAGCACGGGGAATACAACGCTACCAGCCCCATGTGTCCTGGGCGATTTATTAGTCTGAAACAGGCAGAGCAGTGCTAGAGGCGAACCGCTCGGCACTTCCGTGTAACTTCGTCCATTTTACAGCTCTAGTGCTGAACACTGGATTGATTATATGTCAGTTCGCGCGTAGATCAGTGGTACAACTCCTGTTTAAAACACGCCCGTAGTTATAGAGGTAGCTCAATTTTTGATTAGGGTACAGGGTCCCTATACACCGGAGGACATTATAGTGAAATCAAGTCAAACCGGAGCGCCACTAGCCGCTGCTCCGTGTCCTCCACCTTTTGACTTGGTTTTAGTATGAAATTGCTCCGTGTCTTCCTCGAGGTCAATGTCCTCCATGCTTTGGCTCGGGTTTTCTATGTTAAGACTCCGGAACAATTTTGACCAGGTTTTCGCGCTCTAAATGGATTCAATCACCAAGTCAACTGTTCAACTTCAAGTCAGTACTCAATACTATGCGTTACCAGCTCTGAAGCCAAGTACCGCTCGGTACGGTTAATATGCGTCAATCTGCGTCGATCGGAGCTGAAAACTCGTGTTTCCTCGGTTTGAAGCACGGGGAATACAACGCTACCAGCCCCATGTGTCCTGGGCGATTTATTAGTCTGAAACAGGCAGAGCAGTGCTAGAGGCGAACCGCTCGGCACTTCCGTGTAACTTCGTCCATTTTACAGCTCTAGTGCTGAACACTGGATTGATTATATGTCAGTTCGCGCGTAGATCAGTGGTACAACTCCTGTTTAAAACACGCCCGTAGTTATAGAGGTAGCTCAATTTTTGATTAGGGTACAGGGTCCCTATACACCGGAGGACATTATAGTGAAATCAAGTCAAACCGGAGCACCACTAGCCGCTGCTCCGTGTCCTCCACCTTTTGACTTGGTTTTAGTATGAAATTGCTCCGTGTCTTCCTCGAGGTCAATGTCCTCCATGTTTTGGCTCGGGTTTTCTATGTTAAGACTCCGGAACAATTTTGACCAGGTTTTCACGCTGTAAAGGGATTCAATCACCTAGTCAACTGTTCAACTTCAAGTCAGTACTCAATACTATGCGTTACCAGCTCTGAAGCCAAGTACCGCTCGGTACGGTTAATATGCGTCAATCTGCGTCGATCGGAGCTGAAAACTCGTGTTTCCTCGGTTTGAAGCACGGGGAATACAACGCTACCAGCCCCATGTGTCCTGGGCGATTTATTAGTCTGAAACAGGCAGAGCAGTGCTAGAGGCGAACCGCTCGGCACTTCCGTGTAACTTCGTCCATTTTACAGCTCTAGTGCTGAACACTGGATTGATTATATGTCAGTTCGCGCGTAGATCAGTGGTACAACTCCTGTTTAAAACACGCCCGTAGTTATAGAGGTAGCTCAATTTTTGATTAGGGTACAGGGTCCCTATACACCGGAGGACATTATAGTGAAATCAAGTCAAACCGGAGCGCCACTAGCCGCTGCTCCGTGTCCTCCACCTTTTGACTTGGTTTTAGTATGAAATTGCTCCGTGTCTTCCTCGAGGTCAATGTCCTCCATGCTTTGGCTCGGGTTTTCTATGTTAAGACTCCGGAACAATTTTGACCAGGTTTTCGCGCTCTAAATGGATTCAATCACCAAGTCAACTGTTCAACTTCAAGTCAGTACTCAATACTATGCGTTACCAGCTCTGAAGCCAAGTACCGCTCGGTACGGTTAATATGCGTCAATCTGCGTCGATCGGAGCTGAAAACTCGTGTTTCCTCGGTTTGAAGCACGGGGAATACAACGCTACCAGCCCCATGTGTCCTGGGCGATTTATTAGTCTGAAACAGGCAGAGCAGTGCTAGAGGCGAACCGCTCGGCACTTCCGTGTAACTTCGTCCATTTTACAGCTCTAGTGCTGAACACTGGATTGATTATATGTCAGTTCGCGCGTAGATCAGTGGTACAACTCCTGTTTAAAACACGCCCGTAGTTATAGAGGTAGCTCAATTTTTGATTAGGGTACAGGGTCCCTATACACCGGAGGACATTATAGTGAAATCAAGTCAAACCGGAGCACCACTAGCCGCTGCTCCGTGTCCTCCACCTTTTGACTTGGTTTTAGTATGAAATTGCTCCGTGTCTTCCTCGAGGTCAATGTCCTCCATGTTTTGGCTCGGGTTTTCTATGTTAAGACTCCGGAACAATTTTGACCAGGTTTTCGCGCTCTAAATGGATTCAATCACCTAGTCAACTGTTCAACTTCAAGTCAGTACTCAATACTATGCGTTACCAGCTCTGAAGCCAAGTACCGCTCGGTACGGTTAATATGCGTCAATCTGCGTCGATCGGAGCTGAAAACTCGTGTTTCCTCGGTTTGAAGCACGGGGAATACAACGCTACCAGCCCCATGTGTCTAGGGCGATTTATTAGTCTGAAACAGGCAGAGCAGTGCTAGAGGCGAACCGCTCGGCACTTCCGTGTAACTTCGTCCATTTTACAGCTCTAGTGCTGAACACTGGATTGATTATATGTCAGTTCGCGCGTAGATCAGTGGTACAACTCCTGTTTAAAACACGCCCGTAGTTATAGAGGTAGCTCAATTTTTGATTAGGGTACAGGGTCCCTATACACCGGAGGACATTATAGTGAAATCAAGTCAAACCGGAGCGCCACTAGCCGCTGCTCCGTGTCCTCCACCTTTTGACTTGGTTTTAGTATGAAATTGCTCCGTGTCTTCCTCGAGGTCAATGTCCTCCATGCTTTGGCTCGGGTTTTCTATGTTAAGACTCCGGAACAATTTTGACCAGGTTTTCGCGCTCTAAATGGATTCAATCACCAAGTCAACTGTTCAACTTCAAGTCAGTACTCAATACTATGCGTTACCAGCTCTGAAGCCAAGTACCGCTCGGTACGGTTAATATGCGTCAATCTGCGTCGATCGGAGCTGAAAACTCGTGTTTCCTCGGTTTGAAGCACGGGGAATACAACGCTACCAGCCCCATGTGTCCTGGGCGATTTATTAGTCTGAAACAGGCAGAGCAGTGCTAGAGGCGAACCGCTCGGCACTTCCGTGTAACTTCGTCCATTTTACAGCTCTAGTGCTGAACACTGGATTGATTATATGTCAGTTCGCGCGTAGATCAGTGGTACAACTCCTGTTTAAAACACGCCCGTAGTTATAGAGGTAGCTCAATTTTTGATTAGGGTACAGGGTCCCTATACACCGGAGGACATTATAGTGAAATCAAGTCAAACCGGAGCGCCACTAGCCGCTGCTCCGTGTCCTCCACCTTTTGACTTGGTTTTAGTATGAAATTGCTCCGTGTCTTCCTCGAGGTCAATGTCCTCCATGCTTTGGCTCGGGTTTTCTATATTAAGACTCCGGAACAATTTTGACCAGGTTTTCGCGCTCTAAATGGATTCAATCACCAAGTCAACTGTTCAACTTCAAGTCAGTACTCAATACTATGCGTTACCAGCTCTGAAGCCAAGTACCGCTCGGTACGGTTAATATGCGTCAATCTGCGTCGATCGGAGCTGAAAACTCGTGTTTCCTCGGTTTGAAGCACGGGGAATACAACGCTACCAGCCCCATGTGTCCTGGGCGATTTATTAGTCTGAAACAGGCAGAGCAGTGCTAGAGGCGAACCGCTCGGCACTTCCGTGTAACTTCGTCCATTTTACAGCTCTAGTGCTGAACACTGGATTGATTATATGTCAGTTCGCGCGTAGATCAGTGGTACAACTCCTGTTTAAAACACGCCCGTAGTTATAGAGGTAGCTCAATTTTTGATTAGGGTACAGGGTCCCTATACACCGGAGGACATTATAGTGAAATCAAGTCAAACCGGAGCACCACTAGCCGCTGCTCCGTGTCCTCCACCTTTTGACTTGGTTTTAGTATGAAATTGCTCCGTGTCTTCCTCGAGGTCAATGTCCTCCATGTTTTGGCTCGGGTTTTCTATGTTAAGACTCCGGAACAATTTTGACCAGGTTTTCGCGCTCTAAATGGATTCAATCACCAAGTCAACTGTTCAACTTCAAGTCAGTACTCAATACTATGCGTTACCAGCTCTGAAGCCAAGTACCGCTCGGTACGGTTAATATGCGTCAATCTGCGTCGATCGGAGCTGAAAACTCGTGTTTCCTCGGTTTGAAGCACGGGGAATACAACGCTACCAGCCCCATGTGTCCTGGGCGATTTATTAGTCTGAAACAGGCAGAGCAGTGCTAGAGGCGAACCGCTCGGCACTTCCGTGTAACTTCGTCCATTTTACAGCTCTAGTGCTGAACACTGGATTGATTATATGTCAGTTCGCGCGTAGATCAGTGGTACAACTCCTGTTTAAAACACGCCCGTAGTTATAGAGGTAGCTCAATTTTTGATTAGGGTACAGGGTCCCTATACACCGGAGGACATTATAGTGAAATCAAGTCAAACCGGAGCACCACTAGCCGCTGCTCCGTGTCCTCCACCTTTTGACTTGGTTTTAGTATGAAATTGCTCCGTGTCTTCCTCGAGGTCAATGTCCTCCATGTTTTGGCTCGGGTTTTCTATGTTAAGACTCCGGAACAATTTTGACCAGGTTTTCGCGCTCTAAATGGATTCAATCACCAAGTCAACTGTTCAACTTCAAGTCAGTACTCAATACTATGCGTTACCAGCTCTGAAGCCAAGTACCGCTCGGTACGGTTAATATGCGTCAATCTGCGTCGATCGGAGCTGAAAACTCGTGTTTCCTCGGTTTGAAGCACGGGGAATACAACGCTACCAGCCCCATGTGTCCTGGGCGATTTATTAGTCTGAAACAGGCAGAGCAGTGCTAGAGGCGAACCGCTCGGCACTTCCGTGTAACTTCGTCCATTTTACAGCTCTAGTGCTGAACACTGGATTGATTATATGTCAGTTCGCGCGTAGATCAGTGGTACAACTCCTGTTTAAAACACGCCCGTAGTTATAGAGGTAGCTCAATTTTTGATTAGGGTACAGGGTCCCTATACACCGGAGGACATTATAGTGAAATCAAGTCAAACCGGAGCACCACTAGCCGCTGCTCCGTGTCCTCCACCTTTTGACTTGGTTTTAGTATGAAATTGCTCCGTGTCTTCCTCGAGGTCAATGTCCTCCATGCTTTGGCTCGGGTTTTCTATATTAAGACTCCGGAACAATTTTGACCAGGTTTTCGCGCTCTAAATGGATTCAATCACCAAGTCAACTGTTCAACTTCAAGTCAGTACTCAATACTATGCGTTACCAGCTCTGAAGCCAAGTACCGCTCGGTACGGTTAATATGCGTCAATCTGCGTCGATCGGAGCTGAAAACTCGTGTTTCCTCGGTTTGAAGCACGGGGAATACAACGCTACCAGCCCCATGTGTCCTGGGCGATTTATTAGTCTGAAACAGGCAGAGCAGTGCTAGAGGCGAACCGCTCGGCACTTCCGTGTAACTTCGTCCATTTTACAGCTCTAGTGCTGAACACTGGATTGATTATATGTCAGTTCGCGCGTAGATCAGTGGTACAACTCCTGTTTAAAACACGCCCGTAGTTATAGAGGTAGCTCAATTTTTGATTAGGGTACAGGGTCCCTATACACCGGAGGACATTATAGTGAAATCAAGTCAAACCGGAGCACCACTAGCCGCTGCTCCGTGTCCTCCACCTTTTGACTTGGTTTTAGTATGAAATTGCTCCGTGTCTTCCTCGAGGTCAATGTCCTCCATGTTTTGGCTCGGGTTTTCTATGTTAAGACTCCGGAACAATTTTGACCAGGTTTTCGCGCTCTAAATGGATTCAATCACCAAGTCAACTGTTCAACTTCAAGTCAGTACTCAATACTATGCGTTACCAGCTCTGAAGCCAAGTACCGCTCGGTACGGTTAATATGCGTCAATCTGCGTCGATCGGAGCTGAAAACTCGTGTTTCCTCGGTTTGAAGCACGGGGAATACAACGCTACCAGCCCCATGTGTCCTGGGCGATTTATTAGTCTGAAACAGGCAGAGCAGTGCTAGAGGCGAACCGCTCGGCACTTCCGTGTAACTTCGTCCATTTTACAGCTCTAGTGCTGAACACTGGATTGATTATATGTCAGTTCGCGCGTAGATCAGTGGTACAACTCCTGTTTAAAACACGCCCGTAGTTATAGAGATAGCTCAATTTTTGATTAGGGTACAGGGTCCCTATACACCGGAGGACATTATAGTGAAATCAAGTCAAACCGGAGCGCCACTAGCCGCTGCTCCGTGTCCTCCACCTTTTGACTTGGTTTTAGTATGAAATTGCTCCGTGTCTTCCTCGAGGTCAATGTCCTCCATGCTTTGGCTCGGGTTTTCTATATTAAGACTCCGGAACAATTTTGACCAGGTTTTCGCGCTCTAAATGGATTCAATCACCAAGTCAACTGTTCAACTTCAAGTCAGTACTCAATACTATGCGTTACCAGCTCTGAAGCCAAGTACCGCTCGGTACGGTTAATATGCGTCAATCTGCGTCGATCGGAGCTGAAAACTCGTGTTTCCTCGGTTTGAAGCACGGGGAATACAACGCTACCAGCCCCATGTGTCTAGGGCGATTTATTAGTCTGAAACAGGCAGAGCAGTGCTAGAGGCGAACCGCTCGGCACTTCCGTGTAACTTCGTCCATTTTACAGCTCTAGTGCTGAACACTGGATTGATTATATGTCAGTTCGCGCGTAGATCAGTGGTACAACTCCTGTTTAAAACACGCCCGTAGTTATAGAGATAGCTCAATTTTTGATTAGGGTACAGGGTCCCTATACACCGGAGGACATTATAGTGAAATCAAGTCAAACCGGAGCGCCACTAGCCGCTGCTCCGTGTCCTCCACCTTTTGACTTGGTTTTAGTATGAAATTGCTCCGTGTCTTCCTCGAGGTCAATGTCCTCCATGCTTTGGCTCGGGTTTTCTATATTAAGACTCCGGAACAATTTTGACCAGGTTTTCGCGCTCTAAATGGATTCAATCACCAAGTCAACTGTTCAACTTCAAGTCAGTACTCAATACTATGCGTTACCAGCTCTGAAGCCAAGTACCGCTCGGTACGGTTAATATGCGTCAATCTGCGTCGATCGGAGCTGAAAACTCGTGTTTCCTCGGTTTGAAGCACGGGGAATACAACGCTACCAGCCCCATGTGTCTAGGGCGATTTATTAGTCTGAAACAGGCAGAGCAGTGCTAGAGGCGAACCGCTCGGCACTTCCGTGTAACTTCGTCCATTTTACAGCTCTAGTGCTGAACACTGGATTGATTATATGTCAGTTCGCGCGTAGATCAGTGGTACAACTCCTGTTTAAAACACGCCCGTAGTTATAGAGATAGCTCAATTTTTGATTAGGGTACAGGGTCCCTATACACCGGAGGACATTATAGTGAAATCAAGTCAAACCGGAGCGCCACTAGCCGCTGCTCCGTGTCCTCCACCTTTTGACTTGGTTTTAGTATGAAATTGCTCCGTGTCTTCCTCGAGGTCAATGTCCTCCATGCTTTGGCTCGGGTTTTCTATATTAAGACTCCGGAACAATTTTGACCAGGTTTTCGCGCTCTAAATGGATTCAATCACCAAGTCAACTGTTCAACTTCAAGTCAGTACTCAATACTATGCGTTACCAGCTCTGAAGCCAAGTACCGCTCGGTACGGTTAATATGCGTCAATCTGCGTCGATCGGAGCTGAAAACTCGTGTTTCCTCGGTTTGAAGCACGGGGAATACAACGCTACCAGCCCCATGTGTCCTGGGCGATTTATTAGTCTGAAACAGGCAGAGCAGTGCTAGAGGCGAACCGCTCGGCACTTCCGTGTAACTTCGTCCATTTTACAGCTCTAGTGCTGAACACTGGATTGATTATATGTCAGTTCGCGCGTAGATCAGTGGTACAACTCCTGTTTAAAACACGCCCGTAGTTATAGAGGTAGCTCAATTTTTGATTAGGGTACAGGGTCCCTATACACCGGAGGACATTATAGTGAAATCAAGTCAAACCGGAGCACCACTAGCCGCTGATCCGTGTCCTCCACCTTTTGACTTGGTTTTAGTATGAAATTGCTCCGTGTCTTCCTCGAGGTCAATGTCCTCCATGTTTTGGCTCGGGTTTTCTATGTTAAGACTCCGGAACAATTTTGACCAGGTTTTCGCGCTCTAAATGGATTCAATCACCAAGTCAACTGTTCAACTTCAAGTCAGTACTCAATACTATGCGTTACCAGCTCTGAAGCCAAGTACCGCTCGGTACGGTTAATATGCGTCAATCTGCGTCGATCGGAGCTGAAAACTCGTGTTTCCTCGGTTTGAAGCACGGGGAATACAACGCTACCAGCCCCATGTGTCCTGGGCGATTTATTAGTCTGAAACAGGCAGAGCAGTGCTAGAGGCGAACCGCTCGGCACTTCCGTGTAACTTCGTCCATTTTACAGCTCTAGTGCTGAACACTGGATTGATTATATGTCAGTTCGCGCGTAGATCAGTGGTACAACTCCTGTTTAAAACACGCCCGTAGTTATAGAGGTAGCTCAATTTTTGATTAGGGTACAGGGTCCCTATACACCGGAGGACATTATAGTGAAATCAAGTCAAACCGGAGCACCACTAGCCGCTGCTCCGTGTCCTCCACCTTTTGACTTGGTTTTAGTATGAAATTGCTCCGTGTCTTCCTCGAGGTCAATGTCCTCCATGTTTTGGCTCGGGTTTTCTATGTTAAGACTCCGGAACAATTTTGACCAGGTTTTCGCGCTCTAAATGGATTCAATCACCAAGTCAACTGTTCAACTTCAAGTCAGTACTCAATACTATGCGTTACCAGCTCTGAAGCCAAGTACCGCTCGGTACGGTTAATATGCGTCAATCTGCGTCGATCGGAGCTGAAAACTCGTGTTTCCTCGGTTTGAAGCACGGGGAATACAACGCTACCAGCCCCATGTGTCCTGGGCGATTTATTAGTCTGAAACAGGCAGAGCAGTGCTAGAGGCGAACCGCTCGGCACTTCCGTGTAACTTCGTCCATTTTACAGCTCTAGTGCTGAACACTGGATTGATTATATGTCAGTTCGCGCGTAGATCAGTGGTACAACTCCTGTTTAAAACACGCCCGTAGTTATAGAGGTAGCTCAATTTTTGATTAGGGTACAGGGTCCCTATACACCGGAGGACATTATAGTGAAATCAAGTCAAACCGGAGCACCACTAGCCGCTGATCCGTGTCCTCCACCTTTTGACTTGGTTTTAGTATGAAATTGCTCCGTGTCTTCCTCGAGGTCAATGTCCTCCATGTTTTGGCTCGGGTTTTCTATGTTAAGACTCCGGAACAATTTTGACCAGGTTTTCGCGCTCTAAATGGATTCAATCACCAAGTCAACTGTTCAACTTCAAGTCAGTACTCAATACTATGCGTTACCAGCTCTGAAGCCAAGTACCGCTCGGTACGGTTAATATGCGTCAATCTGCGTCGATCGGAGCTGAAAACTCGTGTTTCCTCGGTTTGAAGCACGGGGAATACAACGCTACCAGCCCCATGTGTCCTGGGCGATTTATTAGTCTGAAACAGGCAGAGCAGTGCTAGAGGCGAACCGCTCGGCACTTCCGTGTAACTTCGTCCATTTTACAGCTCTAGTGCTGAACACTGGATTGATTATATGTCAGTTCGCGCGTAGATCAGTGGTACAACTCCTGTTTAAAACACGCCCGTAGTTATAGAGGTAGCTCAATTTTTGATTAGGGTACAGGGTCCCTATACACCGGAGGACATTATAGTGAAATCAAGTCAAACCGGAGCACCACTAGCCGCTGCTCCGTGTCCTCCACCTTTTGACTTGGTTTTAGTATGAAATTGCTCCGTGTCTTCCTCGAGGTCAATGTCCTCCATGTTTTGGCTCGGGTTTTCTATGTTAAGACTCCGGAACAATTTTGACCAGGTTTTCGCGCTCTAAATGGATTCAATCACCAAGTCAACTGTTCAACTTCAAGTCAGTACTCAATACTATGCGTTACCAGCTCTGAAGCCAAGTACCGCTCGGTACGGTTAATATGCGTCAATCTGCGTCGATCGGAGCTGAAAACTCGTGTTTCCTCGGTTTGAAGCACGGGGAATACAACGCTACCAGCCCCATGTGTCCTGGGCGATTTATTAGTCTGAAACAGGCAGAGCAGTGCTAGAGGCGAACCGCTCGGCACTTCCGTGTAACTTCGTCCATTTTACAGCTCTAGTGCTGAACACTGGATTGATTATATGCCAGTTCGCGCGTAGATCAGTGGTACAACTCCTGTTTAAAACACGCCCGTAGTTATAGAGGTAGCTCAATTTTTGATTAGGGTACAGGGTCCCTATACACCGGAGGACATTATAGTGAAATCAAGTCAAACCGGAGCGCCACTAGCCGCTGCTCCGTGTCCTCCACCTTTTGACTTGGTTTTAGTATGAAATTGCTCCGTGTCTTCCTCGAGGTCAATGTCCTCCATGCTTTGGCTCGGGTTTTCTATATTAAGACTCCGGAACAATTTTGACCAGGTTTTCACGCTGTAAAGGGATTCAATCACCTAGTCAACTGTTCAACTTCAAGTCAGTACTCAATACTATGCGTTACCAGCTCTGAAGCCAAGTACCGCTCGGTACGGTTAATATGCGTCAATCTGCGTCGATCGGAGCTGAAAACTCGTGTTTCCTCGGTTTGAAGCACGGGGAATACAACGCTACCAGCCCCATGTGTCTAGGGCGATTTATTAGTCTGAAACAGGCAGAGCAGTGCTAGAGGCGAACCGCTCGGCACTTCCGTGTAACTTCGTCCATTTTACAGCTCTAGTGCTGAACACTGGATTGATTATATGTCAGTTCGCGCGTAGATCAGTGGTACAACTCCTGTTTAAAACACGCCCGTAGTTATAGAGGTAGCTCAATTTTTGATTAGGGTACAGGGTCCCTATACACCGGAGGACATTATAGTGAAATCAAGTCAAACCGGAGCACCACTAGCCGCTGCTCCGTGTCCTCCACCTTTTGACTTGGTTTTAGTATGAAATTGCTCCGTGTCTTCCTCGAGGTCAATGTCCTCCATGTTTTGGCTCGGGTTTTCTATGTTAAGACTCCGGAACAATTTTGACCAGGTTTTCGCGCTCTAAATGGATTCAATCACCAAGTCAACTGTTCAACTTCAAGTCAGTACTCAATACTATGCGTTACCAGCTCTGAAGCCAAGTACCGCTCGGTACGGTTAATATGCGTCAATCTGCGTCGATCGGAGCTGAAAACTCGTGTTTCCTCGGTTTGAAGCACGGGGAATACAACGCTACCAGCCCCATGTGTCCTGGGCGATTTATTAGTCTGAAACAGGCAGAGCAGTGCTAGAGGCGAACCGCTCGGCACTTCCGTGTAACTTCGTCCATTTTACAGCTCTAGTGCTGAACACTGGATTGATTATATGTCAGTTCGCGCGTAGATCAGTGGTACAACTCCTGTTTAAAACACGCCCGTAGTTATAGAGATAGCTCAATTTTTGATTAGGGTACAGGGTCCCTATACACCGGAGGACATTATAGTGAAATCAAGTCAAACCGGAGCGCCACTAGCCGCTGCTCCGTGTCCTCCACCTTTTGACTTGGTTTTAGTATGAAATTGCTCCGTGTCTTCCTCGAGGTCAATGTCCTCCATGCTTTGGCTCGGGTTTTCTATATTAAGACTCCGGAACAATTTTGACCAGGTTTTCACGCTGTAAAGGGATTCAATCACCTAGTCAACTGTTCAACTTCAAGTCAGTACTCAATACTATGCGTTACCAGCTCTGAAGCCAAGTACCGCTCGGTACGGTTAATATGCGTCAATCTGCGTCGATCGGAGCTGAAAACTCGTGTTTCCTCGGTTTGAAGCACGGGGAATACAACGCTACCAGCCCCATGTGTCTAGGGCGATTTATTAGTCTGAAACAGGCAGAGCAGTGCTAGAGGCGAACCGCTCGGCACTTCCGTGTAACTTCGTCCATTTTACAGCTCTAGTGCTGAACACTGGATTGATTATATGTCAGTTCGCGCGTAGATCAGTGGTACAACTCCTGTTTAAAACACGCCCGTAGTTATAGAGGTAGCTCAATTTTTGATTAGGGTACAGGGTCCCTATACACCGGAGGACATTATAGTGAAATCAAGTCAAACCGGAGCGCCACTAGCCGCTGCTCCGTGTCCTCCACCTTTTGACTTGGTTTTAGTATGAAATTGCTCCGTGTCTTCCTCGAGGTCAATGTCCTCCATGCTTTGGCTCGGGTTTTCTATATTAAGACTCCGGAACAATTTTGACCAGGTTTTCACGCTGTAAAGGGATTCAATCACCTAGTCAACTGTTCAACTTCAAGTCAGTACTCAATACTATGCGTTACCAGCTCTGAAGCCAAGTACCGCTCGGTACGGTTAATATGCGTCAATCTGCGTCGATCGGAGCTGAAAACTCGTGTTTCCTCGGTTTGAAGCACGGGGAATACAACGCTACCAGCCCCATGTGTCCTGGGCGATTTATTAGTCTGAAACAGGCAGAGCAGTGCTAGAGGCGAACCGCTCGGCACTTCCGTGTAACTTCGTCCATTTTACAGCTCTAGTGCTGAACACTGGATTGATTATATGTCAGTTCGCGCGTAGATCAGTGGTACAACTCCTGTTTAAAACACGCCCGTAGTTATAGAGATAGCTCAATTTTTGATTAGGGTACAGGGTCCCTATACACCGGAGGACATTATAGTGAAATCAAGTCAAACCGGAGCGCCACTAGCCGCTGCTCCGTGTCCTCCACCTTTTGACTTGGTTTTAGTATGAAATTGCTCCGTGTCTTCCTCGAGGTCAATGTCCTCCATGCTTTGGCTCGGGTTTTCTATATTAAGACTCCGGAACAATTTTGACCAGGTTTTCACGCTGTAAAGGGATTCAATCACCTAGTCAACTGTTCAACTTCAAGTCAGTACTCAATACTATGCGTTACCAGCTCTGAAGCCAAGTACCGCTCGGTACGGTTAATATGCGTCAATCTGCGTCGATCGGAGCTGAAAACTCGTGTTTCCTCGGTTTGAAGCACGGGGAATACAACGCTACCAGCCCCATGTGTCTAGGGCGATTTATTAGTCTGAAACAGGCAGAGCAGTGCTAGAGGCGAACCGCTCGGCACTTCCGTGTAACTTCGTCCATTTTACAGCTCTAGTGCTGAACACTGGATTGATTATATGTCAGTTCGCGCGTAGATCAGTGGTACAACTCCTGTTTAAAACACGCCCGTAGTTATAGAGGTAGCTCAATTTTTGATTAGGGTACAGGGTCCCTATACACCGGAGGACATTATAGTGAAATCAAGTCAAACCGGAGCGCCACTAGCCGCTGCTCCGTGTCCTCCACCTTTTGACTTGGTTTTAGTATGAAATTGCTCCGTGTCTTCCTCGAGGTCAATGTCCTCCATGCTTTGGCTCGGGTTTTCTATATTAAGACTCCGGAACAATTTTGACCAGGTTTTCACGCTGTAAAGGGATTCAATCACCTAGTCAACTGTTCAACTTCAAGTCAGTACTCAATACTATGCGTTACCAGCTCTGAAGCCAAGTACCGCTCGGTACGGTTAATATGCGTCAATCTGCGTCGATCGGAGCTGAAAACTCGTGTTTCCTCGGTTTGAAGCACGGGGAATACAACGCTACCAGCCCCATGTGTCTAGGGCGATTTATTAGTCTGAAACAGGCAGAGCAGTGCTAGAGGCGAACCGCTCGGCACTTCCGTGTAACTTCGTCCATTTTACAGCTCTAGTGCTGAACACTGGATTGATTATATGTCAGTTCGCGCGTAGATCAGTGGTACAACTCCTGTTTAAAACACGCCCGTAGTTATAGAGGTAGCTCAATTTTTGATTAGGGTACAGGGTCCCTATACACCGGAGGACATTATAGTGAAATCAAGTCAAACCGGAGCGCCACTAGCCGCTGCTCCGTGTCCTCCACCTTTTGACTTGGTTTTAGTATGAAATTGCTCCGTGTCTTCCTCGAGGTCAATGTCCTCCATGCTTTGGCTCGGGTTTTCTATATTAAGACTCCGGAACAATTTTGACCAGGTTTTCACGCTGTAAAGGGATTCAATCACCTAGTCAACTGTTCAACTTCAAGTCAGTACTCAATACTATGCGTTACCAGCTCTGAAGCCAAGTACCGCTCGGTACGGTTAATATGCGTCAATCTGCGTCGATCGGAGCTGAAAACTCGTGTTTCCTCGGTTTGAAGCACGGGGAATACAACGCTACCAGCCCCATGTGTCTAGGGCGATTTATTAGTCTGAAACAGGCAGAGCAGTGCTAGAGGCGAACCGCTCGGCACTTCCGTGTAACTTCGTCCATTTTACAGCTCTAGTGCTGAACACTGGATTGATTATATGTCAGTTCGCGCGTAGATCAGTGGTACAACTCCTGTTTAAAACACGCCCGTAGTTATAGAGGTAGCTCAATTTTTGATTAGGGTACAGGGTCCCTATACACCGGAGGACATTATAGTGAAATCAAGTCAAACCGGAGCGCCACTAGCCGCTGCTCCGTGTCCTCCACCTTTTGACTTGGTTTTAGTATGAAATTGCTCCGTGTCTTCCTCGAGGTCAATGTCCTCCATGCTTTGGCTCGGGTTTTCTATATTAAGACTCCGGAACAATTTTGACCAGGTTTTCACGCTGTAAAGGGATTCAATCACCTAGTCAACTGTTCAACTTCAAGTCAGTACTCAATACTATGCGTTACCAGCTCTGAAGCCAAGTACCGCTCGGTACGGTTAATATGCGTCAATCTGCGTCGATCGGAGCTGAAAACTCGTGTTTCCTCGGTTTGAAGCACGGGGAATACAACGCTACCAGCCCCATGTGTCTAGGGCGATTTATTAGTCTGAAACAGGCAGAGCAGTGCTAGAGGCGAACCGCTCGGCACTTCCGTGTAACTTCGTCCATTTTACAGCTCTAGTGCTGAACACTGGATTGATTATATGTCAGTTCGCGCGTAGATCAGTGGTACAACTCCTGTTTAAAACACGCCCGTAGTTATAGAGGTAGCTCAATTTTTGATTAGGGTACAGGGTCCCTATACACCGGAGGACATTATAGTGAAATCAAGTCAAACCGGAGCGCCACTAGCCGCTGCTCCGTGTCCTCCACCTTTTGACTTGGTTTTAGTATGAAATTGCTCCGTGTCTTCCTCGAGGTCAATGTCCTCCATGCTTTGGCTCGGGTTTTCTATATTAAGACTCCGGAACAATTTTGACCAGGTTTTCACGCTGTAAAGGGATTCAATCACCTAGTCAACTGTTCAACTTCAAGTCAGTACTCAATACTATGCGTTACCAGCTCTGAAGCCAAGTACCGCTCGGTACGGTTAATATGCGTCAATCTGCGTCGATCGGAGCTGAAAACTCGTGTTTCCTCGGTTTGAAGCACGGGGAATACAACGCTACCAGCCCCATGTGTCTAGGGCGATTTATTAGTCTGAAACAGGCAGAGCAGTGCTAGAGGCGAACCGCTCGGCACTTCCGTGTAACTTCGTCCATTTTACAGCTCTAGTGCTGAACACTGGATTGATTATATGTCAGTTCGCGCGTAGATCAGTGGTACAACTCCTGTTTAAAACACGCCCGTAGTTATAGAGGTAGCTCAATTTTTGATTAGGGTACAGGGTCCCTATACACCGGAGGACATTATAGTGAAATCAAGTCAAACCGGAGCGCCACTAGCCGCTGCTCCGTGTCCTCCACCTTTTGACTTGGTTTTAGTATGAAATTGCTCCGTGTCTTCCTCGAGGTCAATGTCCTCCATGCTTTGGCTCGGGTTTTCTATATTAAGACTCCGGAACAATTTTGACCAGGTTTTCACGCTGTAAAGGGATTCAATCACCTAGTCAACTGTTCAACTTCAAGTCAGTACTCAATACTATGCGTTACCAGCTCTGAAGCCAAGTACCGCTCGGTACGGTTAATATGCGTCAATCTGCGTCGATCGGAGCTGAAAACTCGTGTTTCCTCGGTTTGAAGCACGGGGAATACAACGCTACCAGCCCCATGTGTCTAGGGCGATTTATTAGTCTGAAACAGGCAGAGCAGTGCTAGAGGCGAACCGCTCGGCACTTCCGTGTAACTTCGTCCATTTTACAGCTCTAGTGCTGAACACTGGATTGATTATATGTCAGTTCGCGCGTAGATCAGTGGTACAACTCCTGTTTAAAACACGCCCGTAGTTATAGAGGTAGCTCAATTTTTGATTAGGGTACAGGGTCCCTATACACCGGAGGACATTATAGTGAAATCAAGTCAAACCGGAGCGCCACTAGCCGCTGCTCCGTGTCCTCCACCTTTTGACTTGGTTTTAGTATGAAATTGCTCCGTGTCTTCCTCGAGGTCAATGTCCTCCATGCTTTGGCTCGGGTTTTCTATATTAAGACTCCGGAACAATTTTGACCAGGTTTTCACGCTGTAAAGGGATTCAATCACCTAGTCAACTGTTCAACTTCAAGTCAGTACTCAATACTATGCGTTACCAGCTCTGAAGCCAAGTACCGCTCGGTACGGTTAATATGCGTCAATCTGCGTCGATCGGAGCTGAAAACTCGTGTTTCCTCGGTTTGAAGCACGGGGAATACAACGCTACCAGCCCCATGTGTCTAGGGCGATTTATTAGTCTGAAACAGGCAGAGCAGTGCTAGAGGCGAACCGCTCGGCACTTCCGTGTAACTTCGTCCATTTTACAGCTCTAGTGCTGAACACTGGATTGATTATATGTCAGTTCGCGCGTAGATCAGTGGTACAACTCCTGTTTAAAACACGCCCGTAGTTATAGAGGTAGCTCAATTTTTGATTAGGGTACAGGGTCCCTATACACCGGAGGACATTATAGTGAAATCAAGTCAAACCGGAGCGCCACTAGCCGCTGCTCCGTGTCCTCCACCTTTTGACTTGGTTTTAGTATGAAATTGCTCCGTGTCTTCCTCGAGGTCAATGTCCTCCATGTTTTGGCTCGGGTTTTCTATGTTAAGACTCCGGAACAATTTTGACCAGGTTTTCACGCTGTAAAGGGATTCAATCACCTAGTCAACTGTTCAACTTCAAGTCAGTACTCAATACTATGCGTTACCAGCTCTGAAGCCAAGTACCGCTCGGTACGGTTAATATGCGTCAATCTGCGTCGATCGGAGCTGAAAACTCGTGTTTCCTCGGTTTGAAGCACGGGGAATACAACGCTACCAGCCCCATGTGTCTAGGGCGATTTATTAGTCTGAAACAGGCAGAGCAGTGCTAGAGGCGAACCGCTCGGCACTTCCGTGTAACTTCGTCCATTTTACAGCTCTAGTGCTGAACACTGGATTGATTATATGTCAGTTCGCGCGTAGATCAGTGGTACAACTCCTGTTTAAAACACGCCCGTAGTTATAGAGGTAGCTCAATTTTTGATTAGGGTACAGGGTCCCTATACACCGGAGGACATTATAGTGAAATCAAGTCAAACCGGAGCGCCACTAGCCGCTGCTCCGTGTCCTCCACCTTTTGACTTGGTTTTAGTATGAAATTGCTCCGTGTCTTCCTCGAGGTCAATGTCCTCCATGCTTTGGCTCGGGTTTTCTATATTAAGACTCCGGAACAATTTTGACCAGGTTTTCACGCTGTAAAGGGATTCAATCACCTAGTCAACTGTTCAACTTCAAGTCAGTACTCAATACTATGCGTTACCAGCTCTGAAGCCAAGTACCGCTCGGTACGGTTAATATGCGTCAATCTGCGTCGATCGGCGCTGAAAACTTGTGTTTCCTCGGTTTGAAGCACGGGGAATACAACGCTACCAGCCCCATGTGTCTAGGGCGATTTATTAGTCTGAAACAGGCAGAGCAGTGCTAGAGGCGAACCGCTCGGCACTTCCGTGTAACTTCGTCCATTTTACAGCTCTAGTGCTGAACACTGGATTGATTATATGTCAGTTCGCGCGTAGATCAGTGGTACAACTCCTGTTTAAAACACGCCCGTAGTTATAGAGGTAGCTCAATTTTTGATTAGGGTACAGGGTCCCTATACACCGGAGGACATTATAGTGAAATCAAGTCAAACCGGAGCGCCACTAGCCGCTGCTCCGTGTCCTCCACCTTTTGACTTGGTTTTAGTATGAAATTGCTCCGTGTCTTCCTCGAGGTCAATGTCCTCCATGCTTTGGCTCGGGTTTTCTATATTAAGACTCCGGAACAATTTTGACCAGGTTTTCACGCTGTAAAGGGATTCAATCACCTAGTCAACTGTTCAACTTCAAGTCAGTACTCAATACTATGCGTTACCAGCTCTGAAGCCAAGTACCGCTCGGTACGGTTAATATGCGTCAATCTGCGTCGATCGGAGCTGAAAACTCGTGTTTCCTCGGTTTGAAGCACGGGGAATACAACGCTACCAGCCCCATGTGTCTAGGGCGATTTATTAGTCTGAAACAGGCAGAGCAGTGCTAGAGGCGAACCGCTCGGCACTTCCGTGTAACTTCGTCCATTTTACAGCTCTAGTGCTGAACACTGGATTGATTATATGTCAGTTCGCGCGTAGATCAGTGGTACAACTCCTGTTTAAAACACGCCCGTAGTTATAGAGGTAGCTCAATTTTTGATTAGGGTACAGGGTCCCTATACACCGGAGGACATTATAGTGAAATCAAGTCAAACCGGAGCGCCACTAGCCGCTGCTCCGTGTCCTCCACCTTTTGACTTGGTTTTAGTATGAAATTGCTCCGTGTCTTCCTCGAGGTCAATGTCCTCCATGCTTTGGCTCGGGTTTTCTATATTAAGACTCCGGAACAATTTTGACCAGGTTTTCACGCTGTAAAGGGATTCAATCACCTAGTCAACTGTTCAACTTCAAGTCAGTACTCAATACTATGCGTTACCAGCTCTGAAGCCAAGTACCGCTCGGTACGGTTAATATGCGTCAATCTGCGTCGATCGGAGCTGAAAACTCGTGTTTCCTCGGTTTGAAGCACGGGGAATACAACGCTACCAGCCCCATGTGTCTAGGGCGATTTATTAGTCTGAAACAGGCAGAGCAGTGCTAGAGGCGAACCGCTCGGCACTTCCGTGTAACTTCGTCCATTTTACAGCTCTAGTGCTGAACACTGGATTGATTATATGTCAGTTCGCGCGTAGATCAGTGGTACAACTCCTGTTTAAAACACGCCCGTAGTTATAGAGGTAGCTCAATTTTTGATTAGGGTACAGGGTCCCTATACACCGGAGGACATTATAGTGAAATCAAGTCAAACCGGAGCGCCACTAGCCGCTGCTCCGTGTCCTCCACCTTTTGACTTGGTTTTAGTATGAAATTGCTCCGTGTCTTCCTCGAGGTCAATGTCCTCCATGCTTTGGCTCGGGTTTTCTATATTAAGACTCCGGAACAATTTTGACCAGGTTTTCACGCTGTAAAGGGATTCAATCACCTAGTCAACTGTTCAACTTCAAGTCAGTACTCAATACTATGCGTTACCAGCTCTGAAGCCAAGTACCGCTCGGTACGGTTAATATGCGTCAATCTGCGTCGATCGGAGCTGAAAACTCGTGTTTCCTCGGTTTGAAGCACGGGGAATACAACGCTACCAGCCCCATGTGTCTAGGGCGATTTATTAGTCTGAAACAGGCAGAGCAGTGCTAGAGGCGAACCGCTCGGCACTTCCGTGTAACTTCGTCCATTTTACAGCTCTAGTGCTGAACACTGGATTGATTATATGTCAGTTCGCGCGTAGATCAGTGGTACAACTCCTGTTTAAAACACGCCCGTAGTTATAGAGGTAGCACAATTTTTGATTAGGGTACAGGGTCCCTATACACCGGAGGACATTATAGTGAAATCAAGTCAAACCGGAGCGCCACTAGCCGCTGCTCCGTGTCCTCCACCTTTTGACTTGGTTTTAGTATGAAATTGCTCCGTGTCTTCCTCGAGGTCAATGTCCTCCATGCTTTGGCTCGGGTTTTCTATATTAAGACTCCGGAACAATTTTGACCAGGTTTTCACGCTGTAAAGGGATTCAATCACCTAGTCAACTGTTCAACTTCAAGTCAGTACTCAATACTATGCGTTACCAGCTCTGAAGCCAAGTACCGCTCGGTACGGTTAATATGCGTCAATCTGCGTCGATCGGAGCTGAAAACTCGTGTTTCCTCGGTTTGAAGCACGGGGAATACAACGCTACCAGCCCCATGTGTCTAGGGCGATTTATTAGTCTGAAACAGGCAGAGCAGTGCTAGAGGCGAACCGCTCGGCACTTCCGTGTAACTTCGTCCATTTTACAGCTCTAGTGCTGAACACTGGATTGATTATATGTCAGTTCGCGCGTAGATCAGTGGTACAACTCCTGTTTAAAACACGCCCGTAGTTATAGAGGTAGCTCAATTTTTGATTAGGGTACAGGGTCCCTATACACCGGAGGACATTATAGTGAAATCAAGTCAAACCGGAGCGCCACTAGCCGCTGCTCCGTGTCCTCCACCTTTTGACTTGGTTTTAGTATGAAATTGCTCCGTGTCTTCCTCGAGGTCAATGTCCTCCATGTTTTGGCTCGGGTTTTCTATATTAAGACTCCGGAACAATTTTGACCAGGTTTTCACGCTGTAAAGGGATTCAATCACCTAGTCAACTGTTCAACTTCAAGTCAGTACTCAATACTATGCGTTACCAGCTCTGAAGCCAAGTACCGCTCGGTACGGTTAATATGCGTCAATCTGCGTCGATCGGAGCTGAAAACTCGTGTTTCCTCGGTTTGAAGCACGGGGAATACAACGCTACCAGCCCCATGTGTCTAGGGCGATTTATTAGTCTGAAACAGGCAGAGCAGTGCTAGAGGCGAACCGCTCGGCACTTCCGTGTAACTTCGTCCATTTTACAGCTCTAGTGCTGAACACTGGATTGATTATATGTCAGTTCGCGCGTAGATCAGTGGTACAACTCCTGTTTAAAACACGCCCGTAGTTATAGAGGTAGCTCAATTTTTGATTAGGGTACAGGGTCCCTATACACCGGAGGACATTATAGTGAAATCAAGTCAAACCGGAGCGCCACTAGCCGCTGCTCCGTGTCCTCCACCTTTTGACTTGGTTTTAGTATGAAATTGCTCCGTGTCTTCCTCGAGGTCAATGTCCTCCATGCTTTGGCTCGGGTTTTCTATATTAAGACTCCGGAACAATTTTGACCAGGTTTTCACGCTGTAAAGGGATTCAATCACCTAGTCAACTGTTCAACTTCAAGTCAGTACTCAATACTATGCGTTACCAGCTCTGAAGCCAAGTACCGCTCGGTACGGTTAATATGCGTCAATCTGCGTCGATCGGAGCTGAAAACTCGTGTTTCCTCGGTTTGAAGCACGGGGAATACAACGCTACCAGCCCCATGTGTCTAGGGCGATTTATTAGTCTGAAACAGGCAGAGCAGTGCTAGAGGCGAACCGCTCGGCACTTCCGTGTAACTTCGTCCATTTTACAGCTCTAGTGCTGAACACTGGATTGATTATATGTCAGTTCGCGCGTAGATCAGTGGTACAACTCCTGTTTAAAACACGCCCGTAGTTATAGAGGTAGCTCAATTTTTGATTAGGGTACAGGGTCCCTATACACCGGAGGACATTATAGTGAAATCAAGTCAAACCGGAGCGCCACTAGCCGCTGCTCCGTGTCCTCCACCTTTTGACTTGGTTTTAGTATGAAATTGCTCCGTGTCTTCCTCGAGGTCAATGTCCTCCATGCTTTGGCTCGGGTTTTCTATATTAAGACTCCGGAACAATTTTGACCAGGTTTTCACGCTGTAAAGGGATTCAATCACCTAGTCAACTGTTCAACTTCAAGTCAGTACTCAATACTATGCGTTACCAGCTCTGAAGCCAAGTACCGCTCGGTACGGTTAATATGCGTCAATCTGCGTCGATCGGAGCTGAAAACTCGTGTTTCCTCGGTTTGAAGCACGGGGAATACAACGCTACCAGCCCCATGTGTCTAGGGCGATTTATTAGTCTGAAACAGGCAGAGCAGTGCTAGAGGCGAACCGCTCGGCACTTCCGTGTAACTTCGTCCATTTTACAGCTCTAGTGCTGAACACTGGATTGATTATATGTCAGTTCGCGCGTAGATCAGTGGTACAACTCCTGTTTAAAACACGCCCGTAGTTATAGAGATAGCTCAATTTTTGATTAGGGTACAGGGTCCCTATACACCGGAGGACATTATAGTGAAATCAAGTCAAACCGGAGCGCCACTAGCCGCTGCTCCGTGTCCTCCACCTTTTGACTTGGTTTTAGTATGAAATTGCTCCGTGTCTTCCTCGAGGTCAATGTCCTCCATGCTTTGGCTCGGGTTTTCTATATTAAGACTCCGGAACAATTTTGACCAGGTTTTCACGCTGTAAAGGGATTCAATCACCTAGTCAACTGTTCAACTTCAAGTCAGTACTCAATACTATGCGTTACCAGCTCTGAAGCCAAGTACCGCTCGGTACGGTTAATATGCGTCAATCTGCGTCGATCGGAGCTGAAAACTCGTGTTTCCTCGGTTTGAAGCACGGGGAATACAACGCTACCAGCCCCATGTGTCTAGGGCGATTTATTAGTCTGAAACAGGCAGAGCAGTGCTAGAGGCGAACCGCTCGGCACTTCCGTGTAACTTCGTCCATTTTACAGCTCTAGTGCTGAACACTGGATTGATTATATGTCAGTTCGCGCGTAGATCAGTGGTACAACTCCTGTTTAAAACACGCCCGTAGTTATAGAGATAGCTCAATTTTTGATTAGGGTACAGGGTCCCTATACACCGGAGGACATTATAGTGAAATCAAGTCAAACCGGAGCGCCACTAGCCGCTGCTCCGTGTCCTCCACCTTTTGACTTGGTTTTAGTATGAAATTGCTCCGTGTCTTCCTCGAGGTCAATGTCCTCCATGCTTTGGCTCGGGTTTTCTATATTAAGACTCCGGAACAATTTTGACCAGGTTTTCACGCTGTAAAGGGATTCAATCACCTAGTCAACTGTTCAACTTCAAGTCAGTACTCAATACTATGCGTTACCAGCTCTGAAGCCAAGTACCGCTCGGTACGGTTAATATGCGTCAATCTGCGTCGATCGGAGCTGAAAACTCGTGTTTCCTCGGTTTGAAGCACGGGGAATACAACGCTACCAGCCCCATGTGTCTAGGGCGATTTATTAGTCTGAAACAGGCAGAGCAGTGCTAGAGGCGAACCGCTCGGCACTTCCGTGTAACTTCGTCCATTTTACAGCTCTAGTGCTGAACACTGGATTGATTATATGTCAGTTCGCGCGTAGATCAGTGGTACAACTCCTGTTTAAAACACGCCCGTAGTTATAGAGGTAGCTCAATTTTTGATTAGGGTACAGGGTCCCTATACACCGGAGGACATTATAGTGAAATCAAGTCAAACCGGAGCGCCACTAGCCGCTGCTCCGTGTCCTCCACCTTTTGACTTGGTTTTAGTATGAAATTGCTCCGTGTCTTCCTCGAGGTCAATGTCCTCCATGCTTTGGCTCGGGTTTTCTATATTAAGACTCCGGAACAATTTTGACCAGGTTTTCACGCTGTAAAGGGATTCAATCACCTAGTCAACTGTTCAACTTCAAGTCAGTACTCAATACTATGCGTTACCAGCTCTGAAGCCAAGTACCGCTCGGTACGGTTAATATGCGTCAATCTGCGTCGATCGGAGCTGAAAACTCGTGTTTCCTCGGTTTGAAGCACGGGGAATACAACGCTACCAGCCCCATGTGTCTAGGGCGATTTATTAGTCTGAAACAGGCAGAGCAGTGCTAGAGGCGAACCGCTCGGCACTTCCGTGTAACTTCGTCCATTTTACAGCTCTAGTGCTGAACACTGGATTGATTATATGTCAGTTCGCGCGTAGATCAGTGGTACAACTCCTGTTTAAAACACGCCCGTAGTTATAGAGATAGCTCAATTTTTGATTAGGGTACAGGGTCCCTATACACCGGAGGACATTATAGTGAAATCAAGTCAAACCGGAGCGCCACTAGCCGCTGCTCCGTGTCCTCCACCTTTTGACTTGGTTTTAGTATGAAATTGCTCCGTGTCTTCCTCGAGGTCAATGTCCTCCATGCTTTGGCTCGGGTTTTCTATATTAAGACTCCGGAACAATTTTGACCAGGTTTTCACGCTGTAAAGGGATTCAATCACCTAGTCAACTGTTCAACTTCAAGTCAGTACTCAATACTATGCGTTACCAGCTCTGAAGCCAAGTACCGCTCGGTACGGTTAATATGCGTCAATCTGCGTCGATCGGAGCTGAAAACTCGTGTTTCCTCGGTTTGAAGCACGGGGAATACAACGCTACCAGCCCCATGTGTCTAGGGCGATTTATTAGTCTGAAACAGGCAGAGCAGTGCTAGAGGCGAACCGCTCGGCACTTCCGTGTAACTTCGTCCATTTTACAGCTCTAGTGCTGAACACTGGATTGATTATATGTCAGTTCGCGCGTAGATCAGTGGTACAACTCCTGTTTAAAACACGCCCGTAGTTATAGAGGTAGCTCAATTTTTGATTAGGGTACAGGGTCCCTATACACCGGAGGACATTATAGTGAAATCAAGTCAAACCGGAGCACCACTAGCCGCTGCTCCGTGTCCTCCACCTTTTGACTTGGTTTTAGTATGAAATTGCTCCGTGTCTTCCTCGAGGTCAATGTCCTCCATGTTTTGGCTCGGGTTTTCTATGTTAAGACTCCGGAACAATTTTGACCAGGTTTTCACGCTGTAAAGGGATTCAATCACCTAGTCAACTGTTCAACTTCAAGTCAGTACTCAATACTATGCGTTACCAGCTCTGAAGCCAAGTACCGCTCGGTACGGTTAATATGCGTCAATCTGCGTCGATCGGAGCTGAAAACTTGTGTTTCCTCGGTTTGAAGCACGGGGAATACAACGCTACCAGCCCCATGTGTCTAGGGCGATTTATTAGTCTGAAACAGGCAGAGCAGTGCTAGAGGCGAACCGCTCGGCACTTCCGTGTAACTTCGTCCATTTTACAGCTCTAGTGCTGAACACTGGATTGATTATATGTCAGTTCGCGCGTAGATCAGTGGTACAACTCCTGTTTAAAACACGCCCGTAGTTATAGAGGTAGCTCAATTTTTGATTAGGGTACAGGGTCCCTATACACCGGAGGACATTATAGTGAAATCAAGTCAAACCGGAGCGCCACTAGCCGCTGCTCCGTGTCCTCCACCTTTTGACTTGGTTTTAGTATGAAATTGCTCCGTGTCTTCCTCGAGGTCAATGTCCTCCATGTTTTGGCTCGGGTTTTCTATATTAAGACTCCGGAACAATTTTGACCAGGTTTTCACGCTGTAAAGGGATTCAATCACCTAGTCAACTGTTCAACTTCAAGTCAGTACTCAATACTATGCGTTACCAGCTCTGAAGCCAAGTACCGCTCAGTACGGTTAATATGCGTCAATCTGCGTCGATCGGAGCTGAAAACTCGTGTTTCCTCGGTTTGAAGCACGGGGAATACAACGCTACCAGCCCCATGTGTCTAGGGCGATTTATTAGTCTGAAACAGGCAGAGCAGTGCTAGAGGCGAACCGCTCGGCACTTCCGTGTAACTTCGTCCATTTTACAGCTCTAGTGCTGAACACTGGATTGATTATATGTCAGTTCGCGCGTAGATCAGTGGTACAACTCCTGTTTAAAACACGCCCGTAGTTATAGAGGTAGCTCAATTTTTGATTAGGGTACAGGGTCCCTATACACCGGAGGACATTATAGTGAAATCAAGTCAAACCGGAGCGCCACTAGCCGCTGCTCCGTGTCCTCCACCTTTTGACTTGGTTTTAGTATGAAATTGCTCCGTGTCTTCCTCGAGGTCAATGTCCTCCATGCTTTGGCTCGGGTTTTCTATATTAAGACTCCGGAACAATTTTGACCAGGTTTTCACGCTGTAAAGGGATTCAATCACCTAGTCAACTGTTCAACTTCAAGTCAGTACTCAATACTATGCGTTACCAGCTCTGAAGCCAAGTACCGCTCGGTACGGTTAATATGCGTCAATCTGCGTCGATCGGAGCTGAAAACTCGTGTTTCCTCGGTTTGAAGCACGGGGAATACAACGCTACCAGCCCCATGTGTCTAGGGCGATTTATTAGTCTGAAACAGGCAGAGCAGTGCTAGAGGCGAACCGCTCGGCACTTCCGTGTAACTTCGTCCATTTTACAGCTCTAGTGCTGAACACTGGATTGATTATATGTCAGTTCGCGCGTAGATCAGTGGTACAACTCCTGTTTAAAACACGCCCGTAGTTATAGAGGTAGCTCAATTTTTGATTAGGGTACAGGGTCCCTATACACCGGAGGACATTATAGTGAAATCAAGTCAAACCGGAGCGCCACTAGCCGCTGCTCCGTGTCCTCCACCTTTTGACTTGGTTTTAGTATGAAATTGCTCCGTGTCTTCCTCGAGGTCAATGTCCTCCATGCTTTGGCTCGGGTTTTCTATATTAAGACTCCGGAACAATTTTGACCAGGTTTTCACGCTGTAAAGGGATTCAATCACCTAGTCAACTGTTCAACTTCAAGTCAGTACTCAATACTATGCGTTACCAGCTCTGAAGCCAAGTACCGCTCGGTACGGTTAATATGCGTCAATCTGCGTCGATCGGAGCTGAAAACTCGTGTTTCCTCGGTTTGAAGCACGGGGAATACAACGCTACCAGCCCCATGTGTCTAGGGCGATTTATTAGTCTGAAACAGGCAGAGCAGTGCTAGAGGCGAACCGCTCGGCACTTCCGTGTAACTTCGTCCATTTTACAGCTCTAGTGCTGAACACTGGATTGATTATATGTCAGTTCGCGCGTAGATCAGTGGTACAATTCCTGTTTAAAACACGCCCGTAGTTATAGAGATAGCTCAATTTTTGCTTAGGGTACAGGGTCCCTATACACCGGAGGACATTATAGTGAAATCAAGTCAAACCGGAGCGCCACTAGCCGCTGCTCCGTGTCCTCCACCTTTTGACTTGGTTTTAGTATGAAATTGCTCCGTGTCTTCCTCGAGGTCAATGTCCTCCATGTTTTGGCTCGGGGTTTCTATATTAAGACTCCGGAACAATTTTGACCAGGTTTTCACGCTGTAATGGGATTCAATCACCTAGTCAACTGTTCAACTTCAAGTCCGTACTCAATACTATGCGTTACCAGCTCTGAAGCCAAGTACCGCTCAGTACGGTTAATATGCGTCAATCTGCGTCGATCGGAGCTGAAAACTTGTGTTTCCTCGGTTTAAAGCACGGGGAATACAACGCTACCAGCCCCATGTGTCTAGGGCGATTTTTAGTCTGACGCAGGCAGAGCAGTAATCCGAGGCGAACCGATCGGCACTTCCGTGTAACTTCGTCCATTTTACAGCTCTAGTGCTGAACACTGGATTGATTATATGTCAGTTCGCGCGTAGATCAGTGGTACAACTCCTGTTTAAAACACGCCCGTAGTTATAGAGATAGATCACTTTTTGCTTAGGGTACAGGGGCCCTATACACCGGAGGACATTATAGTGAAATCAAGTCAAACCGGAGCGCCACTAGCCGCTGCTCCGTGTCCTCCACCTTTTGACTTGGTTTTAGTATGAAATTGCTCCGTGTCTTCCTCGAGGTCAATGTCCTCCATGTTTTGGCTCGGGTTTTCTGTATTAAGACTCCGGAACAATTTTGACCAGGTTTTCACGCTCTAAATGGATTCAATCACCTAGTCAACTGTTCAACTTCAAGTCCGTACTCAATACTATACGTTACCAGCTCTGAAGCCAAGTACCGCTCAGTACGGTTAATATGCGTCAATCTGCGTCGATCGGCGCTGAAAACTTGTGTTTCCTCGGTTTAAAGCACGGGGAATACAACGCTACCAGCCCCATGTGTCTAGGGCGATTTTTAGTCTGACGCAGGCAGAGCAGTAATCCGAGGCGAACCGATCGGCACTTCCGTGTAACTTCGTCCATTTTACAGCTCTAGTGCTGAACACTGGATTGATTATATGTCAGTTCGCGCGTAGATCAGTGGTACAACTCCTGTTTAAAACACGCCCGTAGTTATAGAGATAGATCACTTTTTGCTTAGGGTACAGGGGCCCTATACACCGGAGGACATTATAGTGAAATCAAGTCAAACCGGAGCGCCACTAGCCGCTGCTCCGTGTCCTCCACCTTTTGACTTGGTTTTAGTATGAAATTGCTCCGTGTCTTCCTCGAGGTCAATGTCCTCCATGTTTTGGCTCGGGTTTTCTGTATTAAGACTCCGGAACAATTTTGACCAGGTTTTCACGCTGTAAATGGATTCAATCACCTAGTCAACTGTTCAACTTCAAGTCCGTACTCAATACTATACGTTACCAGCTCTGAAGCCAAGTACCGCTCAGTACGGTTAATATGCGTCAATCTGCGTCGATCGGCGCTGAAAACTTGTGTTTCCTCGGTTTGAAGCACTGAGAATACAACACTACCAGCCCCATGCGTCATGGGCGATTTATTAGTCTGAAGCAGGCAGAGCAGTAATCCGAGGCGAACCGTTCGGCACTTCCGTGTAACTTCGTCCATTTTACAGCTCTAGTGCTGAACACTGGATTGATTATATGTTAGTTCGCGCGTAGATCAGTGGTACAACTCCTGTTTAAAACACGCCCGTAGTTATAGAGATAGATCACTTTTTGCTTAGGGTACAGGGTCCCTATACACCGGAGGACATTATAGTGAAATCAAGTCAAACCGGAGCGCCACTAGCCGCTGCTCCGTGTCCTCCACCTTTTGACTTGGTTTTAGTATGAAATTGCTCCGTGTCTTCCTCGAGGTCAATGTCCTCCATGTTTTGGCTCGGGTTTTCTGTATTAAGACTCCGGAACAATTTTGACCAGGTTTTCACGCTGTAAATGGATTCAATCACCTAGTCAACTGTTCAACTTCAAGTCCGTACTCAATACTATACGTTACCAGCTCTGAAGCCAAGTACCGCTCAGTACGGTTAATATGCGTCAATCTGCGTCGATCGGCGCTGAAAACTTGTGTTTCCTCGGTTTGAAGCACTGAGAATACAACACTACCAGCCCCATGCGTCATGGGCGATTTATTAGTCTGAAGCAGGCAGAGCAGTAATCCGAGGCGAACCGTTCGGCACTTCCGTGTAACTTCGTCCATTTTACAGCTCTAGTGCTGAACACTGGATTGATTATATGTTAGTTCGCGCGTAGATCAGTGGTACAACTCCTGTTTAAAACACGCCCGTAGTTATAGAGATAGATCACTTTTTGCTTAGGGTACAGGGTCCCTATACACCGGAGGACATTATAGTGAAATCAAGTCAAACCGGAGCGCCACTAGCCGCTGCTCCGTGTCCTCCACCTTTTGACTTGGTTTTAGTATGAAATTGCTCCGTGTCTTCCTCGAGGTCAATGTCCTCCATGTTTTGGCTCGGGTTTTCTGTATTAAGACTCCGGAACAATTTTGACCAGGTTTTCACGCTGTAAATGGATTCAATCACCTAGTCAACTGTTCAACTTCAAGTCCGTACTCAATACTATACGTTACCAGCTCTGAAGCCAAGTACCGCTCAGTACGGTTAATATGCGTCAATCTGCGTCGATCGGCGCTGAAAACTTGTGTTTCCTCGGTTTGAAGCACTGAGAATACAACACTACCAGCCCCATGCGTCATGGGCGATTTATTAGTCTGAAGCAGGCAGAGCAGTAATCCGAGGCGAACCGTTCGGCACTTCCGTGTAACTTCGTCCATTTTACAGCTCTAGTGCTGAACACTGGATTGATTATATGTTAGTTCGCGCGTAGATCAGTGGTACAACTCCTGTTTAAAACACGCCCGTAGTTATAGAGATAGATCACTTTTTGCTTAGGGTACAGGGTCCCTATACACCGGAGGACATTATAGTGAAATCAAGTCAAACCGGAGCGCCACTAGCCGCTGCTCCGTGTCCTCCACCTTTTGACTTGGTTTTAGTATGAAATTGCTCCGTGTCTTCCTCGAGGTCAATGTCCTCCATGTTTTGGCTCGGGTTTTCTGTATTAAGACTCCGGAACAATTTTGACCAGGTTTTCACGCTGTAAATGGATTCAATCACCTAGTCAACTGTTCAACTTCAAGTCCGTACTCAATACTATACGTTACCAGCTCTGAAGCCAAGTACCGCTCAGTACGGTTAATATGCGTCAATCTGCGTCGATCGGCGCTGAAAACTTGTGTTTCCTCGGTTTGAAGCACTGAGAATACAACACTACCAGCCCCATGCGTCATGGGCGATTTATTAGTCTGAAGCAGGCAGAGCAGTAATCCGAGGCGAACCGTTCGGCACTTCCGTGTAACTTCGTCCATTTTACAGCTCTAGTGCTGAACACTGGATTGATTATATGTTAGTTCGCGCGTAGATCAGTGGTACAACTCCTGTTTAAAACACGCCCGTAGTTATAGAGATAGATCACTTTTTGCTTAGGGTACAGGGTCCCTATACACCGGAGGACATTATAGTGAAATCAAGTCAAACCGGAGCGCCACTAGCCGCTGCTCCGTGTCCTCCACCTTTTGACTTGGTTTTAGTATGAAATTGCTCCGTGTCTTCCTCGAGGTCAATGTCCTCCATGTTTTGGCTCGGGTTTTCTGTATTAAGACTCCGGAACAATTTTGACCAGGTTTTCACGCTGTAAATGGATTCAATCACCTAGTCAACTGTTCAACTTCAAGTCCGTACTCAATACTATACGTTACCAGCTCTGAAGCCAAGTACCGCTCAGTACGGTTAATATGCGTCAATCTGCGTCGATCGGCGCTGAAAACTTGTGTTTCCTCGGTTTGAAGCACTGAGAATACAACACTACCAGCCCCATGCGTCATGGGCGATTTATTAGTCTGAAGCAGGCAGAGCAGTAATCCGAGGCGAACCGTTCGGCACTTCCGTGTAACTTCGTCCATTTTACAGCTCTAGTGCTGAACACTGGATTGATTATATGTTAGTTCGCGCGTAGATCAGTGGTACAACTCCTGTTTAAAACACGCCCGTAGTTATAGAGATAGATCACTTTTTGCTTAGGGTACAGGGTCCCTATACACCGGAGGACATTATAGTGAAATCAAGTCAAACCGGAGCGCCACTAGCCGCTGCTCCGTGTCCTCCACCTTTTGACTTGGTTTTAGTATGAAATTGCTCCGTGTCTTCCTCGAGGTCAATGTCCTCCATGTTTTGGCTCGGGTTTTCTGTATTAAGACTCCGGAACAATTTTGACCAGGTTTTCACGCTGTAAATGGATTCAATCACCTAGTCAACTGTTCAACTTCAAGTCCGTACTCAATACTATACGTTACCAGCTCTGAAGCCAAGTACCGCTCAGTACGGTTAATATGCGTCAATCTGCGTCGATCGGCGCTGAAAACTTGTGTTTCCTCGGTTTGAAGCACTGAGAATACAACACTACCAGCCCCATGCGTCATGGGCGATTTATTAGTCTGAAGCAGGCAGAGCAGTAATCCGAGGCGAACCGTTCGGCACTTCCGTGTAACTTCGTCCATTTTACAGCTCTAGTGCTGAACACTGGATTGATTATATGTTAGTTCGCGCGTAGATCAGTGGTACAACTCCTGTTTAAAACACGCCCGTAGTTATAGAGATAGATCACTTTTTGCTTAGGGTACAGGGTCCCTATACACCGGAGGACATTATAGTGAAATCAAGTCAAACCGGAGCGCCACTAGCCGCTGCTCCGTGTCCTCCACCTTTTGACTTGGTTTTAGTATGAAATTGCTCCGTGTCTTCCTCGAGGTCAATGTCCTCCATGTTTTGGCTCGGGTTTTCTGTATTAAGACTCCGGAACAATTTTGACCAGGTTTTCACGCTGTAAATGGATTCAATCACCTAGTCAACTGTTCAACTTCAAGTCCGTACTCAATACTATACGTTACCAGCTCTGAAGCCAAGTACCGCTCAGTACGGTTAATATGCGTCAATCTGCGTCGATCGGCGCTGAAAACTTGTGTTTCCTCGGTTTGAAGCACTGAGAATACAACACTACCAGCCCCATGCGTCATGGGCGATTTATTAGTCTGAAGCAGGCAGAGCAGTAATCCGAGGCGAACCGTTCGGCACTTCCGTGTAACTTCGTCCATTTTACAGCTCTAGTGCTGAACACTGGATTGATTATATGTTAGTTCGCGCGTAGATCAGTGGTACAACTCCTGTTTAAAACACGCCCGTAGTTATAGAGATAGATCACTTTTTGCTTAGGGTACAGGGTCCCTATACACCGGAGGACATTATAGTGAAATCAAGTCAAACCGGAGCGCCACTAGCCGCTGCTCCGTGTCCTCCACCTTTTGACTTGGTTTTAGTATGAAATTGCTCCGTGTCTTCCTCGAGGTCAATGTCCTCCATGTTTTGGCTCGGGTTTTCTGTATTAAGACTCCGGAACAATTTTGACCAGGTTTTCACGCTGTAAATGGATTCAATCACCTAGTCAACTGTTCAACTTCAAGTCCGTACTCAATACTATACGTTACCAGCTCTGAAGCCAAGTACCGCTCAGTACGGTTAATATGCGTCAATCTGCGTCGATCGGCGCTGAAAACTTGTGTTTCCTCGGTTTGAAGCACTGAGAATACAACACTACCAGCCCCATGCGTCATGGGCGATTTATTAGTCTGAAGCAGGCAGAGCAGTAATCCGAGGCGAACCGTTCGGCACTTCCGTGTAACTTCGTCCATTTTACAGCTCTAGTGCTGAACACTGGATTGATTATATGTTAGTTCGCGCGTAGATCAGTGGTACAACTCCTGTTTAAAACACGCCCGTAGTTATAGAGATAGATCACTTTTTGCTTAGGGTACAGGGTCCCTATACACCGGAGGACATTATAGTGAAATCAAGTCAAACCGGAGCGCCACTAGCCGCTGCTCCGTGTCCTCCACCTTTTGACTTGGTTTTAGTATGAAATTGCTCCGTGTCTTCCTCGAGGTCAATGTCCTCCATGTTTTGGCTCGGGTTTTCTGTATTAAGACTCCGGAACAATTTTGACCAGGTTTTCACGCTGTAAATGGATTCAATCACCTAGTCAACTGTTCAACTTCAAGTCAGTACTCAATACTATACGTTACCAGCTCTGAAGCCAAGTACCGCTCAGTACGGTTAATATGCGTCAATCTGCGTCGATCGGCGCTGAAAACTTGTGTTTCCTCGGTTTGAAGCACTGAGAATACAACACTACCAGCCCCATGCGTCATGGGCGATTTATTAGTCTGAAGCAGGCAGAGCAGTAATCCGAGGCGAACCGTTCGGCACTTCCGTGTAACTTCGTCCATTTTACAGCTCTAGTGCTGAACACTGGATTGATTATATGTTAGTTCGCGCGTAGATCAGTGGTACAACTCCTGTTTAAACACGCCCGTAGGTATAGAGATAGCTCAATTTTTGCTTAGGGTACAGGGTCCCTATACACCGGAGGACATTATAGTGAAATCAAGTCAAACCGGAGCACCACTAGCCGCTGCTCCGTGTCCTCCACCTTTTGACTTGGTTTTAGTATGAAATTGCTCCGTGTCTTCCTCGAGGTCAATGTCCTCCATGTTTTGGCTCGGGTTTTCTGTATTAACAGGAGATCCCGCTAAGAGGGAACACAATTTGAGGGGAACACAGAAAAACACATAATGCGGAAATAGTCGAATCGTTATGGTACTTCGGATCCGGGCAGCCGGTAAGAAATGAACTTCATGCAATATAGCGATGCTATCCAGGACAGGCGCATGAAGCAATGCCCCCACGTGCCGCAAGCGCTCTAGTAGTAGTGCTGTATGAAGCGAATCGTAGGGATTTTGAGTTTTTAGACATTTCACAGAGTGGTACACTATCAGTGCATGCATCCTTCGATTTGTCGGCGGTCCACTCGGAGGTATTTCTCCCCCTCGGCCCCCGCAGAATTCAAAATCCAAATGAGCGAGAACGAGGTCAGCGCGGCGAGACGGAGGCTAGCAAGTTCCCCGAGATTACATGCGGCTGCAAGAGGCCGCGTTGTTCTGTAACAGGCTGTTGTAAGTGTTCGAGGTGTGTCGGTGGAGCTGCGCATGATGGTGTTCGCGCACGAGAGCGTGTCGATGCTGCCGAGGCAGGGCGTTGTCAATGGCTTTGGGCCGTGCGTCGGCGCTACTGAGAGGTGGCTAGCGAGTTGTAGTCGAGCAACGTGAGCTGGCCGAAGACATGCGAGGTGGTGTTGGCGCCGCGCACTGTCAAGTCGCAGACCGTGACGGTATCCACGAACGTGACGCTGGTGGACTCGGTGCCGTCGCGCGCTGTGGTGGCGGAGGTGTGGCATGTGGTTCGGAGCATCCTGGATCCTCGGTCTCTGGTGTCGTCGGCGGTGATGTCGCAGCTGTTTGTGGTGGAGAGCTGAGAGGACGAGCCGGCGTTGCTGTCGATGAGCGCATTGAACGTGCTGAGCGAGTCGCTGGACAGCGCCGCGGTGTGGTCGGAGTACTAGTTCGTGGACGTGGAAGTTCACGGGCGCGACTTTGGCGCTTCTGTGAGCGGCTTGGCCTTCGACGGCAATTCGTTGGAGGTGGAGGAGCGTGCTGGCGGCAGCGTGGTGGGCGTGTCGACCGTGTCAGCGGTGACGCTGGCTCGGAACTTGGACTTGATGGACTTGGTGATGAGGTTGCCCATGACCACGCCGCCCATGACGGGCAGCTGCGACACACCGCCGTTCGGGCCCAGCGGCAGCATTGTGCCCACCACCTCCACCTTGGGGAACGGCTTGCTCACGTTCGACTGCGCCTTGCGCGCCACGAGCGCCAGCTCGGCGCCCAGGTGCTTGCCCTGCAGACCGGCGTAGAACATGCGCTTGGGCGCCGGGCTGTTGCTCGCGTCGCCCAGTGCGTAAATGTTGGCGTACTGGGCGCTGTACAACAGCAGCTTGTTGTTGACCTTGATGAAGCCCTCCGGCGTGACCAGGCTCGCGTCCAGCTTCTGGATGAGCTCCGTCGTGGGGCTGAACCCGCCGCACAGCAGCTGCACGTCCGACTCGATCACCGTGCCCTTGTCCGTGCGCAGCGTGCGCTTCTCGAAGCTGTTGCCCGCCAGGCGCTCCGTCAGGCGTTCGCCCAGCACCACCTTGACGCCCAGGCGCTTGAGGTACGTCGACAGCTTGGTGCGGAACTTGTCGCGCACGTCGTCGCCTGCGGCCAGCTTGTTCTTGCCCTCGAGGATTGTCACGGTCTTGCTCGGGTACCTGGCCTTGATCTCGCCGGCCACCTCGACGCCCACGGCGCCGTCGCCCACTACCGGTATGAGCACGCTGCTGGCGGCCTTGACCTGCTCACGCACCTCAGCCAGCTTGGCCTCCGTGGTCGAGCGCTTGAAGTTGTTGGCCGGCTGCTTGATAGGCACCGTGTACGTGCTGCCCGTGGCCACCACCAGGTAGTCGTAGCTCAGGCTCTTGACGGGGACCGCCAGCAGGTCACCGTCCTCGTGGACGCGTACTCGACCTCGTTGGCGCCGGGCACGATGCGCGTCACGACGGCGCGCTGGATCTTGACGAAGGACTTGGCCGTCGGCGGGATCACGCTGTCGTACGGCACGAAGAGCTTCTGTGTGCAGGTGCTGCCGTGCTTGCACGCCTGCGAGCGACAGAAGTATCTACGGCGATGGCAGGCCGTTTCGGGCACGGCCTGTAGTGACTGTCGTGACGTTGCGCGGATGATGGGCAAGGTACTATCTCATATTTTTCAAAATTGTGAAAAGTGCATCCCATCACAAGCAGGTGAATCGACCGAGGCGCCTTGCCGGAGCGCTCGTTGCGAACAGGAGCTTGGACTTGCCCAGCAAGAAGACCCGTGACACTAGGTTTTAGATACTGAGCTACACGGTAGTACCATTTTCATTCTGCAGTGGCAAAGACCGCATTTAGTTTTTTTTTCGGCTTTCACCTTTTTGGGCGCTTTTTGTTCCCTTCTTAGCGGGATCTTCTGTTAAGACTCCGGAACAATTTTGACCAGGTTTTCACGCTGTAAATGGATTCAATCACCTAGTCAACTGTTCAACTTCAAGTCCGTACTCAATACTATACGTTACCAGCTCTGAAGCCAAGTACCGCTCAGTACGGTTAATATGCGTCAATCTGCGTCGATCGGCGCTGAAAACTTGTGTTTCCTCGGTTTGAAGCACTGAGAATACAACACTACCAGCCCCATGCGTCATGGGCGATTTATTAGTCTGAAGCAGGCAGAGCAGTAATCCGAGGCGAACCGTTCGGCACTTCCGTGTAACTTCGTCCATTTTACAGCTCTAGTGCTGAACACTGGATTGATTATATGTTAGTTCGCGCGTAGATCAGTGGTACAACTCCTGTTTAAAACACGCCCGTAGTTATAGAGATAGATCACTTTTTGCTTAGGGTACAGGGTCCCTATACACCGGAGGACATTATAGTGAAATCAAGTCAAACCGGAGCGCCACTAGCCGCTGCTCCGTGTCCTCCACCTTTTGACTTGGTTTTAGTATGAAATTGCTCCGTGTCTTCCTCGAGGTCAATGTCCTCCATGTTTTGGCTCGGGTTTTCTGTATTAAGACTCCGGAACAATTTTGACCAGGTTTTCACGCTGTAAATGGATTCAATCACCTAGTCAACTGTTCAACTTCAAGTCCGTACTCAATACTATACGTTACCAGCTCTGAAGCCAAGTACCGCTCAGTACGGTTAATATGCGTCAATCTGCGTCGATCGGCGCTGAAAACTTGTGTTTCCTCGGTTTGAAGCACTGAGAATACAACACTACCAGCCCCATGCGTCATGGGCGATTTATTAGTCTGAAGCAGGCAGAGCAGTAATCCGAGGCGAACCGTTCGGCACTTCCGTGTAACTTCGTCCATTTTACAGCTCTAGTGCTGAACACTGGATTGATTATATGTTAGTTCGCGCGTAGATCAGTGGTACAACTCCTGTTTAAAACACGCCCGTAGTTATAGAGATAGATCACTTTTTGCTTAGGGTACAGGGTCCCTATACACCGGAGGACATTATAGTGAAATCAAGTCAAACCGGAGCGCCACTAGCCGCTGCTCCGTGTCCTCCACCTTTTGACTTGGTTTTAGTATGAAATTGCTCCGTGTCTTCCTCGAGGTCAATGTCCTCCATGTTTTGGCTCGGGTTTTCTGTATTAAGACTCCGGAACAATTTTGACCAGGTTTTCACGCTGTAAATGGATTCAATCACCTAGTCAACTGTTCAACTTCAAGTCAGTACTCAATACTATACGTTACCAGCTCTGAAGCCAAGTACCGCTCAGTACGGTTAATATGCGTCAATCTGCGTCGATCGGCGCTGAAAACTTGTGTTTCCTCGGTTTGAAGCACTGAGAATACAACACTACCAGCCCCATGCGTCATGGGCGATTTATTAGTCTGAAGCAGGCAGAGCAGTAATCCGAGGCGAACCGTTCGGCACTTCCGTGTAACTTCGTCCATTTTACAGCTCTAGTGCTGAACACTGGATTGATTATATGTTAGTTCGCGCGTAGATCAGTGGTACAACTCCTGTTTAAACACGCCCGTAGGTATAGAGATAGCTCAATTTTTGCTTAGGGTACAGGGTCCCTATACACCGGAGGACATTATAGTGAAATCAAGTCAAACCGGAGCACCACTAGCCGCTGCTCCGTGTCCTCCACCTTTTGACTTGGTTTTAGTATGAAATTGCTCCGTGTCTTCCTCGAGGTCAATGTCCTCCATGTTTTGGCTCGGGTTTTCTGTATTAAGACTCCGGAACAATTTTGACCAGGTTTTCACGCTGTAAATGGATTCAATCACCTAGTCAACTGTTCAACTTCAAGTCCGTACTCAATACTATACGTTACCAGCTCTGAAGCCAAGTACCGCTCAGTACGGTTAATATGCGTCAATCTGCGTCGATCGGCGCTGAAAACTTGTGTTTCCTCGGTTTGAAGCACTGAGAATACAACACTACCAGCCCCATGCGTCATGGGCGATTTATTAGTCTGAAGCAGGCAGAGCAGTAATCCGAGGCGAACCGTTCGGCACTTCCGTGTAACTTCGTCCATTTTACAGCTCTAGTGCTGAACACTGGATTGATTATATGTTAGTTCGCGCGTAGATCAGTGGTACAACTCCTGTTTAAAACACGCCCGTAGTTATAGAGATAGATCACTTTTTGCTTAGGGTACAGGGTCCCTATACACCGGAGGACATTATAGTGAAATCAAGTCAAACCGGAGCGCCACTAGCCGCTGCTCCGTGTCCTCCACCTTTTGACTTGGTTTTAGTATGAAATTGCTCCGTGTCTTCCTCGAGGTCAATGTCCTCCATGTTTTGGCTCGGGTTTTCTGTATTAAGACTCCGGAACAATTTTGACCAGGTTTTCACGCTGTAAATGGATTCAATCACCTAGTCAACTGTTCAACTTCAAGTCCGTACTCAATACTATACGTTACCAGCTCTGAAGCCAAGTACCGCTCAGTACGGTTAATATGCGTCAATCTGCGTCGATCGGCGCTGAAAACTTGTGTTTCCTCGGTTTGAAGCACTGAGAATACAACACTACCAGCCCCATGCGTCATGGGCGATTTATTAGTCTGAAGCAGGCAGAGCAGTAATCCGAGGCGAACCGTTCGGCACTTCCGTGTAACTTCGTCCATTTTACAGCTCTAGTGCTGAACACTGGATTGATTATATGTTAGTTCGCGCGTAGATCAGTGGTACAACTCCTGTTTAAAACACGCCCGTAGTTATAGAGATAGATCACTTTTTGCTTAGGGTACAGGGTCCCTATACACCGGAGGACATTATAGTGAAATCAAGTCAAACCGGAGCGCCACTAGCCGCTGCTCCGTGTCCTCCACCTTTTGACTTGGTTTTAGTATGAAATTGCTCCGTGTCTTCCTCGAGGTCAATGTCCTCCATGTTTTGGCTCGGGTTTTCTGTATTAAGACTCCGGAACAATTTTGACCAGGTTTTCACGCTGTAAATGGATTCAATCACCTAGTCAACTGTTCAACTTCAAGTCAGTACTCAATACTATACGTTACCAGCTCTGAAGCCAAGTACCGCTCAGTACGGTTAATATGCGTCAATCTGCGTCGATCGGCGCTGAAAACTTGTGTTTCCTCGGTTTGAAGCACTGAGAATACAACACTACCAGCCCCATGCGTCATGGGCGATTTATTAGTCTGAAGCAGGCAGAGCAGTAATCCGAGGCGAACCGTTCGGCACTTCCGTGTAACTTCGTCCATTTTACAGCTCTAGTGCTGAACACTGGATTGATTATATGTTAGTTCGCGCGTAGATCAGTGGTACAACTCCTGTTTAAACACGCCCGTAGGTATAGAGATAGCTCAATTTTTGCTTAGGGTACAGGGTCCCTATACACCGGAGGACATTATAGTGAAATCAAGTCAAACCGGAGCACCACTAGCCGCTGCTCCGTGTCCTCCACCTTTTGACTTGGTTTTAGTATGAAATTGCTCCGTGTCTTCCTCGAGGTCAATGTCCTCCATGTTTTGGCTCGGGTTTTCTGTATTAAGACTCCGGAACAATTTTGACCAGGTTTTCACGCTGTAAATGGATTCAATCACCTAGTCAACTGTTCAACTTCAAGTCAGTACTCAATACTATACGTTACCAGCTCTGAAGCCAAGTACCGCTCAGTACGGTTAATATGCGTCAATCTGCGTCGATCGGCGCTGAAAACTTGTGTTTCCTCGGTTTGAAGCACTGAGAATACAACACTACCAGCCCCATGCGTCATGGGCGATTTATTAGTCTGAAGCAGGCAGAGCAGTAATCCGAGGCGAACCGTTCGGCACTTCCGTGTAACTTCGTCCATTTTACAGCTCTAGTGCTGAACACTGGATTGATTATATGTTAGTTCGCGCGTAGATCAGTGGTACAACTCCTGTTTAAAACACGCCCGTAGTTATAGAGATAGATCACTTTTTGCTTAGGGTACAGGGTCCCTATACACCGGAGGACATTATAGTGAAATCAAGTCAAACCGGAGCGCCACTAGCCGCTGCTCCGTGTCCTCCACCTTTTGACTTGGTTTTAGTATGAAATTGCTCCGTGTCTTCCTCGAGGTCAATGTCCTCCATGTTTTGGCTCGGGTTTTCTGTATTAAGACTCCGGAACAATTTTGACCAGGTTTTCACGCTGTAAATGGATTCAATCACCTAGTCAACTGTTCAACTTCAAGTCCGTACTCAATACTATACGTTACCAGCTCTGAAGCCAAGTACCGCTCAGTACGGTTAATATGCGTCAATCTGCGTCGATCGGCGCTGAAAACTTGTGTTTCCTCGGTTTGAAGCACTGAGAATACAACACTACCAGCCCCATGCGTCATGGGCGATTTATTAGTCTGAAGCAGGCAGAGCAGTAATCCGAGGCGAACCGTTCGGCACTTCCGTGTAACTTCGTCCATTTTACAGCTCTAGTGCTGAACACTGGATTGATTATATGTTAGTTCGCGCGTAGATCAGTGGTACAACTCCTGTTTAAAACACGCCCGTAGTTATAGAGATAGATCACTTTTTGCTTAGGGTACAGGGTCCCTATACACCGGAGGACATTATAGTGAAATCAAGTCAAACCGGAGCGCCACTAGCCGCTGCTCCGTGTCCTCCACCTTTTGACTTGGTTTTAGTATGAAATTGCTCCGTGTCTTCCTCGAGGTCAATGTCCTCCATGTTTTGGCTCGGGTTTTCTGTATTAAGACTCCGGAACAATTTTGACCAGGTTTTCACGCTGTAAATGGATTCAATCACCTAGTCAACTGTTCAACTTCAAGTCCGTACTCAATACTATACGTTACCAGCTCTGAAGCCAAGTACCGCTCAGTACGGTTAATATGCGTCAATCTGCGTCGATCGGCGCTGAAAACTTGTGTTTCCTCGGTTTGAAGCACTGAGAATACAACACTACCAGCCCCATGCGTCATGGGCGATTTATTAGTCTGAAGCAGGCAGAGCAGTAATCCGAGGCGAACCGTTCGGCACTTCCGTGTAACTTCGTCCATTTTACAGCTCTAGTGCTGAACACTGGATTGATTATATGTTAGTTCGCGCGTAGATCAGTGGTACAACTCCTGTTTAAAACACGCCCGTAGTTATAGAGATAGATCACTTTTTGCTTAGGGTACAGGGTCCCTATACACCGGAGGACATTATAGTGAAATCAAGTCAAACCGGAGCGCCACTAGCCGCTGCTCCGTGTCCTCCACCTTTTGACTTGGTTTTAGTATGAAATTGCTCCGTGTCTTCCTCGAGGTCAATGTCCTCCATGTTTTGGCTCGGGTTTTCTGTATTAAGACTCCGGAACAATTTTGACCAGGTTTTCACGCTGTAAATGGATTCAATCACCTAGTCAACTGTTCAACTTCAAGTCCGTACTCAATACTATACGTTACCAGCTCTGAAGCCAAGTACCGCTCAGTACGGTTAATATGCGTCAATCTGCGTCGATCGGCGCTGAAAACTTGTGTTTCCTCGGTTTGAAGCACTGAGAATACAACACTACCAGCCCCATGCGTCATGGGCGATTTATTAGTCTGAAGCAGGCAGAGCAGTAATCCGAGGCGAACCGTTCGGCACTTCCGTGTAACTTCGTCCATTTTACAGCTCTAGTGCTGAACACTGGATTGATTATATGTTAGTTCGCGCGTAGATCAGTGGTACAACTCCTGTTTAAAACACGCCCGTAGGTATAGAGATAGATCACTTTTTGCTTAGGGTACAGGGTCCCTATACACCGGAGGACATTATAGTGAAATCAAGTCAAACCGGAGCGCCACTAGCCGCTGCTCCGTGTCCTCCACCTTTTGACTTGGTTTTAGTATGAAATTGCTCCGTGTCTTCCTCGAGGTCAATGTCCTCCATGTTTTGGCTCGGGTTTTCTGTATTAAGACTCCGGAACAATTTTGACCAGGTTTTCACGCTGTAAATGGATTCAATCACCTAGTCAACTGTTCAACTTCAAGTCCGTACTCAATACTATACGTTACCAGCTCTGAAGCCAAGTACCGCTCAGTACGGTTAATATGCGTCAATCTGCGTCGATCGGCGCTGAAAACTTGTGTTTCCTCGGTTTGAAGCACTGAGAATACAACACTACCAGCCCCATGCGTCATGGGCGATTTATTAGTCTGAAGCAGGCAGAGCAGTAATCCGAGGCGAACCGTTCGGCACTTCCGTGTAACTTCGTCCATTTTACAGCTCTAGTGCTGAACACTGGATTGATTATATGTTAGTTCGCGCGTAGATCAGTGGTACAACTCCTGTTTAAAACACGCCCGTAGTTATAGAGATAGATCACTTTTTGCTTAGGGTACAGGGTCCCTATACACCGGAGGACATTATAGTGAAATCAAGTCAAACCGGAGCGCCACTAGCCGCTGCTCCGTGTCCTCCACCTTTTGACTTGGTTTTAGTATGAAATTGCTCCGTGTCTTCCTCGAGGTCAATGTCCTCCATGTTTTGGCTCGGGTTTTCTGTATTAAGACTCCGGAACAATTTTGACCAGGTTTTCACGCTGTAAATGGATTCAATCACCTAGTCAACTGTTCAACTTCAAGTCCGTACTCAATACTATACGTTACCAGCTCTGAAGCCAAGTACCGCTCAGTACGGTTAATATGCGTCAATCTGCGTCGATCGGCGCTGAAAACTTGTGTTTCCTCGGTTTGAAGCACTGAGAATACAACACTACCAGCCCCATGCGTCATGGGCGATTTATTAGTCTGAAGCAGGCAGAGCAGTAATCCGAGGCGAACCGTTCGGCACTTCCGTGTAACTTCGTCCATTTTACAGCTCTAGTGCTGAACACTGGATTGATTATATGTTAGTTCGCGCGTAGATCAGTGGTACAACTCCTGTTTAAAACACGCCCGTAGTTATAGAGATAGATCACTTTTTGCTTAGGGTACAGGGTCCCTATACACCGGAGGACATTATAGTGAAATCAAGTCAAACCGGAGCGCCACTAGCCGCTGCTCCGTGTCCTCCACCTTTTGACTTGGTTTTAGTATGAAATTGCTCCGTGTCTTCCTCGAGGTCAATGTCCTCCATGTTTTGGCTCGGGTTTTCTGTATTAAGACTCCGGAACAATTTTGACCAGGTTTTCACGCTGTAAATGGATTCAATCACCTAGTCAACTGTTCAACTTCAAGTCCGTACTCAATACTATACGTTACCAGCTCTGAAGCCAAGTACCGCTCAGTACGGTTAATATGCGTCAATCTGCGTCGATCGGCGCTGAAAACTTGTGTTTCCTCGGTTTGAAGCACTGAGAATACAACACTACCAGCCCCATGCGTCATGGGCGATTTATTAGTCTGAAGCAGGCAGAGCAGTAATCCGAGGCGAACCGTTCGGCACTTCCGTGTAACTTCGTCCATTTTACAGCTCTAGTGCTGAACACTGGATTGATTATATGTTAGTTCGCGCGTAGATCAGTGGTACAACTCCTGTTTAAAACACGCCCGTAGTTATAGAGATAGATCACTTTTTGCTTAGGGTACAGGGTCCCTATACACCGGAGGACATTATAGTGAAATCAAGTCAAACCGGAGCGCCACTAGCCGCTGCTCCGTGTCCTCCACCTTTTGACTTGGTTTTAGTATGAAATTGCTCCGTGTCTTCCTCGAGGTCAATGTCCTCCATGTTTTGGCTCGGGTTTTCTGTATTAAGACTCCGGAACAATTTTGACCAGGTTTTCACGCTGTAAATGGATTCAATCACCTAGTCAACTGTTCAACTTCAAGTCCGTACTCAATACTATACGTTACCAGCTCTGAAGCCAAGTACCGCTCAGTACGGTTAATATGCGTCAATCTGCGTCGATCGGCGCTGAAAACTTGTGTTTCCTCGGTTTGAAGCACTGAGAATACAACACTACCAGCCCCATGCGTCATGGGCGATTTATTAGTCTGAAGCAGGCAGAGCAGTAATCCGAGGCGAACCGTTCGGCACTTCCGTGTAACTTCGTCCATTTTACAGCTCTAGTGCTGAACACTGGATTGATTATATGTTAGTTCGCGCGTAGATCAGTGGTACAACTCCTGTTTAAACACGCCCGTAGGTATAGAGATAGCTCAATTTTTGCTTAGGGTACAGGGTCCCTATACACCGGAGGACATTATAGTGAAATCAAGTCAAACCGGAGCGCCACTAGCCGCTGCTCCGTGTCCTCCACCTTTTGACTTGGTTTTAGTATGAAATTGCTCCGTGTCTTCCTCGAGGTCAATGTCCTCCATGTTTTGGCTCGGGTTTTCTGTATTAAGACTCCGGAACAATTTTGACCAGGTTTTCACGCTGTAAATGGATTCAATCACCTAGTCAACTGTTCAACTTCAAGTCCGTACTCAATACTATACGTTACCAGCTCTGAAGCCAAGTACCGCTCAGTACGGTTAATATGCGTCAATCTGCGTCGATCGGCGCTGAAAACTTGTGTTTCCTCGGTTTGAAGCACTGAGAATACAACACTACCAGCCCCATGCGTCATGGGCGATTTATTAGTCTGAAGCAGGCAGAGCAGTAATCCGAGGCGAACCGTTCGGCACTTCCGTGTAACTTCGTCCATTTTACAGCTCTAGTGCTGAACACTGGATTGATTATATGTTAGTTCGCGCGTAGATCAGTGGTACAACTCCTGTTTAAACACGCCCGTAGGTATAGAGATAGCTCAATTTTTGCTTAGGGTACAGGGTCCCTATACACCGGAGGACATTATAGTGAAATCAAGTCAAACCGGAGCGCCACTAGCCGCTGCTCCGTGTCCTCCACCTTTTGACTTGGTTTTAGTATGAAATTGCTCCGTGTCTTCCTCGAGGTCAATGTCCTCCATGTTTTGGCTCGGGTTTTCTGTATTAAGACTCCGGAACAATTTTGACCAGGTTTTCACGCTGTAAATGGATTCAATCACCTAGTCAACTGTTCAACTTCAAGTCCGTACTCAATACTATACGTTACCAGCTCTGAAGCCAAGTACCGCTCAGTACGGTTAATATGCGTCAATCTGCGTCGATCGGCGCTGAAAACTTGTGTTTCCTCGGTTTGAAGCACTGAGAATACAACACTACCAGCCCCATGCGTCATGGGCGATTTATTAGTCTGAAGCAGGCAGAGCAGTAATCCGAGGCGAACCGTTCGGCACTTCCGTGTAACTTCGTCCATTTTACAGCTCTAGTGCTGAACACTGGATTGATTATATGTTAGTTCGCGCGTAGATCAGTGGTACAACTCCTGTTTAAAACACGCCCGTAGTTATAGAGATAGATCACTTTTTGCTTAGGGTACAGGGGCCCTATACACCGGAGGACATTATAGTGAAATCAAGTCAAACCGGAGCGCCACTAGCCGCTGCTCCGTGTCCTCCACCTTTTGACTTGGTTTTAGTATGAAATTGCTCCGTGTCTTCCTCGAGGTCAATGTCCTCCATGTTTTGGCTCGGGTTTTCTGTATTAAGACTCCGGAACAATTTTGACCAGGTTTTCACGCTGTAAATGGATTCAATCACCTAGTCAACTGTTCAACTTCAAGTCCGTACTCAATACTATACGTTACCAGCTCTGAAGCCAAGTACCGCTCAGTACGGTTAATATGCGTCAATCTGCGTCGATCGGCGCTGAAAACTTGTGTTTCCTCGGTTTGAAGCACTGAGAATACAACACTACCAGCCCCATGCGTCATGGGCGATTTATTAGTCTGAAGCAGGCAGAGCAGTAATCCGAGGCGAACCGTTCGGCACTTCCGTGTAACTTCGTCCATTTTACAGCTCTAGTGCTGAACACTGGATTGATTATATGTTAGTTCGCGCGTAGATCAGTGGTACAACTCCTGTTTAAAACACGCCCGTAGTTATAGAGATAGATCACTTTTTGCTTAGGGTACAGGGTCCCTATACACCGGAGGACATTATAGTGAAATCAAGTCAAACCGGAGCGCCACTAGCCGCTGCTCCGTGTCCTCCACCTTTTGACTTGGTTTTAGTATGAAATTGCTCCGTGTCTTCCTCGAGGTCAATGTCCTCCATGTTTTGGCTCGGGTTTTCTGTATTAAGACTCCGGAACAATTTTGACCAGGTTTTCACGCTGTAAATGGATTCAATCACCTAGTCAACTGTTCAACTTCAAGTCCGTACTCAATACTATACGTTACCAGCTCTGAAGCCAAGTACCGCTCAGTACGGTTAATATGCGTCAATCTGCGTCGATCGGCGCTGAAAACTTGTGTTTCCTCGGTTTGAAGCACTGAGAATACAACACTACCAGCCCCATGCGTCATGGGCGATTTATTAGTCTGAAGCAGGCAGAGCAGTAATCCGAGGCGAACCGTTCGGCACTTCCGTGTAACTTCGTCCATTTTACAGCTCTAGTGCTGAACACTGGATTGATTATATGTTAGTTCGCGCGTAGATCAGTGGTACAACTCCTGTTTAAAACACGCCCGTAGTTATAGAGATAGATCACTTTTTGCTTAGGGTACAGGGTCCCTATACACCGGAGGACATTATAGTGAAATCAAGTCAAACCGGAGCGCCACTAGCCGCTGCTCCGTGTCCTCCACCTTTTGACTTGGTTTTAGTATGAAATTGCTCCGTGTCTTCCTCGAGGTCAATGTCCTCCATGTTTTGGCTCGGGTTTTCTGTATTAAGACTCCGGAACAATTTTGACCAGGTTTTCACGCTGTAAATGGATTCAATCACCTAGTCAACTGTTCAACTTCAAGTCCGTACTCAATACTATACGTTACCAGCTCTGAAGCCAAGTACCGCTCAGTACGGTTAATATGCGTCAATCTGCGTCGATCGGCGCTGAAAACTTGTGTTTCCTCGGTTTGAAGCACTGAGAATACAACACTACCAGCCCCATGCGTCATGGGCGATTTATTAGTCTGAAGCAGGCAGAGCAGTAATCCGAGGCGAACCGTTCGGCACTTCCGTGTAACTTCGTCCATTTTACAGCTCTAGTGCTGAACACTGGATTGATTATATGTTAGTTCGCGCGTAGATCAGTGGTACAACTCCTGTTTAAAACACGCCCGTAGTTATAGAGATAGATCACTTTTTGCTTAGGGTACAGGGGCCCTATACACCGGAGGACATTATAGTGAAATCAAGTCAAACCGGAGCGCCACTAGCCGCTGCTCCGTGTCCTCCACCTTTTGACTTGGTTTTAGTATGAAATTGCTCCGTGTCTTCCTCGAGGTCAATGTCCTCCATGTTTTGGCTCGGGTTTTCTGTATTAAGACTCCGGAACAATTTTGACCAGGTTTTCACGCTGTAAATGGATTCAATCACCTAGTCAACTGTTCAACTTCAAGTCCGTACTCAATACTATACGTTACCAGCTCTGAAGCCAAGTACCGCTCAGTACGGTTAATATGCGTCAATCTGCGTCGATCGGCGCTGAAAACTTGTGTTTCCTCGGTTTGAAGCACTGAGAATACAACACTACCAGCCCCATGCGTCATGGGCGATTTATTAGTCTGAAGCAGGCAGAGCAGTAATCCGAGGCGAACCGTTCGGCACTTCCGTGTAACTTCGTCCATTTTACAGCTCTAGTGCTGAACACTGGATTGATTATATGTTAGTTCGCGCGTAGATCAGTGGTACAACTCCTGTTTAAAACACGCCCGTAGTTATAGAGATAGATCACTTTTTGCTTAGGGTACAGGGTCCCTATACACCGGAGGACATTATAGTGAAATCAAGTCAAACCGGAGCGCCACTAGCCGCTGCTCCGTGTCCTCCACCTTTTGACTTGGTTTTAGTATGAAATTGCTCCGTGTCTTCCTCGAGGTCAATGTCCTCCATGTTTTGGCTCGGGTTTTCTGTATTAAGACTCCGGAACAATTTTGACCAGGTTTTCACGCTGTAAATGGATTCAATCACCTAGTCAACTGTTCAACTTCAAGTCCGTACTCAATACTATACGTTACCAGCTCTGAAGCCAAGTACCGCTCAGTACGGTTAATATGCGTCAATCTGCGTCGATCGGCGCTGAAAACTTGTGTTTCCTCGGTTTGAAGCACTGAGAATACAACACTACCAGCCCCATGCGTCATGGGCGATTTATTAGTCTGAAGCAGGCAGAGCAGTAATCCGAGGCGAACCGTTCGGCACTTCCGTGTAACTTCGTCCATTTTACAGCTCTAGTGCTGAACACTGGATTGATTATATGTTAGTTCGCGCGTAGATCAGTGGTACAACTCCTGTTTAAAACACGCCCGTAGTTATAGAGATAGATCACTTTTTGCTTAGGGTACAGGGTCCCTATACACCGGAGGACATTATAGTGAAATCAAGTCAAACCGGAGCGCCACTAGCCGCTGCTCCGTGTCCTCCACCTTTTGACTTGGTTTTAGTATGAAATTGCTCCGTGTCTTCCTCGAGGTCAATGTCCTCCATGTTTTGGCTCGGGTTTTCTGTATTAAGACTCCGGAACAATTTTGACCAGGTTTTCACGCTGTAAATGGATTCAATCACCTAGTCAACTGTTCAACTTCAAGTCCGTACTCAATACTATACGTTACCAGCTCTGAAGCCAAGTACCGCTCAGTACGGTTAATATGCGTCAATCTGCGTCGATCGGCGCTGAAAACTTGTGTTTCCTCGGTTTGAAGCACTGAGAATACAACACTACCAGCCCCATGCGTCATGGGCGATTTATTAGTCTGAAGCAGGCAGAGCAGTAATCCGAGGCGAACCGTTCGGCACTTCCGTGTAACTTCGTCCATTTTACAGCTCTAGTGCTGAACACTGGATTGATTATATGTTAGTTCGCGCGTAGATCAGTGGTACAACTCCTGTTTAAAACACGCCCGTAGTTATAGAGATAGATCACTTTTTGCTTAGGGTACAGGGTCCCTATACACCGGAGGACATTATAGTGAAATCAAGTCAAACCGGAGCGCCACTAGCCGCTGCTCCGTGTCCTCCACCTTTTGACTTGGTTTTAGTATGAAATTGCTCCGTGTCTTCCTCGAGGTCAATGTCCTCCATGTTTTGGCTCGGGTTTTCTGTATTAAGACTCCGGAACAATTTTGACCAGGTTTTCACGCTGTAAATGGATTCAATCACCTAGTCAACTGTTCAACTTCAAGTCCGTACTCAATACTATACGTTACCAGCTCTGAAGCCAAGTACCGCTCAGTACGGTTAATATGCGTCAATCTGCGTCGATCGGCGCTGAAAACTTGTGTTTCCTCGGTTTGAAGCACTGAGAATACAACACTACCAGCCCCATGCGTCATGGGCGATTTATTAGTCTGAAGCAGGCAGAGCAGTAATCCGAGGCGAACCGTTCGGCACTTCCGTGTAACTTCGTCCATTTTACAGCTCTAGTGCTGAACACTGGATTGATTATATGTTAGTTCGCGCGTAGATCAGTGGTACAACTCCTGTTTAAAACACGCCCGTAGTTATAGAGATAGATCACTTTTTGCTTAGGGTACAGGGTCCCTATACACCGGAGGACATTATAGTGAAATCAAGTCAAACCGGAGCGCCACTAGCCGCTGCTCCGTGTCCTCCACCTTTTGACTTGGTTTTAGTATGAAATTGCTCCGTGTCTTCCTCGAGGTCAATGTCCTCCATGTTTTGGCTCGGGTTTTCTGTATTAAGACTCCGGAACAATTTTGACCAGGTTTTCACGCTGTAAATGGATTCAATCACCTAGTCAACTGTTCAACTTCAAGTCCGTACTCAATACTATACGTTACCAGCTCTGAAGCCAAGTACCGCTCAGTACGGTTAATATGCGTCAATCTGCGTCGATCGGCGCTGAAAACTTGTGTTTCCTCGGTTTGAAGCACTGAGAATACAACACTACCAGCCCCATGCGTCATGGGCGATTTATTAGTCTGAAGCAGGCAGAGCAGTAATCCGAGGCGAACCGTTCGGCACTTCCGTGTAACTTCGTCCATTTTACAGCTCTAGTGCTGAACACTGGATTGATTATATGTTAGTTCGCGCGTAGATCAGTGGTACAACTCCTGTTTAAAACACGCCCGTAGTTATAGAGATAGATCACTTTTTGCTTAGGGTACAGGGTCCCTATACACCGGAGGACATTATAGTGAAATCAAGTCAAACCGGAGCACCACTAGCCGCTGCTCCGTGTCCTCCACCTTTTGACTTGGTTTTAGTATGAAATTGCTCCGTGTCTTCCTCGAGGTCAATGTCCTCCATGTTTTGGCTCGGGTTTTCTGTATTAAGACTCCGGAACAATTTTGACCAGGTTTTCACGCTGTAAATGGATTCAATCACCTAGTCAACTGTTCAACTTCAAGTCCGTACTCAATACTATACGTTACCAGCTCTGAAGCCAAGTACCGCTCAGTACGGTTAATATGCGTCAATCTGCGTCGATCGGCGCTGAAAACTTGTGTTTCCTCGGTTTGAAGCACTGAGAATACAACACTACCAGCCCCATGCGTCATGGGCGATTTATTAGTCTGAAGCAGGCAGAGCAGTAATCCGAGGCGAACCGTTCGGCACTTCCGTGTAACTTCGTCCATTTTACAGCTCTAGTGCTGAACACTGGATTGATTATATGTTAGTTCGCGCGTAGATCAGTGGTACAACTCCTGTTTAAAACACGCCCGTAGTTATAGAGATAGATCACTTTTTGCTTAGGGTACAGGGTCCCTATACACCGGAGGACATTATAGTGAAATCAAGTCAAACCGGAGCGCCACTAGCCGCTGCTCCGTGTCCTCCACCTTTTGACTTGGTTTTAGTATGAAATTGCTCCGTGTCTTCCTCGAGGTCAATGTCCTCCATGTTTTGGCTCGGGTTTTCTGTATTAAGACTCCGGAACAATTTTGACCAGGTTTTCACGCTGTAAATGGATTCAATCACCTAGTCAACTGTTCAACTTCAAGTCAGTACTCAATACTATACGTTACCAGCTCTGAAGCCAAGTACCGCTCAGTACGGTTAATATGCGTCAATCTGCGTCGATCGGCGCTGAAAACTTGTGTTTCCTCGGTTTGAAGCACTGAGAATACAACACTACCAGCCCCATGCGTCATGGGCGATTTATTAGTCTGAAGCAGGCAGAGCAGTAATCCGAGGCGAACCGTTCGGCACTTCCGTGTAACTTCGTCCATTTTACAGCTCTAGTGCTGAACACTGGATTGATTATATGTTAGTTCGCGCGTAGATCAGTGGTACAACTCCTGTTTAAACACGCCCGTAGGTATAGAGATAGCTCAATTTTTGCTTAGGGTACAGGGTCCCTATACACCGGAGGACATTATAGTGAAATCAAGTCAAACCGGAGCACCACTAGCCGCTGCTCCGTGTCCTCCACCTTTTGACTTGGTTTTAGTATGAAATTGCTCCGTGTCTTCCTCGAGGTCAATGTCCTCCATGTTTTGGCTCGGGTTTTCTGTATTAAGACTCCGGAACAATTTTGACCAGGTTTTCACGCTGTAAATGGATTCAATCACCTAGTCAACTGTTCAACTTCAAGTCCGTACTCAATACTATACGTTACCAGCTCTGAAGCCAAGTACCGCTCAGTACGGTTAATATGCGTCAATCTGCGTCGATCGGCGCTGAAAACTTGTGTTTCCTCGGTTTGAAGCACTGAGAATACAACACTACCAGCCCCATGCGTCATGGGCGATTTATTAGTCTGAAGCAGGCAGAGCAGTAATCCGAGGCGAACCGTTCGGCACTTCCGTGTAACTTCGTCCATTTTACAGCTCTAGTGCTGAACACTGGATTGATTATATGTTAGTTCGCGCGTAGATCAGTGGTACAACTCCTGTTTAAAACACGCCCGTAGTTATAGAGATAGATCACTTTTTGCTTAGGGTACAGGGTCCCTATACACCGGAGGACATTATAGTGAAATCAAGTCAAACCGGAGCGCCACTAGCCGCTGCTCCGTGTCCTCCACCTTTTGACTTGGTTTTAGTATGAAATTGCTCCGTGTCTTCCTCGAGGTCAATGTCCTCCATGTTTTGGCTCGGGTTTTCTGTATTAAGACTCCGGAACAATTTTGACCAGGTTTTCACGCTGTAAAGGGATTCAATCACCTAGTCAACTGTTCAACTTCAAGTCCGTACTCAATACTATACGTTACCAGCTCTGAAGCCAAGTACCGCTCAGTACGGTTAATATGCGTCAATCTGCGTCGATCGGCGCTGAAAACTTGTGTTTCCTCGGTTTGAAGCACTGAGAATACAACACTACCAGCCCCATGCGTCATGGGCGATTTATTAGTCTGAAGCAGGCAGAGCAGTAATCCGAGGCGAACCGTTCGGCACTTCCGTGTAACTTCGTCCATTTTACAGCTCTAGTGCTGAACACTGGATTGATTATATGTTAGTTCGCGCGTAGATCAGTGGTACAACTCCTGTTTAAAACACGCCCGTAGTTATAGAGATAGATCACTTTTTGCTTAGGGTACAGGGTCCCTATACACCGGAGGACATTATAGTGAAATCAAGTCAAACCGGAGCGCCACTAGCCGCTGCTCCGTGTCCTCCACCTTTTGACTTGGTTTTAGTATGAAATTGCTCCGTGTCTTCCTCGAGGTCAATGTCCTCCATGTTTTGGCTCGGGTTTTCTGTATTAAGACTCCGGAACAATTTTGACCAGGTTTTCACGCTGTAAATGGATTCAATCACCTAGTCAACTGTTCAACTTCAAGTCCGTACTCAATACTATACGTTACCAGCTCTGAAGCCAAGTACCGCTCAGTACGGTTAATATGCGTCAATCTGCGTCGATCGGCGCTGAAAACTTGTGTTTCCTCGGTTTGAAGCACTGAGAATACAACACTACCAGCCCCATGCGTCATGGGCGATTTATTAGTCTGAAGCAGGCAGAGCAGTAATCCGAGGCGAACCGTTCGGCACTTCCGTGTAACTTCGTCCATTTTACAGCTCTAGTGCTGAACACTGGATTGATTATATGTTAGTTCGCGCGTAGATCAGTGGTACAACTCCTGTTTAAAACACGCCCGTAGTTATAGAGATAGATCACTTTTTGCTTAGGGTACAGGGTCCCTATACACCGGAGGACATTATAGTGAAATCAAGTCAAACCGGAGCGCCACTAGCCGCTGCTCCGTGTCCTCCACCTTTTGACTTGGTTTTAGTATGAAATTGCTCCGTGTCTTCCTCGAGGTCAATGTCCTCCATGTTTTGGCTCGGGTTTTCTGTATTAAGACTCCGGAACAATTTTGACCAGGTTTTCACGCTGTAAATGGATTCAATCACCTAGTCAACTGTTCAACTTCAAGTCCGTACTCAATACTATACGTTACCAGCTCTGAAGCCAAGTACCGCTCAGTACGGTTAATATGCGTCAATCTGCGTCGATCGGCGCTGAAAACTTGTGTTTCCTCGGTTTGAAGCACTGAGAATACAACACTACCAGCCCCATGCGTCATGGGCGATTTATTAGTCTGAAGCAGGCAGAGCAGTAATCCGAGGCGAACCGTTCGGCACTTCCGTGTAACTTCGTCCATTTTACAGCTCTAGTGCTGAACACTGGATTGATTATATGTTAGTTCGCGCGTAGATCAGTGGTACAACTCCTGTTTAAAACACGCCCGTAGTTATAGAGATAGATCACTTTTTGCTTAGGGTACAGGGTCCCTATACACCGGAGGACATTATAGTGAAATCAAGTCAAACCGGAGCGCCACTAGCCGCTGCTCCGTGTCCTCCACCTTTTGACTTGGTTTTAGTATGAAATTGCTCCGTGTCTTCCTCGAGGTCAATGTCCTCCATGTTTTGGCTCGGGTTTTCTGTATTAAGACTCCGGAACAATTTTGACCAGGTTTTCACGCTGTAAAGGGATTCAATCACCTAGTCAACTGTTCAACTTCAAGTCCGTACTCAATACTATACGTTACCAGCTCTGAAGCCAAGTACCGCTCAGTACGGTTAATATGCGTCAATCTGCGTCGATCGGCGCTGAAAACTTGTGTTTCCTCGGTTTGAAGCACTGAGAATACAACACTACCAGCCCCATGCGTCATGGGCGATTTATTAGTCTGAAGCAGGCAGAGCAGTAATCCGAGGCGAACCGTTCGGCACTTCCGTGTAACTTCGTCCATTTTACAGCTCTAGTGCTGAACACTGGATTGATTATATGTTAGTTCGCGCGTAGATCAGTGGTACAACTCCTGTTTAAAACACGCCCGTAGTTATAGAGATAGATCACTTTTTGCTTAGGGTACAGGGTCCCTATACACCGGAGGACATTATAGTGAAATCAAGTCAAACCGGAGCGCCACTAGCCGCTGCTCCGTGTCCTCCACCTTTTGACTTGGTTTTAGTATGAAATTGCTCCGTGTCTTCCTCGAGGTCAATGTCCTCCATGTTTTGGCTCGGGTTTTCTGTATTAAGACTCCGGAACAATTTTGACCAGGTTTTCACGCTGTAAATGGATTCAATCACCTAGTCAACTGTTCAACTTCAAGTCCGTACTCAATACTATACGTTACCAGCTCTGAAGCCAAGTACCGCTCAGTACGGTTAATATGCGTCAATCTGCGTCGATCGGCGCTGAAAACTTGTGTTTCCTCGGTTTGAAGCACTGAGAATACAACACTACCAGCCCCATGCGTCATGGGCGATTTATTAGTCTGAAGCAGGCAGAGCAGTAATCCGAGGCGAACCGTTCGGCACTTCCGTGTAACTTCGTCCATTTTACAGCTCTAGTGCTGAACACTGGATTGATTATATGTTAGTTCGCGCGTAGATCAGTGGTACAACTCCTGTTTAAAACACGCCCGTAGTTATAGAGATAGATCACTTTTTGCTTAGGGTACAGGGTCCCTATACACCGGAGGACATTATAGTGAAATCAAGTCAAACCGGAGCGCCACTAGCCGCTGCTCCGTGTCCTCCACCTTTTGACTTGGTTTTAGTATGAAATTGCTCCGTGTCTTCCTCGAGGTCAATGTCCTCCATGTTTTGGCTCGGGTTTTCTGTATTAAGACTCCGGAACAATTTTGACCAGGTTTTCACGCTGTAAATGGATTCAATCACCTAGTCAACTGTTCAACTTCAAGTCCGTACTCAATACTATACGTTACCAGCTCTGAAGCCAAGTACCGCTCAGTACGGTTAATATGCGTCAATCTGCGTCGATCGGCGCTGAAAACTTGTGTTTCCTCGGTTTGAAGCACTGAGAATACAACACTACCAGCCCCATGCGTCATGGGCGATTTATTAGTCTGAAGCAGGCAGAGCAGTAATCCGAGGCGAACCGTTCGGCACTTCCGTGTAACTTCGTCCATTTTACAGCTCTAGTGCTGAACACTGGATTGATTATATGTTAGTTCGCGCGTAGATCAGTGGTACAACTCCTGTTTAAAACACGCCCGTAGTTATAGAGATAGATCACTTTTTGCTTAGGGTACAGGGTCCCTATACACCGGAGGACATTATAGTGAAATCAAGTCAAACCGGAGCGCCACTAGCCGCTGCTCCGTGTCCTCCACCTTTTGACTTGGTTTTAGTATGAAATTGCTCCGTGTCTTCCTCGAGGTCAATGTCCTCCATGTTTTGGCTCGGGTTTTCTGTATTAAGACTCCGGAACAATTTTGACCAGGTTTTCACGCTGTAAATGGATTCAATCACCTAGTCAACTGTTCAACTTCAAGTCCGTACTCAATACTATACGTTACCAGCTCTGAAGCCAAGTACCGCTCAGTACGGTTAATATGCGTCAATCTGCGTCGATCGGCGCTGAAAACTTGTGTTTCCTCGGTTTGAAGCACTGAGAATACAACACTACCAGCCCCATGCGTCATGGGCGATTTATTAGTCTGAAGCAGGCAGAGCAGTAATCCGAGGCGAACCGTTCGGCACTTCCGTGTAACTTCGTCCATTTTACAGCTCTAGTGCTGAACACTGGATTGATTATATGTTAGTTCGCGCGTAGATCAGTGGTACAACTCCTGTTTAAAACACGCCCGTAGTTATAGAGATAGATCACTTTTTGCTTAGGGTACAGGGTCCCTATACACCGGAGGACATTATAGTGAAATCAAGTCAAACCGGAGCGCCACTAGCCGCTGCTCCGTGTCCTCCACCTTTTGACTTGGTTTTAGTATGAAATTGCTCCGTGTCTTCCTCGAGGTCAATGTCCTCCATGTTTTGGCTCGGGTTTTCTGTATTAAGACTCCGGAACAATTTTGACCAGGTTTTCACGCTGTAAATGGATTCAATCACCTAGTCAACTGTTCAACTTCAAGTCCGTACTCAATACTATACGTTACCAGCTCTGAAGCCAAGTACCGCTCAGTACGGTTAATATGCGTCAATCTGCGTCGATCGGCGCTGAAAACTTGTGTTTCCTCGGTTTGAAGCACTGAGAATACAACACTACCAGCCCCATGCGTCATGGGCGATTTATTAGTCTGAAGCAGGCAGAGCAGTAATCCGAGGCGAACCGTTCGGCACTTCCGTGTAACTTCGTCCATTTTACAGCTCTAGTGCTGAACACTGGATTGATTATATGTTAGTTCGCGCGTAGATCAGTGGTACAACTCCTGTTTAAAACACGCCCGTAGTTATAGAGATAGATCACTTTTTGCTTAGGGTACAGGGTCCCTATACACCGGAGGACATTATAGTGAAATCAAGTCAAACCGGAGCGCCACTAGCCGCTGCTCCGTGTCCTCCACCTTTTGACTTGGTTTTAGTATGAAATTGCTCCGTGTCTTCCTCGAGGTCAATGTCCTCCATGTTTTGGCTCGGGTTTTCTGTATTAAGACTCCGGAACAATTTTGACCAGGTTTTCACGCTGTAAATGGATTCAATCACCTAGTCAACTGTTCAACTTCAAGTCCGTACTCAATACTATACGTTACCAGCTCTGAAGCCAAGTACCGCTCAGTACGGTTAATATGCGTCAATCTGCGTCGATCGGCGCTGAAAACTTGTGTTTCCTCGGTTTGAAGCACTGAGAATACAACACTACCAGCCCCATGCGTCATGGGCGATTTATTAGTCTGAAGCAGGCAGAGCAGTAATCCGAGGCGAACCGTTCGGCACTTCCGTGTAACTTCGTCCATTTTACAGCTCTAGTGCTGAACACTGGATTGATTATATGTTAGTTCGCGCGTAGATCAGTGGTACAACTCCTGTTTAAACACGCCCGTAGGTATAGAGATAGCTCAATTTTTGCTTAGGGTACAGGGTCCCTATACACCGGAGGACATTATAGTGAAATCAAGTCAAAACGGAGCACCACTAGCCGCTGCTCCGTGTCCTCCACCTTTTGACTTGGTTTTAGTATGAAATTGCTCCGTGTCTTCCTCGAGGTCAATGTCCTCCATGTTTTGGCTCGGGTTTTCTGTATTAAGACTCCGGAACAATTTTGACCAGGTTTTCACGCTGTAAATGGATTCAATCACCTAGTCAACTGTTCAACTTCAAGTCAGTACTCAATACTATACGTTACCAGCTCTGAAGCCAAGTACCGCTCAGTACGGTTAATATGCGTCAATCTGCGTCGATCGGCGCTGAAAACTTGTGTTTCCTCGGTTTGAAGCACTGAGAATACAACACTACCAGCCCCATGCGTCATGGGCGATTTATTAGTCTGAAGCAGGCAGAGCAGTAATCCGAGGCGAACCGTTCGGCACTTCCGTGTAACTTCGTCCATTTTACAGCTCTAGTGCTGAACACTGGATTGATTATATGTTAGTTCGCGCGTAGATCAGTGGTACAACTCCTGTTTAAACACGCCCGTAGGTATAGAGATAGATCACTTTTTGCTTAGGGTACAGGGTCCCTATACACCGGAGGACATTATAGTGAAATCAAGTCAAAACGGAGCACCACTAGCCGCTGCTCCGTGTCCTCCACCTTTTGACTTGGTTTTAGTATGAAATTGCTCCGTGTCTTCCTCGAGGTCAATGTCCTCCATGTTTTGGCTCGGGTTTTCTGTATTAAGACTCCGGAACAATTTTGACCAGGTTTTCACGCTGTAAATGGATTCAATCACCTAGTCAACTGTTCAACTTCAAGTCAGTACTCAATACTATACGTTACCAGCTCTGAAGCCAAGTACCGCTCAGTACGGTTAATATGCGTCAATCTGCGTCGATCGGCGCTGAAAACTTGTGTTTCCTCGGTTTGAAGCACTGAGAATACAACACTACCAGCCCCATGCGTCATGGGCGATTTATTAGTCTGAAGCAGGCAGAGCAGTAATCCGAGGCGAACCGTTCGGCACTTCCGTGTAACTTCGTCCATTTTACAGCTCTAGTGCTGAACACTGGATTGATTATATGTTAGTTCGCGCGTAGATCAGTGGTACAACTCCTGTTTAAACACGCCCGTAGGTATAGAGATAGATCACTTTTTGCTTAGGGTACAGGGTCCCTATACACCGGAGGACATTATAGTGAAATCAAGTCAAACCGGAGCACCACTAGCCGCTGCTCCGTGTCCTCCACCTTTTGACTTGGTTTTAGTATGAAATTGCTCCGTGTCTTCCTCGAGGTCAATGTCCTCCATGTTTTGGCTCGGGTTTTCTGTATTAAGACTCCGGAACAATTTTGACCAGGTTTTCACGCTCTAAATGGATTCAATCACCTAGTCAACTGTTCAACTTCAAGTCAGTACTCAATACTATACGTTACCAGCTCTGAAGCCAAGTACCGCTCAGTACGGTTAATATGCGTCAATCTGCGTCGATCGGCGCTGAAAACTTGTGTTTCCTCGGTTTGAAGCACTGAGAATACAACACTACCAGCCCCATGCGTCATGGGCGATTTATTAGTCTGAAGCAGGCAGAGCAGTAATCCGAGGCGAACCGTTCGGCACTTCCGTGTAACTTCGTCCATTTTACAGCTCTAGTGCTGAACACTGGATTGATTATATGTTAGTTCGCGCGTAGATCAGTGGTACAACTCCTGTTTAAACACGCCCGTAGGTATAGAGATAGCTCAATTTTTGCTTAGGGTACAGGGTCCCTATACACCGGAGGACATTATAGTGAAATCAAGTCAAACCGGAGCACCACTAGCCGCTGCTCCGTGTCCTCCACCTTTTGACTTGGTTTTAGTATGAAATTGCTCCGTGTCTTCCTCGAGGTCAATGTCCTCCATGTCTTGGCTCGGGTTTTCTGTATTAAGACTCCGGAACAATTTTGACCAGGTTTTACAGCTTTAGTGCTGAACACTGGAGTGATTATATGTTAGTTCGCGCATAGATCAGTGGTACAACTCCTGTTTAAAACACGCCCGTAGTTATAGAGATAGCTCAATTTTTGCTTAGGGTACAGGGTCCCTATACACCGGAGGACATTATAGTGAAATCAAGTCAAACCGGAGCACCACTAGCCGCTGCTCCGTGTCCTCCACCTTTTGACTTGGTTTTACTATGAAATTGCTGCGTGTCTTCCTCGAGGTCAATGTCCTCCATGTTTTGGCTCGGGTTTTCTGTATTAAGACTCCGGAACAATTTTGACCAGGTTTTACAGCTTTAGTGCTGAACACTGGAGGGATCATATGTTAGTTCGCGCGTAGATCAGTGGTACAACTCCTGTTTAAAACACGCCCGTAGGTATAGAGATAGCTCAATTTTTGCTTAGGGTACAGGGTCCCTATACACCGGAGGACATTATAGTGAAATCAAGTCAAACCGGAGCACCACTAGCCGCTGCTCCGTGTCCTCCACCTTTTGACTTGGTTTTACTATGAAATTGCTGCGTGTCTTCCTCGAGGTCAATGTCCTCCATGTCTTGGCTCGGGGTTTCTATATTAAGACTCCGGAACAATTTTGACCAGGTTTTACAGCTTTAGTGCTGAACACTGGAGGGATCATATGTTAGTTCGCGCGTAGATCAGTGGTACAACTCCTGTTTAAAACACGCCCGTAGGTATAGAGATAGCTCAATTTTTGCTTAGGGTACAGGGTCCCTATACACCGGAGGACATTATAGTGAAATCAAGTCAAACCGGAGCACCACTAGCCGCTGCTCCGTGTCCTCCACCTTTTGACTTGGTTTTACTATGAAATTGCTGCGTGTCTTCCTCGAGGTCAATGTCATCCATGTCTTGGCTCGGGTTTTCTATATTAAGACTCCGGAACAATTTTGACCAGGTTTTACAGCTTTAGTGCTGAACACTGGAGTGATTATATGTTAGTTCGCGCATAGATCAGTGGTACAACTCCTGTTTAAAACACGCCCGTAGTTATAGAGATAGCTCAATTTTTGCTTAGGGTACAGGGTCCCTATACACCGGAGGACATTATAGTGAAATTAAGTCATACCGGAGCGCCACTAGCCGCTGCTCCGTGTCCTCCACCTTTTGACTTGGTTTTACTATGAAATTGCTGCGTGTCTTCCTCGAGGTCAATGTCCTCCATGTCTTGGCTCGGGGTTTCTATATTAAGACTCCGGAACAATTTTGACCAGGTTTTACAGCTTTAGTGCTGAACACTGGAGGGATCATATGTTAGTTCGCGCGTAGATCAGTGGTACAACTCCTGTTTAAAACACGCCCGTAGGTATAGAGATAGCTCAATTTTTGCTTAGGGTACAGGGTCCCTATACACCGGAGGACATTATAGTGAAATCAAGTCAAACCGGAGCACCACTAGCCGCTGCTCCGTGTCCTCCACCTTTTGACTTGGTTTTACTATGAAATTGCTGCGTGTCTTCCTCGAGGTCAATGTCCTCCATGTTTTGGCTCGGGGTTTCTATATTAAGACTCCGGAACAATTTTGACCAGGTTTTACAGCTTTAGTGCTGAACACTGGAGGGATTATATGTTAGTTCGCGCGTAGATTCAGGGGTACAACTCCTGTTTAAAACACGCCCGTAGTTATAGAGATAGCTCAATTTTTGCTTAGGGTACAGGGTCCCTATACACCGGAGGACATTATAGTGAAATCAAGTCAAACCGGAGCGCCACTAGCCGCTGCTCCGTGTCCTCCACCTTTTGACTTTGTTTTACTATGAAATTCCTCCGTGTCTTCCTCGAGGTCAATGTCCTCCATGTTTTGGCTCGGGGTTTCTATATTAAGACTCCGGAACAATTTTGACCAGGTTTTACAGCTTTAGTGCTGAACACTGGAGGGATTATATGTTAGTTCGCGCGTAGATTCAGGGGTACAACTCCTGTTTAAAACACGCCCGTAGTTATAGAGATAGCTCAATTTTTGCTTAGGGTACAGGGTCCCTATACACCGGAGGACATTATAGTGAAATCAAGTCAAACCGGAGCGCCACTAGCCGCTGCTCCGTGTCCTCCACCTTTTGACTTTGTTTTACTATGAAATTCCTCCGTGTCTTCCTCGAGGTCAATGTCCTCCATGTTTTGGCTCGGGGTTTCTATATTAAGACTCCGGAACAATTTTGACCAGGTTTTACAGCTTTAGTGCTGAACACTGGAGGGATTATATGTTAGTTCGCGCGTAGATTCAGGGGTACAACTCCTGTTTAAAACACGCCCGTAGTTATAGAGATAGCTCAATTTTTGCTTAGGGTACAGGGTCCCTATACACCGGAGGACATTATAGTGAAATCAAGTCAAACCGGAGCGCCACTAGCCGCTGCTCCGTGTCCTCCACCTTTTGACTTGGTTTTACTATGAAATTGCTGCGTGTCTTCCTCGAGGTCAATGTCCTCCATGTCTTGGCTCGGGGTTTCTATATTAAGACTCCGGAACAATTTTGACCAGGTTTTACAGCTTTAGTGCTGAACACTGGAGGGATCATATGTTAGTTCGCGCGTAGATCAGTGGTACAACTCCTGTTTAAAACACGCCCGTAGGTATAGAGATAGCTCAATTTTTGCTTAGGGTACAGGGTCCCTATACACCGGAGGACATTATAGTGAAATCAAGTCAAACCGGAGCACCACTAGCCGCTGCTCCGTGTCCTCCACCTTTTGACTTGGTTTTAGTATGAAATTGCTGCGTGTCTTCCTCGAGGTCAATGTCCTCCATGTTTTGGCTCGGGGTTTCTATATTAAGACTCCGGAACAATTTTGACCAGGTTTTACAGCTTTAGTGCTGAACACTGGAGGGATTATATGTTAGTTCGCGCGTAGATTCAGGGGTACAACTCCTGTTTAAAACACGCCCGTAGTTATAGAGATAGCTCAATTTTTGCTTAGGGTACAGGGTCCCTATACACCGGAGGACATTATAGTGAAATCAAGTCAAACCGGAGCGCCACTAGCCGCTGCTCCGTGTCCTCCACCTTTTGACTTTGTTTTACTATGAAATTGCTGCGTGTCTTCCTCGAGGTCAATGTCCTCCATGTTTTGGCTCGGGGTTTCTATATTAAGACTCCGGAACAATTTTGACCAGGTTTTACAGCTTTAGTGCTGAACACTGGAGGGATTATATGTTAGTTCGCGCGTAGATTCAGGGGTACAACTCCTGTTTAAAACACGCCCGTAGTTATAGAGATAGCTCAATTTTTGCTTAGGGTACAGGGTCCCTATACACCGGAGGACATTATAGTGAAATCAAGTCAAACCGGAGCGCCACTAGCCGCTGCTCCGTGTCCTCCACCTTTTGACTTTGTTTTACTATGAAATTCCTCCGTGTCTTCCTCGAGGTCAATGTCCTCCATGTTTTGGCTCGGGGTTTCTATATTAAGACTCCGGAACAATTTTGACCAGGTTTTACAGCTTTAGTGCTGAACACTGGAGGGATTATATGTTAGTTCGCGCGTAGATTCAGGGGTACAACTCCTGTTTAAAACACGCCCGTAGTTATAGAGATAGCTCAATTTTTGCTTAGGGTACAGGGTCCCTATACACCGGAGGACATTATAGTGAAATCAAGTCAAACCGGAGCGCCACTAGCCGCTGCTCCGTGTCCTCCACCTTTTGACTTTGTTTTACTATGAAATTCCTCCGTGTCTTCCTCGAGGTCAATGTCCTCCATGTTTTGGCTCGGGGTTTCTATATTAAGACTCCGGAACAATTTTGACCAGGTTTTACAGCTTTAGTGCTGAACACTGGAGGGATTATATGTTAGTTCGCGCGTAGATTCAGGGGTACAACTCCTGTTTAAAACACGCCCGTAGTTATAGAGATAGCTCAATTTTTGCTTAGGGTACAGGGTCCCTATACACCGGAGGACATTATAGTGAAATCAAGTCAAACCGGAGCGCCACTAGCCGCTGCTCCGTGTCCTCCACCTTTTGACTTTGTTTTACTATGAAATTCCTCCGTGTCTTCCTCGAGGTCAATGTCCTCCATGTCTTGGCTCGGGGTTTCTATATTAAGACTCCGGAACAATTTTGACCAGGTTTTCACGCTGTAAAGGGATTCAATCACCTAGTCAACGGTTCAACTTCAAGTCCGTACTCAATACTATACGTTACCCGCTCTGAAGCCAAGTAGCGCTCAGTAGATCGTTTCGGGTAATATCATCAATATGCGTCGATCGGAGCTGAAAACTTGTGTTTCCTCGGTTTGAAGCACTGAGAATATAACACTACCAGCCCCATGCGTCATGGGCGATTTTTAGTCTGAAACAGGCGGAGTAATAACGCTGAATCACATGAAAATTACTCAACAAAATGGAGTTGTTTGGAAACACTTGCGTCAAGACATCCTGGCGTGGCTTCCGTTCATTAGAGCGAATGCGCGGTTTCCATCAGTGTATGCATACGTACACCCGCTTGAATGTATTGGATTAAGATGTGGATTTAACAACGTGTCTTTTATCTTTCCAAGCAGAAGACCCCCCACGCGGGTATTCAGCATCTCAGCATCTGCCAGTACAACCAAGTCATCTCGTTGGTACAAGTTAAGATATTTCTCGACTTTTTCCAGTTCTTGTGATAATGCTTAAGCTCCGCCGTTACGCTTTTTCATGCCCTCCGTGGAGCAGCTCCATCTACGTAGGAGCACAAATATGTGAACTCATCAATACCCCACCCACTCAGTTCCACACATCCGCCGTACATATACAAGAGATTTAGGCAATGCGCGATCGATGAAGCACCAGCGCAGCGATACGAGGGACTCTATCAGTCGGGGGAAGTGGCTGGCGCGTGTCCAGGATCTGGTGAAGGAGCGAGGCGTGTGTGGGTCGACCGTAGTACGCTCCGAGCTGCATCGGTGTGCTGCAAGGGGGCGGTGGAGGAGGTTTTTGAAGCGTGGCAAAAATGGGTGGCTGGCTGTGGCTTTTAGGGATGCAGAAACCGCTACAAATACGGGCTATAACATGATAAATATGCATGTATCGAAGTTAGGACTAAACCGCTGTTAAAAAAATAGAAAGTGGGGTTGATCACTGGAGGAAATATAGTGATATTGACGTAGATAGAAATAGCAATTAATTATTATATAATGGCAAATAATCCAATAAGTAATTTTTAATACAATGATGTTATTATATAAGTTCAAGTGAATAAAAATAAAACAAAAAGAGATGATAAGAAAACAAATAGGATAACAAAGAAATCAGAGTCTAACAATCTTATATGGGTAAAATACATTGGTATTGAACATTTTGATCGGTACATTTTTTGTTTGATGAAAAATTTCAAATGTTTGAATAACATATATGCCAATTTAGTATGCGAAACATCGTTAAAGTAAATGCCCGTTAAACCGCTAATATGATATTATTTTTGTAAACGTTTGGGTTTGGAGTAGAAAGTAAAGAGTGTGTTGGAGGTAGGGTTAAAGGTTCTGTGTATAAAATGTCGGGTTAAGAGATTACAGTTAAGAGTAGAAATTAAAAAGTGTATAGGAGATGTGTGTAGGAGGTAGGGTTTAAGACTTTGTGGTTATGAGATTAGAGATAACAGTAGAGATTAAATAGTGTATATGTGATGGAGTTTAAGGTTTTGTGTATAATATGTAGAGTTAGGATGTAGAGTTAAAGGTTTAGTGTGTAATATGCAGATTAAATAGATATGAGTTAAGAGTAGAAAAGAAAGAGTATGTAGGAGGTAAGGTTTAGGGGTTTGTGTATAATGTGTAGAGTTAAGAGAAATGAGTTAAGAGTAGAAAATAAAGAGTGAGTAGAAGGTTGAATAAGAGGTTTAGTGTGAAATATGTAGAGGTAAGATTTTATATTAAAGAGTGTATAGGATGTAGAGTAAAAGGTGTAGTGTATAATGTGTAGAGTTAAGAGATTAGAGTTGAGAGTAGAAATTAAAAGGTATATAGGAGGTAGAGTTTAAGGTTTTGTGTATAATGAGTAAAGTGGTGAGATATGAGTTAAGAGTAGGAATAAAAGAGTGTATATGAGGTAGAGATTAAGTTTTGTGTTTGGGGTTTAGGATAATAATTAAAAGTTAATGGTTTGAATGGATAATGTAGGGTATAATGTATGGTGTAGGTTAAGGGTGAATTATTAGTATAGTGGGTAGAGTTTAGAGATAATATTAAATAGGGAATAGAGTATAGAAGGTATAGTACATGGTTAGGGTATAAAGTAGGGAGGTTGATTTAAATGTTTAGTGTATATATTGTATAGAGTAAAGAGATTAGATGAGATAATATAAGTTAAAGAGTATAGAGGAGGTAGAGTTTAAGGTTAATTGTATAATGAGTAGAGTTATGAGATATGAATTAAGAGTAAAAATTAAAGAGTGTTTAGGAGGTAGAGTTTGAAGATTTTATGTATAATGTGTAGAATTAAGAGTAGAAATTAAAGAGTATATGGGAGGTGGAGATAAATGTTTTGTGTATTATGTGAAGAAAAAGGAGATAATAGTTAAGAGTAGAAATTAAAGAGTATGTAGGAGGTAGAGTTGAAGATTTTGAGTTTAATGTGTAGAGTTAAGTGGTATGAGTTAAGAGTAGAGAGTAAAGAGTGTATAGGAGGTAGAGTTAAAGATTTAGTGTTAAATGTGTAGAGTTGAGAGATTTGAAGTTGAGAGTAGAATAAATGGGTTGAGTTTAAAGTTGTGTGTATAATGTGTAGAGTTAAGATATATGAGTTAAGAGTAAAAAGTAAAGAGTGTATAGGAGGTAGAGTTTAAGGTTTTGTGTATATTGTGTAGAGTTAAGAAATATAAGTTAGGAAAAGAAAGTGTAGGAGGTAGAGTTTGAGTTTTGTGTATGGGGTTTAGTAAAATAATAAATATTTAATGGTTTAGAATGGGATAATGTAGGGTTTAATATATGGTGTAGGTAAATGATGAATGATTAGTATAGTTGTGAGAGTTTAGAGATAAGAGAAAAAGGGAAGATATTTGAGGAGAAAAAATTGGAGGGTTTTAGTTTTTAGTTTTTAGGGTTTAGGTTTAGTTTTTAGTTTTTAGGGTTTAGGTTTAGGGTGTTTAGTGGTTAGGGTTTAGGGTTTAGGGTTTAGGGTTTAGGGTTTAGGGTTTAGGGTTTAGGGTTTAGGGTTTAGGGTTTAGGGTTTAGGGTTTAGGGTTTAGGGTTTAGGGTTTAGGGTTTTAGGGTTTAGGGTTTTAGGGTTTAGGTTTTAGGGTTTAGGGTTTAGGGTTTAGGGTTTAGGGTTTAGGGTTTAGGGTTTAGGGTTTAGGGTTTAGGGTTTAGGGTTTAGGGTTTAGGGTTTAGGGTTTAGGGTTTAGGGTTTAGGGTTTAGGGTTTAGGGTTTAGGGTTTAGGGTTTAGGGTTTAGGGTTTAGGGTTTAGGGTTTAGGGTTTAGGGTTTAGGGTTTAGGGGGTTAGGGTTTAGGGTTTAGGGTTTAGGGTTTAGGGTTTGGGTTAGGGTTTAGGGTTTAGGGTTTAGGGTTTAGGGTTTAGGGTTTTAGGGTAGGGTTTAGGGTTGGTTAGGGTTTAGGGTTTAGGGTTTAGGGTTTAGGGTTTAGGGTTGGTTAGGGTTTAGG